>OY720461.1:22000089-22708275 GCA_963082715.1 Harpalus rubripes
AAATTTTAAACATAATCAAATTACCACCGGTAGTACATTACAAGGAAACTGACCAAATCACTTACGGCTGGGAGGAAAGGCTTGTAAATAACAAAACGGCGCGAACGTGTTAAAAATCTTTTACTCCAGTATGTAGTTTCATATGTGACTAATGTTGACTTTAGTGAAAACCATTTTTACATAGAAAATCTTATTCAAGTGTGTTGTTTCATATGTCTGGCTGTTTGATTTCAGGAAAAAGCATCTTACATTCTTTACATTAATTTTTTTTTACTCCAGTGTGTAGTTTCATATGTGTGACTAAGGTTGATTTTTGTAAAAACCATTTTTTACATTCTTTACACTGATAATCTTTTACCCCAGTATGTTGTTTCATGTGTCTGACTAAGTTTGAATTAAGTGAAAAGCATTTCTTACATTCTTTACATTGAAAATCTTTTACCCCAGTGTATTGTTTCATATGTCTTACTAAGTCTGAATTACGTAAAAAGCATTTTTTACATTGTTTACATTGAAAATCTCTTACTCCCGAGTGTGTTTTCATATGTCTGACTAAATCTGAATTACGTAAAAAACGTTTTTCACATTCTTCACATTGAAAATCTTTTACTCCAGTATGCTTTTTCATATGCGAAGTTAAGTGAGAATTTTGTAAAAAACATTTTCTACACACACTACACTGAAAATTTGTGTTACCAGTATGAATTTTCATATGATAATTTTTTAAGTACGTTAAATCTTTAAAACCCTTTCTACAAATTAAACAAGTATACGTTTTACGACCTGCACTATCAGTAACTAAAATATTTTCATCGGAATTAACTTTAGTATGAACAGAAACATCATTAGCGTCAACAGAATTTTCAGCACTTTCGCCGTCCATGTGAACGCTGCTGCCTTCATGTAGATGAGTGTCTGTTAGCAGTGGACTCTCTTCCTTGGTTATATCTTGTAGTACATCACCAACTTCAAAGTCGAGAAGATCTTCTTGCAGCGGATTTTCTTTAAGGTAATACTCGTGCTACAATATGAACAAAAATTAAGTCTCGATTAAATTCAACTAAATTTCCATAATTTGTAGCATATATCAGTAATATATAATTAAATACATAAACGCATTGTTTTTCTTCAGTCTTTATAAATCACTTTTGTATGGTACTGTACGTTCTGTACATACAATCGCGTCCGTACTAACTGTACGACCTGATAATGTCGTAACAATATTTGGAATATTCAAAATCCTGCCGTAATAGTAATCTGTAAGATGATAGGTATGCTAAATTAACAATTTAAAAGTACAAATTCTAATTTTACCAGAAAAAAGAATCTGATGTTAACATTTTCGAGGTTCGAGGCCAAGTATATGGTATTTAAACAAGCCTGCGTTGCCAAATCATAACCCCTCGACCCTTTCAACCTAAAAATATTTAAATTTTGTATCTCTATAAGCTGATATGTTTTCCAATAAAATTTTATGCACAGTTTTGAAGATACAATGAGATATATGGCATTTAGTATTGCTTGATATATGAAACATGTACAAAAGTGCGACCTTTGATTACATTTACATCAAGTTTAAGATGGTCAATCGAGTTTTACCAAAAAGAAAATATTTCGGTATTATTCTGTACATACAGTTAAAATTTTATAAGATTCCTACGAAACGTAATTCGCACGAATATTACCTTAATGGAAATTTCATCTGCGAAGATATCCTTCACTGTTGCAGTATCATTTTCGTCGAATACTTCCTCTTTTATATAGACTTCATGTAATTTATCAATATTTGTTTCAGATGTCGAACACTTCTCCTCTAGGTCCGTGTTGTCCTGTGCTTCCTTGATCCTTGCTTCCAGGCGTAGACTATTCTGCACACAGGTTTGCTTAAATGTATTAAAGAATTCAAGGTTCTTTTCGCAAAAGGAGCAGATGTGAAGCGGAAGCCTCAACTTGATGATCGTCTGAAACATAAATTGTCATTATTGAAAGAGAATTTGTAGTTAGTACTTTATGGAACATCATAAATATTGTAATGTGCAGTGCCCGCCGTCGCCGCCAGTCACCGCCGCTGTCGCTGTCGCCGCCGCTATCGCGGGGACGAGCGAGTGTCTATTGTTAGCGATGACGCAACAGACTTGTCGGAACCTGCTTAATTACGCGGTTGGTGTAACCTATTGTGTTAGTTTTATCTAGAATAGTGTTCTAGTAAGTTCTCGAATATAAATGCCGGGGTATATACGCACTGTTAGCGAAAGCATTGGACAGTCTGATATAAATAAGCGTTGCGTGTTAAACAGTTGGTGATATAAACAGATAGTCGACAAGTGGTAAACATAAATAAATACAGTTGTATAAATAAATGAGTTATATATTGTTTAAATAAATAATCTTAGTGTTTAAGTGTTTTATAATATTCTTAGTCTTAGTGTTTAATATTCGTTTAATCGTAGTGTTTGTTATATTTATCATCCTTTAATTATATTTAATATCTATTTACCGTTATAATAAACTTTTATTTTAATTAATAATAATTGTCTAATATTTGCACTTCACCCAAATAAATAAAAACGTTACAATATTAATGCTTGATTTTCCGCAGATACTGGATTGGTATAGACAATTATCCCTTCACCTCTCCCATTCACATTAACGAATCAAATGCTAGTGATTGTGTCGTCATCAAGAGAGGGGGGAATCAATATTTATATATTTATGTTAAATTTATTAAATGATAACAGAATTTATTTGAAAAATTTGTAAATAATGTAGTTGAGTAAACTAAACTTGAAAAATATAATATTTTTTAAATTCCTCTCTTGTATGCAAGTAGCTCATTCTGTTTGGTAGCCTAGTGTATTTAGTGAAATTGCAGTTAATGTATGTACTTTAACTATGAAATGGAGACACTTTAATAGATTTGGATTCATTTGATTGTTATGGGATAACGGCATCAGAGTATTTGTCACTGTAATATCTAAGAAATTAAGAGAATTATAGCGAACAACGCAGATCAATACAAAACAACACGGCGAACAAATGTGCTCTGGCTGAACAATCCAATATTATACTAAAACACACATTGGATTTGGATAAATTCAATATTTTGGAAGAACAAAATTAGGTATTCCAAACTTATAAATAAATATACCATAATAGCATATTATCCATTGCTGGGTGTGCCAAACGTATGTTTCTTTAAATGCTACAAATCGGAGTACATTGAATTATCGATTTGGAATTTTTACCTATTGCAGGGTTGGACAATATTCCTACCAAATTTCAAACATAAGTGAGTAGCGATTTTTTAAAAATTTCCCATTCAAATCTACTATTACATATTGATAATTTTACAATTAGCTTAAAACGAATTAGACTATTATTGTAACAAATGTAATTGTCAGTGACATTTCAAGTTCTTTGTAACATTGTTATAAATTTTCTCAAAGTTTTGCCAATTATCACGAGATTTCTTCTATTAATAATAATGGCACCTCACTTAAGTAAATGTAGCTTAGAGATCATTGCAACTTATCAAGAAAAAAATTGGTGTGGCAAAAAAATTGCGGAAGAATTTTCAAGGGAGAAATGGACACTTTCTAGCATAAATCGTGCCATTGGGCAAACGACAGACACTGGATCAATTTTCAGAAAACAGTTCATGAACTAATAATTCTGAAATTCGTCATTTGTAACAGTTATTGACATCCCCGATCCAGTTTCTATCAGTCGCCTAATAGCACGATTTATGCTAAAAGTGACCATCTCTTTCCTGGAATTTCTTCCGCAAATTTTTGCCACCCCAATTTATTTCTTGATAACAAGTTGCAATAATTTCTACGTCAGATTTACTTAAGTGAAATACCATTATATCAAACTTATGACAATGTTACAACGTACTCAAAATGCCGTTGACAATTAGATTTGTTTTAATAATAGCCTTTCAGCGTTTTAAGCTGATTGTAAAATTATCAGTGTTGTGATATTCAAATTACAAACTTATTTTTTTGTATATACATAAATGTTTGAAATTTGTTAAAAATACTTTTCAATCCTTTGTCTGCAAGAGATAAAAATTTTAAATCGATATCTCAATGTACTCCGGAGTTATAGAGTTTCAAACGTTTATGAAACGCCTATAAATGATATATTTGTAATGCGATAAAAAATTATTAACTGATGACATTGTGCATCAGTAACAGCGGAACAATTCGCACAGCACCTGCATCATTAACTAATCGATGCCAAGCTTGTTTATGTATTCTGTTAAAACTAGAAATTCTTGTAAAAATACAGTATTGTCCTTATAACACTCAATGCAAATGTCTCTAAATTGAAGCACCTGTGCTCGCATCTGTGACTATAGAGGTAAAAATTTACTTACATGAACTTGTCCAGTACTAAATTTTATATTTCATTGATTAGTTTTGAAACACCTTGTATATTATAAAAATATTGTTGGTTTATAAAGTGAAAATATAATATTTAAGAGGTTACCGAATAAACCACTTCTCGAAAATTTTCTTATCGAAATTTTAATACCCGGTTTTATACAAGGGAATTACATTTTTATCTAGGATTATAATTACAATCTAGGATTTTGTATATATTATTATACAGGGTGTTAATGAATACATATTTCAAAAATATAGGGCTTGCAGGGGATGTAAAATTGATTAATTTTTACTAATAAACATATCCGGCAACGCACCGTTTTCAAGCAACAGGCTCTTAAATAGTAATTACCTTAATTTTAGTTGACTGTGCCCTATCACTTCATTTATTATTTTGTTCGTATTAACTTTTAGCATTCAATTGCAGACGCATTATGAATGAGCATACTGTACGAGATTACGCAAACATGGTACGACCGAGTGTACGGCAGCACATGAAATTCAAACAAATCCTGGAGTTTTTAAACGAATATATCAAAATATGCTCCGAAGACGTAATGCTTGCATTGAAGTTGGTGGTTGTCATTTTGTGCAATAAAATTATTTAAAAATGCAATGCTATATGTTAAAATAAACAGCTACAACCAACTAAAATTAAAGTACATAATTACTCTTCAAGAGCCTGAGTATATTAGTTAAAATTTGTCTATTTAGCATCCCCTACATACCCTATAAATTTGTAATATGTATTCATTAACACTATTGAGCCCTATATACTGTAAGGTTTTATTTATTTGGATGAAATGGGAGTTTCCACCGTAATCAAAACAGTGAAAAATAACACTATTACACTAAAATATATCATAAAACATTTTTGAAAACACTAATTAAATTTTTAAAATGAATAAAAAAATTATACTACGTTTGAAACGCTACCAGCCAATGACGTCACTTGCCGGATCGATTTGACAGTTTCTGTTATCTATCAATGTATGTGTGTGATGGGAGTAGTTTACAATATTGGCTGTTTAAACGAGTTGCAAAAAATACTGTTTTCAACATTTTTTTTACAGAAAACCTGTCATAATAAAAATGTTTTATTTATTCTAATGCATATGTTTTCATGAGGAATAACATAAAAAAATTGAAAAATGGTGGAAATCCCCATTAAAATAGATGTTTACTCACGATAACTATTAGAAGAAAATAAAAATAACTATTACTATAGTTAAACAAGTATTAAATACTAATTTAAGACTAAGAATATAATTAATTACTTAAACACAAAGATTATTTATTTATTTAGGCCCACTTTTACAATTGATGGATAAACTATGGTATAGCTATCGGAGGTATAACTTTATCCTAGCAACTATACCTTCGATAAAAAAAGACTGTCTTTTACAATGCATTTTTATCTATCAAAAAGGAACGATAGGAATTACGTTAAATCGCTATAGGTTGGTATTGACACAATAAAATTTTCTTCTTGATACAGTATTTTTCTTCAATATTGTTATTATTTCTGCCTTTTAATTTGAAAATTTCGCGATGTTAGATGATATTGGGATTTTAAAATAAGAAAACGCTAACTACCGTCGACTATTAGAACTACAAACAGTGGTACACATTTGACATTTACATGAAACTACAACTATATGACTACAAAAACTCTATTATACATACTTGAATTATAAATAAAAATACTAATAAATGAGAAAATAATACGAAAACTAAAGAAATGCAATTGACAGAAATGCTACGCTGACACACGTCAACAAAAAGTGTACCAGTGTTTAATGCGATCAGCGCCATCTCTTGATACTTGAAAATCCCAATAAATGTTATTTTTGATTCTGACAGTGATGATGAAATACTTGATTGACATCTGTCAAACGTATGAATAACAACACATCGTCTGTGTTTACATCAAGGACGTTCAAGAGAGGGGGATGTGCCTTCATACTGCTAGTAACATTGGTTGAGCTGAGGCAAGGGTAAGGAAAAGAGATAGCAATAATTTTCTGCACCGTGCTTAGCCAAATCTCTTCTTCTTTCTAATAATTTGATCATTATTATAGAAAAAATCACCTGCTCCATATGCAAAACATTTTTGTATATAAATAATACAGACAGTATTTTAATTAAATTAAAAAAATCGTGATGGATTGCGTAATCCATCGAAATATGTCAAACTGCAGAAAGTATTTTAAGGTCTAAAGTGCATATGTTATGCCGGAATAACATCAAAATTATAATAAAAAATAAGGTCAGGCGTATTGTTTCCGGCCAAGTTTTTAAAGCAATGGACGACCACATTATTTCCCAAGATTTCGCTGTTAATCACAGAACTCAATTAATCGATACAATTTTAAATGTTTATATAGACCTAAAATTTAAATTCTCTGCTACAGTTATAAATAAAAATAAAATAACAAAAAGAAAAACATTAAATAAACTAACACTGTTTAGAAATGAATAAAATAAAAATATACTTTTTAATATAACTATGTTGTTTTTCCTCTCCTTATTTTTAAGTTTAAGGTAGATGCATTGCAAAACATAATTGTTTTATTATAATAGTTTTAATTTATTTCAAAATATGATATTTAAATTTATTATCAAGCTTACTCAGTACAGTATTAATTTTATTTTTTTCTTACTAGTAAATATTAAAAACGTTTGTAATTTCAAACAAACCATGATTCGATCTTCAAAACTCGCACAATACGCGATTCAAGTTGAGCGGACTCTATCTGGTGACCAAACATCGCACTTATTATGTGACGTCACAACGAGTATACTTCTTGCACTCCGTAAGAAGTAACGTTAGAATTTTAGACGAGATTTTAAAAATTCAGCAAGTATTTTAATTTATATTTATTGGTGATGATTGTGAACACTTCCTCTGTTTAATTATACAATAAAATTCGCGAGTATTCCTAGTATGTTGAGACATTGTATATTTTTAGATAAATAAGGTTAAGTATAATGTTTGTAGTTATAATGACATAAATTTACTATAAATAAGTTAAAAACAACATGAATGCAATATTAGATCGTTTAAGGATTAATTATATATTTGTAAATATTGTAGAAATATAGAATTTTCACCAAAACCAGCGAAATCAAGTGTACTGTTGTGTTCCGAAATGTCATACCTAAAAATCGAGAAATCCCACCCTTTGTTTTCTCATATTTCCAAAACGTTAAATTTATAAATAAATATGGCATCGAAGAAATAATTGAGACACTATGATAGATTAAACTGTTAATTGGAAAACGAGTTACAAATTCAATGTTTGTTCCTTATATTTTTGTAATGAAGATTACGCATATATTGGTAGTTCTAAAACAATATAAACATATTCAATTATTTTATTATGTATTTATATTTAGGTTAATATATATACATATTTATATTTAGGTTTTATATTTATACTTAGGTTAGTTTCCCGCCTTAGACGAACAAGAAGCTTTTTATTGCTAGTGAGCCAGAATTTATAAATTTTCCAATAATTTCATGCGGATATTTATTTACGCCGCTGATTTGTGGGGATAATCCAAAGAGAAGTGTTTAATTTTTGTCATCTGATTGTGTTTTACCATATGCTAGCATATGTCCAGAATTCAATACTTCATCATCCTCACAAAAATTTCTGCTGCTCGCAGAAGTATTTAGATAATTAAACACATCCTTTATTAACAGTCTCATTACTAATAAACTATTAATTTATGAAATATATGTATTAAAACAGCAATACACACACAAACTTTAATGCAGAAGTGAACGACAATTTGAAAACATACTCGTTGTGACGTCACGTCACGTGTTAAAAGTTGCGGGAAAAGTTAATTTGAATCGCCTATAGTACGCTAAGCGCGGTGCAGAACATATATGTCTGTCTCTGTTAATCTGCCTTGCCTCACTTTCTCGACGTTAAGCCATATACCCCTCTCTTGAACGTGCTTGGTTTACGTGGTAACCATAAGAACCTTAGACCAGGAATAGAGGGGGAGACAGGGCATGCTATGTATTTCGCCATAAGACGAATTTTCAAATCATCCTAGCGATTTTCGACCTTATTGAACTGTCAGAATCAGCCGCAAAAGGCTAGTCGGCCAGTTGTGATACATACGTGTGTAGTCGAACAATTAAGTTTTCAATGTCAACAAGCGTCACCAAACAATGTCACCATTTTGTCTTCTGAAATTTTCCTATACATACGTGTTTAGTTTGGTTCAAAGTTTTCTTAGTTTTTAATTGTTTTATTTAGTTTATATTTTATGCTTTTGTTTTTTTTTAATTTATGTTTTTTATTCTTTAGTTTTATATATACGTGTTTAGTTTTATTCATAGTTTTCTTAGTTCCAAATTGTTTCATTTTTTATACATTAGTTTTATTTAGTTTACTTTTATTTCTTATTTAGTCCAAATTTTTATGAGTACGAGTGATGAGTGTTTTGTTTGTTTCAATTCAACATGGTTCATAAATGTTGGTTGTGTAAAGAACAAGACTCGAAATATGCATATCACAGGTAAGTTATACGTTTTAATTCAATGACGAAAATATGACATAAAATTCTTCTATTTTTTTTTTAGATTTCCGGCTGCTGTTCCAATTCGTATGTTGTGGCTTGAATAGATTAACAAAATAAATTTTGTAGTACCAAAATCGGCGGTACTATGTTCAAAACATTTTTCGGATGATTCTTATGAGGAAAATGTAGTTGGGAGAGCAAAACGTTTGAAGAAGAATGCTATTCCTCTTACCCATCCACCGGATCACGCAAAACGACATTTAATATTTGAGGAATTACATAATTAATGATTCCAAAAGGTAAAATTAAATCGTAATTTGTTAAATACAAGTAGTTATTTCAAGTAAATCGAAATATATCTGTTATAGATCTAAACTTGATGCTTCACCAAACTTGGAGGACCCACAACCGTCATCATCTACATCTACAGTCATTCCAAATATAGTTACAGAATCCAGAAGTCATGACTCAAGTTCGACTTGTACTTCAGTAATAAGTGATACTGATACAAAATCTATCTCATCGTAAGTAAATGCTTTTTTCAGTTTTCTTTGTTTAACTAGGCAAAAAATAGTATTTATTATATTTACTTTTTAGTCCTGAAACCGTTTTCGGATTATCTCCTATTACTACTGAACAACACAAAATTATTGAAGTTAAGCAAAAAAGGTATTTAAAAAATAGAATATCACAATTTACTGCATTTTTACATTTTTGCTTATTTTAGCAAATCTGAATTATCATCATTTTCATCAAGTTTAACATCTGCAAGTGTTTCATCCAACAAAATTATACTGTAAGTATATAGGTAGTGCTTGTAATATAAGGAATCAGTTGGTATAAACAAATATTTACACTAACAGTTTTATTTTATAATTAATTTATATCATTAATTTACAGATCAAATAAAAAAGTAAGATATGTAGGAGACATTCAGTCAGATGAATTATCATCTCCACGGAAAACTCGAGCTTGTTTCCGGAAAGCTCGAGCAGTTGTTCTAAAACAAAGGAAAGAAATTTACAGGTTGCGACAAAATGAACGTAATTTGAGAAGACGCATCATTGATTTACAATCAATGATTAGACATTTGCAGAAACAGTTTGGAATAACAGAGAGCGCTGAATGCGTAATAAAGGTGAAAATTCTAGAAATTAATATTGGAAAAATTTGCAACAATATATTATTGTTTCTAGGAAAGCGTTGGTGTTGGGGCTGCTGCTTTATTTAAAAGAATGTTGAAAAATAGTAGCAGACAAAAATATGATGAGAATCTAAGGGCATTCGCTCTCACATTAAACTTTTATTCACCTCGAGCATATGAGTATGTAAGAACTGTTTTCAACAAAAGCTTGCCACATAAAAGGACTCTTCAGAAATGGTATGAGACAGTTGATGGATCACCAGGTTTTTGTACAGAAGCGTTGCAGGCATTAAAATTAAAAAGCGAGGAATACCGTAATGCAAATAAAATACCTGTGTGTGGTCTGGTAATGGACGAAATGTCTATTAGAAAACAAGTAGAATGGACAGGAAAAAAAATTACCGGCTACATAAACATTGGCATCAAAGATATGGAAGAAAATGATTCCCTTCCAGAAGCTACAGAAGCTTTGGTCTTTATGGTGGTTGCCATAAACGGTAACTGGAAAGTTCCCGTTGGGTACTTTTTAACTGATGGGGTTTGTGGAAAAGAAAAAGCAAATTTAATAAACTTATGTTAGGAGTTTCTAATTGATACAGGGATTACTGTTATATCTCTGACATTTGATGGGGCCGCCTCAAATGTATCCATGGCGACAATATTAAGAGCAAATTTAAGTCCTGTTAATTTAAAACTATGGTTTCTTCATCCTGTCACTAAGGAGAAGGTTCATATTGTATTTGACGCGTGCCACATGATGAAGCTCGTGAGAAATGCTTTGGCAAGCAAAAAAAATATTCAAAATAGTGAAAGACACACTATTTCCTGGAAATATTTGGAGGAACTTGTAAATTTACAAGAAAATGAAGGACTGCATGCAGCCACGAAAATCAGAAGACGCCATTTAAATTGGTGTAACGAAAAAATGAAAGTCAAGCTGGCTGCACAAACAGTTGGTACAAGTGTAGCGGATGCTCTTACATTTTGTGAAGAGGATTTAA
The DNA here is from genome assembly GCA_963082715.1 of Harpalus rubripes. Classification (NCBI taxonomy): domain Eukaryota; kingdom Metazoa; phylum Arthropoda; class Insecta; order Coleoptera; family Carabidae; genus Harpalus; species Harpalus rubripes. The sequence continues at coordinate 22,011,168 of OY720461.1, forward strand.
AATTAAAAGAATTCGAGGGAGCCAAATATACAGCAGAGTACTGTAAAATTTTTAATAATTTGTTCGACATTTTAAACAGTAGAAATTTATTATCGAAGCAGATATACCGTAGACCGTTTTCTGCTAAAACTGCAGAAAAATATACTGTATATTTTGCAGAGTGCAAAAAATTCATTTTAATGTTGAATATAAATGGACAACCAATTTTGCAATCCAATAGGAAAATTGGATTTTTAGGGTTCCTCATATGCATGGAAAGCACATTAAATATTTATTCCAGTTTAGAGCAATATAACATGAATTTCCTCATGACTTACAAACTAAGTCAGGACCATTTAGAATTTTTTTTTTCATCAGCATAAGAAGTCGTGGTGGTTTTAACAACAATCCGTCCGCTCGACACTTTGAGAGTGCATTTAAAAGAATTTTAATACACAATGAAATCAAAGGAGCATCTCAAGCAAATGCTGTAGCATTAGACGCCACTTCAATTTTATTTACATCGTCAAGGAAAGAAACTGATCGGGGAATTGATTCTACAATGCAGGTGGAAGAGAACATGGATGATAATATAAAAGAAGACCCGACACATCATGATCATGATTATTTAAATGCATGGCACCTTACTACCTACGCAAGTGATATAGTATCGTATATTGCAGGATGGGTGGTTAAAAAAATAAAATTATTTGTGACATATGTTGTAACGAGTTAGAAGGAATAGAATCAGACTCGTTATTACAAATAAGAAAAACAAGAGAAAAATTAGTAAAAGCGACAAGTTCAGTTATTCAACTCTGTAAAGCTGCTGAACGGGAATTTAAAATTGCCGACAATTGTAATAAAATTTTAGGAAACAACAATGTCATATAGATATTAGTATCCAATACATTGAGAAATGTTAATGTTGGGGATTAAGGGTGCAACACACAATAAAACACAACACTTTCCGATAAATAAGTGATATAATAACTTAAACACATACACAAAGGACGTAACGTGGTACAATTATATTGGCGGTAAGTAAGGAACTAACTAGTAACATTTTGTGTTGGAACTAAAACAGTTCCGGAAGTTATGAAATATGATTGTGTGCATTTCAAAATTAGCGGGAGATTGCAAATGAAACCTAACACCCCCCTCAATTGAATAGCTAATTTTTCCTGTGGTCATGTTTAGTGAAGTCCTATGGCCTCGACGCAAAACTGTAGCTTTGGAGTTGGCAGTGCCTTGGTTAAGGCATCGGCTGGCATCTTCTCGCTGTTGAGGTATTGAAGATTTATGGGCTGCTCGTTCAATGACGTCCGAATAAAGTGGTACCGGATGTCAATGTGTTTGGATTTGCTGTGGAATACTGGATTTTTGGCGAGTTTCTCTGCTCCTTGGTTGTCGCTGTGTAACTGGACGGAACATAGACTCTCAAAACCCAGTTCAGATAAAAACTTGACGAGATATATTGACTCCTTTACGGCATCCGAAAGGGCCATGTACTCGGTCTCAGTCGAGGACAATGCCACCGTCCTGTTTGCGGCTCTCCCAGGAGATGGCGCCACCGGCCAACACGTACATGTATCCGGTGTAGGATCGACGATCAATTATGCATCCTCCCCAGTCGGAGTCAACGAAACCTTTTATCGATTCTCTTGTTTTCTTGAAGATCAATGCGTAGTTTGATGTGCCTTTAAGATACCTAAGCACCCTTTTAGCAGCTGTCCAGTGGGATTTGTTGAATTTGTTGTTGAACTGGCTGAGGTAACTCACTGAATGTGCTATATCAGGACGGGTCCCAATAGCGAGGTACATTAAAGCGCCTATCAGGTCACGATAAGGGTACTGGACCTCTTCATCGCTGTCATTCTGGATCGCGTCGTCAATGAATTTGTTTCCCGGAGTTAGAGGTGTACTGACGGGTTTACAGTCCGACATGTTAAACCTCTCGAGGATGTCTCGAATATATCCAGTTTGGGATAAACGAATTTCCTTCCCGTTTTCACCTTCTGATTGGGTAATCTCTATTCCTAAGCAGAATTTTGCTTCTCCCAGGTCTCAAACTGAAAATTCCCTGCATAGTTTCTGCTTGAATGATTTGAGCTGTTGAGGATCTTTGTAGGCAACCAGTAGGTCGTCTACGTAAACGAGAATGATGATGTCTTTCTCTTTGTCGTGATAAACGCATGGGTCTGCATTTGCAGAAAGAAATCCCATGTTTCTTAGTGTGTTATCAAGTTTTGCATGCCACTGTCTGCCCGATTGTTTTAGGCCGTAAAGGGCCTTCTTCAATTTACAGACATAATCACCGCTACGAATAAGGCATAGCATGTCACGGGCTTTTCGTCCCAGTTCGTTGCAACCCTCCTCGACAATCATTCTGTCAAGCATTTCTTCGATTAATTTTGGCTTCTCCATATAAACCGTTGTATCCATGATCCCGTTCAGGTAAGCGGTGGTGATATCGAATTGTGCGATATCCATCGAAGTCTCAGCAGAAAGTGCGGTCAAGATTCTTAAAGAATTTAATCTCGCAACTGGAGCGAAAGTTTCTTTGTAGTCTACGCCAGGGCGTTGAGAGAAACCCTGAGCAACGACTCGTGCTTTTCGTCGCTCCAAGGATCCGTCGGCATTGCATTTATTTCGAAGGACTGTTCGACAGTTAATTACCTTATCATTTGGTCTGGGAACTAGATCCCATGTGTCATTCGAAATAAGGCTTTTGATCTCTGAATAAATTGCATCCTTCCATTCGCAGCTGCTCGGTCCATTCACGGCATGATCGAAGGGGATCTCCGAAACTAACAAAGATGCTTCATCGTCGTGCTGTTCCGCGTTCTCACGAAACTTGTCGTCTGGTTTGAGGTTTGGATCGCATTTGTTGTCGTACGGTTGAACAGTGACTTGAACGTTGAGTGGTTTCTGAGGGCGTCCTCTTTTCCCGGTTCTCACCTTACGTGGACGTCCAGGACCTCTCTTGGTTTGAACGTCGGGTACGATTTCTGGTGATATATTACCGTTTGGAGCTTGTTGTACTCTTGGGAATCCTCTGAAACCGTTTGTTAGATCTTCGTCTTCTGTCTCAGTTTGTACTCTTGGGAATCCTCTGAAACCGTTTGCTAGATCTTCGTCTTCTGTCTCAGTTTGTACTCTTGGGAATCCTCTGAAACCATTGGTTAGATATTCATCTTCTGCCTCAGAATCGTTTGTGCAAGATTCTTCCACCTCAGATTCTGCCGAGTCTATAATCTTGGTGGGAAGATCGTTGTATATTTGGAATTGTTCCGGAGTATCTGTCAAGGGAAAACGACCTGTTTTCGTTATCTCGCCGGAGAAATCCTCATAATTAACATTTTCTTCGAATTTATTGAAGAATTTTACATCTCTTGAAACGTAAATTTTTCTGTCCGCTGGCACCCAGATCCTATAACCTTTTGAAACGCTGGAATAACCAACCATTGTTCCTTCCTTGGCCTTGGGGTCAAATTTTCCACGGTTTGGCTATTTGTCTAGCAGATAGGCTTTACACCCAAATGTTTGGAGGTGGCTGACTATCGGTTTCGAGCCTGTCCATAACTCGAACGGTGTTTTATTGCCTAATCTGCTGAAAATACACCTATTTCGTATGTAATTGGCTGTTGCGATGCCTTCTGCCCAGAAAGATGGGGGTAGCCCTGATTGCAGCAGCATACATCTGGTAGCCTCCACCAACGTACGATTGCGACGCTCAGCAACCCCGTTTTGCTGTGGGGTATACGCCACAGTTAATCGTCTACGTATGCCAGCATCCGCTAACACCTTGTCGAAGGATGAATTACAATATTCTCTCCCGTTATCCGATTGGAAAGCTTTAATTTTACGGCCGGTTTGGTTTTCGGCCATCGTCTTGAACTCTTTGAACTTGTCTAATACTTCGCTTTTGTGTTTAATGAAGTAAACCTCGCACCAGCCGCTGAAGTCGTCTATAAAAGAGACAAAATAGCCGGCACCGCCAAGCGATTCGGTACGCATGCGCCCGCATACGTCTGAGTGTATTAAGTCCAAGATGTTCGATGATCTGCTTTCACGTGCCTGAAAAGGAAAAGATGATAATTTACCAGCAGTACAAATTTCACAGGGAGTGTTTATAGATTTTGGATTGATTTTAAGACCAATGGCCATATTGTTCTTGCTCATGGTGAGAAGGTCCTTCTTGTTGACATGCCCCAGTCGTTCGTGCCAGACGTCTATGTCGGAGAGTTCGTTAACAGTTGTTGACAATGCGTGAGACTGTTGTGTTCTCATATAGAACAAGTCCCCATGACGATCTGCAATGATTTTGGTTTTGCCCTGTATTGACGATTTTGGCGACGGAAATCAAGTTGGTCTTCAACTCTGGCACGAAGAGCGTGTTTTCGAGCTTGATGACTTTGTTGTTCTCGTCGATCGCTGCGATGATCTTCACGTCACCCTTAGCCACGACCTCGGTGTCCGTCCCATCAGCGAGCTTCAAGCCGCTTGAGACGTCCGTCAGATTGGTGAAGAGCTTCTTGTCGTTGCACAAGTGGGAGGTACAACCACTATCAAAGCACCACTTGCTTGAACTAGCTTTTCCGAAGTTAGCCTGGTCGCACAGCTGGAGGTCTACTTCGCTTACTAAAAATGCTTCTTCAGTGTTGTTTGCTTGTTCCTTGTCCCTTTTCTTTTTGAGGTAGCAGTCCGCCGCCTTGTGTCCCTGTTTCTTGCAGAAGTTACATTTGTACTTCGCTCGCGACTTATTTCTGTCGTAATTTCCGTTTTTGTCACTATCTAGGGATTTTGGATAACTTTGTTTATGTTTAAAATTTTGTTGTTCCACATACAAGGCTCCTTGCTTGTTTTGATCGGACTCCTCATTTATCGATTGACTAGCTTCAATAATTTTGTTTTTAAGAGTTTCGATGTCTGGAAGTTTATCTCTCGATTCAATGGCCCGCCTAAAGACTTCGTAGCTACTAGGGAGACTCTGTAAAAGCATGAGGGTGAGTAACTTCTCGTTGATGTCTACAGGGTGGGGCAAAACAACCTCCCTAGTTTTTAAAGTGAATTAAAAAAAAAAGAAGTCGAGATACAAAAAAAATATTTCAATATAATAAAGTAGTTACATGGCCAGTTTTATCTTATGTGGTTTTAAAAATCATATCGGCCAAGTGTTGTCATGCATTGTCTACACACTGCTGCAAGCGACTTCTGAAGTTTCCCATAACCCTTTCGACCATTTCTTCAGGTATACGGCGAATTTCCGTGCGGATTGCCTCCTTTAGGGTTTGCAGGTTCCTCGGACGATGTTTATAAACCTCTGCTTTGAGATAACCCCACAGAAAAAGTCGCACGGGCTCAAATTTGGAGAGCGCGCGGGCCACGGAATATCGCCTCTCAGGGAGTCCAAGCGCGCGGGGAACATTTCCCTCAAAACCAGAATTGATTCGCCGCATAGTGCGATTAGAGAGCCGAAGTGCGGTCGCATGTTTGCCAGCGGATCGTTTAGATGACTGCAAAATTGAGTGACTGACTACGGCTATGTTTTCGGGTGTTCGAGCAGTTCGAGGTCGTCCATTTCTCTTTCTGACAACAGATCCTGTTTCCCGAAAGTTTTTTACCCACAACGTAATCGATTTTCGGTCCAGAACTGCTTGACGACGGGGAATTTGGAATCGAATACGGAACGCGCGCTGGGCGGCGATTACAGACTCGTTTTCGCGTATGTACGCTTCCACGGCGAAAGCGCGCTACTCGTTCGTCCACATTATGTTTACGACTGAAACCTTTTGTAACGCAAACGGCATATCTACCAGCCGCCATACACGCCATCCCCACCCTTTTACGACCTCTGCTCGCTTTACAATTGTCTATTGAAACTAGGGAGTTGTTTTGCCCCACCCTGTACTTCCATAGCTGCGAGCTTGTCTACGGTTTCAAAAAAATGCGCCATGTGCTCGCGCACCTCACTTCCTTCCGGCATCTTCTTCTGAAGCAATTGTTTAAGAAGTGTCGCCATTTGGGCGGGTCCTTTTGGCGCGTAATTTCCTCGATCTTGTCCCAAACTTCTTTGGACGATTCACATCCACGAATGTGTCTTAATTCGGAAGCACTAATCGCTAATATAATGTCTGACCTTGCTTTGAGATCTTGCTTGATCCACTGGTTAAATGCTGCAATTTGTTCTGCTGTCGGTTCTGCAGATAAAACTGGGTTTTTCAGTGTACCAGAGACATATTCCCACATATCATTTCTGATCAGCATGGCTTGAGCGTGAATTTTCCATGAGTCGAAATTTTCTTTGTTTGGCGGTTCTAATCTCACTGAACTCATCGTGGTTTGTTGAGCCGTTGTTGTGAAATACGATACGAATTACGTGACAATAGCGTGTTTCTGACTTTTCGTAGTTTTTAATGCGACCGAATAGTCACTACACGTTTACAAAACACTTTGTCACTGTTCAATATCTTCAGACCAGGAATTTTTTGTAGGTTACGACACTTGTCTTAAATCAGGTATTCGCGACTGCACTTGCACTAATTTTTGTGTGTTGCTTTTCACGAGTCTGGGCTCATAACCTGTTGGGGATTAAGGGTGCAACACACAATACAACACAACACTTTCCGATAAATAAGTGATATAATAACTTAAACACATACACAAAGGACGTAACGTGGTACAATTATATTGGCGGTAAGTAAGGAACTAACTAGTAACATTTTGTGTTGGAACTAAAACAGTTACGGAAGTTATGAAATATAATTGTGTGCATTTCAAAATTAGCGGGAGATTGCAAATGAAACCTAACAGTTAATTCTAATTTAATTTTTCATAATTTAATTGAACATAGTTACGATCAGTTTTCTCTGAACAATCACAGAAATCAATTAATGTATATTATTTTACATACATATATAGAATTTAGAATATTTTATGTAACGAAATGAAAACTGTTTAAAAGTCAGCGAATACGGCATAAAACACAAAAATAATACATTTTAAAAACCAATAAAATATTTGAAATATTTTGTATATATTTTATTTAACCTGTCCATTATTTATATTACGTTTTTTATGAATATTACTTCTTTCGTACATATTTATTTTACATTTTTAAACAAAATCAAGGTAAGTTGTCGCGTAGCTCACTTTATATTTCCTAGTTATATGTGTTTTGTTTTATATTTCATTGTTGCTGCCTTATTTCTAGTTCAAGTATTATTTTAATTTCTAATCATAATATTAGTCTCAATAAATTTCATAGTGTTTCTTCCTGTTAAATAAATTCAATTTCCACTTTGTGTAAGTTCCCGAGCTTATTTTTATCTCGCCATATCTATATTTGGTTACGACCCCTTTAAATAATATGTTTTTTTCCAAATTAAATAACATCAAACATTGGATTATCAAGTATTTATTTAGATTTGGCCAACTGTAACATAACAGTTAACTGGTCGACTAGCCTTTTGCGGCTGATTTTGACGTTTCAATAAGGTTCAAAATCGCTCAGATGATTTGGAAATATACGCGTGACTGTGCCTTGTCTCCCCCTCTATTCCTGGTCTAAGATAAGAACCAGGGATAAAGTTATCCGAGGTTTATACGACCGATTTCCATGGGATAAGAAATACTTGTGCAACGAGAATTGTTGCCGTCAAAGTTCCGTGGCGACAGACAGTTGGCAGCACCGGGCGGGCTGGGCGTGGCCATACATTCACGAATAAAATCACCGGTGGCGGCGCTGTTAACAACCAAGATGTCGGATGATTGTCGTACTATCATTTTCAAACGTGTTTGTTTACATGTTATAAACGCAGTTTTCAAGGGTGTTTTATTCTATTATTAAAATATTTAGGCAGGTTTTATTTTACTGACTGATAAGTTTGAAGATTAAGTTTCAATGTTATTATTTCAATTTGGTGCATGGACGTTTCAAAATTTGTTTATTTGCAGATAAATATGACAATGTTCTTGGGAAATAATCTTCACCTCTTATAAAGAGAATTATTTAAATTTTTAAATTCCATTAATTCTTCAAGGAATTTTAAGTAGAAAATTGAGTAAATGAAGATAAATCGGGAAACTAACAGTCTTTAAATAGGAAAGTGTAAAACAGGTTAAGGATGAAACAGATTTAAACTGGAAAGTAGTCTTCAAAAAGTCTGATTTTAGTCAATATACCTATGTATTGAAGTAGTGAATGAGCACGTAAAATAGAAATAATTAAACAAAAGCTTACTGTTCACAAATAACAACCAAATAAAACAACACTAGCCCAAATGGCGTTTTCAGTGAAGTACGACGAGAAAGGAGAGCTTTGCTGAACAAGCCGGCGTCATTCGACCGTGGAGAGTGTTGGAACAAGGGTGTACGGCGAGTTGTTTTGAATTTCTCTTTTCTTTTCTATTTATTTTTGGGCGAATAAACTTTGTGTATTAAATTAACTGAGTGATTATTTTAAACGTATCACTTGTGTTTATTCTATCTGAGGTTTATCCGAGGTTTGTAAAATACAATTTCGTATTTTATACCTGGTATAGCGTTATACGAGGTTTATCTAATGATTGTAAAAATGGCCCTTAAACAATTAATACAACTATTTCTTTTCACGCTGTTTATTTTACTGTACTCTCGTACTTTAACTGCTCATTTATTTCACTACGCGTTCCAATCTTACACTGCCGGTCTGTTACAGACTCTTGTAGACTGTTTATGCGATATTTATATCACTATATTTCAGGGACTCGAACCCCAAGAGATAAAGATTCGGTTTCGGTTCACGGTTCAACTTATGTTTTTGGTTCGGTATTTTGTTCCGGTTCAATATTTTTCTTTAAAACCGGTTCACGAACCGGTTTAATACTGGTTCACAGTACGATTTTTCAAAATAAATAAATAAATAAAGCAGGTTCACTCCGGTTTCGGTTTAAGTTCTGGTTCGGTTCAAGTCTCTGCTATATTTATGTCATTATTTATTTATATCACTATTCATTTATATCACATTCAACTGTCCGTATACCGCAATTCTTCAATACCAATGCCGAGAGTCCACTCCAACTCGCTGTTACTATCCTTGTATACTCCAGCTTCCCAATACTCATTAACATTACCCCGTATTCACTTCTAGAGCTATCCCAGTATACCACTATATTCCCGACTCACCGTTACTGTCCTCGTATACTATAGCTTCCCAATACTCGTCAACACTACCGAGTATTCTTTTCCACAGCTATGCCAATAAACCAGTAACTTCCCGACTCGCCGTTACTGTCCTCGTGTACTATAGCTTTCTAATGCTTGTCAACTCGTCAACACTACCGAGCTATCCCTATATACCAGTAACTTCCCGAGTACTCCACTCGACACTATACTCCATACACTTACCACGACACTGCTGTGCTCCTAAACGCACTATCTATATAAATGCTCGTCAACTCTAGTCAGCTGACTATGTAACTATTTCACTATGTATGTAACTAACTCTCGGGCAAAGCTGCGTCCCTTTTATATAGCTGCCCATTACCTTCTGGAAAAGTCTCGATAATCCAAAATAAATTTGGTAAAATGGAGTCTATCGACAAAAGACAGGGCTGGATTAGGAAAATACGAACTGGAAAACAAGTGACAAAACATAAGAGAATAACAAAAATGAAAAGTATTGTTATTATTTCCTGACCAACTCATGAGTAAAATAATACTTTTCACTTTATGTGTAGCATTCAATATGTTTCTTACACTTGTAAATAAAACAATTTGAAAGACATTTGACATTAGTTCCATTTGAATTTTCTTAACTAAGTAAAGTGAATACATATTTATTTAACATCCATGAATAATATATGGTACTATTTTACTATCTTGTACAAAATATTAAGACAGCTGTAATGTGTTTGCATTGGCCACTATGGCCAGCTATACAAGAGAATTTTGTAAATAATCAATGGACCTTTTCAATTTAACGGTTATCTCTTTCTATCGCTGCAAATAGTAAGAAAATGGCGCGAACAACTGCCAGTTGGGCTGTCAAACGAAACGTCAAAAATATTGCAGTCATTAAAATACCTGTATTCTCAGTTAAAATTTGCATCATTAGCCATTTTAACTACAATAAAAGCTTTTGTAACTTATTTCGATAAGATTTTTTAAAGTTATCTGAGATATTCTCACATTTTACGTCTAAATTTTTTAGAAACAAACGTCATAGATCTCAATTGTTCTTACTATGCGCAGATCCCCATTGCGCATATCTTCTATCTCTTTAAATTGAAAAGGTCCATTATAAATTTAAAGTTCTAATCTCATGAGGATGTGACGTTAGAGCACTTGTTTAAACACAGCCCAATTTTTTTTTTTTAGTCTGTAGCACTTTGTTTGATAACGCCACATAAAAATAACCCACGATTAAAAAATTCTCCCCCTTTTATAAAACTTCGAAAAACATTTGTTGTCTCCAAATAAGTAAACATTTCCTTAGAAATAAGTCCAAGATAACTTTCTTCGAATGTCATTATAATTTAAGTACGTACACAAAATTATTACTAACAGCATTTATAAAAAGTTTAATGAAATACTTCAAAACGAATGTTGATTACACAATATTTCTGTATGCGATCTTATACAGAACGGGCACTCAGCTGTTTCCGGTAACCTTCGAAACAGCTGATCTTGCTGCCCTGGCCTGTAACTGACTTCATTGGCAACCAACTTTCTTGGCGCTAACTCAAAATCTGAAGTCAGTTTGCTGTACATTTTGGTGAGAACAACAAATTTTTCTAGTTTTTCATTGTGCGAGCTTAATAGGTGTTTTCTACAATGTCTATGCATTTCAAGAAGCTATCACCTGATATGCAACTTCGCTATTTAGCTAAAATCTAATTAATTAGTAATATTGAGCCGTATGATTGCGATGAAAGTGAGTTTTCATATGATATATCGGTCCGAATATTTTGCCAATGAATATAATCAATTATCTTATTACCAACAAAGTGTTTACACCCAATAGTAATTAAACGATTTTCGGAGTTATAAGCATATAAGTTTTTATCAGAGCAGTTGACGATATAGAAATTTGAAAGAAATGTATTAATTAAAGGATAAGGGAGTAATTTAATATTGAAATGAAGTGAAATATTTATAACTTCTATACTCCAAATACAATATTTTATCTTATAAAATGAAATAAACCTTTTAGTTTTTTTTAGAGTTGTTGCGGAGTCATTGACTGACCTCTAACAATTAAAATTTGTCTAGAATTATAAATATTAGTCTACAAATTACTTTTTCATGAAATTTTTTTTCTAAATAGGTATTATATTTTCAAAATATGCTTCAATAAAGGTATTTATTTTAAGTTTAAATTGTCGTTTATTAATGTAACAACTTCACACCGCACGGGGCAGCGCCAATATAATAGGGGATTCCGATCGTGACGTCACAAAATGCGCCACTTGCGGTAAAATCTTGAACTATGTGGACAAACAGACATTTTCTATTGACATGTGTCCGGTTAGTGATGAAAATTAATTTTTTAAGTGCAAAGTTAGTGTCAGGGGCGAAATTTAAAAAGAAAAATATTGAAAATCATTCGGTGAATGAACAAAAAAGATGATTAGAGTGTTGTGGTCTGAAAAAATACAGAAAAAGAGCGATCTTATTTTAAGGTTAGTTCAGGTTGGTTACTGGGTATTTATACTAACTTAAAATGTTATAACGCTTTCAGAATTCAAAATTGTATGAATGCGGAACGTAGTAATAATATATTGCTCAGCATTGATGGTGGTAAATGGGTATCCGCGTCAGTTTCAAGTAATACGTGTGTGGTACTTGATGTAAATATAAAGTGATGCTATTTTCCATCCCAAAATGTATCAAACGTATTTAACTACGGACCCATATACCACTACTTCCACGAAACCATTTAGTTTAGTTACGGATATAAACCATGAGAGCGGCTTGGGAAATGGAATAAAATTAGCTCCTCTCGTATATTTTTTTATATTTATTCCTGTAATCACACTTACAGAGACCATATGCGCACCTAGTCCCCATACTTTTAATATAAAACACAAATTTCACAAGGCTATTAACTTGACAGCACAATGACAGTTACTTGTTTGTCCACATAGTTCACAAAAATACCGCGACGGGGCGCTAAAATTCGCTTAATCGGAATCTCCTATTAGGCAGTCCAGAACACGTGACCATTTCATGTCCAACATGGCGGTTTGATGGCACACAGTCACACAGAGCTTGTTTTGCTATAAAGCTGTATATACGTGTGTTGTGTTTGCTGTTATTAGGACTTATAATACGATAGTATTTTGATTAATTTTCATAGTGCTCCTGGTTATTTACTTTTTGGTAAATTGTTGTTGATCTTTTGAAATATTTAATCAAAGTAATTTACGAATATTTTTTTTTTTAGACCTTTGCATTCCCTCGCTGTGGGCAATTGGAGAGTCAATTTATCAAGAGATTTTCTGCTCTGTACGTACTAGGCTATTGGAAATGTAATTTCACTAATATTTGTATCATTTAATTTTTTATATAGAAAGAAATGGAGAGTAAAAGTCCATATTTGCTCATGCTGGAGAAGGAATATGAAGATGTTGGACGTCGGTATATGGACAAAATAAAAATAATCAATTTCATTGATCCATTTACCATTCCTGACGAAAATTTGGATTATGGAATTGATGCCTTACCTCCAGTTTCAAGTATGGACATTGTATCTTATTTAGTGTTAACGCACAGTAGTTACACTGCGCAGCAAATGAAGGCATACAAATCATTGGAAGCCTATAAGTATTTTGAAGGTGGCTTCGTAAAAATGGGCTGCATTAAATTAGATGATTTTTACGTTCTTGTTGGAAAGGTAAAGTATAAATGCGTACGTGTAAATAAGAATTATTTGAACATTTGATTGCTTATAGGTGCAACATTCACAAAGGGCAAATGAGAAACCTCTGAATGTTTGGGTTATAACTCAGGCAGAAGGTAGTGTTTGTACAGCTCATTGCACATTGGCAATAGCGAATCCTGTAGTCATGTCGCTGCAGTCCTTTTTGCGGCAGAATTTGCACATAAAATTAAAGAAGAGACTTCATGTACCGATGTTAAAGCTACTTGGCCAGTTCCTACTCTTACTAAAGTTCCAATTGTGCCTGTTTCTAATATGAACTGGGGCTTAAGAACAAACAAAACAGAAATAAGTTGTTCCTCTTTAAGTAAAGACGAAATTGTGTCCCTGTTATCAGATTTGGAAGAAGCCGGGTGTAGTTCTGCTTTGAGCAGGATTATCGAACCATTTGCCAGCCGATTGAATTTGGAAACTATAATGTTGCCCAATGTTTTTGATATATACAAAGTGGAATTTGAATCAAAATGTTTCGAGGAATTACTTCAAATTGGTGGAACACTACAATTTAATTTTTCTGCAGAAGACGCTGTCAATATTGAAGCAAACACACGGAACCAAAGTTTATCTCCAGAATGGTATGTTAACAATTCATTCATATGAAATGCGGAAATAAATTTACATGAAATGTAATTAATTGCAGGTACCATCAAAGATCGGGCCGTATAACAGCTTCAAAATTCAAGATGTGCTGCAACTATAATAAACAGCAACCATCCCTTAGTCTCATTAAGACAATATGCTATCCAGCAAAAATGAAATTTTCTACGAAGGCAACTTCTTGGGGCATCACCCATGAAATTGATGCTGTAAAAGCGTACAGCAAAAAAACGTATGGGAGTCATATAGGCCAGTCCATAAAAGAAGTGGGATTTCTTATTAGTCCACAGCACTGCCAACTGGGAGCATCTCCTGACAGACTCATTTCTTGTGCGTGCTGCGGAAACGGATGTTTAGAAGTAAAGTGTCCCTATTTTTTGAAGAAAAATGCAACGATGCTGGACTTCGCTTTGAAGAAAAATACCTGCTTGATTTTGGAAAACAATAAAATTATTTTAGATAGAAAACATGCATATTTCTATCAAATTCAATTGCAGATGTTTGTATCTGATACAAAATATTGCGATTTTATCGTATGGTCTCCAAGGGTAACATTTATAGAAAGAATTTATAGAGACGATACATTTTTAAAAAACAATTTGGAAAAAGCACAAAATTTTCATTCGAACGTTATTATCCCAGAATTACTGGGCCGATATTTTACAAAAAAAACAGGCACTGGAAATGTTTGCACTTGTGACAGGTATGACGATGAAACACCCATGTTAAAATGTTCAAATGACAGTTGTGAATTTCAATGGTTTCATTTTAATTGTATAGGAATAGATGAAATACCTGAAGAAATTTGGACTTGTGATTATTGTAAAGTAGATATAGGGAAATAAAAATAAAACAAATATTAATGAACACACATATTTATTTTTTCCTTATTGTAAAATAAAATAAAGCATAAAATGTATACAAAATAAAATATACATATATAAAAATTATATTTTTTGTTATGATTTTGTATAGAAATAAGTATAACTAAAATTTTAGAGTGTTATAAAGTTATTGCTTTACTATAAAGGCACAATTGGTGGACTTAAGTTAATTAAAGCACAACAAACAGTGACAATCTTATTTAAAATACTTATATTATTGCAAATGTTGTTTAACATAGTAATGGGCATTGTCTCGTTCATAAATTGAATTTATTTTTTATGACTCCAATTACTCTTTCAACATGAATTCTTACTTGAGCAATATGTCGCGTATCTTCTATTTCAAATAAGTGCAACTGATTTTTGCCTTTAGTAAAAGCTGGTATAGTAACTTTTGCTTGTAATATACCAACCATATCTTTTATTAAAAAACCTCTATCAGCTAAAATAATGTCATGCGGATTTATGAAATTTAAAAAATTTGAATTTTGTACTATTTGTTTATCAGAAATTCGACCGCCCCAAGCATTACTGATATAAGAAATTGTACCTTGTGGTGTAATGCCTATTAAAAATTTAATTGTATAATGGTGTTTGTAATTTGACAAACACTGCTTTCTGGTTAATAGATTAGCAGGTTTTTGTATAAAAATTTCAAAACAATCTACTATCACTGTTGTCTTGTCATGAAAAACATCTTTGAAGCATGAAGGTATGTTTTTATTTCGATCTTCTCGTTCTGGCCATACTATTAAACTTAAATTTGGCGTATAAAATGTCTATTGTTTTTCCAAAAGTGGAAGAAGCTGTAGTAATACTAATGGCAAATCTATACGACAAATCTTTAAAGGATACATTCAATCGTAGTTTCATCATAGTTAATAAAAGTTGTTGAAAATTATTTAGAGCATTATTTGGGTGGCTGGGTAAATTTGGACTTATTATTTTTAATATTGCATTAAATAACGAATATGAAAGGCCTGTGTGAAATAATGTTTTTTCATTGTTATTTTTGAATGATGTTTCTGTTAGGGACAATTTGTTTAATGTTATGGATAAATCTTGAATTTTCTGATTCAAGAAAATTATATCTTGTTCCATTTTCTCTATATATTCATACGTTAATTCCGTTTGCGTATGAATTCCAGTTTCTGCTTCTTCTTGTACAGGTTGAGCCTCTTCAATTTCCTAAATTAAATTTTAATTTATAAGAAAAATACATTTTATAATTAACAATTGACCAATCGTTTCTAAAATTGTAAACTGGGAAAAAATTACGTCATTTCATACACCTCTTCATATTATGCATCACACAGCAGCATTCAAATACTCATATATTTACATACAGCAGTGTTTCCGTAGTACATCAACATGTATCATTGTGACCATGCATCATGCTCAATCAAACTTTAAACAACTAGAAAACGTTTACTCTCAAGCATTACACATCTTTCACATTATTTTAAATTTGTGTCACCTACCAATCATGTAATGAATGTCCGTGTAAAAAATTAAAATTATAACAAACCATAGGTGTTACTACTGTTTGGGCAAGAAGTTTTTTCCTTTTTTTTACCCGCTCAAATCTTGCGACAGCATCCTCAGATTTGGCAACAAGTTGTGATTCGTGACCCATTTTTAATGTTGGAATCCAATCTGGGTTGTTTTTATCTTCCAGTGCTGCTGGTTTACCTACATCAAATCATAAATTAAACTAATATTTTTTTATAATTATTAATATATTTACCTGTTTAAAATGTTTATTGCAAACTCTTTGATACTTCATTTTTGTAGCTGTCAGATCTTCTCTTCTTATTGCAGCCAGCCACTTTTCTCTCCTTTCTTTACTTAACTCATTCAAATCTGTACGGTGTTTATGGTTTAATACCGCAGGAAGACTAGAAAAAGAAACCAAATCTCTGTCTCCTCTACTTCCGCAGCCAACAACTATACATGTCAACCTGTGTGAAAACAGCAACGGCAACGGTCAAAAGGGTGCAGCAACGAGTAAACGAACGCGCACCGTTACACAAAGTCGTGCGCAATATCACTAAACCAGCAACCTGCCAGCAACGGAAACTAGTATTGATAATACGTGTAGTACTGAAGACAAAATAATTTGTTATTTAAACGTGTGTATTGCATTGATTTTTGAAATAAATATAAACAATAGTCTCAATTACATAACATGTTATACGTTACGAGGCGCAGGGGTAGAATTTTTGTAGGGAGTTAGGTAGGTATAGTACAATTCAGAATTTTAATAAATATTTTTTCTCATTAATTAGAAATTGCTCCTAATTCAAATTTCCACAATATAATTGGAAGGGTGTCTGTTTGTTATATTACACAACCAGTAAGTGTTACGAGCCGTAGGGGTTGATTTATAAACCATTAACTGCAGACATAACTTCCGCAGTAAATATTTTTTTTTTCATTAATTAGTAATTGCTTCCAATTCAAATTTCCACAGTATATTTGGAAGGGTGTCTGTTTGCTATATTACCCAACCGCTAAGTGTTACGAGCCGTAGGGGTTGATTTATAAGCCATTAAGTGCAGACATACCTTCCGCGGTAAATAATTTTTTTTTTCATTAATTAATACTTGCTCCCATATCAAATTAATACAATATAATTGGAAGGATGTCTGTTTGCTATATTACGCAACCGCTAAGTGTTACGCGCCGTAGGGGTTGATTTATAAGCCATTAACTGCAGACATACCTTCCGCGGTAAATAACTTTTTTTTTCATTAATTAATACTTGCTCCCATATCAAATTTGTACAATATAATTGGAAGGGTGTCTGTTTGCTACATTACCCAACCGCTAATCGTTACGCGCCGTAGGGGTTGATTTATAAGCCATTAACTGCAGACATACCTTCCGCGGTATTAAATTTTTTTTCCTTAATTAGTACTTGCTCCCATATCAAATTTCTACAATATAATTGGAAGGATGTCTGTTTGCTATATTATCCAACCGCTAAGTGTTACGCGCCGTAGGGGTTGATTTATAAGCCATTAACTGCAGACATACCTTCCGCGGTAAATAATTTTTTTTTTCATTAATTAATACTTGCTCCCATATCAAATTTATACAATATAATTGGAAGGGTGTCTGTTTGCTATATTACCCAACCGCTAAGTGTTACACACCGTAGGGGTTGATTTATAAGCCATTAACTGCAGACATAACTTCCGCGGGTACTTCTGTCACGTGAGTTTTATTATCCAATTTTATAAATAAATTTATACAGGTATCAATTGCAAAATTTGTTAACCACCTTTTTTCACTTAAAGAGGTATAATCTGAAATTAAAATTTCTTTTACTAACAGAGGTAAAGACTGATATATCCCCACCACATAAGGTTTTTCGGGAATTTCAACGTAATGGCTTACATCTCGAACTAATCCGTTTTCATATAAATCCATCCAAGGTATATTGTACGTTTCATGTAAGTTTTGTTCAATATTTTCAGAAACAGTACGTAGACTGGACGGAGCAGGCATCAAACTGTCATTTATTGAATTTGATATCTTTTGACTTTTTTCAGGCTCTGGTGTCGGTAAAGTTTGCGGAGGCATTGAAGAATTAATTTCTATATTATATTTTAGATCCTTTAGAAACAACATATCAAAATATGTGTGTGGAACGTGTACCCTTTTTTCCACTCCTCTTCTGCACAAATTACGTCATCATGAACCAGTTTTTTATTCCTAGCACACCGTTTTTTGGGAATATTTAACATTGTTTCTTTGTGAAGTGACAGAACTCGACTTCTCGTCATACGAATGAATCTACTAGCTTTTAGTTTCCGTTCTCCGCACATTATATGGTTCTTTAAAACCCCAAACCAATTTTCTACTGGTGCATTGCTGAGTCTGTCTACATTTGTATGTTTTGTCATAAGTGAGGTCCATAATGGGGAATAGGGAATATATTTGATAATAGCAAAACTAAAATCTGTAACAATTAAATTAAAAGATGGCCATTTGTATTTACTGCTGATACAAAATTCTTTAAACTTTGCTAACCATACACCTATTGTTGTAGCATCGTGATTAGAGCTGATCATTTCCAACACTGGGCACACTCTTTCATTACATTCCAATTGAATAACGCCTGCATAATAATAAATTCGTTTTTTCAAATCTTTTGTAGGGCGTACTACAGATCCTGTTGCATCCAAGTGTATAACAGGGGAAGTGTTTCCATGTTTTAATATTTCTAATTGCTCTGCACTATAAATGTGAACGTATAAAGGTTCTGCCACATTTTGAATGTATCCAGCATTACCATCACGTCGCATTAATATTATATCAAATATGTCATCATCATTTGTATCATTAATACTCAAAGCTTCAGATCTAATTTTGCGGAAAACACAATCTGATTTAATGTTCTGGAGATTACCTCGCTTGATGACATTTGGGGATGATTTTAATATTACCGATTCTGGGACAAGAGATGGTTTCTTTGATTTCAAAGATTTCTGTAAAATTTTTCTTTCTACTCCTTTTACATATCTTGTTATTTTGTTGTGGTGGCTATAATTTTGAAAAGAGCTATAAACAATAACTTTTTTTGATTTAATAAAAAGCGTTAATTTAAATTCCTTACATTCTCCATTTTTGCAATAACCATAAATTCTTATAGCATTTGAAACATATCTCACATTTTTTATATTTAATATGCACGTGTTGTTCACACTTTTGAATTTCTCTTTTAAAACTAGATTATACAATCCCGGGATAAGTCTGTTATTCTTGAATATATCTTCCCACTCTTCCTTCGTTAAAAAAAAACTTCCCTCTTTGTAAGTCCACATAGAATAATTTGCAACAGCTAATTTCGTAATATTTTGCGAACCAACCGGCAAAACTTTGCCCTTGAACTTGTTACTAACAGTTTTGAATTTCTCTTTTAAGACTCGATTATACAATCTCGGGACAAGTCTGTTATACTTGAATATGTCCTCCCACACTTCATTGGTTAAAAATCAACCCATACTGTTCGTAACACTTAGTGGTTGAGTAATATAGCAAATAGACGCCCTTCCAATTATATTGTAGAAATTTGTTATGGGAGCAAGTACTAATTAAGGAAAAAAAAATATTTATTTACCGCGGAAGGTATGTCTGCAGTTAATGGCTTATAAATCAACCCCTACGGCGCGTAACACTTAGCGGTTGGGTAATATAGCAAACAGACACCCTTCCAATTATATTGTAGAAATTTGATATGGGAGCAAGTACTAATTAAGGAAAAAAAATATTTATTTACCGCGGAAGGTATGTCTGTAGTTAATGGCTTATAAATCAACCCCTACGGCGTGTAACACTTAGCGGTTGGGTAATATAGCAAACAGACACCCTTCCAATTATATTGTAGAAATTTGATATGGGAGCAAGTACTAATTAAGGAAAAAAAACTATTTATTTACCGCGGAAGGTATGTCTGTAGTTAATGGCTTATAAATCAACCCCTACGGCGCGTAACACTTAGCGGTTGGGTAACATAGCAAACAGACACCCTTCCAATTATATTGTATAAATTTGATATGGGAGCAAGTTTTAATTAATGAAAAAAAAATTATTTACCGCGGAAGGTATGTCTGCAGTTAATGGCTTATAAATCAACCCCTACGGCGCGTAACACTTAGCGGTTGAGTAATATAGCAAACAGACACCCTTCCAATTATATTGTAGAAATTTGAAATGGGAGCAAGTATAAAATAATGAAAAAAAAAAATTATTTACCGCGGAAGGTATGTCTGCAGTTAATGGCTTATAAATCAACCCCTACGGCGCGTAACACTTAGCGGTTGAGTAATATAGCAAACAGACACCCTTCCAAATATATTGTGGAAATTTGATATGCGAGCAAGTACTAATTAAGGAAAAAAATATTTATTTACCGCGGAAGGTATGTCTGCAGTTAATGGCTTATAAATCCACCCCTACGGCGCGTAACACTTAGCGGTTGGGTAATATAGCAAACAGACACCCTTCCAATTATATTGTACAAATTTGATATGGGAGCAAGTATTAATTAATGAAAAAATAATTATTTACCGCGGAAGGTATGTCTGCAGTTAATGGCTTATAAATCAACCCCTACGGCGCGTAACACTCAGCGGTTGGGTAATATAGCAAACAGACACCCTTCCAATTATATTGTGGAAATTTGATATGGGAGCAAGTATTAATTAATGAAAAATAAAATTATTTACCGCGGAAGGTATGTCTGCAGTTAATGGCTTATAAATCAACCCCTACGGCGCGTAACACTTAGCGGTTGGGTAATATAGCAAACAGACACCCTTCCAATTATATTGTACAAATTTGATATGGGAGCAAGTATTAATTAATGAAAAAAAAAATTATTTACCGCGGAAGGTATGTCTGCAGTTAATGGCTTATAAATCAACCCCTACGGCGCGTAACAACTAGCGGTTGGGTAATATAGCAAACAGACACCCTTCCAATTATATTGTACAAATTTGATATGGGAGCAAGTATTAATTAATGAAAAATAAAATTATTTACCGCGGAAGGTATGTCTGCAGTTAATGGCTTATAAATCAACCCCTACGGCGCGTAACACTTAGCGGTTGGGTAATATAGCAAACAGCCACCCTTCCAATTATATTGTACAAATTTGATATGGGAGCAAGTATTAATTAATGAAAAATAAAATTATTTACCGCGGAAGGTATGTCTGCAGTTAATGGCTTATAAATCAACCCCTACGGCGCGTAACACTTAGCGGTTGGGTAATATAGCAAACAGACACCCTTCCAATTATATTGTACAAATTTGATATGGGAGCAAGTATTAATTAATGAAAAATAAAATTATTTACCGCGGAAGGTATGTCTGCAGTTAATGGCTTATAAATCAACCCCTACGGCGCGTAACAACTAGCGGTTGGGTAATATAGCAAACAGACACCCTTCCAATTATATTGTACAAATTTAATATGGGAGCAAGTATTAATTAATGAAAAATAAAATTATTTACCGCGGAAGGTATGTCTGCAGTTAATGGCTTATAAATCAACCCCTACGGCGCGTAACACTTAGCGGTTGGGTAATATAGCAAACAGACACCCTTCCAATTATATTGTACAAATTTGATATGGGAGCAAGTATTAATTAATGAAAAAAAAAAATTATTTACCGCGGAAGGTATGTCTGCAGTTAATGGCTTATAAATCAACCCCTACGGCGCGTAACACTTAGCGGTTGGGTAATATAGCAAACAGACACCCTTCCAATTATATTGTACAAATTTGATATGGGAGCAAGTATTAATTAATGAAAAAAAAAATTATTTACCGCGGAAGGTATGTCTGCAGTTAATGGCTTATAAATCAACCCCTACGGCGCGTAACACTTAGCGGTTGGGTAATATAGCAAACAGACACCCTTCCAATTATATTGTACAAATTTGATATGGGAGCAAGTATTAATTAATGAAAAATAAAATTATTTACCGCGGAAGGTATGTCTGCAGTTAATGGCTTATAAATCAACCCCTACGGCGCGTAACAACTAGCGGTTGGGTAATATAGCAAACAGACACCCTTCCAATTATATTGTACAAATTTGATATGGGAGCAAGTATTAATTAATGAAAAATAAAATTATTTACCGCGGAAGGTATGTCTGCAGTTAATGGCTTATAAATCAACCCCTACGGCGCGTAACACTTAGCGGTTGGGTAATATAGCAAACAGACACCCTTCCAATTATATTGTACAAATTTGATATGGGAGCAAGTATTAATTAATGAAAAAAAAAATTATTTACCGCGGAAGGTATGTCTGCAGTTAATGGCTTATAAATCAACCCCTACGGCGCGTAACACTTAGCGGTTGGGTAATATAGCAAACAGACACCCTTCCAATTATATTGTACAAATTTGATATGGGAGCAAGTATTAATTAATGAAAAAAAAAATTATTTACCGCGGAAGGTATGTCTGCAGTTAATGGCTTATAAATCAACCCCTACGGCGCGTAACAACTAGCGGTTGGGTAATATAGCAAACAGACACCCTTCCAATTATATTGTACAAATTTGATATGGGAGCAAGTATTAATTAATGAAAAAATAATTATTTACCGCGGAAGGTATGCCTGCAGTTAATTGCTTATAAATCAACCCCTACGGCGCGTAACGATTAGCGGTTGGGTAATGTAGCAAACAGACACCCTTCCAATTATATTGTACAAATTTGATATGGGAGCAAGTATTAATTAATGAAAAATAAAATTATTTACCGCGGAAGGTATGTCTGCAGTTAATGGCTTATAAATCAACCCCTACGGCGCGTAACACTTAGCGGTTGGGTAATATAGCAAACAGACACCCTTCCAATTATATTGTACAAATTTGATATGGGAGCAAGTATTAATTAATGAAAAATAAAATTATTTACCGCGGAAGGTATGTCTGCAGTTAATGGCTTATAAATCAACCCCTACGGCGCGTAACACTTAGCGGTTGGGTAATATAGCAAACAGACACCCTTCCAATTATATTGTACAAATTTGATATGGGAGCAAGTATTAATTAATGAAAAAAAAAATTATTTACCGCGGAAGGTATGTCTGCAGTTAATGGCTTATAAATCAACCCCTACGGCGCGTAACACTTAGCGGTTGGGTAATATAGCAAACAGACACCCTTCCAATTATATTGTACAAATTTGATATGGGAGCAAGTATTAATTAATGAAAAATAAAATTATTTACCGCGGAAGGTATGTCTGCAGTTAATGGCTTATAAATCAACCCCTACGGCGCGTAACACTTAGCGGTTGGGTAATATAGCAAACAGACACCCTTCCAATTATATTGTACAAATTTGATATGGGAGCAAGTATTAATTAATGAAAAAAAAAATTATTTACCGCGGAAGGTATGTCTGCAGTTAATGGCTTATAAATCAACCCCTACGGCGCGTAACACTTAGCGGTTGGGTAATATAGCAAACAGACACCCTTCCAATTATATTGTACAAATTTGATATGGGAGCAAGTATTAATTAATGAAAAATAAAATTATTTACCGCGGAAGGTATGTCTGCAGTTAATGGCTTATAAATCAACCCCTACGGCGCGTAACACTTAGCGGTTGGGTAATATAGCAAACAGACACCCTTCCAATTATATTGTACAAATTTGATATGGGAGCAAGTATTAATTAATGAAAAATAAAATTATTTACCGCGGAAGGTATGTCTGCAGTTAATGGCTTATAAATCAACCCCTACGGCGCGTAACACTTAGCGGTTGGGGAATATAGCAAACAGACTCCCTTCCAATTATATTATTTAAATTTGATATGGGAGCAAGTATTAATTATTGAAAAAAAAAAATTATTTGCCGCGGAATGTATGTCTGCAGTTAATGGCTTATAAATCAACCCCTACGGCGCGTAACACTTAGCGGTTGGGTAATATAGCAAACAGACACCCTTCCAATTATATTGTACAAATTTGATATGGGAGCAAGTATTAATTAATGAAAAATAAAATTATTTACCGCGGAAGGTATGTCTGCAGTTAATGGCTTTTAAATCAACCCCTACGGCGCGTAACACTTAGTGGTTGGGTAATATAGCAAACAAACACCCTTCCAATTATATTGTATAAATTTGATATGGGAGCACGTACTAATTAAGGAAAAAAAAATTTTAATTCCGCGGAAGGTATGTCTGCAGTTAATGACTTATAAATCAACCCCTACGGCGCGTAACACTTAGCGGTTGGGTAATATAGCAAACAGACACCCTTCCAATTATATTGTATAAATTTGAAATGGGAGCAAGTATAAAATAATGAAAAAAAATTATTTACCGCGGAAGGTATGTCTGCAGTTAATGGCTTATAAATCAACCCCTACGGCGCGTAACACTTAGCGGTTGGGGAATATAGCAAACAGACTCCCTTCCAATTATATTATTTAAATTTGATATGGGAGCAAGTATTAATTATTGAAAAAAAAAAATTATTTGCCGCGGAATGTATGTCTGCACTTAATGGCTTATAAATCAACCCCTACGGCGCGTAACACTTAGCGGTTGGGTAATATAGCAAACAGACACCCTTCCAATTATATTGTTTAAATTTGATATGGGAGCAAGTATTAATTAATGAAAAAAAAATTATTTACCGCGGAAGGTATGTCTGCAGTTAATGGCTTTTAAATCAACCCCTACGGCGCGTAACACTTAGTGGTTGGGTAATATAGCAAACAAACACCCTTCCAATTATATTGTATAAATTTGATATGGGAGCAAGTACTAATTAAGGAAAAAAAAATTTTAATTCCGCGGAAGGTATGTCTGCAGTTAATGACTTATAAATCAACCCCTACGGCGCGTAACACTTAGCGGTTGGGTAATATAGCAAACAGACACCCTTCCAATTATATTGTTTAAATTTGATATGGGAGCAAGTATTAATTAATGAAAAAAAATTTATTTACCGCGGAAGGTATGTCTGCAGTTAATGGCTTTTAAATCAACCCCTACGGCGCGTAACACTTAGTGGTTGGGTAATATAGCAAACAAACACCCTTCCAATTATATTGTATAAATTTGATATGGGAGCACGTACTAATTAAGGAAAAAAAAATTTTAATTCCGCGGAAGGTATGTCTGCAGTTAATGACTTATAAATCAACCCCTACGGCGCGTAACACTTAGCGGTTGGGTAATATAGCAAACAGACACCCTTCCAATTATATTGTACAAATTTGATATGCGAGCAAGTATTAATTAATGAAAAATAAAATTATATACCGCGGAAGGTATGTCTGCAGTTAATGGCTTATAAATCAACACCTACGGCGCGTAACACTTAGCGGTTGGGTAATATAGCAAACAGACACCCTTCCAATTATATTGTATAAATTTGAAATGGGAGCAAGTATAAAATAATGAAAAAAAATTATTTACCGCGGAAGGTATGTCTGCAGTTAATGGCTTATAAATCAACCCCTACGGCGCGTAACACTTAGCGGTTGGGTAATATAGCAAACAGACACCCTTCCAATTATATTGTACAAATTTGATATGCGAGCAAGTATTAATTAATGAAAAATAAAATTATATACCGCGGAAGGTATGTCTGCAGTTAATGGCTTATAAATCAACACCTACGGCGCGTAACACTTAGCGGTTGGGTAATATAGCAAACAGACACCCTTCCAATTATATTGTATAAATTTGAAATGGGAGCAAGTATAAAATAATGAAAAAAAATTATTTACCGCGGAAGGTATGTCTGCAGTTAATGGCTTATAAATCAACCCCTACGGCGCGTAACACTTAGCGGTTGGGGAATATAGCAAACAGACTCCCTTCCAATTATATTATTTAAATTTGATATGGGAGCAAGTATTAATTATTGAAAAAAAAAAAATTATTTGCCGCGGAATGTATGTCTGCACTTAATGGCTTATAAATCAACCCCTACGGCGCGTAACACTTAGCGGTTGGGTAATATAGCAAACAGACACCCTTCCAATTATATTGTTTAAATTTGATATGGGAGCAAGTATTAATTAATGAAAAAAAATTTATTTACCGCGGAAGGTATGTCTGCAGTTAATGGCTTTTAAATCAACCCCTACGGCGCGTAACACTTAGTGGTTGGGTAATATAGCAAACAAACACCCTTCCAATTATATTGTATAAATTTGATATGGGAGCACGTACTAATTAAGGAAAAAAAAAATTTAATTCCGCGGAAGGTATGTCTGCAGTTAATGACTTATAAATCAACCCCTACGGCGCGTAACACTTAGCGGTTGGGTAATATAGCAAACAGACACCCTTCCAATTATATTGTATAAATTTGAAATGGGAGCAAGTATAAAATAATGAAAAAAAATTATTTACCGCGGAAGGTATGTCTGCAGTTAATGGCTTATAAATCAACCCCTACGGCGCGTAACACTTAGCGGTTGGGGAATATAGCAAACAGACTCCCTTCCAATTATATTATTTAAATTTGATATGGGAGCAAGTATTAATTATTGAAAAAAAAAAATTATTTGCCGCGGAATGTATGTCTGCACTTAATGGCTTATAAATCAACCCCTACGGCGCGTAACACTTAGCGGTTGGGTAATATAGCAAACAGACACCCTTCCAATTATATTGTTTAAATTTGATATGGGAGCAAGTATTAATTAATGAAAAAAAAATTATTTACCGCGGAAGGTATGTCTGCAGTTAATGGCTTTTAAATCAACCCCTACGGCGCGTAACACTTAGTGGTTGGGTAATATAGCAAACAAACACCCTTCCAATTATATTGTATAAATTTGATATGGGAGCAAGTACTAATTAAGGAAAAAAATAATTTTAATTCCGCGGAAGTTATGTCTGCAGTTAATGACTTATAAATCAACCCCTACGGCGCGTAACACTTAGCGGTTGGGTAATATAGCAAACAGACACCCTTCCAATTATATTGTTTAAATTTGATATGGGAGCAAGTATTAATTAATGAAAAAAAATTTATTTACCGCGGAAGGTATGTCTGCAGTTAATGGCTTATAAATCAACCCCTACGGTTCGTAACACTTAGTGGTTGGGTAATATAGCAAACAGACACCCTTCCAATTATATTGTGGAAATTTGATATGGGAGCAAGTACTAATTAAGGAAAAAAAATATTTATTTACTGTGGAAGTTGTGTCTACAGTTAATGGCTAATAAATTAACTCCTACGGCTCGTAACACTTAGTGGTTGGGTAATATAACAAACAGACACCCTTCCAATTATACTGTGGAAATTTGAATTGGGAGCAATTTCTAATTAATGAAAAAAAATATTTATTAATATTCTGAATTGTACTTTACCTACCTAATTCCCTACAAAAATTCTACCCCTGCGCCTCGTAACGTATAACATGTTATGTAATTGAGACTATTGTTTATATTTATTTCAAAAATCAATGCAATACACACGTTTAAATAACAAATTATTTTGTCTTCAGTACTACACGTATTATCAATACTAGTTTCCGTTGCTGGCAGGTTGCTGGTTCAGTGATATTGCGCATGACTTTGTGTAACGGTGCGCGTTCGATTACTCGTTGCTGCACCCTTTTGACCGTTGCCGTTGCTGTTTTCACACAGGTTACATGTCACAGGCATGATCTATAAAATTCACAGTTTCCACACAACTAATTCATTTCACTTTCTAAGTTCATAATTGGATTTATTAATACTTACCCACATATAAATAATTAAATTTTAATAAAAATCGCGCAAGAATTAAGACTTATAACAAGGAAAATAGTCAATATTTACATTAGCAACTCATATGACAGCTCAATGTGTGCCATCAAGCCGACATGTTGGAACGAGCTGTGACGTAGTGTTGGACTGCCCAATTGGCAATTTAACAAGCTGAGCCGACTGAGGATTAAAACTAAATATTACTTTACATTCGTTCAATACTCAACATATCTCACATTCTATGTTTGTACTTCATGACAATTCAATGAAATATTATATAGGATGCAGTTTTTACGGCAGCTTTTAAACATATATTACCCTCTGGCAATACAAAAGATATCACACAAAAATTCCATATTTGAGGTTAACTTCTCATCGAAATCAATATTACTTCATATTTCAATGTATGTATAAGTTCCTAAATTATTCACCCCATTAAGACAAGTAAAATATAAAATAACTTACAATTTCAGGCATTAGATATTCTACTTGAGTAACAATTTTGTTGTCCACTTCGTTGCATTTATTATCATTTGAGCACATAAAGCACAAATCAGTTATGGAACACATGTTCAATAAATAATCACGTTCACTAAATAGTATCAACAAAATATTTATTTACAAACAATTAAAATTATAGTTACAAAAAGATTAACGTTTGTGAGGTTAATATCAGTGTTCATTGCTTGTTCATTGATTTTACTTCGTTTACGAAGAATATAAAATCAATAGTGGTGTGGTTAAAAACAAACACCATAGTAAACATTGTGTAGAGTGCAGTGCCATCTCTCGACTGTTCTCCCAGCTCGATATTCAAATGTACTAAATATATTCACAATTCAATCTGCAAAAAGATTAAAATTTATGTTCAAAGGTAATTCCGAGGGTAATTCAATAGTATAAAAAGAGTCATAGAAAAAAATATTCTCTAGAAATCGTAATATTTTTCTTGTTGTTACCATTTGCAACATTAGTGTACTCCGAAATTGAAAAAAATATAGGCAATAAGATATCGTATCAAAAAGCGTTTGGTTCCGGAATATGTGATAGAAACTTTGAAATTTCAAAGGGATAGTATATTTTTATAGTTTTGAAAAGAACGCTACCCATAGATCTTATAGTGCTTTACATAAGTTAGTAAGTACATAAGTAAGTTACTGTAAGATCTATGGTTTTACCATGAAAAATTATTTTTATAACAGAAATTTAAATTATGTTATCTGATTATAATGCAAATGTTAAAAATGAAAAAAAAATATTTAAATCACAACCATCTTATCTTGTTTGTAAGTTAAAACTTTCGTAAACAGCTTCTGGCAACTACGCAATTAGTTGTCACTTTTATTCTGGTATTTATCTACAAAAATAATAAACAAAAATCAGAACGTGTATTTGCATTAAACGCATAAGATCAATTTCTCTTATGAACATATTTCTTATCTTTTAACATTTCAATAGCTAGTACATCTAGGATTTTTCATAATTGGTTATATTTGTCGTATTTCAGATTAGGAAGTTTAAATGATTGGCCACATCGAAATGTGTTGTTAGCAAATGCACCAAAAATTTAAAAAAAAAACAGATTGTAAAGGTTGTTAGAGATAAATTGAAAACGGGAAATGTTACCAGGCGATATAATTTTAGTTGTTAAAAGCTTCAATGTTGGTAATGTACTTAACCCAGTTAAATTGAATTTACCTGCTGTTAACACTGCAGTAATAGTTATTTACCGGTTTCAGGATATTATTCCATTGTTTACATGTACAAAAGTAGGCTGGTAACTAAGTAATAACTGTATCTGTATGGTAATATTATTACCATACTGACTTGTCAACAACGGTCTACAAAATGAAAATAAAATAAAAAGAAAATATAATGCTAATATTAACAATGAGTTAACAGTTTGTATATTTGAAATCAATTGTGAAAAATTGTCAGCCATCGGGATTCGATTAAAATTTGGTCTGGTAGGGCCTTGAGTAAATTATGACATCGTTCACTAGATGTTTAAACGCAGTGGTAGCTTGGCAACCCCACATCTAATCATGTGACGATTATTAATATCCTCAGCAGTTATACGACTTTAAAAGTGAAAGATTGTTCAGCCATCGAGAGGAGAGCAGCCAATAGCTTAGTTGGTAAGAGCACTGTCCCGGCAAGATAGGGGTCTCGGGTTCGAATCCCGATGGCTGACAATTTTTCACAATTTATTTCAAATATAATGCTCTTCATTAATACATACAGATAACGTTAACCTATCGTTCTAAATACGGTCTACTTTATTCTAAAGTAATAAACATGTGGAACAAAGAACATAATTTGAATATATGTCATATTGACATATGTCAAAATAATTGTTCTGTTAACCATAGCAATCGGAAAATAGCATTACTGAGACAATTTCAAAAAACGGTATTTATCAATAATGTCTTAATTTTCTGAAACCGATAAACTATTGAACAAACCACGGATGTTATTAATCATAACAAGCCTTAGATGCCAAATCCTCGCTCTACGAGCTCGGATTTCAAACCGACATCTTCGGCAATTATGATATACATAACATTCCTAGGTATGTTAATAGCTATAACGTCATAAAGCTGATATGTAGCAAATAACAGATGAGGTTGAATGTAGTAAAATCGAGGCGATAGCCGAGATTTTATAATCAATCAACCGTATCTGTTTTTTGTATATCAGCCGTGTGACGTTCAGTATTTTTCATAATACCTAGGGATGTTGCGATACCACCGATACCAGTAAAGTATCGATACTTTCTTTGCAATACCAAGTATTTTAGTACTCGATACTTTGTTTCGATATTTTTACTTGTATCGGTATTTGTATGAAGGTATCGGTATCGGTGGAAGCAGAACACTACTAAATTTACAAATGCAGTAATACAGATAACAGTGATTTCTGATTTTTGATAGTTGATATTTTATACTCGGTCGTTAAAGTTGCTCGCTAGGCACGGGGCTCGGGTCTTCTCGGGCCGAGGGTTGCTCACAGCAAAAAACAAGTAGAAGTAATTCTAATATAAAAGATGAGGTTTCAATTTAACTGGATAGTCCGATTGCCCCTCTTAATTCAGATCCGCTAAAATACTGGAAAGAAATGAAATTTGTATTTCCTTTCTTATGTAGGCAGGCAAGAATTCATTTTAAATTGTTGCAACATCGGTGCCAGCTGAACAATTATTTTCCAAAGCAGGCGCGATTGTCTGCCAGGAAAGGAATAGGCTATTGGGGGCAAAAATGGAAAAGATGCTATTTTTAGGAGAATGTAAAGAGGGAGATTGGTTTTAATAAATTATTTACTGCGTTTCTGTAATTATTTATACCTTTAAACCTATGCATTTAGCATTTAGGAATTCTTTCGATACCGATACCGATACTTTCTAGTATCGATACCTGTTTCCGATATTTGACGTGGTATCGATACTACACATCGATACCGATTCCGATATAAAGTATCGATACCTATCATCGATACTTTCATCCCTAATAATACCATACTGTTAAATGTGCTTTAACAGTACTGTATGCCCAACCGATATATGCATCAAAACAGCCACGGCCGTTATTTTTTATAACAGTACAATTATTAAGCCTCATTCGCAACACGAAATTAGTGTGTAGTATTAGTAGTTACGATTAGTGCAGAAAGTTTGGCGTACGTAGTTGTAGTTTAACGTTCACAATAACAAAATTAGCGCAGCCCAAGTCCGCGCTAAATTCAGTTAGCGCAAGAGTTTGCAAGCTCCAAACTTATGGTTAGTGGTTAACAGAGTAGCCAATCACAGAACAGAGTAGAATGAAATAGATATATTGTAGAAAAAAAAGATGTTGTGACATTTATTGAGTTCGACAGTTTTTGTAAAAGAAATAAATTACATTTTTGTTGAATTGAAGTAGAATTTGAAAGGTATTGACTTTATTATTCTGTTATACATTTTTTAATTTGTGTGTCTTATAAAAATAATATCAGTTTTGTAGGTTGTAGGCAATAAAAGCTTATTCTGTTAAACTTTTTTATACAAAAAAGAAGGATTCAAAAATATTAAATAATAATCAAATCTCCTAAACAAGAAGTATTAAATTAAACCAGCTCTTAAAAACTTCGAATCAAATGTACTATTTTGCCAACAAAAATTGTTATTCGTAGTCGTTAATTTCATGTATTGTGAACGCTTTACCAATCTTTAAATACTAATTATAAACACTAATTATAAGTACTAACACTAACTACTAATTTCGTATTGTGAATGAGGCTTAAAAAATCATGTGTTCAAAAAAAAATCGCAGCGTCATGATATTGTCATGAAGAGCTGTCACCTGTCAACATGCCATAAAAATAGAATTTTAAGAAGATATTTTATGTTATTATGAAAAAGCTTTAACCAATGCTGAAATCTGTGAATTGGGAATATTTGCTAGTGCCAGAGTTACCTAGCAAGGGTGATTCGCCAAATAAAAACATTCAAAATTCTTTAAAATATTAAAATAACGCAATATGATACAATAAATGAAATTTGTACTGTTTGTGCATTACTATGTAATTTTATGACTTCTGTCGTTACTGATATCAGTGATAACGAAATTCAACAAAAACCTTTATGTACTGTATAATTAGTAAATGAATAAAAATTATCTATTTACTGATATTTACCTCATATTCTTAAAAAAAAATGTAGATGGCAGTGTTAAAATGTAATAATTTACATTGTTATTTTGCTTTGTTTGTAATAATGTCGTAATTTAAACATTTGTGGAGAAGTTATTAATTCTTCATTGTAACTTTAATATAAAGTTATTATTTATTATAGCGGGATATATCATGTGGGTTACGTATTAGTACAAAAAGATTGCGAAGAAAATGAAACTGTCTCCAAACATTTAACTTGGAAAAATCACCACTTAATAAGGCCTTCGATGTCGCAAAGAATCGCGCACAACCTTTAGAATTTAGGCAAATGTAACTCGCACGGCCTGTGTCATTATCGCAGTAGATCCATATGGTTAAAACCAGGATTATAAAGGAACGAAATTCAATCAACGGTGACTTAAATGAATAGTAGATAAAATAATTCCTAGAAATTATGATGATGGCCAAACCCGAAAACAATGTCATTAGCCGAAAACGTCTTTCCAGGTAATTCTTAATTATACCTATTCAATGATAATACCTAGCTGTAAATACAATCCAAATAATTTCAAAAAATTCTCTTAAAAATTTACAAACGCATATATCAAAACGAACTGACTACAATCCTTGTTCAACACTCCATTTACAACTGACCGCCGTTTGATGAACAAAGGCTCAAGAAAGTGGTTTATGGTTTGTGGTAATAACTATTAGGGTAATAAATTATCGGCTTGTTTCAGCTAGGAGCGAACAGACTTTACCATTGCACTCACAGCAGGTCCAAATGAGCTTAACAGGATCCGCATGATCCTCGAGGCCTCACTCTAACTAGCAGTGTATCGCAACGTAAGGTCCGCATGACCTTGTGAGCATCCGCATGATCCCCGGCCAGCACAAGACCTCTTGCAATTTTCATATTAGGCTATATAAGTATAGTACATATTTAACATATCTGGTACACACAAAACACATATTTTCTTTACATGTATTTATATTTTTTAATTCACTCTATGAACAAGTTTCCTTTAATCTTCTAATGTTCGAGATTCTTACAATTCATTGATGAGATTGGCGGTATTTCTGAAGGGTATATGTATTATATGTATGTACGTATGTATCTATCGAGGTATCTTCAATAATGTCTCTAGTTAAAAAAAAATGCTTAATAATTAAAACTGACCAGTTTATTATTTATTTATTTTTTCTTTTCACCCACCTGTTTAGATACACTGAAAGTACACCAGTCATAAATACATTCAATGAAGTACCCAGAATATTTCATCTCTTTTTGGGCATCTATTTTGTTCTTTCTATCTTGTAGACTTACAACAGGTAAATATGGCAACATGATACTCCATAAGACCCTACACTGAACATAGAGTGTGGGACACTGTATAGTAGTGTATCGCAACATAAGGTCCGCATGACCTTGTGAGCATCCGCATGATCCCCGAGACCCTCGAGGCCTCACACTAACTATTAGTGTATCGCAACGTAAGGTCCGCATGACCTGGGGATCCGCATGATCCCCGAGGCCTCACACTAAGTGGTAGTGTATAGCAACGTAAGGTCCGCATGACCTCGATAGATACGCATGATCTCGTATCGTGTCGTGATCGCATTAGGTCCGCATGATCTCGTATCGTGATCGTATTCCGTCGTACATTTATTTTATAGCATAAAGATAATAAATAACAATATCGTTCTCACGTACGTATAGAGAATAGTGATTTCACACACCCTAGAAGCCGGCTTTGAGGTCCTCGGCCACTAATATTCACAGTACTCGCAGCGATGTTCGCTTCTGAACCGCACGTGTCGGAGGTTTGTATTGGCGAAAAAATTCAAAGTGGGTGACGTCTGGCGGCAGATTTGTGAACTAGAGGAATAAGGAAACATTGATAGCATACATTGAAACGTATGTAATTTAAACAGGTTTAATTTATATTTGTTGTAAAAGAAAGTGAGATATATAGTGTATATTACATTTTCAGGTTTAAATAATGATCAGTAAATGCTAAAGATACTGCTCAGTGCTACAATGCAGTAATTGCAAGTCAAAAAGTATAAGTTTACACTATGTCCCAAGTGACAAAATATGATCTTGAAATTTTCTTCTCTTATAGTTATGACGTCTCTAATCGGTTCTACTTTTATCTTTTTTAAAACAGGAACCCAAAATTCTTATAATTTTATAGCCAAACTATATTGTTTATCATCCTTTTTAATAAGTTTTCCCCTTACTTGTTCCAAATATGTACAACTTAATTTTTCTATTTCTGCTACTCTGTAATGCACAAAACTATAAACAAATAAATTAATAGCATAATAATAATGATAACTTTTGTTGTAAAACAATAAATATAGATTTGATTTTTACTATCCTGTTTATATACAACAAAACTGCAACAAAATGTTTGCATTTGCCTCCCAGTTCTGCTCTACAACTAAATTTGTTTTCCAGTAATATATATTCTCATTTAATAAAATTTCAATCATATGAGGATCTCCACTCAAATGACTGGTTTTTAAACAAGATCCCAGTATTGTACCTGGTTCATAATCTTTTATTTCACTAAGCAATACATGTTCAACCAATATACCTATAAACTTATATATAAGTTTATAGGTATATTGTCCAGCCTTAAAAACTGCTTCGTCTTCTTTTAGGACGTGCAGAAGCAATGTGTTCAAAAATATCACTTAACTTTATATTAATTTTCTCCATATTAAATACTTTGCACTATGAAATGCATATTACCAGCAATAAGGAATGAGAGAACTTTCCTTATTCCTCCGCCATCTTGCTACCGTCTGGCCTGCCATCTATAGTTCAGTTTTTTCGTCAATAATAACGAACGCAAATTATTCATATTTCATAAATTTGTTTAATTCCCCAGAAAAAATAAGAAATAAATATTACACAGTGGAACTGAAGAAAATCTCTTACATTTAGACATATAACACAGTTCTTCCAATGCAAAGACAGAAATTACTTTCCCCATTTGAGAGCTTTTCCATTTCGACACCAGATGTCAGGTACTTTCTCGAAGCATAAATTACCAAACTGGTGTCAATCGTTTGTGCTTTCTTAGTGCTTAATTGTCCCTTTACCAAATATACAGCAACCCCAAGCGATAATTATACTCTATCCGTTTTAACTATAGAGCGTTGGGTGAGATAGGATCTAAGATTCTAGCTCTCTGATTGGTAGTGGAAGTATACCATTGTTTTGTCGTTATATTTCATATTACATAGTTTTCGTTGTGTGCGTTTTCTTAGTTTTTAGTTAGTAGTTCGTTAGTTTTGTTATTGTTCTTTTCGTTAATATTATGGATAAAAATCCTGAACCTGGCTCGGCCAATGTTGTAAAACATCCAAAAGGAAAGGCCTTCCGAAACGGGTAAAAAAATGGCGTATAATTTAAACTGCACATATCGAACCACGAATGCATATTCGTATATTCCAAATCAGAATGTGTCCAAATTGTGGTATCAGAACTGGGCATAGGACGATGTAGTATTTTCTTGCACTGCCAAGTATAGCAAGTGCAGTATTTTGACCATCCTTTGACGGTGCAATAAAACTGCACTGGAGTGAACACTTATACAGTGTACAGCTACTAGATACATAGCTGATTCGTCCGCCATACTGGAGCCAAAACGAACGCAGTAAATTATGAAATAAAAGTACATTTTTTATAAGTTTATGTAGTATTTTTCATAATTAAATATAACTTCCATATTTGCCATATTATATTTATTTAAAATAATAAGACAAGAAAAAATACGGTCTGTTAAGATTTTTGAGGTTAGAGAAAAATATACGTATTGCATAAGTACCAAGAAGAATTATTATGATGGAAATAATTATCTAAGAATACGGGATTTATTTTCCATGAGTTATGCTGGATTTATACAGCGTAAGCCGTAACGTAACGTACCGTGCCGTGGCGTACTGTAACGTATCGTAACGCGTGATTTTTCTAGGCTATTTTATACAGAACTTTTACGGTATATTTTCGTAAAAAGTATACTAATGCTCTGTCGATACAAATGTAGTGTACATCTGATTTGTATTTATCAGGTTCGTTAGCATAGGCGTAGTTAGAGGGGTACTTGGGGGTGCTTAGCACCCCCAGATTCTGAATTAGCACCCCCTAACAAAATTTCTATAATTTTTAATAATTTCATTTTAGACACATCTATTCATATCGACTGTTATATTAAATATTATCAACATATTAAGACAGAACCTTCAAAGCAAAGAAGGGAATTTAACTGTCATTAATGATGTAATAAAAAAAATATTAGAAGAAAATGAACTGACTGTCTTTTTGTACTCACGGAGAGATATTGAAATTGCTTCAAAAAATAACAATATTGAAATTGAACCTATTAAAACTACAAAAATAAAAAAGCGAGTCAAAATTACTCAAAAATTATTTGGTCGCATCAACAATAGGATCTAGTTCACATGATACTGACTTACATACTTGTGCTGATAATTCTTGATGATGATTCTTTTCGAATTTATATATTTACTTTACTACCATATAATTGATGCAATAACTATACACCTAAAACTCTGATTTTCCCTAGGAAGCCAAGAACTAGCAATAGCCGTAGATATAGATCATTATACCACAAAAAAAAGATATTTTGAAAGCTGAAATTACTGTTCTAAAGAACATGATGAGCAGTCAAAAATCAAATAATAAAGTGTACTTAATCTAGGTACATTTGATAATTATTATAAACTATAAAATTACGCTCATTCTGCCTATATACACAAAAACTTGTGGAAGATTATTCTCTGTTACCTATGAGGAGAATAATTAAGAACTGGCTAAGCACTACTATGACTATGACACAAAATCGCTTTACTAATTTAGTAGTAGGTAGATCAGTATAGAATATTGAAAATAAACTTTCAAGAAAAAAAAAATAATAATAAAAAAATAAATAAATAATATCTATGATATTTTTGCAAGAATTTATTATTCTGAATGGAAACAGAAAATTAGCTTCGCGTCTTGTTCCAAACTTCCTTTCACTTTTATTAACACATTTTGTTACTTTAAATAATATTTTATGTTTTTGTTTATAAATTAATCAAATAAATACTTTTTTTATTTTTTAAACCAACTTTTTTTTCTTTTTAAGGTAAGGGATTTTAGCACCCCCTAATTTTAAAGTCTAACTTCGCCTATGTTCGTTAGTTTATTCGCAATGCACTATATTTCATATATTATATTTCCATTTAATATATTAATCCAAACTTTGACACATGACACATATCACTTATGTCAGTCAAAGTCACACAAGACAGACTATTCGTAATGTAGTATTTTTTTATATTTATATCCATTTAATTTATTAATTCCAACTTTGACATAATTAGCCACACAAAAACAGACTATAGCGCAGGTAAGCAATAATTTTCATAATATCGCAACGTACCGTAACGTAGAAAGATAAAAGTTCGCGATCTTTGGGTTTTTGACACGTTACAGTACGGTACATCACGTTAATTACGGCTTATGTCTGTATAAATTATCACATAAGTATGCATTGATTTATTCGTTACGTTACGTTACGGCACGGTACGTTACGTTACGGCTTACGCTGTATAAATTCAGCATTAGATTGATGTTTGATATTAATAAATAATTTCCGAAAACAAAAAAAAAAATCTGATGTGGACACCACACGACTTCCTTGTACGCAAGACCAATATGAAAAGTATAGACCCAATTATAAAATTGCACGTATTGAACGTAATTTGACATTAACATCTATTTTTTTGTTATTTTTTATCCTAATCCATAGCAAGCTTCATTATAAAAACCAAAAAGTAGGTATATGTTTTAAATTTACATATCTCGCTTATACAAAGGGCTAATTTAATAATACTTGATGTGCTAGACGCAGAATTTAATTCTCTAAAACTCTTATTTGAAGCATTTATTTCTAAATTTAAAATGAAACCATTTTTTCAAGAAAAACTGGTAACAACTTCAGGTAATATATCACTTCCGGTTAGCCTGTTTTAACCAAAATCTACTATGTTATTCCAGTTGACATAAAAGTCTTATATACCAAATATGAAAAGTTTTGGATTATATTTTAAAATAGTTTTTCATTAAAATCTATTATAGGCTTCAAATAAAGTACCATTTCTGGAAGTTATGTAATGACCAAAAAGGGAGGTGCACAACTAGATGTTATAGCAGTCCTAAATACAAAATTTCAACTTTCTACGGCTTACCGTTTTTGAGTTATGCGAGATACGTACGTACAGACGACACGTCGAAATTAGTCAAAATAAATTCAGGGATGGTCTAAATGGATATTTCCGTTGAAATCTGAAAACCGAAATTTTTCGCGATTACAATACTTCCTTTACTTTGTACAAGGAAGTAAAAAGAAAACAAATGTCATGGTTTTTGCAACGAATTAACATAAATTTTGAAATTTCTTTTTAAAATTGCGATGAAACTAGAAACATTATAAAAATGCAAAAACAGTTGTGTACGCAACGTTTCATTCTAAACAACTTTGCATTGCACAGTCTTTTCCGTAAAACGAACAGGAGCAGGAAATTGCATAAAACTAAAATCCCATGTTAAATCCCTATGTTCGCACCTGACCCTGTATACCTATGTATATGCTACAGTAAAAGTAGATAGTGGGATATGCACATTGCCCGGCAAATGTAGAGATTCACCGAGGGGTGAATCACTCCATCAATTTTGTACAAAAGATTGTACAATCATGGGATTGTAAGACGATTGTAATGAATGTACAATATTTGCAAAGATTGGAATGTTGTAATATTATTTATTTTAATAATCAGTATTACTTAATTTGACAATTTTTAATATAATATTTGACTACAGAATTCACTCAACAATAACCTCACCTAACGCACAATACTCACCTCGAATTTTCCAAGAGTAACTTTTGTGCGTTAGGTAATTTGTTTTTTTTTTGTTAGATTCTATGGCTATTACTATTTTTTGGGTAAGTTTCGAAATTTCATACCTAATTTCTGCCGTTACAAAGCATGTAAAATTAATTTTGTTTATTGGTTCTGATACACAATTTTATTTGATGCTTTTTGCATAAAATAACTAGAGAGGCCGGAAATTACGAAAGGGGGGGTGGACCAAAAATTAAAACAGCGAAGAAGGACTTACATTCTTTATTATAAGTATTTATTGCAACGCTAAATCCAAGCGGTAACATAGCTAGACCATTAAGCCGTTGTTCGGAAATAGAGTTTTCCAAATAAGTCTTGACTCTCTTTAAGATTGCCAAAATGTAAATTATGTAATTTATTACAGAAAATGGTTCTTTAAAAGTCCATATGAAAATTCATGATGGAATTAAAAAATTTCCGTGCTCCTTGTGCGACAAAATGTTTGCACAAAATAATAGTTTAAAAGTGCATTTGAAAACGCACGATGGAAAGAAAGATTACAAATGTAGTTTTTGTAATAAACTGTTTTCACAAAAGGATCATCACAAAACCCATATGGAAATTCACCATGGCGTAAAGAACTATCAGTGTAGTTTATGTCATAAGTCATTTACACAAAATAGTCATCTAAAAGTACACATTCAAAAACATACAAAAGTGGAAGAGCATTATTGTTCTATATGTAATGATTTATTCACACATAATGGCCATCTGCAACGACATATGCAAATTCATCATGGCGTAAAAAATAATACGTGTAAAATATGTGATGTCATTCACGCAACATAGCTATTTAAAAGTTCATTTACAAAAACACAAGTAATACTTATGTAAAAATAAAGATCTTCGAGAAGATCTTCTTATTCCCTATAAGTGTAACTAGACACATCGGGCAACGAGTCTTCTCCAGTTTAATCTGTCTTCTAGCGAATTGCCACAGTTGAAGGACGCTGTTGATGACGCAAGATGTGTCCAGCAACCTCACACGACGCAGAGCGATAATGGCTTGTAATGCCTGGCAACCACTTATTTCGTATATTTCTTCATTTGTGCGGTGGTCCCGGGTCCTGTAGCACTTGATGATTATAAGGGAGTAAGTTGTTAGCCTAGCGCCCTGAATGGTTCTATACGAGGGGTGATTCACTAGTAAAAATTATGTACACCTGATTTCATATTACGTAATAAAATGCAATTCGTAATCATATTACTAAATTACATATATTACGTATATTACACTTTTGATTACATAATATTACATATTTTCGAAATATTACACTGATTACGGATGATTATTAAATTTTACTATAATTCATTTCATGTAAGAGAAAAGTATTAGTTTAGATAGGAAAATAAATACTACATTCTGATTGGACAGAATGCACACCTGTTCATAAAAAAAATATTACCTGTCAGCTGTCACTGTCAATTATCATTATTCAATAAAATTGACAAAATTAAGCGACATTTAACCATGCTTCTGATACATTTTTATAAATAAAAGTATTTAGTATTGACAAAGTTTGGTTTTACCAATTTAAATAATAGGTATTGTTAAGGAGGAGAAGGAGGATAAATGGTAAATCCAAAAACGATAGAAAAGCAATCGTACTGTTCAGAGGTTTATTGAGAACTGCCCCATTGTCGTTACACGACCTTTTATCTTATAATAAGACTATTACGAAACATCAACCTAACAATAATAATTAATATTAAATAAACAACCATTCCTTATAAATTATTTAGTCCTGACATAATTTTGAATTGAACGAATATTATTTATTAATTAATTAGTTCTAACAGTATATTAAATGCATGTAAATACGATCGGCTCTCAAGCGCCATCTGCTATTTTCTTACGTGAAATGAAGTATAATTTACAGGATTACAAACATGTAATGTAATTTCATTTTATGTTACATAAATATTGTGTTTAACATTTATTTATAATGATGACTTCTTTTTCGAGATTCATTGACGGGATTGGTGGTATTTCTGAACGGTATATATAAAGAAATAATGCAATAAGAAATATGAATGATTGTACATCCTAGAAAAAGCCTTCAGTAATGTCAGTCAAACGTCAAAGGTTAAGTTTTATAACCTATACTCTGCTCCATTTAAGCCATTCAGTAGATGGAGCTGGCAACAGTGCAAACTTGAAGTAGCCGAAATTACATTGGGTAAACTCGTCTCTTGTCTCCAATTTCAGCTAATCAGAGAGGTCAAAACTATTCCCTATGCTCTGCAATACTGAATGGCTTAAATGGAACAAGGTATAGCTCGCACTACCACCCAATAGGTATATAAGGTGTTTTTTAATCAAAGTGGTTACGTACGGTTACGTAGTAACCGCATTTTATTGCGCACGCCCACACATGCGCACCCGCACTCAAAAACAAGAGCGCGCGCACACATTCGCATGTACGCATGCAGATGCACGCGCGCAAATGCAGACTACATCGTAAAAACTAGAGTCTGGATATTCGATTTTTAGCATGTTTCCAATACCTTATGAGGAATGTGCTCCTTAAAAGCGCTTTTATTATAAAAGAGCGCTCGTAATACGGGCCATTACATTTACTAAGTATTGAAATGATTAAGTGCTTACAAATGATTACTTGATTATATAATTGATTACGTTTAATTTTACACCTGATTACGCTAGTGAAACACCCCTTGGTTCTATATGTATATACAGAGTGATGAAAACCTTCTGATAGTCACGTGACTCGCAACTTTTGTTAATGACATCAAAACTAGACTTCTAGGAAGAAAAGTTTGGTGTCTATGTTCATGGGCTTGAGATTTTATATATACAGGCTGTAAATGAAATAAGTGCATTAAATTTAACCAGTAATATAACTCGGCGAGAGCAACAATATTTCTTTATAACTTTTTCTCGAAATCGCATATTTTTTTTGCATTTTTACCACCCCGTAAATTGACGACTCGTTCCAAATATTTTTGTGATAATTGAATGCAGTAACAATAGCTATGAAAAATTTTGTTTTAGCAATTGACAGTCCTGTCAATTGTTGCAATTAAATTTTGACATTAGTAATAAACTTGTTAATAACGTAAAATTCTGTCAAAATGCGAGTGCACAGACATTGTAATTACTTACCTATGGTTTATTTATTTATTTATTTTTTACTCGTATCTGTACTATATTTTACTTGACATCACGGTTGACATAAAGACAGTGTCATGGAGTTGCCAACGCATTTACACGGAGCGTTTCCAAATCATCACCAAATCATTCTGTTCTTAATATTCGCACATTTATTAATCTTGTACATCTTTATCACATCACAATGACATCACATATGACAATTTTAAAAACAGCAACAGTTATATCCATAATATATAATATATATATATATATATATATATATATATATATATATATATATATATATATATATATATATATATATATATATATATATATATATATATATATATATATATATATATATATATATATATATACATACAGGGTGATTCATCGGTCTGTCCTCTCTTTATAATTCTTTTATTTTAAGTCAGATAGAAAAACTCTTCAAATATAATTTATATGATATATTATTGTCTATCTACGTACCATATGCATTTGTATACAGGGTGCTCCGTTTAAGCGCAACAATATAACTTTATATTTCTTAATGGAACACCCTACATTTATTTATTTATTTTGATAGTAAATTAGATTCCCTTTAAAAAAGTATTAAGTAATAAGAGGTCTAAAATTATAAATTAAGAAGTTATTTACGTTCAAAAGATAGTAGTTCAGAGTGGAAAAAACCATAATATAATACAAAATTTTAATCCTTTTTTATTAATACTTATTTTAAACGTTACACTAATTCCAAAGAAGCTATTAAAATTTAGTGACAGACTAAATAATGCAAAATTATAATAAATGCTCGAAAACTTGTCCTTCAACTTCAATACATTTTTCTATTATAAATATTATATTAACCATCTCATCTTTACTAAAACTTGTATTATTCATTTTCACATCAATATCAACAATGATAAACTAAGAGTATTTGGACAACTTGTTTGTTTAAATTCGAAACAATTGATCAAATTAGCCATAGCTTACTTTGTTAATAATAACATGATAGAAACATATCATTCAACGAATAAAGGTAAATAACTTCTTAATTTATAATTTTAGACCCCTTATTACATAATGCTTTTTTAAAGGGAATCTAATTTACTATCAAAATAAATAAATAAATATAGGATGTTCCATTAAGAAATATAAAGTTGCATATTGTTGCGCTTAAATGGAGCACCCTGTATACAAATGGATATGGTACGTAGATAGATAATACTATATCATATAAATTATATTTGAAGAGTTTTTCTATCTGACTTAAAATAAAAGAGTTATAAAGAGAGGACAGACCGATGAATCACCCTGTATATATATATATATATATATATATATATATATATATATATATATATATATATATATATATATATATGAGTATATTTATTTGTTATAATACATACTATTTATTTATAATAAATTCGAACCGGCACTCCTAAGATATATAGGGAATAAATACTTTTGTTTATTATCTGCTGCCGCAACCGGAAAATTTGAGGTTAGTATAATCAAAATTAATAAATTCTCACTTACCTGCATCTGAGAATTTTTATTTATACTTTCTTTTGATGTATAATTTATTGTCATTTATTCGTTAATATCTTTAATAATAACCATTGGTATAGCTCATAGCTGTTTACAATAGGTTACGTTAAAAGTAGTGGCCGCTAGAAGTATTCTGCTATAAATAAATCTATTTTTGAATATCATATAAATTTTATTATTATTTCACTTCTTATTTATCCTTTCATCAAGTTTATTATAATTGTATTGCAAAATATTTATAACCAGGGTATGGCCATGGCATGGCTCAAGTTTCATCCGCCATTACCGGATTCTCTGTTATATGTGTTGTTCTTGCGCAAACATGTGTTTTCGTGGCTATTTGTTTTATTTTAATGAAAAACACATTTATTATCATTTTAATATGTATTTAAAGTGTAAGTAATATATTTTATTTACTTGTGTAGTTTGTTAAGATGCCCACCACGCAAATTATTATGTGTTTTCGTGGCTATTTGTTTTATTTTAATGAAAAACACATTTAATTATCATTTTAATATGTATTTAAAGTGTAAGTAATATATTTTATTTACTTGTGTAGTTTGTTAAGATGCCCAC
This sequence comes from Harpalus rubripes, assembly GCA_963082715.1. Classification (NCBI taxonomy): domain Eukaryota; kingdom Metazoa; phylum Arthropoda; class Insecta; order Coleoptera; family Carabidae; genus Harpalus; species Harpalus rubripes. The sequence continues at coordinate 22,055,696 of OY720461.1, forward strand.
CACGATTACTGACAATTATAAATTACCAATATTAAGCACAATCATTTAAATTTTTAAAAGATAAGTTTAGAATATACAATTATTATGTAAATAAGAACTACAGATATTAAATTAGATGTGATAATAACAACCCATATCATATATTCTACATAACCTCTAAATTGTGTATCTCTTTAATTAATTAATTTTTATTACCTTTATAAATTCACAGTGTGATAATTAAATATTCATTTAAAATATAATATCACATTTATTACAAATAAATAGGGAAATGAATTACCGACAATGGCAGTGATCTTGGACCATGGCCATACCCTGGTCACAGTATAGGAAACAAAGTAAGTTCAATATCCAGTGAATAACGTGTGAATCATGACGGAAACTCCAAAACCACTGTACAACAAATTGTTTAGAACATTTTTGGGACTACAGTTTTCATTCCCATAAGAGATTATTTCTAACAAAAATAGAATTTATGTTAAAGGACTGTAAGGCTAATTTCCTATGCATGCCAGGTAGACGAAAGATTCAGTGTATGGATAAAGCGGCTCAAAAATATTGGTCGATGTCAAACAGTATTATACTGCAGAAAGTAAGGTATATGCCGCTTTATCATAATTGCGATATTTATAGTTTTATTACTAGACCCGACGGAGTCAAATTTTTTGAGTATAACACGTCTACTTCAAAAAGCCGTATAAAAAAAACTATTTTATGGATCAAGTTGAAAATTGACACTTATTATTGTGACACTTGAAACAACATCATAACAAAATATTTCATTGATATCAAAGCCTATTCTTTGTTAGGCCGAGAACTTTTCACCTTACCCTCGTGGCGCTACTTCGGAAGTAGTGATTAGTTGATTTTTTAAATTTTATTTTATGAATAGACAAGAATAGGGTGCATTTATATAAATTAAATGTATAATATTAAAAATAAGTGGTATTTAGAATTTAATTTATTTTTATTTCTTTAATTTGTAAGATTAAAATTGACGTTTGACAGTTCAAGTAGCGATTTTTCGGAAGTGGCGCTCTTTCAAGAAGTGAGAATACGGGCCATAGTCTTTGGTGCCAAAGGGGCCTATTCAGAACTCAATATTTGTGTAGTCGTTATGGTCTTTATGGTTGTTATGTACTATAAAGATTGTTAAAATCGAATTTGGTATTCTCAGTACTGAAAGTGGTTACTGTCAACAATTGTTAAGCGTTTTGACAGTCTTTATCGTAACGACTGCTAAAACTATGTATTTATGGTTGTTATCACGTTGTTATCACATTTGACATGTGACAGCTTATTAATCAATCAAATATTATTAATATTGACCTTTCTGCCAAATATTGGTGTTTTTATATTTTAGCAGGATGCAGTTTATTATACGTATATGCATCCTGCTTCTACTTGAATAATGAGCATAAGAACGATAAAGACTGAGGTGGAAGAAAGTTACTTTTGACATTTTGTGGTATTCTTGAAAACTCTGTTATGTGATGTTTCCGTTACATATTCAGTCAAAATAAAAAATTTAAACCTTCCCACATATTTTCAATCACATTGAGATCACTTGTAGGAATTAACAAACTCGTTCTAAATAATGTAGAAGTTTCTAAATATGACATAAATATCATATTGTTCTTTAGTTGTTTTCGGGAAAACGTTTGCGTACTAAATATAAACTATTATTCACGAAAGATGACTATTCAAGGTCATTTGTGAGCCGTCTGATATAATATTACTTGGAGATAACTTCATTGCATTTCATATACATAGGCGTGCAACATGAAATATTTATGGACACATTTTACAAGAAAAAATAAGAGTAATTCATTTGAAAATTATTTTTCTTTCTAAATAATGCCTTTCTGAAATATTTATGTTCTTCACTTATGTTTTTGCAAAATACAAAAACAGACTTAACTTATAAACCACGGAATAATAATTTGATTTAAACGTCAACGCCACTGGGTAAATATTAGAACAGAGGGCAGTGTAGTAGATAATTAGGTATATGTAATTCTACGACATATGTCATTATTATTTATAGTGTGTTAGAAAGTAATGCCACTATTTACGTATATCTGTCACACCACATAAATTAAATAGACATAGGTCAAATAATCTCTCTCTTTCTAATACAAAATGTTGCTAAGCTACTGCTATAAAACGCTGTGTATTCTTTCTTCGAACAAAGGACCTTGAATAGTCATCTTTCGTGAATAATAGTGTAATTGGCAATTCATTATTTTTTTAAAAAATTAAAGTGTTGACAGATAAGATTAAGGTTAGATTAGGTGATTAGGTTCATATATGTATAATGAAGTTAGCAAATGTCAAATAATCTGGTTCATTCACAAGTATTTTTTGTAAAGATTGTTAATAATACCGACGTAGGTTCTGAATTGACAAATTCATAAAGATTGTTACAAATGTCTGCAAATGTCTTTATGATAACAATCTTTATATACATAGCAACCTTTATGACTCTATATCCCAGAATAGGCCACTAAATGTGCTATTTTGCGGTAGCTAGCTATGCTGTAACCATAGAAATAGGTACTAAAACAAAGAAAATTCTTATTGAAAGATGTCAGTGTCAAGTGCATTTGACATAATATGTTTTATAATGTTACTGGAAATATAGAAACCTTCTCTATGGAATTTGTACAAAATACATACATAGAATTGACAAAAGATAAAAGGTAATGTATTGAAAATATATAATATTATGCGTTATATATGAATAATTTAATATTTTAAATATTTTGTGTAAAAACCGGGTCGCAACAAAACCTGACATCTAGCGGCACAATGTACTGCAAAATTAATTTGACATATGTCAACATTAATTAAATTAAATTCATTATAAATTTCATCCTATGTATTAGTTTTACATTAAATTTATCCCCAACATGTTCGCTTTGTCTATTTCTGAGTAATTTTTCTCCGTTCTCTCTTTTTTCCATTTTATTTGATACCTGACACTTTATGACACACACTTTATTTTCTATTTTGACTCACTCACTCGTTCACTCACTCACTCACTCACTCAAGCACGCACGCACATACACACACACACACACACACACACACACACACACACACACACACACACACTTTATTTTATATTTTGACTTTTGGATTTATTTCGTGTTACGAACATACAGAATACAATAATAAAACATATATAAAACATATTCCAGCGACACATTGTTTGGAATAGATCCTCTTCAGTTGGAGATTGACATTATCGTCAGTAGTGGTCTTAAGAAATACAGTCTAGTAATGTATTATCCTGGATATATCAATCTCTCTTATGCTCCAGTAATGCAAAAATTATAAGAAACCGTAGCCTGAGTGCATCATTTTTCAGCTAAAAAATAAATGTATTCAATAGATCTTATTTAATTATAAAAATATTTATATTTACATCAAAATAATCTTTACAACAAAGAAGTTTTGGTTATATGTTTTTCTCTTTTCTTGCGATAACCATTTCATTCTTCTTTCTTCGTTTTGAGGCACTATTAGAAATATGTTTCCCTACTATCAGTTCTATTTGGGCACAAAACCCTGTTTTACAACCATATTTGATTTGCAAATACAAAAATCAGTAGTAGTTAACAGCTGTCATGACTGTCACTCGTTTAAATTCCGTCGGTGGCAAATGTAAGCCACACCCTCATTGGTTAGGTTCTTTCGAACGTCATCAGGCGAAAGGGGAAGCGGAAATTCAAACATTATAATTTGAAAGACAATTTTCTCATGAATAAAGAATAATACGAAAAAAATAAAAAAATAGGGGCTAAATATTTTTTCTTATTCTTTTGATTAAAGCAAAGAAAAAAATCGTGCAACACCTGATTATGAATATTTATTTGCTAAAAACCAGTCATTTTTCTCAGTGTTTAAGAATAAATTTGTTGTAAATTACTTCGGCAATAAAAGTCATAGTAGCTAATAAATAACCAACAATAAGAATCCCAAAAGATATTGATAAATTATCAAGAGATAAGGGAAGAAGACTATGTTCTATAACATAATTTTCTTGTTGTTGTGTTACGTCTTTATCCCATTTCTTTAGTAAACCAAAATCTTCAAGCCATATTATAATATTTTCAAACCTGTGGTACATGGGATGTCCTTTAGAGAATACCATACGAGGGAGAATTAAAATATAATCCCGAGAAGCATAAATCATTTTTTTTCCATCTTCATTGATAAATTTTCCTTTCATTTGATACATCGTGAACCGAAAACCCGCAAAATATGCTAAATCTCTTTGAAAAGCAGTTCGGTTTAGACCAGTATCATCTGAATAAGGACATTCCACAAAATTAGTAGCTATATACATACTGAGTTTATCGCTGGGATCATTGTTAAAAAATCTGGTTAGAGTTGAAACCATTCCAAAGTGTAATTTTTTATCAAAAGCTTCTTGCACAGTAGTAATCTGTGATTCGTACTGCGGAGAAGTTATCACACTCGTCAAATTACTTTGCAAAGCCGTACATATCAACAATGTATATAAAATCCAGGAATAAAAAACCATTTTTGTTGTTGTACTTTTTGGCATTGTAACTCCTCCTTGAAGTAAAGTATAAAACGACGATAACAAATTGACAGAAAACTTTGTAAATGAAGAAGAACGTTCTTTGAGTCGCCCAAAACAGAATAATATCACACTGTTTAGAAACAAACTGCAGAGAATCAAAAGCCAAACAAATGCTTCGAATATCTTAGCTATGTTTTGCCATCGAGGTATTTGGGCAGCTGATGGCATGAACCAAACCAATCCATCCATAAAATATGTCGCAGTATTGTCGAAATCAAAAACCACATTTCTTTCAAATGGACATTGGCCTATCATCACGTCGGCTTTTCGATCATACAGATCCTTATACATTTTAGTATAAGTGCCATTTGGATTTTGAATACCCCAATGAGTGTAAGTATGGTTCAAAAAAACTTTTGTTACGTTTAGTTTGTCTAGTATTGTTTGAAATAAAGTTATTTCTATTCCAGATTCTTCTGGGTTGTAGGGATTACCGTCTAATTTTACTGTATATACAATTAATTTAAGTGCCAGTGTTTTTATTTTATGTCCAGTAAATTTCGTAGGAACTTTTTCTGGGAAATATACTTCCTTCATATTGTCACAATGTGAAATGAAAGATTGATTCAAATTTATTGTCCCGTCTGTACTGTTGTATGGATAATATGTATATACATTGTCACTTTTTATTATATTAATATTTATGATGTAATAACTCCAGAATATTTCAATAATATTTGTAATATTATCTGCCTGCACGATATTCACAATAAAATTAGCTCTAGGATTCCAATACGTATTTTCTCTTAAATACAATAACCAACTGTTCAAATCAGAAGTATAATTTATGTAGATTACAACGTATTTGTAGGCAATTTTATTTAATTTGTGAAGTTTACTTGTCATATTTGTTAAGATTATACTTTTTTGGTCAGGATTCCATGATGACCAATGAATTTTTAAATTTGAAACTATTAACACAGTCGAATTATACACTGTTTTACTTAATTTTGTTATGCAGGTCGTATTACCTTCTATTGGTAATATTTTATCTTGATAACTGCATTTGCTTAATTAAAAAAGAATCAGTACATTCATCCCCAAAAGTAGAGCTCTCATCACAAATATTAATCTTTACAAAGATATACTTCTTTATATTTAAATTTATTTAAATGAAAAACATTTATAATAATGTTCTCAATGTGACTGTATCGACGATAAGGGAATACTATTATATTTGTATTACATTTTAATGGAATTAATCAATATCCTTATTACATATATAATATACTACTTGATTTGAGTAATAAGAAGTATTGATTTATCAAGCAAATAGAAACCACTTATCCCGACCAACAATTACGTTAAATTAAATGTATACAATGATCTACAAAATAAATAACGATTAATATTTTACGCGCATGAATAAGTTTTTTTTATTGTTATGAATATCTACTTACACTCCTCTTTTATATCACTTTTCTTAATTGAATTATTATTGAATTATTGTTTTTAATATACATTTAATAAATTAAAAAGATGGATATATGTGAGCCGCCTGATATAATATTACTTGCAGATAACTTCATTGCATTTCATATGCATAGGCTTGCAACATGAAATATTTATGGACACATTTTAACTAAAACTAAGAGTAATTCATTTGAAAATTATGTTTCTTCTAAATAATGCCTTTCTGAAAGATTTATGTTCTTCACTCATGTTTTTGTAAAATACAAAAACATACTTAACTTATAAACCAAAGAATAATAATTTGATTTAAACGTCAACGCCACTGGATAAATATTAGCACAGAGGGCAGTGTACTAGATAATTAGGTATCTGTAATTCTACGACATACATCATTATTATTTACAGTGTGTTAGAACGCAATGCCACTATTTACGTATATCTATCACACCACATAAATTAAATAGACATAGGTCAAATAATCTTTCTCTTTCTAATACAAAATGTTGTTAAGCTATAGTAAAAATCTGATGTGGCCAACACATAACCTCTCGCCAGATATTTTACCTGGTTGTACGCATAAAACGAAAAATATTTTTAAATACAAATACATATATTCATGTCTCACTACAAAATAATTCTCACATATATTTGCAAAATCTATGGGATATTTTAAAATAAATTATGTACAATACATACATTTTCTTTATATTCAATATCCTGAAATTTTCTTTTTCTGCTTTCCTTTTCTTTTTCTTTATATTCGTCATTTTTTCGCAAATTCCTTTTATATTCTTTTTTACATATATTCTTTTGCGTTGTTGACTTTTTTTTTTATTTTCATAATCTTCCTAATAATGTACAAATATTTTTGACAGAGGCATACAAATATTTTTGACAGTGGCATTTATGTGACAATTACAAACATTTGAATTTCTTGCCTTGTAGTAGTTTGATCTGAGATTTTTTACATCAAACTATTTTATATGCCTTTCTTTATCTCTAAATCTATAAAAGATATAATAATGAATTTATATTTATCGAATAAAGAATTTAACGTTCTTTAATATAAGTATTTACATAAATTTTCGATAAATAATATTTAGACGATTTTTTTCTTGTAACTACTACTTCCGGTTGTCCAATTGTTACCAAAACTGACTGGACTCTTCCCATTATTGCTAGATTGAGGAATCCGTAGTTAAAAATGTCTTAAGTCTTATAGTATTTGAGATATAGTGAATCCAACATCCACACACACACACACACATCCCCACACACACACACACACACACACACACACACACACACACACACACACACACACACACACACACACACATACGGACATCATCGTAAAAATGTTATAATCGGATTCTAGGGACCTTAAAACGTGCTTATTCATTAAAATCTGGATATGCGATTTTTAGCATGAATACAATACCTCTCTTAGCGAGAGGTAAAAATATTTGACTCTGTCGGGTCTAGCAATAAAACTAATCATGACAAAGCGGCATATCGCCGCTTACTGTTTGTATTATAACATTGGATACCAACGCCGCTCTGTTGAAATTCTTGGGTTCGCCACCTACTGTGAGCCCTACAGTATAGTAAATTAGTCTTACTGTTCCTTGAATATAAATGCTATTTTTGTATGCCACTATAGTTTTATTACTAGACCCAACAGAGTCAAAAAATTTGAGTATAGTAAAGGCTGTCTCAAGATATATGCACATTTGTACCTGCGCCCTTCCCAGCGGGAGGCAGTTTAAATACATTAGAGAGGCAAAGAGTTCTGGGACGTATTTATTTATTTTTTATCTTTTGAAGTAATCAAATATTAATTTCAATTTTGCGACATTTTTATTGTTTAGTTGTTATAAAAATTTATTTAGTAATATTATTTCGACGAATAAAGCTAACAATTATTTAAAAAAATGCATCAATATATAAATTTTTAATCGATAAGAAAAATACGTATTTATAACAATTTATTCTCATTACAGTACCTATTAAAAATAATAATAGCTTTCATACAATTACTAAACGAATGTAGTTTTAATACAAACAAAATTAGTTCACTTTTTATTTGTTTTGACTTCAGATCCAATACATATTTTACGTGTACATAAAATTTTAATTTACAATATTATGTTCCGTCAATTTATTATATACACATATATACAAAATTTTAAAGTATAATTATTGTTTCGTCAATAAATATAAATATATACATTTAAATCTACAATTATGTTTCGTCAATAAGTTTTTTTTATACATACATATAAGAGTATATAAAATTTTAATCTACAATAACATTTCGTCAATAAGTACTTGTACATACATATGTATATACAAAATTTTAGTTTACAATTATGTCTTCGTCACTGTTGCTGTACTCACTATCACTATCGTTTACATTAATAACAAAATTATTTACAATATTGTAAGAACTTAAATATTTATTTTCTATATCTATTATATGTTTTACACTGTTAGCCCAATTTTGAGGTGAAATTGCATTAATTTCATTTTTAATTAGGTTTATAACTGAAGTGCAGTCAACAGGGGAACTATTCTTCTTCCTAATTTCCGATTTAATTTGACCCCAAATGAGTTCAATCGGGTTGAAAATACAATAGTATGGCGGCAAGCGTAATACTGTATGCCCAAATTGATTAGCTAACGAATCACACACGTATTGTTTTTCAATCGTTTTCAACTTCCATATTTCTTTGAAAATAATCATCCTTTTAAAATTTACCTAATCCTAACCTCAGTGAATTTTCTTTGAAAATAGCGTTAAACAGTTAATATTAATCAGTGGTAAATTATAATCATATTTCGAAAATATATTTCTTTGAAAATAATTATCCTTTTAAAATTTTCCTAATTCCAACCTGGTCAAATCCCCGTCAAAATATGCAGCTGTGAAGGGTCAGACCGCTACTTCACAAGTAATGGAATGTGCATATATCTTGAAACAGCCTATACCATAGAGTGATGTGTATTCTTTCTTCGAACAAATGACCTTGAATAGTCATCTTTCGTGAATATTAGTATATACCGGTGTTTCCGACCACCCCAGGCTTTTTATTTTCAGAACTACGATGTCCTGAGGTTCAGGAAAAAACTAATCCTATCTGAAGAATTTAATGGTAGTAGTCTTGATATTCGGAATTTACCGGAAGTCGGCCTCACTACACTCAGGTCCAGAATTTCAAATGGGAACCTAGGTCATGTGTGCTATCGTTGCATGTGTAATCTAAAAAAAAAAAAACTTTTGTTGGATTTTTTTTAAGTATTAAAAAATTAAATATTCGAAGTTATACTTTCCATCTTGATAGCCAGCTTATTCTTGTTTTTACCTTCCGTCATCTTTAGGTAAGGAAGGTATTGTCTTTGGTCAATAAATTCGATGAGTTTTTAATCAATAAGCACATTTTAGGGTCTCTACAATACGATTTTACTATTTTTACGATGATGTATGTAACTATTATTCACGAAAGATGACTATTCAAGGTCATTTGTGAGCCGTCTGATATAATATTACTTGCAGATAACTTCATTGCAATTCGTATACATAGGCGTGCGACATGAAATACTTATGGACATATTTTAACTGAAAAAATAAACACAATTCATTTGAAAATTATTTTTCTTTCTAAATAATACCTTTCTGAAAGATTTATGTTTTTCACTTATGTTTTTGCAAGGGCAGTGTAGTAGATAATTAGGTACCTGTAATTCTACGACATATGTCATTATTATTTATAGTGTGTTAGAAAGTAATGCCACTATTTACGTATATCTGTCACACCACATAAATTAAATAGGCATAGGTCAAATAATCTATCTCTTTCTAATACAAAATGTTGCTAAGAGTGATGTGTATTCTTTCTTCGAAAGAATGACCTTGAATAGTCATCTTTCGTGAATAATAGTATGTATGTATGTTTGTGTACTACAATTTCAAAAATTATAATTCTTCATCTTCGTTACATCCATATGAAGAGCTGATTAGATTTTGGTTACAATTGGTCAACCGGAAGTACTCTCATTTGATGATTTTAATAGTTTTTCTTGAAAAGACTATGTTAAATATAATTTTTTCACATTTTATGTAATTATATATATTAAAGAATATTTGGTGATATTCTTTTTCGAATTTTAAATGGCACAAAATTGACCCCTGTGGTGCACTCTTCACGCCAGCAATGAGTGCCCGTGAGGTGACGCCTGGTATGCGCCCGCACTGTGCAAATTTTTCATCATTACCGATATCTGTGTACAAGCAGATTGGCAGACCCAACAACGGGTAATAAGCCGTGATGATATATTTTATATATTTATTTTAAAGAATATTTTATTCTCTATACGATTTGACTTTATACTATTAAACGGAGACTTAAAAAATTAGAAATTATAGTAACCATAGTTACTATATTAAGAAAATTCTGTTTGATGTCAGTGTCAAGTGAAATTGTCTTCTTTTGCTAGAAATTTTCTATATGGAATTTGTATAAAATACATACAACTTCCGGAAGGTAATGTACAAGAAATAGAATCTTTTGCAAGGAACTATCTGTATGAAATTTGTATAAAATACATAGAACTGACGGAAGGTAATGTGCTGGCCACATCAGATTTTTTACTTCTTTAATTTGCCATTTGCTAATTTAATCACTGTCTCACATTCGCATGTAGTTTTTGAATGTAACAACATGGAATTTTTTGTGTGTACATAAAATATTAAATATAATACTTGTGTAACATAAAATGGAAATAGTAAGAGGTACTGTGCTGGCCAAGAGGGATAACATGAAGGATTGTCATGTACTGCTAAGTGATGTGACATCTGGTGGGAAAATAATGAATTATAGCTTAACTACAGCTATACTTGTATTTAAAGTGTGTGATATTAAAAATTTGTTACATACTGTACGCATTTGTGTATTTAAATCGACAAACAATTTGTGTATGAGTAACAATTATTGCTACTTACTTGGGTGCACATTGTCAAGCGAGAAAGAAATAAATCATGTTGTCACTAAATCCCGCGTAAACAAAAAGTGAGTGTTTACATTAAAAATATGCTTAACAACATGAAAAATGATAATAATTCCAGTGGGTGGATCAGAAAATTACAAATGAATATGCCTGTCTTGAATACTTTAAAGATTTATTCATTATATTTCAAAGAAAACTTTGTTTAAAAATAGTTTTATATATATATATATATATATATATATATATATATATATATATATATATATATATATATATATATATATATATATATATATATATATATATATTCAAAAAAATATCCATTTAAGTTATTTTCACTTCCACACTGCATGAATATATTCTCTACTAATGTTCACAGGTGAATAAGAAATAATCATTAAATTTTTCTATTTTAATTATTCTTTTTGAAGATATCATCTGAAAAAGAAATGGTTATACAATTTAAGTTAAAATTTTATAAATGGGCACTAGGAATTTACGTTAATTTACCTTTAATGGATAACATAAAACCTACTATAAAATAATATAAAAAGAAAATTACCTAAATATAATACAATATGCAATGAGAAGTACACAATTCTATAAATGTGTTTTCACATTTGATTGTAACTTCATATTCGTTCAACCTGTAGTTCAAAACTTGCCACCACAGCGCTGCGAGCTTAAAAATACTAGGGTACCTTTATAACCAGGGTATGGCCATGGCGTGGCTCACGTTTCGTCCGCCATTACCGGCCTGTCTGTTATATGCGTTGTTCTTGCGCAAATTATTATGTATTTTCGTAGCTATTTCTTTTTTTTTTTAATGAAAAACACATTTAATTATCATTCTAAAAACTTAACGCTATCTTCAGGACAGGATTATCTTGGGGGTACGGGGTGCATAGGCTAGGGCTCTAAAAGTCACGCACGTATACACAATAATTTCCAGACTGAATTATCAACAAATAAATGTCGTGACTATCATAATACGATAAGAATGTCTGAACTGAATTTTGACTTAAATAGATAAACAGAGTTAAAATATGAATATTGAAACTATAATTTAGAAAAGTTTATAAAAAGTTATTTATCTGTTATTGCTCTTACCCTCGCCTTGTCACAGTTTCCATTTGAAATTCTGAACCTCAGTGTAATTACGCCTATTTCCAGTAAATTTCGGAAATCAAGACTACTACCATTAAATTCTCCAGATAGGATTATGTTATGCTAGTTTTCTTCCTGAATCTCTAGGACGTCGTAGTTCAGAAAAAAAGCCTGGAACGGGTGGTCTGAAACACCAGGAATATTCAAATAAAATATAACTGAGACTGGACTTGCGCATTCTTTGGCTTATAAATGAATCCCCTTTCCCTTTATACCAATTTTAGATGTTGACAGAGTATTTTTCTCTTTATGGCAATAGCATATTATAATTACTATTACATTTCGACTTGTCCAAGTACGAATTTAATAAAATATTACTAACCGAGGTGGAAAGTGTTTTATTACTGTCGAGGGCGAAGATAGCTAACCATAGGGTACCAGGGTATGGCCATGGGCCAAGATCACCGCCATTATCGGTAATTCATTTCCCTATTTATTTGTAATAAATGTGATATTATATTATAAAAGAATATTAAATTATCACACTGTGAATTTATAAAGGTAATAAAAATTAATTAATTTAAGAGATACACAATTATTATTAAGACATACATTTAGAGGTTATGTAGAATATATGACACGGGTTGTTATTATCACATCTAATATAATATCTGTAGTTCTTATTTACATAATAATTGTATATTCTAAACTTACCTTTTAAAATTTTAAATGATTGTGCTTAATATTGGTAATTTATAGTTGTTTTCAATATGTCAGTAATCGTGGTGGGTATCTTAACAAACTACACAAGTAAATAAAATAAAATATATTACTTACACTTTAAATACATATTAAAATGATAATTAAATGTGTTTTTCATTAAAATAAAACAAATAGCTACGAAAATACATAATAATTTGCGCAAGAACAACACATATAACAGACGGGCCGGTAATTAATATGAATAATTGACATTTAAATAATAATACGAGGGCTATTCTCTTTTCACTGAGCAGGCTGTGATATTTTGAAACAAATTTTGTTTGACATTTTAATCTAGTTGTTTACAAGGTTAATTATAATGATGATTGTTATAGTAATTAGCGTATCAAGGGTGTTATAAGGACAATAACGCCTGATGTTGATTAGAAAGAGACAGATTATTTGACGTAAGTCTATTTAACTTGTGGTGTAACATATATACGAAAATGGTGACTACTTTCTAACACACTATAGAAATAGCAGTGACGTACGTCGCAGAATTACAGATTTGTAATTATCGATTACACTGTCCTCTGAACTAATGTTTATTCGGTGACATTTAAATCAAATTATAATTTTATGGTTTACATCACGGTGTAGTATCTATAGGTGAAAGCACGAGACGCGTTGACATGGCTAAGTAACTGGGAAACAAAATGGCGCTGACGCGACCCGTCTGGGCCTGCGCACTCAGTGGGTAATTACTGACTTTTGATTTAGTTATCTGTGCTCACACTTTGGCGCTAGTATCGACAAAATTTGAATGAAATTTCTCCCGCCATTTCTTAAAAATATGAAGGTGCGAATTGTGCAAATGTCAAACGAAAAGTGCGATATTGGAAATTAATACTTTAGTGTCATTCACTGTGCTAACATTGTTTCAATGTGTTTTACGTTCTTCTTTGGTATTATTTGTGCTCAAATCGGTGTTGCGTTCCGTTTTGTGACAAACTGGATCGAGTTATTAATAGACATCCAGTATTTAATACTTGGTTAGAACGCATTTCTTTGAAGAAATTGAAAATATGGACCCGAAGGATGTTTATAAGTCATATTGTGTGATAAATATTTCTCCGTAGAAAGCAAAATACCAGGGACCAAGGACGATTAAGATTGAAAACATCACGAGACATAATTATATATTAAAAATAAGGCAATTTGTATATAAAAAGCATGTATGTAACTCATAAACATAATAATACAATTTTCGATTTCAATTTCATATATTTGTGTTTTTTTTTATTAATATTTCTAAATAATGATGTTATTTGTTTATGAAGTATGTATGAATTATTGACTATTTGCATATACTTCAGTGAATTTGTAGTAATATACGCAAATGGCCATTATTCATACATACTTTATAAATATACAGCAGTATTTAATACAAATAAAAATTTCAAATATCCCCCCTACTGTACCGCCTTCAAAATTTTAGTTCCTTGTGCAAACACCGAGCGCTTACATCGCTGAGTTTGTAAAGTCCTATGACAACGATAGAGTTCCCAATCTATATACGTAGTATATGTATCTATTGTCTATGCGACCCGTTACCATTTGACAATTAGCGGCAGCCAGCTACACTATACCTAATCAAAGAAACAGGTACTAAGATTAATTTCTGATTGAAAGATGTCAATGTCAAGTACATTTGACATTTGTTTTATAATTTTACTGGAAATATAGAAACGTTTCAGTATGGAATTTGTAGAAAATACATACATAGATTTGACAAAAGATAATAGGTAATGATTGAAAATATAGAATATTATGCGTTATATATGAATAATTTAATATTTTGTGTAAACACCGGGTCGCAACAAAACCTGACATCTAGCGGCACGCTGTATGAACTAGTCCAGTTAGCCATTCTTCGTAATACAATGGAATACGTCGTGCATTCACCTATAGATAGGTACTACACCGTGGTTTACATCATGTCCATATTTTTGTTTAATGCAAAAAAAAACGTAGGCGTTGAAGATAAAATTTTGAGAAAAAAATTATTTAAAAAGAAACAAAATTTTCAAATTACATTTATTTTTTCACCTACAATAGTCGCGTTCTTTTTATCATTTGCCTCATCTCATCTCATCTCAAAATGAGATGAGTTTGACATGAACTGAGCTGAGATCAAGTGAGATTTTTATGAAGTAAAAAGAACGACAAAAGACAAATTTTGTTGGTAACTTGAACGACTGATGTCCGATGGATGTCTGTGATACTTTTCAACGGTCAACCACGATATTTTCAGGTATTATTTTGGATCGCCCACTATGAGTGGGCATTATTTAGGCTTCTATTATTCTGCCGATTACATAATAACATATAGTGCGACACATTTTAAAATGTTTCAATTATACAGTACTATAACTTCCACATGATTTTCAATTCTATGAAGTTTACGTCCCTTTACTATATTATTTTCCACGGAATTGTCTGCATATTTATTTATTCTTCAAATAATAGTAATATTTATTAAAGGAATAAACAAATAATCATAATAACCAAACTAATTGTATGTGACAGCCCGTGTCAGCAAAACATTTATCCCCACCATTCATCTAAGATTAAAAACTCAACAAGCACAACCTCCAGAGGTGACTAAGAACCGGGAAGGGGGGTGGAACTCTTCTCACTTCGGTCTCACTTTATCTCATCTCCGTTAGGAAAAAAAGAACGGTCAAAATTAGCGAGGCAACTGAGGTGATCTGAGATGAACTAAGGTCTCATGTAAAAAGTGGTAAAAAGAACGCGACTTATGTATCCATTAATATTTCGCATTCCACGCCTAAGGTTACGAAATGTAGTGAATTTATCTGCAACTACTTTTATATCACATGGTTCATAAATGACCTTGAATAGTCATCTTTCGTGAATAATATTTAGTCGCATTATTTCTTATATTTCTATTTGTCAATGCAATACCGTTAATTATACGATATTGGGTGTTGAAAACTTGAATTCAGCGTGAAATTCTCTATCATTTCATATGTCGCACAATTTTATCCGATAAACGGGTCTCGATTTACGGACGTAAAACCACATGAAATTTCCTTGAAATTTAATTAATTTTTAAATCGGCCTATTTTACATTGTTACTAATAAGTAATTTTGAAATTGGATCTATTCTTATTTTTTTAAATTATCATTCCGGCCCAGTTGAAGATACGATAACAACCTTTTACAATAATATTTACTTACATTTTTTGAATAACTATTTTTATCAATATACAATGTCAAACCCATATATCAGTGTATATTTATTAATAATTACAGCAAAAATGGGTATAGAATCTAAAATTAGGACAAATAAGGATCATTTTTTGTATAAATCATATTCAATTGGCAACGAAAATGACCGATAGAGGCAGCACCAATTTTACAAAATGGCCGGCGAGAAGAGTAATTGTCAAAACTTGTACAGTGTTTGACAGGGAAATGAGTAAATAAAGTTCATATATTTTTAAATGCAATTTGATTTGAAGTGCAATATTATTTAAAGGGAAGTATGACAACCGTAAACACAACAGTTTGATTACTTTTCTGGCAAGTTCATAATTTTGCCACCAGACGGCTACGAGTTCATTTTCTTCGCCAATAATGTTTAAACAAAAGAAATAAACAATAATAATAGTATATTATGTTATTAGGAGTAGAAAGCGGTCTTTTTGTGTTGAACCCAGCTATTGCGGCCGAGGCGCTAGCCGAGGCTATACAAGCTGGGTAAAACACAAAAAGGGCGTTCTACTCCGAATGACATATACTATTTTTTCTTCAAGTGTTTCAAAGATTTTTTTGACATTTTTTTTAGAATTTTGTAATTGTATTGTTTGCAGTTTCAGCGAAAGCTGGCTGTGAACACTACAAAACAAAAACGATACAACTGTCAAATTACAATTTTCAATATAATCTGTGTTGCTGTAGGGTACCTTTATAACCAGGGTATGGCCATGGCGTGGCTCACGTTTCGTCCGCCATTACCGGGACATGTGTTATATGTGTTGTTCTTGCGCAAATTATTATGTATTTTCGTAGCTATTTGTTTTATTTTAATGAAAAACACATTTAATTATCATTTTAATACGTATTTATAGTGTAAGTAATATATTTTATTTTATTTACTTGTGTAGTTTGTTAAGATACCCACCACGATTACTGACATATTGAAAACAACTATAAATTACCAATATTAAGCACAATCGTTTAAATTTTAAAAGGTAAGTTGAGAATATACAATTATTATGTAAATAAGAACTACAGATATTAAATTGGATGTGATAATAACAACCCATGTCATATATTCTACATAACCTCTAAATGTAAATATTAATAATAATTGTGTATCTCTTAAATTAATGAATTTTTATTACCTTTATAAATTCACAGTGTGATAATTTAATATTCTTTTATAATATAATATCACATTTATTACAAATAAATAAGGAAATGAATTACCGACAATGGCGGCAATCTTGGCCCATGGCCATACCCTGGTTATAAAGGTACCCTATGTTGCTGTGACGAATGCCGCCGCTAGCGGTGAACAAAGACACTAACATTTTTTTACTAGTACAACAATAACAACATTTTTGTACTGGTAAGACAATGAATGTCTTCTATAGTGTGTGTACAGTAGCATAATATGAATATTATAATACGCTTGAAGAAAAACATTATTATTAGTTGACAGCTGGCTGATAATCAACTTCAATTCAGTGAAATTTTTATGGAAAAATTAATGAATACCAATGTTTTAAGAATATTTATTAATTTTTGTCATTAATTAACATGCAAAATACATCGTTTTATAAAGATTATTTACATTTTAATGATTATCAATCATTTTTGACCAGTACGTAGATAAATTCACACGTATATGCTATCTCTTTCTAACTCATTGTTCTTATGCGTCGAGCGGCCTAGTGTTAGCACGTGTTCTGTGGCGAGCGGCCATGATCCATGTGCATGATTCATTCGAGTTTGAGCTGTCTTAGAGGTCACGTCGCTTCGCTCTGTGAAATTCCAACCTACGTTGATCATAATGAAATCTATACAATAGTTGTATTATAATTATAAATAGTGTTTTGTGCTAAAATTATGGTCGTTAAGCCCTTAGGCTCGGGCCACACTATGCGTTTTGGCGGGACCGGTTTAACCGCATCCGGTTAAACGGGATGAATCATACAGCGTCCACATATATCCCGCAAAACAGGACAGCAGCAATGACAACTCGATTCTATTAAAAAAGAACAAGCGAAATATTTTAAATCAAGTAGTTGGTAGTCTGTGACAGAGACAAATAAGTACATATATAAATAAGTTAATAATGGTCCGTATAGGGCGCGAGCGTCTTTGAGGTGCTTGGAATCAGATGATTTGAGTGCGCATGTCATTTTGACAACAACAATGTCACTTTGACAAGATCAATGTTTTGACTTATTTTGATTTTGAACTGCTAAAATATTATTATTATGCTATTTTCAGGCAGTAAAACACATGAAATTAAAAATAATAATTTTCATCAGTTCAAAATTTAAATAAGTCAAAACATTGGTCTTGTCAATGTGACATTGTTCTTGTCAAAATGACAAGTGCACACAAATCAGCTGATTTCAAGCACTTCAAGGTCGCTCGAGTCACGTGTCTGCTCGCGCCCTATAGGTAGATATGATTTCAAAAATTAAACTTATTTGCGAAATTGAAGCTGCTGGTTTGCTTCGCGAGCCGGTAAAACGCCAATAATGGGTTCATCCATTCAATTCTGAACGAGAAAGATTCCCAACTTTTTTCGGAAATATACGAAAGTATAATGATAAATTGTTTGAGTTACTATCGTATGTCATTACTACCCTTCAACATACTGTGTAAAACATATTATTTATCAAAGATATTTATTGACAATGACAAATACACACTTGATGTTCCGCATTCCTCCCAATTTTTATATTATGTTGTATAAATATTAACTGCGGCTGCGGTAAAAACCGGACAAATGTGAACGCTCGCATTATCTTCAATGTGTTGTAGTTGACATGCGGCAAATTTACCGTCCGGTCAAACCGCAACATGCTGCGGTAGTATCCGGTAACCGGACCGCAACCGCATAGGTGTGGACGCATTCATTTAAAACAATAAGTTGTTGTTTTCCCGTTAAACCGGTCCCGCCAAAACGCATAGTGTGGCCCGAGTCTTAGGGCGACCATAATCTATTATTTACGTCTTGGCCGTAATTATGTGCGGCCATTTTGGTTTGTGCTGGTGTGCGATTGTTTAATCAACAGGTATGAGAGGCTTTGTTTTTTCTTGTTCAACGAGAACAATTTTAAGTTTTTTTTAAAGAATAAATAATGATTAAATATCTTTGTTAATATTTTATGATAATTATATAATGAAATGACGATGGTGAATGCTGGTTAATAAGTGTTAATTATTATCGGTGAAATTTGTGGATATTTATATTCAATTCTTCATGTTTACAGGACAGAAATGGATATAAACACCGGAAAGCAACAATGATGTATCAATCTGGCGATAGAATTTCTTCCGAAAATGTGGTTTAGATGAAATACTTCTAATTTTATTATCCTGATTTGGTGATTGTGCATTATCTACCAACGCTGGATTTAAAGGTAGGTTGAAATTTTTCATTATAAATACAATGAACGATATAACTGGATCTACAAATTGTAGCTAGTTTATCATTTTTCTTAACATAAATTATGACGTTTAAATAATAGTTATTTTCTAACAAGTGCCGGAAAGTAAATATATTGACGCGTACTTATACAACACGGTTTTGATATAAGATATAACACGGTCTACAAATTGTGGTTATACTCTGTTTGAAATAACGAAAGAATTTTGAGCGCAGTTTACGCAAACAATTCAAATATTATGTTAATTATGATTTGATTCTTTGTAAGTGCTGTGCATTATTTGTTCTTGTATTGTCGTTTCACATAATATTGTTGTTATTGTATCGTTCTTAACATGGTTTACTTTATTCTAAAATAATAAATGTGGGGAATAAACCACATAATTTGAATATTTGTCATATTGACAATTAATTTTTTTGTGTTTATCATCACTGTTGCCAATTCATGGGCAATATTGAAAATACAAGTTATGAAGAATGCGTTAGTCTGTGTTTTGTGGGATATACATTATACAACACTATTCGCAACAAAGAACAACAATTATACGATGATTTCGGTCTAGCAATTGTCCAAAATGGCTTCATTATTAAATATTGGAATTGTCATTTACGTATGATTTTAATTCATGACGAATGCTCGCCCATTTGTGGATAGAATTAGTGATAGAAGAGAGTCATTAGATATATATTGTAAATGGGTGCAACAATGAGAAACTGTTTTTAAGATTCCAAAAGACAGAGCCGTAAAAGATTTGATTATTGAAAGGTACTGATGACTTTAAAACATTGTATGAGGCTTATCCTCATGTAAAATCTACAGAAGAACTTGTTTGTAACGAAATTTGAAAAATAAATGGGAAAATGAGTAATTTTTGTTTAAAATAAATAGTTTTATTACGTTTTGCATTATTTTATATTATACCGGGTTATGGTAAGTGTTTAATAATGAATTTTTTATTATACATGCATCATAATCCCTCTTTAAAACACGCCAAAGCGTGTTTAAATCGACCATAAAAACACGCTAAATTTTTGAGTTACCTAGGTAACGAAAAATGACAATTAATATGAATAACAACTAAAACAATTATTATTATTGGTTTTTATTTAAATTTATATAAAAATTACAATTTTTGTTGTCAGCAATATGGAAATTACAGGATTTTAGCTGGGTATTTATAGTTTCGCTGTCGCCGTTTGCTGGAATGTCTATATTATCTTTTAATATAGTTTGTGTACTGGTAAGTGCCTCTCCAATGCGTTTCGTGACTGATATTTTGTTCTGTATGGATTCTTCAATATATCCACTCGCTACCGTTGATGATTTCCATCCTACTTGGCGCTTCAGTTCATCCACACTCATTCCGCTGTTTGCCATGATTGTGGCAGAACTGCGCCTGAACGCGTGTCCGGTATACTTTGTAGCGTCAGGAAGATTTAAGAAACGCGCCAGAAGAGAAGGACATTTTCCAAAAGTATTAATTCCAACGACTTGTTTAATGCATTTTCCATTGGCGTATTTCAAAAATACTCTATCCGTAGATATATTTTCTGGACGTAGAGATAGGTATTTGTTAAATAATTTGACATACGATATGTCATCATTATCAACCACAGCAAACTTTCGACCTTTTTCGGTTTTTGATGGTCGAATATTAATAATTAAAACAGAACCTTCTTTTTTAATATCAGACAGGCGCAAATCACAATTCATATCTCCTGCATGAGCCAAATATTCCACATATGGCTACCACCTTTAAAATAAAATATTTATTAAATTTTGTAAAAAATATCAATCTCGCGCTTACCTTCAAAAATAAGTAGGTATTATCTGGGGCTTCAATAAAAAATTTCCTTAACTGTTCTTCCGAAAATACGAAAGATTTTTTCGGCTCGTAGCCTTTATTAACGCTTTTCATGAAAGCATGCAATTTATGAAAAGTAGCTATGTTTACTCCTTTCTTAAGTTTTAGCATTGCTTGTAATTTGGAATGAATGCACCATAATGATGAAGGTTTATACTGATTTGACTATAACGAAACACAAAATAAGTACAATAAATTTCACAAGTTACCGTTATACCATTTGGTTCATATAGGCCAGCATGAGTGTTTCATCCACAGTTACGGCATTTTTATTTTCCATCCATTTATTTAATTTTTCGTATTCCTTATAATACGCGTCTTTAGATTTAGGCGGAATTAATCTTAACTCCGCCTGTTCAGCTAATTCTTTAATTTCATTCATTTCTCACTCACAATCACGTGAAAAAATATTGACTTGTTGACAACTTAAACAATACGAATAATTGCTAACTGTCTCCTTGGAAACGCTTAAACTCACTGGATCAAAAATCAAAACCGTATGATTTGCAATAATTTTCAGTTTTAAATGGTTATGATGCATTTATAATAAAAAATAGCGTATGATACACGTGTATAAGCTAGCCTTTAAAGCACTACGACATTAAAGCCACTCCGCTACGCGTCGCGGCTTTAAACTTGTGCGTGCTTTAAAGGCTAGCTTATACACTTATATCATAATATACTATTATGGTGATAACACTTTTGGCCTTATTTCAAAGAAAATACAATATTACTTTAAGAGTAGAGCGAATTGGTATACCTTATTTAAAATTGTGTGATGTACAAATATTAATAAATGGTATTTCAGTGATTACTAAATTGTATTTTAAGTATTAATGTCGTACTGAAAATACAGGGTGGTTTTGAATTTAATGTCGTAAATTTAAGGGTAAGTAGTATGACATATGTAGATTACGAAACAAAGAATTTTTAAAAAATTCGAAAAATCCCGTTTTTTACTGTTTTAATTAATATTTCATTAAAAATACGGTTATCAAAAATACATTGAAAATTAGTTGTATAAGATACTCATAAATTAAATAGCATTTTTAACGAAGATAATTGTGTAATTATAGAAGAATGCAAATGCGTTGCTAGTGGTCCTGTAGTACCAAAAATGTTAGTTCAATGAAAATTACCCTTAAATATGCGAATTAAAAAAAAATCTTTTTGTTTCGTAATCTACACATGTCATACTACTTCCTCTTAAATTATTGACATTTTTCAAAAGCACCCTGTATATGATTTTCATTTAGCATGTAGACGAAATAAGCTTTAGAAGCAGTTTTTGAAAGTCACTAAATTAGTTACTTTGGTTGTTAAAGACGTTCGAATCAATAAAGATATAGGCCAGAAACTAAAACTAAATATCAATTTCAGCAATTTTAACAATAATTACCAACACCACATGTATTTTAGTTTATGGCTGACACATTTCAGCGATGTTGTTGCTACTTGAAGCCTATAACAGTTTTTATTTAAAAATTATATTAAAATACAATCCAAAACTTTTCAATTTTAGTATTTAAGAATTTTATATCGATGAGAACAACATATTAGATTTTGGCTAAAATTGATACACCGGAATTGGTACTTTATTGGAAGCTCTAAACAGATTTTCTTGAAAAAGTATATTAAAATATGATCCAAAACTTTTCAAATATGGTATTTAAAACTCGTATATAATTTGAAACAACATATATTAGATTTTGACTGTACGGGCTGTTCCAAAATTTACCGGCAATGTTTCAAAGATGAATCCTAGAACTTATTTAAAGTCGAAAAGTTCATACAAACATACAGGCTGGTGACCTGAACACCGAAACATAGGGATTTAACATATAAAATCAGATTTTGGTAATATCCTGCTTCCCTAATTATTTTAGGTAAAAATATCTTCAATTAAAATTTGTAGAGCATAAAATTATTAATCTGACTCGATAACCAAAATTAATTTTGGTTATCGGTTGAGATGTATAATTTTATGCTTTACAATTTTTATTATAAGCTTTTTTACGTAAATTAATGAGAGAAGCAGGAAATACGAAAATTTTATTTTACATGTTATAGTCCTACGTTACGGTGTCACGGTGAACTTCTTGTATTTATGTTTGAAATAGTTTTTACTTAAATGTTTTTAATATGTTTTAAATAAATATACATCAAAATTAAATAACTATTTGTTCATTAAACACATAACAAATGATTGCAAATCAGGGACTACTTTGTGTTTATGTATCACTATGCCTCTAGAAAACAATGCCATACTTGCGTTTCAGATCGTTGCCACAAGTGACAAGTATCAACAAAATATGGCGGTGAGAAACGACCGGCGTAACTTATGAAGTCTTTTATTAAATTTGATAGTTTTTGAGCGATTTTAAATGTGTTTTTTTGCGAGAAATCATTACGTTAATAGTTTTTCTTTATGTTTTGTGTAAATTTACACCAAGAACGAATAATATTTCGCCGAGAACTTGTAATGAAATTTGACCAAGGTACTGGATTTTATTCCTAGTTATTTTTTTTGTTAATATTATTAAATTTTATAGTTGTTAAGAGATTTTGAAAGTGTTTTTCGCTAAAATACAGTAGTTAAATATTTATTCTTTGTGTTTTATATTAATTTAACCGAAAATAGAATAACATTCTGGCACGAACTTGTAAAGAATTTTTGCTAAGGTACGGGAATTTATTATTATTGTAATAGTGAAATATTGTTAATCATTGTTGCAAAATAGTGACAAAAGTAAGTTTAAACATTATTCTAACTATTTCACTAGTTATTTTATTTGGAAACATATTTTATTATAAAGAAAACTTTATATGAAATTTGGTTATGAACAAAAATAAATAGGTACAAACAAAATAGTTTGTGATATGTGCTAATATTTTAATTGTTTTAACCATATTAGTAACTATAATAAGTTTAAACAATAGTTTAACTGTTTCAATAGTTATTTTTGCTGTTAACATGTTTTATTATTGAAATACTTGTATTTTAAAATAAATTATTTGTGTGTTCCAGTGAATGAAAAAATGTTTCTTGGAGGACCGATCCATATTGGGGCTCCTGTTTCAAGGAGCTGTCCTGGGGTTCCTGAGTCGTCTTGGATGTAATTGCAACGTGCAGGCGTGATGGGGATTGCTGTTTCGTGTTCACTAATGTAAGTCGTTATGTGCCTCTTCTTCACTGTCGCTTTTTTGCTATTTTTTTTCAGTTTAACACAAAAGTAAATTCATTTTTCACCTGAAAATATGGTTTATGTTGTTGAATTTAATTCAAGTAATCATATTTTCTTCTGTACTTAATTTCCGAGGCACATTGTGAATGTCTATCTATGTTTAACATCGGGCGTCGAAATTCGGCGAAACTTAGTATTTTTTAAAATACTCGAGTTAGTTTAAATAAAAACAAAAACCCGTACGTTTAGTGATCGGTTTTCCCTAAAAAATTGTATTTGTTTAAATTAATATTTAAACAAGTACGGTTTACATTATAGGCTTCCAGTGACGTTTTCAAGGAGTGTAAAGGCTGGTTTAAGCTTTGATCAACAACAGGGGTTGTCTAAAGCTTTGTCTAAGGGTTTAAGGCCAATCCTCAACCACAAGAAGGCAGCAAATAGAATTATTTTAGTTATCAAAGTCGCGATTGATTTTTTGCTAATATTACATTAAAAATAAATTCATTAGCATTTTAAAGTTAAAGTAAAATATTATTAAAGTTTCACCGATACTTTTTCTTGTTCGGGTCGGTTTCCGCGATATTTAAGGACATGGTAGCGCAGTTTTTATTTGGAGTGTCTACCCCAGTAATTAATATAATACTACACATGATAAGCTGTTAAATAAATGGCTAGAAATGTAAATTACTCGGGTTTTTAAAAACCATTAACATCTACGTCACACATACTCTATTCCAAATTCTCACTACTTTCAAGCCTTTTGCTTTGTATGAAAGTAAAAAAGTTATATTGAATGACACAAGCTTCCAGTGGCAATCACAACTGAGATTATTGTATAATACGAATATTCTTAATTTTTCATTATTTTATTAAATTGTTTATTCATACATACTTCAAATTATTGACCACGAAAATTATACTGTGTTCCAAATTCTTTCTACTTTCAAGCCTTTAGCTATTGCCTTTTTATAAGTGAAAGATATGTTGAATGAACGTATAGTTGCCAGTGGCAATTTAAGCTTGGACTATTGTATAATATAGATGCTTAGTTTCTTATTATTTTTAATTAACTTTTGACAAAAATATTTTATTTTTTTAATTTTATGAATTTTGTAGAATTTTTTTTTTTAAATAAATAGGCACTTCATTTAGAAACAAAACTACATTTATCAATGATCTATAGTGGCGGCTGTAGATCTTGTTAGATTTTTCGCGATTTCAGGATTTCAGGTGAAGAAAAACATCAGATAAAGAAAAGTACAGATCCCCCCCCCCTGCATGATTTTGTTTTTTAACAGTTTTCCTCTTGTCTATCCAAGCAGTTCTTTATAGTATTTATGCCCCTTTTAGAAGATTAGAGTCAATTTCCCAAGGCCGACTGGGACCCTTCGTGGCAAACTCAGTCGTTCCTTTCCATAAACTCTATTCTATCTACAAATTTCATATGTAGCGCTCTATTTAATGTGACAGCTAGTGTTGCCACAAGTTTCAAAACAAAAATCCTCACTTCGTTGTTTTGTAGCATAGATCTTATAGTGTTATACATACTAGATGTAAGCACTGGGGAACGCTTAGGATTGAGAGAGATAGAGATAATAAGACCAGAACTACTGCGCATCGCCGCTGCGCAGGTCTAGCTGGAATTACCGACGTTTGAATGATTTCCAATTTGAATCATCTTTGAATTAATAGATATCGTCAGTTATATGCCAAAGGAACGAATATGCAAATATTAAGTTTTATAAACGAATATGTTGCTTGGTTTGTATTTTTTTATCTGCCAAATGCACGAATGTATAAGTTGAACCTTGAAATTTATAAAATCTTAATCACAAATGTATGTAGTTCTAAAATGTACTACCAAAAACACAAATGTATCCACCACATTCGCGTTATTTTAGAATAAAACTATAGCAAATAAATTCGCTGTGATGCACGAATGTGGCCAAATTAATTTTATGTAAGCGTGCCTGAACAGATTTATTATAACCGTCTAAATATTAAAACGCATTTTACTCAAAACTAGCAAAATACATATTCGTTCATTTGGCATATAAATAAATAAATATATCATCACCAATCTGCTTTGTACGCAGATATCAGTAATGAATGATGACATATTTGTACCGTGCGGGCGTTTACCAGGCACTCATTGCTGGCGTGAAGAGTGCATATACCTAATGATATTGTGGTAAGGATATTGGGAATTAAATATGCACAATGTGTTATAAAATATTTTATTCATTCCTAAATTGAACAGTTTTTTGCATTTCTGCCGAATTCCAGTTTTGCAAATATGTAACATTTTTACTTATATGATGCATCCTAACGTCTACATATACATTAATAATAAATTTTATTAACTCCACTCTATGTGAGGAGAGCTCCTTGGTATCATTGACCGATATATGTTCTTCATAATCGTGATCGATTAAATTTTCTTTCTTCTTTTGCAAAATAAACAACGCATTTTGAATTACTTAACCACAAACAAACTCACGAACTACTTGTTTCATAGACGCAAACCAAAATGGCTGTTGCCGGGACGCGGACGAGACGAGCTCCTCAAGTCTCCTCGCTCCGGCCATGCGCAAGCTATATGCGCAGTAGTTCTGGTCTTATTAGCTTTATCTTCGTTCCTCTTACGATGTCGTATATTTCTTTCTTGCTTAATCCTAAGCGTTCCCTTCGCTTGCACGTAAAAGCATATGCTTGCTTACATCTAGTATGTACAACACTATAAGATCTATGTTTTGTAGTAAGTCAATGTTGTCACCAAATGAGGAACGAATTGATAGTTCAGCGATTTCTTGAGTGATGGCGCCAAGTGGTTAACAGTTACAAATTGTAGGATTGTATCAAAACTTTTGGCTGCTTATTTCAAAGAAAATACAAAATTACTTTAAGAATAGGTCGAATTGGTATACATTATTTGAAATTGTGTGATGTACACATATTAAAAAATCTGATGTGGCCAGCACATAACCTCCCGTCAATTCCATGTTTAAAATAGCAAAGAGCTTTAAGTAAAGTATCATTCCTGATTGATCGTTTGTAAACAAAATCTAATTTGTTGTTCCAATAAATAGAAAAGTGTGTAATACGAAATTTTGGATTATATTTTATTATGTTTTTCCTCGAAAATCTATAAAGGACTCCAAATTAAGTACCACTTCCGGTTTATCATATAAGTTTAGTAAAAATCTAATATGTTGTTTCAAATTATACACGAGTTTTAAATACCAAATTTGAGAAGTTTTGGATCATGTTTTAATACATTTTTTCAAGAAAATTTGTTTATACCTTTCTGTAAAGCACTACTTCCGGATTATCAATTTTAGAAAAAATGTAATAGGTAGTTGTTCTCATTAATATAAAAATCTTAAATACTTAAATAGTTTGAAAAGTTTTGGATTGTGTCATTAAATTTTTCACGAAAATCTGTTCAGAGCTTCAAGTAAAGTGTCACTTCCGGTTGATCAATTTTATCAAAAATCTGATATGTTATCCACCTTGATATAAAAGTATTAGGTACTAAAATTGAAAATTTTGCATATGTAGAAAAGACCTTAAAATCGAATGACGCGCCTCTATCATCTACCGTACATTAGCTATAGTCCGCCACAGTGAAAATATCTTGAATTTCCATTAAAATAAAAATTTCTATTTGTAATTAGAGGGAGGTTTTGTTGACCTCCCGCCAATTCTATGTTTAAAATAGTAATGAGCTTTAAGTAAAGTATCACTTCCGGTTTATCATATATAGTCAAACTCTAATATGGAGTTCCAAATGAAATACGAGTTTTAAATACCAAATTTGAGAAGTTTTGGATCATATTTTAATATAGTCTTCAAGAATATCTGTTTAGAGCTACCAATAAAGTACCACTTCCGGTTTATCAATGGTAGCAAAAATCTAATAGGTCGTTCTTATTAATATAAAAGTCTCAAATACCAAATTTGAAAAGTTTTGAATAAAATCATAATATATTTTTCAAGAAAATCTGTTCAGAGGTTCAAGTAAAGTATCACTTCCGGTTTATCAATTTTAGCCAAAATCTAATGTCATTCCCCTTGATATAAGTCTTAAATATTAAAATTGAACAGTTTTGGATTATATTTTAATATAGGTTTTCATTAAAAACTGTTATGGGCTTCAAGTAAATTATCACTTCCGGTTTATCAATGTTATCCAAAATCTAATATGTTGTTCCCCTTCAGATGAAAGGCTTAAATACAAAATTTGAAAAGTTTTGGATAAATCATAATATATTTTTCAAGAAAATCTGTTCTGAGCTTCAAGTAAAGTATCACTTCCGGTTTATCAATGTTATCCAAAATATAATATGTTGTTCCCCTTGATATAAAAGTCTCAAATACTAAAATTGAAAAGTTTTGAATGATATTTTAACATATTTTTTCATTAAAAACTGTTATGGGCTTCAAGTAAAGTATCACTTCCGGTTTATCAATTTTAAACAAAATCTAATATGTTGTTTCCCCTCATACAGAAGTCTTAAATACAAAATTTGAAAAGTTTTGGAGTAAATCATAATATATTTTTCACGAAAATCTGTTCTGAGCTTCAAATAAAGTATCACTTCCGGGTTATTAATTTTAGCCAAAATCATATATTTTATTCCCCTTGATACAAAAGTCTTAAATACTAAAATTGAAAAGTTTTGAATTATATTTTAATATAGTTTTTCATTAAAAACTGTTATGGGCTTCAAGTAAAGTATCACTTCCGGTTTATCAATTTTAAACAAAATCCAATATGTTGTTTCCTCTCATATAAAAGTCTTAAATACCAAATTTGAAAAGTTTCTGATTAAATCATATTACATTTTTCACGACAATCTGTTCAGAGCTTCAAGTAAAGTATCACTTCCGGTTTATCAATTTTATCCAAAATCTAATGTGTTATTCTCCTTAATATAAAAGTTTAAATACCAAATTTAAAAAGTTTTGGAATATATCAATATATTTTTCGCGAAAATCTGTTCTGAGCTTCGAGTAAAGTATCACGTTGTATCAAGTTGTTCCCCTTCATATAAAAGTCTTGAGTACTAAAATTGAAAAGTTTTGGATTATATTTTAATATAGTTTTTCATTAAAAACTGTTATGGGTTTCAAGTAAAGTATTACTTCCGGTTGTCTATTTTTACCCAAAATCTAATCAACTGTTTACATGAATTCAGGAAGTTTAAATACGAAAAATAGAAATTTTTGGAAGTTTTTTATAAGAGTTATCGTGGAGAAAAAAATCGTCCCACACACATACTTTGGTTGTTTTATTTAATTCAAAAGTATACCCTTCCAACATGTATAATTTACGGGAACCATTGTTTCGTCATAAAACATCAAAATATTTAAGTCTCAATGTTCCCCACACGAATTACTAAACGGCGGGTGCATAGGGTGTGACAGAGAAAGGTATATTGTAAGACAGAGACGTCACGCCATAGAATAATAAAGACGGGATTGAACACCTACTCACAAATATTGATTTATATTAGACAAGGAGATGAATATATAACTATTTCATTTTAATGAACTCTTCTTCTTACTGCAATATTTGTTGGGAAACATGGTGTTAAGTCCGTGTCTGCAGCATATCTCGGTGATCATAGAGTAATAAAAACAGGAGTGGACACTCACTCAAATATTAATTTGTGTAAGACAGAGAGGCGAATATATAACTTTTTCTTTCTAATGAACTCTTCTTTTTTACTGGAATGTTCGTTGGGAAATATGGTGTAAAGTCCGTGCATATCTCGGTGACAGACAACACCATATATTTATACAGGTAGTTAAGGAGATGCAAATACTTATTAACTAATCTAGGTATATGGGGAAATGTGTATTTTTGTAGGAACATAAAGATATCTCAATATTTTTTTCAAATATGAATACAGCAAGGTTGGATCTATTTGTATATATGGAAAAATGGTTAAATAGTTGTTTAAAAAATAAACAAACGAGTTCAAATCTGGTGTCGTGACGATTTTTTCGTCCACGGTAACTCTCCTAAATTTCTATTTTCTTATTTAAGCTTTTTGTATTCATATAAAGAGTCGGTTATATTTTGGCTAAAATTGATAAACCGGAAGTGGTACTTTACTTAAAGCTAAGAACAGATTTGCTTGGAAAAATATATTAAATCATGATCCAAAACATTTCAAATTTGGTATTTAAGACTTGTAGATTAATGGGAACGACATATTAGATTTTTGCTAAAATTGAGTAACCTGAAGTGGTACTTTACCTGAAGCTCTGAACAGATTTGCTTGAAAAAATATATTAAGGCATGATCCAAAACATTTCAAATTTGGTATTTAAGACTTTTAGATTAATGAGAACGACATATTAGATTTTTGCTAAAATCGATTAACCGGAAGTGGTACTTTACTTGAAGCTCTGAACAGATTGGCCTGAAAAAATATATTAAGGCATTATTCAAAACTTCTCAAATTTGGTATTTAAGACTTTTTGATTAATGAGAACGACATACTAGAATTTTGCTAAAATTGATTAATCGGAAGTGGTACTTTTCTTGAATCTCTGAACAGATTTGCTTGAAAAAATATATTAAGGCATGATCCAAATCATTTCAAATTTGGTATTTAAGACTTTTAGGTTAGTGAGAATGCCATATTAGATTTTTGCTAAATTTGATAAACCGGAAGTGGTACTTTACTTGAAGCTCTGAACAGATTGGCTTGAAAAAATTTATTAAGGCATGATCCAAAATTTCTCAAATTTGGTATTTAAAACTTTTTGATTAATGAGAACGACATATTAGAGTTTTCCTAAAATTGATAAACCGGAAGTTTGTAATCCCGACGTAGGTTCTGAATTGACAAATTCATAAAGATTGTTACAAATGTTTCACGACTCACACAGCGCGGGCATCAATGCAGATTTCGAGAAATTGTAATCTCTCTGAGAGGATATTCCTTGGCCCGCAAACACTAAAGGAGGCAATCCGTACAGAACTCCGCCGTATACCTCAAGAAATGTTCGAAAAAGTTATTCAAAACTTCATAATTTGCTTGCAACAGAGTTTGGACAATGACGGACGTCACTTGGCCGATATAATTTTCAAAACCACATAAGATAAAATTTCCCATGTTGTGAGTTAGGGATGTTAAAATAATATTTATTGTGTACTGTAGTTAGTCCGTTCGCTGAGACAAGAGAATGTGAGATGTACAAATAATCGTGTATGTATTTTGCCCGTTACTTCTTATTCCTTGCCATCTTCCTAGCGTCTTAAACTGTTGTGTTATTCTTCTCCAAGATCTTCAGTATTACCTTATCCCAGGTCCTTCCTCCGTCTCTTTTTTCTACCACGTTCGTCTCCCATATTTGTCTTACCGGTAAATTATTATTATTGTATTTGTGAATTGAACATTTTATTTACAGAAAACGGATACGTCTTTCACAGTTTTAGGAAGAAATTCAAAATTGGTGGTTCTAGAATACAACCAATTTCTTATTAAATGGAGGGTAAAGCTGTTCGCGTCCGTGGTAGAATATCACACGTGCCCTCCGGTTAACACGAAATGAACAGCAAACGTCCGCCGCCAAACAATGTAAAAGAACCGTGGTAGAATATAACATGTGCCCCTAGTTCACACGAAATGAACAACAAACGTCCGCTGCCAAACAATGCGAAAGAAATTCGATTTAAACTAATTACAAGATACATCGAATTGAATTTAAAGTTTTTGTTGCTGATATCTTCATATATGAACTATGAATAATTATTTTAACACACACATACAGCCGCAATATTTAACGTAGAATTCAAATATGGAATAATCGACTTAGCAACATTTTCCGTTACAAGTTCACAAGAAATCAAATTTGACTTGGCGATATTTCGAAAATTGTTCCACAGATTCGCGTAGATACTACTCCAACTACAAAGGCAATACAGCCGCGTGGACAATGGTTTTCTCAGCTGAAATCATATGGAAAATGTAAGTTAAACATCAATTTTGTTGTATATTTTTAATTGTTCACAACTTTGACGATAATAAATAATGCACGAGCAAAATGAAAGCTGCAAAAGCATGACTGAAGTAACTCATTTATCTTTTTATTTTAGATTGCATGCATGACAATGAGGGCATCGGAGACATGAAAATGGCAGCAGAATACGGTAAAGCAGCTATAGGAGAAAAAGGAAACAATGTAGTTCTTACATTAGGGCCCCACAACCCAGAAATTCAACATGAGGGCTTCGGAAACATAAAAATGGCAGCGCACCTTTAGGAGAAACAGGAGACAACGTAACAATTCAAGTGTGCTGTATATATTTATAAGGTAAGAATCTTACTAGATTTCATATTATTTGCTTGTGGCTAGGACAAAAGCAGATATGCCTCATTTAGAATATCTGGAAATTTTGTGTAGTGTTTATAATTATTTTACTTTGTAAAGCCCTTAAATTGACATATATCTCCTTTGGATAGCCTTCTCTACATTATTTTTTATCAAATGTGCTTTCGAAATATCTAATTAAAGCAAATTTCAAATACATTTGGAACCATTTAAAAACTGTTGGATAAAATATTGCATTGTACACGTTTGCCATACGAAATTTTATCCAACAAACTAATAATTATTATTTAATAGGCGGACGTTTTGGTTGGACTGAGACTTCAAGAAAATTGAAGAATTTCGATGCTGCGTTCGAGCTTTGGATTTCAACACTGAAGTTCTTCTAAAGCAGCTTTTCTAAAGGATTGCTGAGCACCAGACAAATCTTCTACGGCGTAGACGACCACCGGTGAATAATCTGGTAAGAAACTTTTTTTTTTTATAAAATATTTGGTCTCATGTTCAATCATGAGAACTTATAGTTAACGTAATATGACTAATATTAATGTGTAAATATTATCTTGTACTCAAATTCGATTTTGAGTGCTACATTGAAAGAACTATATCTTTCATGGATGTCTGTATAAATTCAAACAATTGAAAGTTGAATAACATTTTAAATAGTTACAGGAAAACTAATTAGACTTTAGAATCTTGGAGTAATAATTAACTGGTTCGAATGTGGTTACTAGACAATAAGTTAAGAAACATCAAATTAAAGCAATTTCAGATACATTTGAAACCATTTAAAAACTATTCGAGAAAACATAGCATGATACACGTGTATTCGTATAAATCAAGTGTCTTGTGTAATGAAGAAATTTTATACAACAGTTTTTGAAATGGTTTAAAGAATGCCACAAACTAATCATTATTATTTAATAGGTGGACTCTTTGGTTGGTCTAAGACTTCAAGGAACTTGGAGAATTTCGATGCAGCGTTCGAGCTTTGGATTTCAACACTGCAGATCTTCTAAGGCAGCTCTTCTAAAGGATAGCTGAGGTCCAGATAAATCTTCTACGGCGTAGATGACCACCGATAGATGAACTGGTAAGAAACTTTGTTTTTTTATAAAATATTTGGTCTCATGTTCAATCATGAGAACTTATAGTCAAAGGAATATGACTATAATATATGTCTAAATATTATCTTGTATTCAAATTCAATTTTGAGTACTACATTGAAAGGATTATATTTTTCATGGATGTCTGTATAATATTGAAACAATTTAAAATTAAAATATCGACTATTTATCAATAAAATCAATATCTAGGAACATATGATGAACTTATATCTTTCAGGAATCGGACATCAAGAAGACTAGATTAATATAGTAGATTTTAAGTTAGTTTTAAGATCTTTTAAATGTATTTTCAGGTATTAATTAAACTTTGGCTCATCGCGCCGTTGAGCAAACACGCGTTTTCTTTAAAAATGAAAATAAATTGATTAATTTGAAGTGCATTCCTTGGCGATTCATCATAAAATCGTGCGTCTACGTTTGCCACCGTGGTACGCGTACTGCGCGGGTTGTCCAGACGACACCTAGGGAGAGTGTATGTGAAAAGAAAAATATATGTATCGGGGCATGAATGATGCGAATGGGTGAGAGAATCAGTGAGAGGGTCAGGAAGGTGGGAGAGATTCGAAACTTGATGTGGGTTCGGGTTTCCTTATTTAACATCACGGTTAGTGCGATGGGTAGGCAGGGTTCGTGCGCGATTTTCCATAATTAAGTGGACTGATATGGTTAGCCTTGCTATGTGAAACCAGTTGTTTATTCTGGGGGATCGCTTCGCACTTGTGCGAATGTTTCTAGGGACAGTTTAATTCTTTTGTAAAATTGCTTGCTGACCATCGTATTGGTCTACGCTCTAGATTGCTAGACTCGAATGAGAAAAGATTAAACAAACCTGAATGCTATCACAGGAAACTCTCTTATGGCGTCTATGTGCTCTCCTCATCCGGAGGCAACGTATGTAATCATCATTTAATGTTAATGGCAACGAATAATTAAAGACAAAGTAAAGTTTTTGTTTGATTTAACTTTGTTTGAGCACACGGGTTGATCGCGTTCGGGATAGGTATCGCGTATAAGACCGGGCGATGTCTTCGGGAGTAGCTGTCTCAGGCATCCAAGCCGAGTAGATTACATGTAACTGTCTATCTTGTCCTTAGGGAGCTCGCGTTGGCAGGCCGTACATGCAGTGCATCGTGTGGGGTCGGCTTAACCCCCTCGTAAACTACATGTGAGAACCACCCCGGCGATCTCACTTTTTGTCTTAGCTCGTATATCTCTCTCTCAAACTTCGCGTTTAGCTTAGCATAGTCTAGATATAAGATAGCTTGCGTAGACTTAAGATAGCTTAGATATAAGATAGGCAAGGGTTGTTTTTGCTTTTTGAGAGAGAGAAAAAAATTAACGTAACTTCACACTTTTAGATTTGTTATTCTTTGAACGAGATATTAACGTAAGATAGGCTTAGATTTGCGTTTTCTTTGAACGAGATATTAACGTAAGATAGGCTATTTTGCGCACTTCACCAACTTGTATTTATTTAATAAATGGTATATATGGGGAGCGTGGGTTTGGCATTTGAGGGCGGTTGCTACCTATATATACAATTTATTAAATAAAGAGTATAGTTTTAAGGTAGTTCTAAGTTGGAAGAATTCCCTACCTGCCATGTCACTGTCGTCGAGATTGCAGTGCCGATTGGTGACGCAGACCATGGCTTCCTCTTCATAAAAACCTGTTTAAAATGTATGAACACAATAAAAACAATCTTTTAATTTATGCTCTGTTTAATTTAAACCTGTCACATTAGTAGTACAGTAGGTAGTTTTAGTAAAAATTGTATTTATTATTAAGCATTTAGACGCGGTCAGGGTAAAGTTAGATTTTAAGTA
Organism: Harpalus rubripes; assembly: GCA_963082715.1. Lineage (NCBI taxonomy): Eukaryota > Metazoa > Arthropoda > Insecta > Coleoptera > Carabidae > Harpalus > Harpalus rubripes. The sequence goes on from OY720461.1 coordinate 22,091,610, forward strand.
TTTATTGTAAACGAAGCTTTGTATTCATTAATATATATTTTGATAAGTGGGCGGTTGGGTGGTAACATAAAAATAATAATTAATGCAAAGGTTCGTAAACTGTCTTAAACTGAATAAGAAATGTTGTACCTTTAACATTGGGAACAAGAAATCTTATTTAGGGACCCCAAGATTTAATTTGTTAAATAGTCTATAAGTATTGTAAACGGAACTCTTTTTAATATATATTGGGTAGTGGATACCCTAAAAATATATAAGTAGAGTTTTGGATCAGTTATAAAACTAAAATGTTTGTTACCAATTGAAATTATTACGGTTATATTATTTGTTATTAATTATTTTGCGTCTTTATTTTGTAAAAAGTTTTATCTTCAGATAAACTATTTACAGAATAAAAATACAAAATAATTAACATGAATATATCCATGATAATGGTAATTTTATTTGATAACAAACGTTTTAATTTTATATGTAAACCATGTTTGACACTGTTATTAGATTTGTTAACAAATTTAGTAACATTTATGAACTGAATTATAACACATCAAACGTAAAAGACATTTGTGTTTAAAAATTCTGTTCATAATTAATTTGAAAACAATCTAATAACAGTACAGGAAATAATTAAATATATCTGAAATTTTTTCATGTAAACATCCCTTACCGGTTACCCCAGAATTTTGGTATTTTTTTAATGAATGCATTGTTAACTAAGATATAAAGTTTTAAATTTTTTTCTCTTGTAGTACAGGAAATAATTAAATATATTTGAATTTTTTTCATGTAAACACCCCTTACCGGTTTCCCCAGAAGTTTGGTAATATGTTGTAAATATTAAATAAATACATACTTCTCTGTTTTTGTTTTAGTATTTTCTCCTGAAATAAAGGGTTGTTAGTTAAAAAATTGTATTAGTTTAAGTAATATTTATTGTTTATTTGTAATACATTGTTGTCTTTATTATGTTCATAGCTAAAATTGCATTTATTTTTATTAGTCTTTGTATTTTATAAATATGTATACTTACCCTTGTCCTGAAAAATTAGAAATAGGGATGTTTAAATAATAGTTTGTATTAATTTTACATGTATTAATTGTTTATTTGTATTTTACATTGTTGTATTTCATGCAATTACCCTTAATGTACAATATTTTATAGAATAAAGTATAAATTAAAATATAATTTGTCTATTCCTTACTCCTTACACGTATGTAGTTTTTAAAACGGCCGCAAGGGTGCAGCAGTTGTCGATAAACGTTGCAATTCAAGTAAAACTGTGCCCATCATATATCTTTGCGCCTAAAATATAGGCAACCATAATTTTATATGGTAGCATCTATGCACGATTTTTTAATAAATTTGGTGCATAGATGCTACCTTAAAGTAGCATCTATACACGATTTTTTTTACAAAATTTGGTGCATAGATGTTTCTTTTTTAAACGCAGAATAAAGAAGTAGTCATGCACCATTTTTTAGAAAATTTGGTGCATTGATACTTCATTTTTTAAACGCAGAAAAAAGAAGTAGTCATGCATCATTTTTAAGAAAATTTGGTGCATTGATGCTTCATTTTTTAAATGCAGAATAAAGAAGTAGTCATGCACCATTTTTTAGAAAATTTGGTGCATTGATGCTTCATTTTTTAAACGCAGAAAAAAGAAGTAGTCATGCATCATTTTTAAGAAAATTTGGTGCATTGATGCTTCATTTTTTAAATGCAGAATAAAGAAGTAGTCATGCACCATTTTTTTAGAAAATTTGGTGCATTGATGCTTCATTTTTCAAACGCAGAAAAAAGAAGTAGTCATGCATCATTTTTAAGAAAATTTGATGCATTGATGCTTCATATTTTAAATGCAGAAAAAAGAAGTAGTCATGCACCATTTTTTAGAAAATTTGGTGCATTGATGCTTCATTTTTTAAACGCAGAAAAAAGAAGTAGTCATGCATCATTTTTAAGAAAATTTGGTGCATTGATGCTTCATTTTTTAAATGCAGAAAAAAGAAGTAGTCATGTACCATTTTTTCAAAAATTTGGTGCATTGATGCTTCTTTTTTAAACGCAGAAAAAAGAAGTAGTCGTGCACCATTTTTTCAAAAATTTGGTGCATTGATGCTTCTTTTTTGAACGCAGAAAAAAGTAATCATGCACCATTTTTTCAAAAATTTGGTGCATTGATGCTTCTTTTTTAATGGATTAAAATTCCCAATAGGTATATCAAAGAAGTCTCCATGCACGATTTAATGAGTTTAAATTCCCACTAGGTATACGCTGTTTCCGACAGGTGCTGCCCCCTGGCGGCTGTTTTAAGAACTATATACGTAATACGATCTCAACTCTTAGAAACTATATACTTACTTGTGTTTGAGGGATGTATTATAAAAATTAAAGATTAAAAAATAAGTAATTTTTAAATCAATTTTATAGTTTATTAGCAATATATAATTACAAATATATTTAAAATATACATTAACATTTTATAAACAGAAATATAACACAACACAAATGAAAAGTACATTTGTGTTTAAATTATTTCATACTGTTTGGTACCAAATTAAAGTATCATTATTTTATAACAAAATAAGGATGCAAAATGACTAATAGAAAAATACAACTACAATAATGATAATTTTATTTGGTAACTAACATTTTACAACTAAATCCTGTTTGGCACGTTAAAAATTGTTACTAAATTTGGTAAAAAATCTAATAACAATTTATGACAGTTTCAAACATGGTTTAGTTATAAAACTAAAACGTTTGTTACCAAATAAAATTACCATTACTGTGGTTTTAATAATACAACCATAATAATTTCATTTGGTGACAAACATTTTAGTTTTATAACCAATCCGAAGCTCTACTTATATATTTTTACCAGATATATAACGTATTAAATAGAATTCCGTTTATAATACTTACAGACTATTTAACAAATTAAATCTTGGAGTCCCTAAATAAGATTTCCTGTTCCCATTGTTAAAGGTACAAGATTTCCTATTCAGTTAAAGACCGTTTGCGAACATTATATATTTTTTTGGTGTTAGCACTCAACCGCCCACTTACCAAAATATATAATATTTATGAATACAAAGCTTCGTTTACAATAAATACTTAAAATCTAACTTTACCCTGACCGCGTCTAAATGCTTAATAATAAATACAATTTTTACTAAAACTACCTACTGTACTACTAATGTGACAGGTTTAAATTAAACAGAGCATAAATTAAAAGATTGTTTTTATTGTGTTCATACATTTTAAACAGGTTTTTATGAAGAGGAAGCCATGGTCTGCGTCACCAATCGGCACTGCAATCTCGACGACAGTGACATGGCAGGTAGGGAATTCTTCCAACTTAGAACTACCTTAAAACTATACTCTTTATTTAATAAATTGTATATATAGGTAGCAACCGCCCTCAAATGCCAAACCCACGCTCCCCATATATACCATTTATTAAATAAATACAAGTTGGTGAAGTGCGCAAAATAGCCTATCTTACGTTAATATCTCGTTCAAAGAAAACGCAAATCTAAGCCTATCTTACGTTAATATCTCGTTCAAAGAATAACAAATCTAAAAGTGTGAAGTTACGTTAATTTTTTTCTCTCTCTCAAAAAGCAAAAACAACCCTTGCCTATCTTATATCTAAGCTATCTTAAGTCTACGCAAGCTATCTTATATCTAGACTATGCTAAGCTAAACGCGAAGTTTGAGAGAGAGATATACGAGCTAAGACAAAAAGTGAGATCGCCGGGGTGGTTCTCACATGTAGTTTACGAGGGGGTTAAGCCGACCCCACACGATGCACTGCATGTACGGCCTGCCAACGCGAGCTCCCTAAGGACAAGATAGACAGTTACATGTAATCTACTCGGCTTGGATGCCTGAGACAGCTACTCCCGAAGACATCGCCCGGTCTTATACGCGATACCTATCCCGAACGCGATCAACCCGTGTGCTCAAACAAAGTTAAATCAAACAAAAACTTTACTTTGTCTTTAATTATTCGTTGCCATTAACATTAAATGATGATTACATACGTTGCCTCCGGATGAGGAGAGCACATAGACGCCATAAGAGAGTTTCCTGTGATAGCATTCAGGTTTGTTTAATCTTTTCTCATTCGAGTCTAGCAATCTAGAGCGTAGACCAATACGATGGTCAGCAAGCAATTTTACAAAAGAATTAAACTGTCCCTAGAAACATTCGCACAAGTGCGAAGCGATCCCCCAGAATAAACAACTGGTTTCACATAGCAAGGCTAACCATATCAGTCCACTTAATTATGGAAAATCGCGCACGAACCCTGCCTACCCATCGCACTAACCGTGATGTTAAATAAGGAAACCCGAACCCACATCAAGTTTCGAATCTCTCCCACCTTCCTGACCCTCTCACTGATTCTCTCACCCATTCGCATCATTCATGCCCCGATACATATATTTTTCTTTTCACATACACTCTCCCTAGGTGTCGTCTGGACAACCCGCGCAGTACGCGTACCACGGTGGCAAACGTAGACGCACGATTTTATGATGAATCGCCAAGGAATGCACTTCAAATTAATCAATTTATTTTCATTTTTAAAGAAAACGCGTGTTTGCTCAACGGCGCGATGAGCCAAAGTTTAATTAATACCTGAAAATACATTTAAAAGATCTTAAAACTAACTTAAAATCTACTATATTAATCTAGTCTTCTTGATGTCCGATTCCTGAAAGATATAAGTTCATCATATGTTCCTAGATATTGATTTTATTGATAAATAGTCGATATTTTAATTTTAAATTGTTTCAATATTATACAGACATCCATGAAAAATATAATCCTTTCAATGTAGTACTCAAAATTGAATTTGAATACAAGATAATATTTAGACATATATTATAGTCATATTCCTTTGACTATAAGTTCTCATGATTGAACATGAGACCAAATATTTTATAAAAAAACAAAGTTTCTTACCAGTTCATCTATCGGTGGTCATCTACGCCGTAGAAGATTTATCTGGACCTCAGCTATCCTTTAGAAGAGCTGCCTTAGAAGATCTGCAGTGTTGAAATCCAAAGCTCGAACGCTGCATCGAAATTCTCCAAGTTCCTTGAAGTCTTAGACCAACCAAAGAGTCCACCTATTAAATAATAATGATTAGTTTGTGGCATTCTTTAAACCATTTCAAAAACTGTTGTATAAAATTTCTTCATTACACAAGACACTTGATTTATACGAATACACGTGTATCATGCTATGTTTTCTCGAATAGTTTTTAAATGGTTTCAAATGTATCTGAAATTGCTTTAATTTGATGTTTCTTAACTTATTGTCTAGTAACCACATTCGAACCAGTTAATTATTACTCCAAGATTCTAAAGTCTAATAGTTTTCCTGTAACTATTTAAAATGTTATTCAACTTTAAATTGTTTGAATTTATACAGTCATTCATGAAAGATTAGTTGTTTCAATGTAGCACTCAAAATCAAATTTGAGTACAAGATAATATTTACACATTAATATTAGTCATATTCCTTTGACTACCAAATATTTTATATAAAAAAATTAAGTTAAGGTGGTCGTCTACGCCGTAGAAGATTTATCTGGTCCTCAGCAATCCTATAGAAAAGCTGCTTTAGAAGAACTTCAGTGTTGAAATCCAAAGCTCGAACGCTGCATCGAAATTCTTCAATTTTCTTGAGGTCTCAGTCCAAGCAAAACGTCCGCCTATTAAATAATAATTATTAGTTTGTTGGATAAAATTTCGTATGGCAAACGTGTACAATACAATATTTTATCCAACAGTTTTTAAATGGTTCCAAATGTATTTGAAATTTGCTTTAATTTGATATTTCGAAAGCACATTTGAAAAAAAATAGTGTAGAGAAGGCTATCCAAAAGAGATATATGTCAATTTAAGGGCTTTACAAAGTAGAATAATTATAATCACTAGACATAATTTCCAGATATTCTAAATGAGACATATCTGCTTTTGTCTTAACCACAAGCAAATAATATGAAATCTAGTAAGATTCTTACCTTATAAATATATACAGCACACTTGAATTGTTGCGTTGTCTCCTGTTTCTTCTAAAGGTGCGTTACCATTTTCATGTTTCCGAAGCCCTCATGTTGAATTTCTGGGTTGTGGGGCCCTAATGTTAGAACAACGTTGTTTCCTTTTTCTCCTATAGGTGCTCTACCGTATTCTGCTGTCATTTTCATGTCTCCGATGTCCTCATTGTCATGCATTGATTTCTTGCGAATTGTGCAGAACTTGTAACGGAAAATGTTGCTCGGTCGATTATTCCATATTTGAATTCTACGTTAAATATTGCGGCTGTATGTGTTATATTTTTAAAATATTTATTCATAGTTCATATATGAAGACATCAACAACAAAAACTTTAAATTCAATTCGATGTATCTTGTAATTAGTTTCAAACGAATTTCTTTCGCATTGTTTGGCGGCGGACGTTTGCTGTTCATTTCGTGTTAACCGGAGGGCACGTGTGGTATTCTACCACGGGCGCGAACAGCTTTACCCTCCATTTATAATAAATTGGTTGTATTCTAGAACCACCAATTTTGAATTTCTTCCTAAAGCTGTGAAAGACGTATCCGTTTTCTGTAAATAAAATGCTCAATTCACAAATACAATAATAATAATTTACCGGTAAGACAAATATGGGAGACGAACGTGGTAGAAAAATGAGACGGATGAAGACCTGGGAGATGAATAACACAACAGTTCAAGACGCTAAGAAGATGGCAAGGAATAAGAAGCAAAATTCTCTTGTCTTAGTGAACAGACTGACTACAGTACACAATAAATATTATTTTAAGATCCTTAACTTACAACATGGGAAATTTTATATCATGTGGTTTTGAAAATTATATCGGCCAAGTAATGTCCGTCATTGTCCAAACTCCGTTGCAAGCAAATTATGAAGTTTTGAATAACTTTTTCGAACATTTCTTGATGTATACGGTGGAGTTCTGTGCGGATTGCCTCCTTTAGTGTTTGCGGGCCAAGGAATATCACCTCTCAGGGAGATTACAATATCTCGAAATCTGCATTGATGCCCGCGCTGTGTGGGTCTTTATAAATTTGTTAATTCAGAACCTACGTCGGGATTACTAACTTCCGGTTTATCAATTTTAGCAAAAATCTAATACGTCGTTCTCATTAATCTAGGAGTGTTAAATACCAAATTTGAAAAGTATTAGATCATGCCGTAATATATTTTTTCAAGCAAATCTGTTCCAAGCTTCAAGTAAAGTACGACTTCCGGTTAATCAATTTTAGGAAAAATCTAATATGTCGTTCCATTTAATCAAAAAGTTTTAAATACCAAATTTGAAAAGTTTTGGATCATGCCTTAATATATTTTTTGAAGCACATCTGTTCCGAGCTTCAAGTAAAGTACGACTTCCGGTTAGTCAATTTTACCAAAAATCTAATATGGCGTTCTCATTAATCTAAAAGTCTTAAATACCAAATTTGAAAAGTTTTGGATCATGCCTTAATATATTTTTTCAAGCACATCTGTTCCAAACTTCAAGTAAAGTACGACTTCCGATTTATCCATTTTACCAAATATCTAATATGGCGTTCTCATTAATCTAAAAGTCTTAAATACCAAATTTGAAAAGTTTTGGATCATGCCTTAATATATTTTTTGAAGCACATCTGTTCCGAGCTTCAAGTAAAGTACGACTTCCGGTTAGTCAATTTTACCAAAAATCTAATATGGCGTTCTCATTAATCTAAAAGTCTTAAATACCAAATTTGAAAAGTTTTGGATCATGCCTTAATATATTTTTCAACCCTATCTGTTCCAAACTTCAAGTAAAGTACGACTTCCGGTTTATCCATTTTACCAAATATCTAATATGGCGTTCTCATTAATCTAAAAGTCTTAAATACCAAATTTGAAAAGTTTTGGATCATGCCTTAATATATTTTTTGAAGCACATCTGTTCCGAGCTTCAAGTAAAGTACGACTTCCGGTTTTTCCATTTTACCAAATATCTAATATGGTGTTCTCATTAATCTAAAAGTTTTAAATACCAAATTTGAGATGTTTTGAATAATGCCTTAATATATTTTTTCAAGCATTTCTGTTCCGAGCTTCAAGTAAAGTACGACTTCCGGTTTATCCATTTTACCAAATATCTAACATGGCGTTCTCATTAATCTAAAAGTCTTAAATACCAAATTTGAAAAGTTTTGAATAATGCCTTAATATATTTTTTCAAGCACATCTGTTCCAAACTTCAAGTAAAGTACGACTTCCGGTTAGTCAATTTTACCAAAAATCTAATATGGCGTTCTCATTAATCTAAAAGTCTTAAATACCAAATTTGAAAAGTTTTGGATCATGCCTTAATATATTTTTTGAAGCACATCTGTTCCGAGCTTCAAGTAAAGTACGACTTCCGGTTTTTCCATTTTACCAAATATCTAATATGGTGTTCTCATTAATCTAAAAGTTTTAAATACCAAATTTGAGAAGTTTTGAATAATGCCTTAATATATTTTTTCAAGCATTTCTGTTCCGAGCTTCAAGTAAAGTACGACTTCCGGTTTATCCATTTTACCAAATATCTAACATGGCGTTCTCATTAATCTAAAAGTCTTAAATACCAAATTTGAAAAGTTTTGGATCATGCCTTAATATATTTTTCAACCCAATCTGTTCCAAACTTCAAGTAAAGTACGACTTCCGGTTTATCCATTTTACCAAATATCTAATATGGCGTTCTCATTAATCTAAAAGTCTTAAATATCAAATTTGAAAAGTTTTGGATCATGCCTTAATATATTTTTTCAAGCACATCTGTTCCGAGCTTCAAGTAAAGTACGACTTCCGGTTTTTCCATTTTTACCAAATATCTAGTATGGCGTTCTCATTAATCTAAAAGTCTTAAATACAAAATTTGAAAATTTTTGAACATGCCTTAATATATTTTTTGAAGCACATCTGTTCCGAGCTTCAAGTAAAGTACGACTTCCGGTTTATCCATTTTACCAAATATCTAATATGGCGTTCTCATTAATCTAAAAGTTTTAAATACCAAATTTGAAAAGTTTTGGATCATGCCTTAATATATTTTTCAACCCAATCTGTTCCAAACTTCAAGTAAAGTACGACTTCCGGTTTATCCATTTTACCAAATATCTAATATGGCGTTCTCATTAATCTAAAAGTCTTAAATACCAAATTCGAAAAGTTTTGGATCATGCCTTAATATATTTTTCAACCCAATCTGTTCCAAACTTCAAGTAAAGTACGACTTCCGGTTTATCCATTTTACCAAATATCTAATATGGCGTTCTCATTAATCTAAAAGTCTTAAATACCAAATTTGAAAAGTTTTGGATCATGCCTTAATATATTTTTCAACCCAATCTGTTCCAAACTTCAAGTAAAGTACGACTTCCGGTTTATCCATTTTACCAAATATCTAATATGGCGTTCTCATTAATCTAAAAGTCTTAAACACCAAATTTAAAAAGTTTTGGATCATGCCTTAATATATTTTTTCAAGCACATCTGTTCCGAGCTTCAAGTAAAGTACGACTTCCGGTTTATCCATTTTACCAAATATCTAATATGGCGTTCTCATTAATCTAAAAGTCTTAAATATCAAATTTGAAAAGTTTTGGATCATGCCTTAATATATTTTTTCAAGCAAATCTGTTCATAGCCTCAAGTAAAGTACCACTTCCGGTTGATCAATTTTAGCCAAAATATAACCATCTCTTTATATGAATACAAAAAGCTTAAACAAGAAAATAGAAATTTAGGAGAGTTACCGTGGACGAAAAAATCGTCACGACACCAGATTTGAACTCGTTTGTTTATTTATTAAACAATTATTTAACCACTTTTCCATATATACAAATAGGGACAACCTTGCTGTATTCATATTTGAAAAAAAATTGAGATCTTTATGTTCCTACAAAAATACACATCTCCCCATATACCTATTAGATTAGTTAATAAGTATATGCATCTCCTTAACTATCTGTATAAATACATGGTGTTGTCTGTCCCCAAGATATGCACGGATTTTACACCATATTCCCCAACGAACATTCCAGTAAAAAAGAAGAGAATACTTTTGAATTAAATAAAACAACCAAAGTCTGTGTGTGGGACGATTTTTTTCTCCACGATAACTCTTACAAAAAACTTTCAAAAATTTCTATTTTTCGTATTTAAACTTCCTGAATTCATGTTAACAGTTGATTAGATTTTGGGTAAAATTAGACAACCGGAAGTAGTACTTTACTTGAAACCCATAACAGTTTTTAATGAAAAACTATATTAAAATATAATCCAAAACTTTTCAATTTTAATATTTAAGACTTTTATATGAAGTGGAACAACATATTATATTTTGGATAAAATTGATAAACCGGAAGTGATACTTTACTTGAAGCTCAGAACAGATTTTCGTGAAAAATATATTATGATATATTCCAAAACTTTTTAAATTTGGTATTTAAGACTTTTATATTAAGGAGAATAACACATTAGATTTTGGATAAAATTGATAAACCGGAAGTGATACTTTACTTGAACCTCTGAACAGATTGTCGTGAAAAATGTATTATGATTTATTCCAAAACTTTTCAAATTCTGTATTTAAGACTTCTGTATGAGGGGAAACAACATATTAGATTTTGTTTAAAATTGATAAACCGGAAGTGATACTTTACTTGAAGCCCATAACAGTTTTTAATGAAAAAATATGTTAAAATATCATTCAAAACTTTTCAATTTTAGTATTTGAGACTTTTATATCACGGGGAACAACATATTATATTTTGAATAACATTGATAAACCGGAATTGATACTTTACTTGAAGCTCAAAACAGATTTTCGCGAAAAATATATTATGATATATTCCAAAACTTTTTAAATTTGGTATTTAAGATTTTTTTTTATATTAAGGAGAACAACATATTAGATTTTGGATAAAATTGATAAACCGGAAGTGATACTTTACTTGAAGCGCTGAACAGATTTTCGTAAAAAATGTATTATGATTTAATCAAAAACTTTTCAAATTTGGTATTTAATACTTCTGTATGAGGGAAAACAACATACTAGATTTTGTTTAAAATTGATAAACCGGAAGTGATACTTTACTTGAAGCCCATAACAGTTTTTAATGAAAAACTATGTTAAAATATCATTCAAAACTTTTCAATTTTAGTATTTAAGATTTTTATATCAAGGGGAATAAAATATTAGATTTTGGCTAAAATTGATAAACCGGAAGTTATACTTTACTTGAAGGTCTGAACAGATTTTCGTGAAAAATATATTGATTTAATCCATAACTTTTCAAATTTGGTATTTAAGACTTCTATGTGAGGAGGAACAACATATTACATTTTGTTTAAAATTGATAAAGCGGAAGTTATACTTTACTTGTAGCCCATAACAGTTTTTAATGAAAAACTATATTAAAATATAATTCAATACTTTTCAATTTTAGTATTCAAGACTTTTATATAAAGGGGAATAAAAAATTAGATTTTAGCTAAAATTGATAAACCGGAAGTGATACTTTACTTGAAGCTCAGAACAGATTTTCGTGAAAAATATATTATGATATATTCCAAAACTTTTTAAATTTGGTATTTAAGACTTTTATATTAAGGAGAATAACACATTAGATTTTGGATAAAATTGATAAACCGGAAGTGATACTTTACTTGAACCTCTGAACAGATTGTCGTGAAAAATGTATTATGATTTATTCCAAAACTTTTCAAATTTTGTATTTAAGACTTCTGTATGAGGGGAAACAACATATTAGATTTTGTTTAAAATTGATAAACCGGAAGTGATACTTTACTTGAAGCCCATAACAGTTTTTAATGAAAAAATATGTTAAAATATCATTCAAAACTTTTCAATTTTAGTATTTGAGACTTTTATATCACGGGGAACAACATATTATATTTTGAATAACATTGATAAACCGGAATTGATACTTTACTTGAAGCTCAAAACAGATTTTCGCGAAAAATATATTATGATATATTCCAAAACTTTTTAAATTTGGTATTTAAGATTTTTATATTAAGGAGAACAACATATTAGATTTTGGATAAAATTGATAAAGCGGAAGTGATACTTTACTTGAAGCGCTGAACAGATTTTCGTAAAAAATGTATTATGATTTAATCAAAAACTTTTCAAATTTGGTATTTAATACTTCTGTATGAGGGAAAACAACATACTAGATTTTGTTTAAAATTGATAAACCGGAAGTGATACTTTACTTGAAGCCCATAACAGTTTTTAATGAAAAACTATGTTAAAATATCATTCAAAACTTTTCAATTTTAGTATTTAAGATTTTTATATCAAGGGGAATAAAATATTAGATTTTGGCTAAAATTGATAAACCGGAAGTTATACTTTACTTGAAGGTCTGAACAGATTTTCGTGAAAAATATATTGATTTAATCCATAACTTTTCAAATTTGGTATTTAAGACTTCTATGTGAGGAGGAACAACATATTACATTTTGTTTAAAATTGATAAAGCGGAAGTTATACTTTACTTGTAGCCCATAACAGTTTTTAATGAAAAACTATATTAAAATATAATTCAATACTTTTCAATTTTAGTATTCAAGACTTTTATATAAAGGGGAATAAAAAATTAGATTTTAGCTAAAATTGATAAACCGGAAGTGATACTTTACTTGAAGCTCAGAACAGATTTTCGTGAAAAATATATTATGATATATTCCAAAACTTTTTAAATTTGGTATTTAAGACTTTTATATTAAGGAGAATAACACATTAGATTTTGGATAAAATTGATAAACCGGAAGTGATACTTTACTTGAACCTCTGAACAGATTGTCGTGAAAAATGTATTATGATTTATTCCAAAACTTTTCAAATTCTGTATTTAAGACTTCTGTATGAGGGGAAACAACATATTAGATTTTGTTTAAAATTGATAAACCGGAAGTGATACTTTACTTGAAGCCCATAACAGTTTTTAATGAAAAAATATGTTAAAATATCATTCAAAACTTTTCAATTTTAGAATTTGAGACTTTTATATCACGGGGAACAACATATTATATTTTGAATAACATTGATAAACCGGAATTGATACTTTACTTGAAGCTCAAAACAGATTTTCGCGAAAAATATATTATGATATATTCCAAAACTTTTTAAATTTGATATTTAAGATTTTTATATTAAGGAGAACAACATATTAGATTTTGGATAAAATTGATAAACCGGAAGTGATACTTTACTTGAAGCGCTGAACAGATTTTCGTAAAAAATGTATTATGATTTAATCAAAAACTTTTCAAATTTGGTATTTAATACTTCTGTATGAGGGAAAACAACATACTAGATTTTGTTTAAAATTGATAAACCGGAAGTGATACTTTACTTGAAGCCCATAACAGTTTTTAATGAAAAACTATGTTAAAATATCATTCAAAACTTTTCAATTTTAGTATTTAAGATTTTTATATCAAGGGGAATAAAATATTAGATTTTGACTAAAATTGATAAACCGGAAGTTATACTTTACTTGAAGGTCTGAACAGATTTTTGTGAAAAATATATTGATTTAATCCATAACTTTTCAAATTTGGTATTTAAGACTTCTATGTGAGGAGGAACAACATATTACATTTTGTTTAAAATTGATAAAGCGGAAGTTATACTTTACTTGTAGCCCATAACAGTTTTTAATGAAAAACTATATTAAAATATAATTCAATACTTTTCAATTTTAGTATTCAAGACTTTTATATAAAGGGGAATAAAAAATTAGATTTTAGCTAAAATTGATAAACCGGAAGTGATACTTTACTTGAAGCTCAGAACAGATTTTGCACTGTTTGTATTATTCTTTGATCACCGAGATTATGTTACGGGCTTGGACTTAACACCATGGTTTCCAACAAATATTACAGTAATAAGTAGAGTACATTAGAAAGAAATAGGTATATTTTCCCCTCTCTGTATTAGTATTTAAAACTCGTATATAATTTGAAACAACATATTAGATTTTTACTAAACTTATATGATAAACCGGAAGTGGTACTTAATTTGGAGTCCATAATAGATTTTCGATGAAAAACAATAAAATATAATCCAAAATTTCGTATTACACACTTTTCTATTTATTGGAACACCAAATTAGATTTTGTTTACAAACGATTAATCGGAAATGATACTTTACTTAAAGCTCATTGCTATTTTAAACATGGAATTGACGGGAGGTTATGTGCTGGCCACATCAGATTTTTTAATATGTGTACATCACACAATTTCAAATAATGTATACCAATTCGCCCTATTCTTAAAGTAATTTTGTATTTTCTTTGAAATAACCAGCCAAAAGTTTTGATACAATCCTACAATTTGTAACTGTTAACCACTTGACGCCATCACTCAGGAAATCGCTGAACTATCAATTCGTTCCTCAATTGGTGGTAACATTGACTTACTACAAAACATAGATCTTTTAGTGTTAGGGTGCGGTCCGAATCATGCTATCATAGCTTACAGTGCTCAGACCGCTCACAGCTGGTCCGAATTGAATGAACGCGCTGACGACTGTGAGGGCGTTAACGATTCGGACCGCTCGTAAGCGCTCTTACTTCTTGCTTATCATTTGTGAGTTCAAGTTTGATCAATTCATTAGTTAATTCTAAAAAAAACCTTTACTACGTAAACAACTTCCATCTTAACAAACAATTTCATTGTTTCAGCAAGTAATGGCGTAAAAAACATCGAACGTGCTTACAGCGCTTACACTGCCTATCCACTTGGGCGTGAGCACTGTTAGCATGAAATGTTGACGTCACCTCTGACGTCATACACTTCACAGCGCAAACTGTGAGCGTTGTAAATATGATTCGGACCAACTGTTAGCGCGCTGTCGGTACTCAAAGCGTGATTCGGACCGCACCCTTATACATACTAGATGTAAGCAAGCATATGTTTTTACGTATAAGCGAAGGGAACGCTTAGGATTAAGCAAAAAAGAAATATACAACATCGTAAGAGGAACGAAGATAAAGCTAATAAGACCGGAACTACTGCGCATATAGCTTGCGCATGGCCGGAGCGGGGAGACTTGAGGAGCTCGTCTCAACCGCGTCCAGGCAACACGGCAACAGCCATTTTGCTTTGCGTCTTTGAAGCAAGTAGTTCGTGAGTTTGTTTGTGGTTAAGTAATTCAAAATGCGGTGTTTATTTTGCACCATATAAGTAAAAATGTTATTTGCAAAACTGGAATTCGGCAGAAATGCAAAAAAAACTGTTCAATTTAGGAATGAATAAAATATTTTATAACATTGTGCATATTGAATTCCCAATATCCTTACCACAATATCATTAGGTATATGCACTCTTCACGCCAGCAATGAGTGCCTGGTAAACGCCCGCACGGTACAAATATGTCATCATTCATTACTGATATCTGCGTACAAAGCAGATTGGCACACCCAGTGATGACATATTTATTTATATGCCAAATGAACGAATATGTATTTTGCTAGTTTTGAGTAAAATGCGTTTTAATATTTAGACGGTTATAATAATTCTGTTCAGGCACGGTTACATAAAATTAATTTGGCCACATTCGTGCATCACAGCGAATTTATTTGTTATAGTTTTATTATAAAATAACGCGAATGTGGTAGATACATTCATGTTTTTGGTAGTACCCCTGATCACATAACTAACAGATTCGCCGATCTTATGAACGTATTGGCAGCAGAAAATGAAATTCATTTTATTCTCGATAGATGTCTCTAGGTGCAATAAAATTTCACAGCGGTTAGCGCTGAATGTTTTGGATTTCGTTGCGGAAGCGGAGGGGCAAGGCGAATGTACTACAGGCACAGACAATAATTTTCGCTAAGCTAAGCGTAAGCGTCGCGCCTGTGCGTCGCGCGGACGAAGAGAACCTTATTATAAATTTATAAATTGTATTTCGTTTATGAATCATTAATTCACTTTTTTGGAATTTATTGTGATCAATTCATAGATTTCATTTTACAAGGAATTTAAGGAACATGTTAAATAAAAAAAAGATTATAATTATTTATTACAAATATACAATAGTAACAGTAAAATACTTTGAAAATAAAGTTTACTATAATATAATGAAATTATTATAAATTATATTAATATAATGCCTAATAATAACTAACACTAGAGAATAGAGTAGTTTAAAAAAATAAACATTATTTTTTCTTATTTATTATAAAAGATTAATTCATTGTGAACATATTTATGTAAAAATTAGCGTAACTAATAAATTTGTGTAATGTTTTCAAATATGTCACTAAAAAGTAAAAGAATAATTTTTTTTTAAAAAGATACAAAAAACATGTAATGAACCAATGAAAATGTTTGACAGTACACAAATACATAATCTGACACACATGTCAATGTCATAAACATAAACAAGGTTAGTGTGGAATGTACCAAGGAGAGTGAATCGCTAGATCAATGATTGGTGACATAATGCACGTCACACACACACGGGTATTTGAAATACGATTTTTAAAAAAATATATATTTCGAAAAAAAATACAATACAAAATAACTTGATCCATTCTTTCGGAAAAAAATTAAATTGAAAAGTGTGAAAGTAACCCATTATTTATTTACTTATGTTGCAATATTCTTAATTTTGTATTTGCTTTATTTTCTACAATTTTCTTCTGACAGAGTAATTTGGAATTTTTAAAAATTTTGCATACTAATAATTTTTCTAATATAAATGTTCTATGATTTTTTGCAATGTTCAATTTCATTTAACCACTTAGATACTTTATTATTTTTAGTTATCTTTTTTAACAACTTTGTTTTTAATTTTCTTTCATAATATGTTTTGTCAAAATGTCTTTCAAAATATTTTAAACATATGTCTATTATATTAGTAAAATTTCTAGACGGAACTGTTAAGTTTGTTTCTATTTCTGTCTGAAGTTTTTTATCATTTTCATAAGTTTTAAACAATATTAATAATTCCCTTTTATCATTTAATTTTGATGTTGTACATAATTCTTTTACGCAAACATTACAAGAAAACTGATTAAGACATTTGAACGCCAAATACCCTCCAAAATATGTAACTGAACAATCCTCTGATGTTATTAATTTTACATCAGTTGAGGATGTTGAGATTGACGAATCTGTTGACGAGGAATCTGTCTCATCTTCACTGTCAATATTTTCTTCTACTGTTGAAATTATTGAACTTGTTGGGTCCTCTGTTCTCCTTTCGTTTACATTTACATTTGTATCTGAGTCAGGTTCACAATTTGATTTTTCTGCCGGTTTAATTAATGAATTTATCGAATTTGATCTAAAAAGTGTTCGGAATACTCTAACAGTTGGGTTTTTATTATATCCTCCTTTTTGCCTATAAACCGAAAATAAATTTTCCAAAGCATCTTGATTTAGTCTGTTTGTAATAATGAATAAATCCATTTCATATTGTTTTTCTTCATCGTAAAATTGCAAAATACCATTAATTGTTTGAGCAAGACCTGAGAAACAAGGTGGTTTACTTTCTTTGTTTGATTTCTTGTCTATTTTAATTAAATTTTGTAAAACTAGTTTTGAATCTTCTAACAGGGATTTTACTAAATGATTTTTGTCGGATAACGCACATTGGTATGGATTATTAGAATATAAATTTCTGCTATTTAAGGAGTCAAATAAATTATTCATGAACGATACAAATTTGGCAGTGTGTTTAGCTGTTTTGCTTTTTAACTCTTTGGTTGCAATGCAAGTATTTATTGCCGCATAAACGCTATGACTAAATACCTGCACAGCTAACTTGACATTCATTTTTTGAAATGGATTTGGTGCTATATGTGCTTCTGTAATTTTCATTAGCATTTTACTTTTTTTATTCTTCTTATCAATTTGATATGTCTCTCGAATATCCTGAAAAGACACCCGTTCGCCCAGATAAATAAAATCGCCTGTTAATAAATTATTTCGAAAACTTTTAAACAAGTGAGGTACGTCGAATATTGCAAATATTTTCCTACCATTTACTTCAAAATATGGGTCGCTCATCGTTACACCTAATTTTTTCATCATACTTTGGTTGCTAGTGCCTTGGTCACATACAATAATCTTTGGTAGTAGTCCCGCATCAAATAATTTAGTAAGAATTGTTTCGATTAATTTTTTTAAATCTTCAGCCTTAACTCCAGAATGAGATAAATAGTACGCTATTGGTAATTTCCAAGTAGAATAAATTCCCCTGATCATGAAAACTAATGCGTATTTTGCAATTTTAGACGTGCGTCCTAAATGACCTAAATCTTCGAATCCCTCAATGTGGTCCATGTCTTTAGAATATTCTAAACACGTCATTATTGCCATTTCATCAAAACATAGTGTACATACTTTCTCCATACGCGATTTGAATTGAAATTTTTGTTTAATTTGGAAAAACAATTTTGAACTTATACCTGGATTATATTTTGAAGATCCTATCCAATGCCTGATAGTGGAGGAAGCAGGCAAAACTATTTTTAAATTTCTTAGAAGTTCATATGCACTTGGTGACTTGTAAAATAACATTAACGAGAATTTTTTTTTCGGCCACAGTCCATGGTCTTCTTTTTGTTTTCATTTGCATTAATGCAAGTGTTTTTGAATGTGAAGAAGGAAATTCAAAATTACTAACAATATTTAATGGATTTAAAGTTTTATATTTTTTTAATTTAGACTTTAATTTTGAAATATGTGCAGTTTTATTTGATATTTTCTTTCTGCTGTCTTGAATACATGCTTTTAATTTCTTTTTACGGGGCGTGTCATCGTCCATGATCAGTTTTCTTTTAGCAGATTTAACCGGTGATGGCATATTTATTAGTGCTTTGATTACTTTTTATCCGGCGATGAGATTTCAACTGTACCTGATTCGGGTGATAAATGAACAATATCACCTTTAGTGGAGGAATATTGTCTTAAAGGAGTTTTTACTTTCAAAGGCGGAGAATATGTAGTTCCACTTGTTGCGGGTTTCATTTGCACTAATTGTGATGAAGATTTAGTGGGCGTTGTTTGTCCGGATGAAGATGGGGTATTTTGGCTTGAAACATATGGAATCGGTACTGCTAAGTGCGTTAATCGTTGTTTGGTGGCATTTGTAAAACTATCCGGATGAAAATGACGCTCACAAATATATTTATTTCTTAATATGTTGTCTTCCATGTCGAATAGTGAAATATTTCCTAAAAAGTACACAACATGTAATAGGTACCTACGTGTCGTATATGTATATTTAGCAATTATTTAATAAATAATAATAATAATAAATCATATATCATCACGGTATATTACCCACTTCTGGGTGTGCCATAATCTGCATTATATGCAAACGTCGGTATGATGATATATTTAACCCTGCGGGCGCTTGCCAGGCGTCACCTCATGGGCACTCATAGCTGGCGTGGAAAATGCACCACAGGGGTCCATTTTGTGCCAAATTTCCTGTTCGGAAAATAAAGTAGATACCTGGTATATATATATATATATATATATATATATATATATATATATATATATATATAATGTTTCTATTGTACAAAAAGTAAAATTACAAATAAGAATATCAGACATTAACTAATTTTCATTAACATATATATATATATATATATATATATATATATATATATATATATATATATATATATATATATATATATACAGGGTGGGGCAGAAAAACCTATCCGATTTCAAAACGTTATAAAATTAAAACCACTCAACTTGTCAAAAAAATTTTTTATTAACATATCGCAAATTTTATGCCATTTTTAAATTTAAGTTTTGAAAAGCACATCACTCAAATGTCGTCCTTGGGAGCGGATACACTGATTTAGGCGCTCGCGGTAGCTTTCCATGACTTTCACCGTCATTTCCACAGGAATTTCTTCAATTGCCCGAGCAATTTCCCTTCGTAAAGCAAGAAGGGTCCTTGGTCGATGCTGGTAAACCTTCGATTTGAGGTAACCCCAAAGGAAGAAGTCACATGGAGTGAGATCCGGTGAGCGCGGCGGCCAGCCAAGATCACCTCTCAGGGAAATGAGGCGACCGGGAAACAGTTCCCTGAGAATGTCCATTGATCGTCGCGATGTGTGGGCGGTTGCACTATCCTGTTGAAACCACACATTTTCCACGCCATTTTCTTCCATTTTGGGTCTAAGAAAATTTTCCAGCATGAAACAATAGCGCTCGCTGTTGACCGTTACGGTTTGCCCATTTTCTTCAAAAAAGTAAGGCCCCCAGACGCCTAGGCGGGAAAGAGCACACCACACAGTCACTTTTGGGCTATGGAGGGGTTCCTGATGGATTTCTCGAGGATTTTCGTCACTCCAATATCGAAAATTCTGCCTGTTAACGGCACCACAAAGGTGAAAATGGGCTTCGTCCGTGAAGAGCACAACATCGTCATTTGGGAGTTCTCGGAGATCGCGACACAGGTTCGTACGGGTTTCAAAATCCCTTTCACTTAATTCCTGTGCAACAACCATTTTGTAGGGATGCATTTTGAGGTCCCAGTGCAAAATGCGCCGAATACTGCGGTTGGAAATCGCCAAAGCGAGCGAATGTTTTCGCGCCGAACGACGCGGGGAACGTTCAATCGCGGCTCTCACATTGGCCACGTTTTCAGGTCCTGTTGCTGTCCTGGGACGTCCAGGCGACTTCTTTTTCAATGCTGAACTCGTCTGTCTAAAATTTGACACCCACACTTTAATCGTAGCGTGATGTGGAACAGGATCATGACGCCCGAGTCCGAAATGAATTCGAAAAGCACGTTGTGTAGCAATTATCGAACCGCCGCATTCGATAAACCGCTCAATAACAAAAGCACGATGTTCACCAGACCAAGGCATGTTGACTACTGACAAATGGCATAAAACCGGCTTTCTAACGGTTTTTACCCCACTACTCTACCTGCTCCCTCTTCTGGGAAAAAGGGATTTGAAATCGGATAGGTTTTTCTGCCCCACCCTGTATATATATATATATAATGTTTCTATTGTACAAAAAGTAAAATTACAAATAAGAATATCAGACATTAACTAATTTTCATTAACACAAAAGAGACTCGTGCTGTTGCTGTGCACTTTCCACCACCAGTAAATATATCATTCCCGATATGTGTAAACAGATTGTCACATCCAGAAATTGGTAATATGACGTGATAATATATTTCTTTCATGCTGATATTTATATACGTTTGTAACAATTTTAAGAACCCGTTAAAATTTCCATTCAGTTGAATCAAGCCTTACTGACGTCATAATTCAAATGAAAATTGTTTATTTGTTTGTCAAAGTATATAATAGGGTTGTGCCAAATAATCGATAAATCAAAATTAATCAGTAAATCAATTAATCGATCAAATGATTACTGTCTGCAAAATTATCGATTAATCAAATATTTCATTAATCGATTATTTGATTAATTGATTGCTTGATTAATCGATTATTTGATTAATCGATTGTTTGATTATTTGCTTGTTCGATTAATCGTATGATTATATAAGTAATCGACTTTTGATTATTAAACACATAATACTAAAAATGAAACTAGTATATTAAATTTACTTGGGAAGTTAAGTAGTTACAAGAAGAATTTATTTAAGCTTGATCTTCAAATCAAATAATTTGTAAAAACAAAAGACTACTTGACTTGTTGAAACCTTATGATTATCATTTACATGATTAATTAAATATGAGATTATTCGATCATTTAATCAATAATTGTGTGATTAATAATTTTTTTATTAATCGATTCTATGATAAATTGATTGTTTTGATTAATTGATTATTTCTAATAATCAATATTCGATTATTAAAACTGATAATTCAACACCCCTAGTATATAATGAATTGTTAAATTTTTTATGTTATGAATCAATAATTAATAATAATGACATAAGAAAAAGTATTTACCTGAATTAATTTTCCATTGTTTTAAGCGATTGGAATCCTTTGGAAACCGGTACATTTTCAGGTCTGGAAAATCGCTTTTCTTTCTTCGGCAATTAAAATATTCGCACACATTCCCAGGCATAATTAAATATTAAATATTTAAAGATGTGTACAAAATATATAAATTTATAACTTTTATAATACTTTCAATTTTTTTAATTAGCGAAGTACAAACACAATTATAAATCGAACTGCATCCGTTGAAAACTAAAACTGTAGTGAAAAAGAATTCCTACCCTATCGGTGTGTAGGTATGTACTCGTATGCATCGTTTTTATAGTTCTCGAACAAAAATATACAATGGTTAGTTTATTTTGATACGCTTCTAAAATTTTATAGACTTAAATGGCCTAAAGTGTGCGGGTGTTTATAATGTATTATTTAAAAGTAGGTACTGACATTTTTTACTCATTAGTTATCTCCTTGTATCTCACATAATGTAAATAGTAAGTTCCTAACTTCTTTGCTGTAAGAAACTTGCAGAGAATGTTTATTTTTATACATAATTTATAGTTCATGTCTACAGTAAAATTGAAATGATTTCTAAATTTACTATTGTAGCATTACATTCTCATAATATTGTATAATAAATGTAAAAATTATATTCTTTTATTTCAAACGTTATGGGACGGAGACGGGTGTAGCATGCAACCCAATTGTTTATAAAATGAAGCACGATAAAATAACTTCTTCAACTAATTCATTTATCATTTATGTTATTATATTAATAATAGTACAAAATACAATAATTTTAGATAATGTGAGTTATAATTTACACTTAGCTATTTATTGGTATTAACTTTGTTAAAATGCTACGTTTTAAATATATTATATAGACAATACCGTTTGAATATTATAAAAATACATACGTAATTACTTATTTTTCTTTGTATGCATACAAAATATTAAATCCAACTGTAATGTATTTTGTTAATATATGCTACTGCTACATTTGTATTATTTATTAAGATCATTCTATTAATATATAATAAATAATTTTGATTTATTTGTATTTCAGTTACAGTCATCAATCAAATTCTATTCAATTACTTATTTTTTTTTCGTCAGATAACACATGAATAATAAGAATTTCCGCGTTATGGATTGTAAATATTTATGTTCGACACTATAGCCATCTAGTAGATGCATCCTAAACTGCAATGACATGTGCGCCATCTGTTATTCGCATCCTCTCCAGGCACTGCCTTTTTAAAACATGCGTTCGGCAGATCTGTTAGTTATGTGATCAGGGGTAGTACATTTTAGAACTACATACATTTGTGATTAAGATTTTATAAATTTCAAGGTTCAACTTATACATTCGTGCATTTGGCAGATAAAAAAATACAAACCAAGCAACATATTCGTGTATAAAACTTAAAATTTGCATATTCGTTCCTTTGGCATATAACTGACGATATCTATTAATTCAAAGGTGATTCAAATTGGAAATCATTCAAACGTCGGTAATTCCAGCTAGACCTGCGCTGCGGCGATGCGCAGTAGTTCTGGTCTTATTATCTCTCTCTCTCAATCCTAAGCGTTCCCCAGTGCTTACATCTAGTATGTATAACACTAAGGGTGCGGTCCGAATCATGCTATCATAGCTTACAGTGCTCAGACTGCTCACAGCAGGTCCGAATTGACTGAGCGCGCTGACGACTGTGAAGGCGCTAACGATTCGGACCGTTCGTAAGCGCTGTTGCTTCTTCATTGTCATTTATGAGTTTAAAATTAATCAATTCATTAGTTTCCTAAAAAAATCCTTTACTACGTTAACAACTTCCATCTTAAAAAACAATTTCATTGTTTCAGCAAGCAATGGCGTAAAAAACATCAACCGTGCTTACAGCGCTTACACTGCCCATCCTCTTGGGCGTGAGCACTGTTAGCATGAAATTTTGACGTCACCTCTGACGTCATACACCTCACAGCGCAAACTGTGAGCGTTGTAAATATGATTCGGACCAACTGTTAGCGTGCTGTCGGTACTCCAAGCATGATTCGGACCGCACCCTTTGCGGTCCGAATCATGCTATCATAGCTTACAGTGCTCAGACTGCTCACAGCAGGTCCGAATTGACTGAGCGCGCTGACGACTGTGAAGGCGCTAACGATTCGGACCGTTCGTAAGCGCTGTTGCTTCTTCATTGTCATTTATGAGTTTAAAATTAATCAATTCATTAGTTTCCTAAAAAAATCCTTTACTACGTTAACAACTTCCATCTTAAAAAACAATTTCATTGTTTCAGCAAGCAATGGCGTAAAAAACATCAACCGTGCTTACAGCGCTTACACTGCCCATCCTCTTGGGCGTGAGCACTGTTAGCATGAAATTTTGACGTCACCTC
This sequence comes from Harpalus rubripes, assembly GCA_963082715.1. NCBI lineage: Eukaryota > Metazoa > Arthropoda > Insecta > Coleoptera > Carabidae > Harpalus > Harpalus rubripes. The sequence goes on from OY720461.1 coordinate 22,116,024, forward strand.
TGACGTCATACACCTCACAGCGCAAACTGTGAGCGTTGTAAATATGATTCGGACCAACTGTTAGCGTGCTGTCGGTACTCCAAGCATGATTCGGACCGCACCCTAAAAGATCTATGCTACAAAACAACGAAGTGAGGATTTTTGTTTTGAAACTTGTGGCAACATTAGCTGTCACTTTAAATAAAGCGCGACATATGAAATTTGTAGATAGAATAAAGTTTATGCGGAAAACAATCTAATTATGTTTCAGCTATCTTAAAATTCTAAAATTAACTTTTTTGTTAGGAAATGACTTTCGTGAATGCAAATTTGATAATTACCGTGTCTGCGCTTTAGTCCTTGAAATATTAATTTTTAAATGTTTCAGCTAACCTGAATATCTAAAAATAACTTTTTCTTATGAAAACGACCTTCCTGAATTTAAATATGAACACAACAAGTCCCTATATCTCGTAGTTTTCAAAATAAGAAAATATACAAGGTGTTATGTATGTAATGTGCTATTGTTCAAGGTATGATAAAGATAACTGAAAGAAGTTATAATCTGAAATATATTCTGCATGATCTGTCAAGTTATGGACCTTTCCAATTTAAAGAGATAGAAGATATGCGCAATGGGGATCTGCGCATAGTAAGAACAACTGAGTTCTATGACGTTTGATTCTAAAAAAAATAGACGTAAAATGTAAGATAACTTTAAAAAATCTTATCGAAATAAGTTACAAAAGCTTTTTTTGAAGGTAAAATGTCTACCGATGCAAATTTTCACTGAGAATACAGGTATTTTAATGACAGCGATAGAAAGAGATAGCCCTTAAATTGGAAAGGTCCATTACAAACCAGCTTTTTATTAAATTAATATTTAAAAATCAAGTTGTTCCAAAAAACAATATTTGTAGGTTGTCATAAATGACGTTGAATTTGGAATCAAGAGCGTAGTATTTAGATATGCCTGTTACTTTCACTAATCATACAGTGACATACGTTTGCTTTACGGAGCAGTGCGCTAAAAGAGTCGCATTAATTTAAAAAAGTATCTTATCCATATTCCGCCTCTAACTTCAATCCTTCAATAAACACTATACTCCGTTCCATTTAAACCATTCAGCAGATGGTGCTCACATCAGCGCCAGTTTTAAGTAGCCGGAATTACATTGAGTAAACTTGTCTCTTGTCTCCAATTTCATCCGTCAGATAAATGATAAAATATCGCATCGAAATAAAAGCATAAATGACGTTAATTATATTGAATGCCATTTTTTGATGCGATATTGTTCATTTATCCGATTGATAAGTTATCCAGCACTTTATCCGAAGATGGAAATACCGGCCCTAAATGGGTTAAACGGAACAAGGTATGGTGTTGTTTTCACCCAAACTACTGATTTTTAAATAATTATTTATTCAAATAAATAATTGTTATTGGTCCATCTTGAAGTGCTTTTACAACTGCAACAATACATTGCAATCTTGTATATTAAGCGGTAACGCATGGCACGTTACTTAGATAACACCCTGTATTAAAATCTGTTTTTGATGTCCAAAAATTCTGTAACTAATTATTGCTTCTAGAAACGTTCTTAATAATTGTCTTTAAGTAAATATGAAGATGTAGAAATCTTGAAATAAAAACGTATATTATTTTTTCGAAGTTTATCTTAAATTTTTGACCTTTTCGAACCAGTTTAATTTATATTTTACCGCAATTAGATAATTTATTATTAATTATTATTGTTTTTAGACATCCTACCTAACATTTTAGCTAAGAAATACACATAAATACATACATATAAAAAAAAACATAAATAAATAAATAAATGATGATGTGGGCGTCCTGATAAAGCTGAAAATAAAACATACATATATAAATATAAAATGGGGGAACCTAACAAGTGTGTACTCAACGTCGGTGTTGAGTTTGTGTAAAGTGTGTACGTCCCTAGGGTTTTCCTGCGCCCCGGATGCTTCCACCACAAGAGCTACAGGTTCGCACCACCGCGAGTGTGGCCCTGAACTTGAGTGCTAGCGATGCAATGCCGCCCCAAGCTGTCCCAGAGCTAAGCTGTCTCACACTCAAGCCCAGTTATGCTCTTTCAAGCCCAACCTGCGTTGCAGCGAGAAAGAGAAAGGGCACAACATGCAAATACCGCTAGTCGCCCAACCATACCTAGCGGCTGTGCACCTGAAAGGGAAAAGTTAGCTCAGGACGCCCCGCTGAAACTGCTCACGCCCTGACCACAATATACATACATAATATACATATATAAATACATAATAAATATACGTAAATACATAAGAAATCAACAATATATACGGACGAAATCGCGGCGACGAACGGATAATATTTCAAAAGCTAAGGTGAATACAAAAAACACATTTTGAGCATACATTTATTATTTATTTTTACATAATACAGTTGTAATATAAAACAGGTGTGTATTTGTGTTTGCAAAACAAAACAAAAGCAAGTGTGTGTAACTACAATTTAATAAGTTAAAACTGCATGTAGAAATTGTAAAAAGCAAGTAAACTAATTATAATTATTTAAAAATGTAAACTAAAACTTTAAAATACGAGAAAACTAATTGTAATCACTTAAAACTGCGAACTAATATTTTAAAATGCAAGTAAACTAATTGTAATTAATGAAAACTGTAAATAAAAACTTTAAAGCGCAAATAAACTACTTGTAATCATTTGAAACTGCAAATTAATATTATAAAATGCAAGTAAACTACAGTTTAATAAATTAAAAGCATGAATTGTAACTTCAAAATGCAAGTGAACTAATTGTAATTATTTAAAACTGTAAACTAATACTTTAAAATGCAAGTAAACTAACTACACTTATTTTAAACTGCAAAATGAAACTTTAAAATTCAAGTAAGCTAATTATATTAATTTAAATTTGTAAACTAAAACTTTAACTGCAACATTAATTCATTCTAACTATAATTTAGTGTACTTGTTTCAATGACACATGAGTGCCTCCTGGGGTGCACTCTCCATGCCAGCGATGAATGCCCGTGAGGCGACGTCTTGTAGATGCCGGCACGGTACGAATATGCCATCACCCATCAATGGGTAATATGTCGTGATGATATATTTATTTATTTCAAAAACTGGGAATCAGTACAGGGGGTTACCCAGTCCGGCGGACTCTAGTGTGGGTAGAGCGACCTTCCCAGGGGCCCCACTGCCTTATCCCAGAGGGGAGCAGCAAAAGGACGACTGAGTTTGCCACATGGGTCCCAGTCGGCCTTGGGAAATTGACTCTAATCTTCTAAAAGGGGCATAAATACTAGAAAGAGCTGCTTGGATAGACAAGAGGAAAACTGAAAAAAAGCAATATCATGCAGGGGTGGGGGGTTGTTCTTTTCTTCATCTGATGTTTTCTTCACCTGAAATCCTGAAATCGCGAAAAATCTAATAAGATCTACAGCCGTTGCTATAGATTATTGATAAATGTAGTTTCGTTTCTAAATGAAGCGCCTATTTATTTAAAAAAAAATACAACAAAATTCATAAAATTAAAAAAAATAAAATATTTTTGTCAAAAGTTAATTAAAAATAATAAAAAACTAAGAATCTATATTATACAATAGTCCAAGCTTAAATTGCCACTGGCAACTATACGTTCATTCAACATATCTTTCACTTATAAAAAGGCGATAGCTGAAGGCTTGAAAGTAGAAAGAATTTGGAACATAGTATAATTTTCGTGGTCAATAATTTGAAATATGTATGAATAAACAATTTAATAAAATAATGAAAAATTAAGAATATTCGTATTATACAATAATCTCAGTTGTGATTGCCACTGGAAGCTTGTGTCATTCAATATAACTTTTTTACTTTCATACAAAGCAAAAGGCTTGAAAGTAGTGAGAATTTGGAATAGAGTATGTGTGACGTAGATGTTAATGACATTAAAAACCCGAGTATTTTACATTTCTAGCCATTTATTTAACAGCTTATCATGTGTAGTATTATATTAAATACCGGGGTAGACACTCCAAATAAAAACTGCGCTACCATGTCCTTAAATATCGCGGAAACCGACCCGAACAAAAAAAGTATCGGCGAAACTTTAATAATATTTTACTTTAAGTTTAAAATGCAAATGAATTTATTTTTAATGTAATATTAGATAAAAATCAATCGCGACTTTGATAACTAAAATAATTCTATTTGCTGCCTTCTTGTGGTTGAGGATTGGCCTTAAACCCTTAGACAAAGCTTTAGACAACCCCTGTTGTTGATCAAAGCTTAAACCAGCCTTTACACTCCTTGAAAACATCACTGGAAACCTATAGTGTAAACCGTACTTGTTTAAATATTAATTTAAACAAATACAATTTTTTAGGGAAAAAACCTATCACTAAACGTACGGATTTTTATTTAAACTAATTCGAATATTTAAAAAAAACTTAGTTTCGCCGATTTATTTACAATATAGTAACGAATTTCGACGCCCGATGTTAAACATAGATAGACATTCACAATGTGCCTCGGAAATGAAGTACAGACGAAAATATGATTACTTGAATTAAATTCAACAACATAAACCACATTTTCAGGTGAAAAATGAATTTACTTTTGTGTTAAAATAATAAAAAAATAGCAAAAAAGCGACAGTGAAGAAGAGGCACATACAACGACTTACATTAGTGAATACGAAACAGCAATCCCCACCACGGCTGCACGTCGCAATTACATCCAAAACGACTCAGGAACCCCACGACAGCTCCTTGAAACAGGAAGCCCCAATATGGATCGGTCCCCCAAGAAACATTTTTTCATTCACTGGAACACACATTTTAAAATACAAGTATTTCAATAATAAAACATGTTATCAGCAAAAATAACTATTGAAACAGTTAAACTACTTAACGTACGAATGCATTGGGATCTCGAGAACCGTAAGAGCTACGAGGTTAAATTAGACAAAAGTTGCCGCATTAGGAGACCATTTTAATGGTATTTTGTTATTTGCGAAAAAATGCATAGGTCACTAGATATAGGCGAAAATGTAAATTTTGCAGTTTTTTATTTTTGCAAATAACTTCGAAGTGTGAAATTATACCGGATTTTGGTTTGCACATCTTTAGGGCACTTTTTTATGTTCTTTCGACTGGCGATGCTTAATTTTTTTTATCAATGTTGGTTTTCGTGGATTGATGTCAGTTTTAATTTTTATATGGACGCCATATTGGAAAGTTACGCCATTGAAAAGAGAATTTTTTTAGCTTTACAATGATATGAAATAATAATAATTTATTTTTATAATTAACAGAGAAATTAACAAAAAATGTTATGTTATATATATATATATATATATATATATATATATATATATATATATATATATATATATATATATATATATATATATATATATATATATATATACAGCCATAAACTAAAATACATGTAGTGTTGGTAATTATTGTTAAAATTGCTGAAATTGTTATTTTGTTTTGGTTTCTGGTCTATATCTTTATTGATTCGAATGTCTTTAACAACCAAAGTAACTAATTTAGTGACTTCAGAGTTTCAAAAACTGCTTCTAAAGCTTATTTCCTCTACAAGCTAAATGAAAATCATATACGGGGTGGTTTTGAAAAATGTCATAAATTTAAGGGTAAGTAGTATGACATGTGTAGATTACGAAACAGATTTTTTTAAATTCGCAATTTAAGGGTAATTTTCATTAAACTAACATTTTTGGTACCACAGGACCACTGGCAACGCATTTACGTTCTTCTGTAATTACACAATTATCTTCGTTAAAAATGCTATTTAATTTAATTTATGAATAATATCTTATGCAACTAATTTTCAATGTATTTTTGATAACCGTATTTTTAATGAAATATTAATTAAAACAGTAAAAAAGGGTTCTTTTCGAATTTATAAAAAATTCTTTCTGGTTCGTAATCTACACATGTCATACTACTCACTCTTAAATTTACGACATTAAATTCAAAACCAGCCTGTATTTTCAGTACGACATTAATGCTAAAATAAAATTTAGTAAGCACTGAAATACCATTTTTTATTATTTGTACATCACACAATTTTAAATAAGGTATACCAATTCGCCCTACTCTTAAAGGAATATTGTATTTTCTTTGAGATAACAAGGCCGAAAGTGTTTCACCACAAAATTCATTATTAAACACCATAACCCGGTATAATATAAAATAATGCAAAAAGTAATAAAACTATTTATTTTAAACAAAAATTACTCATCTTCACATTTATTTTCCAAATTACGTTACGAACAAGTTCTTCTGCAAATTTTATATGAGAATAAGCCTCTTACAATCTTTTAAAGTCATCAGTACCTTTCAATAATCAAATCTTTTACGGCTTTTTCTTTTGGAATCTTAAAAACAGTTTCTCATTGTTGCACCCATTTACAATATATCTAATAACTCTCTTTTATCACTAATTCTATCCACAAATGGGAGAGCATTCGTCATGAATTAAAATTTTGGACAATCGCTAGACCGAAATCATCGTATAATTATTGTACTTTGTTGCGAATAGTGTTGTATAATGTATATCACACAAAACATAGACTAACGCATTTTTCATAACTTAGTATTTTCAACATTGCCCATGAATTGGCAACAGTGATGATAAACAGAAAAATTAATTGTCAATATGACAAATATTCAAATTATGTGGTTTATTCCTCACGTTTATTATTTTAGAATAAAGTAAACCGTGTTAAGAGCGATACAACAACAACAACACTATTATGTGAAACGACAATACAAAAACAAATAATGCACAGCACTTACAAAGAATCAAATAATAATTAACATAATATTCGAATTGTTTGTGTAAACAGCGCTAGACAAAAATATATCAAAATTCTTTCGTTATTTCAAACACAGTATAAGCACAATTTGTAGACCGTGTTATATAAGTACCGCTTCAATATATTTAAACTGTTTTTTGGCGACACACTGGTTTGTTGCTGGTTCATAGTGTTTTGAAACTTATTTTCTCGAATGAAAACGGTGCAAACAATGACGTCGCACTACGACCGTTTTGAAATAGTTTTGAACCAGCCGGCAGTAGTGGTTTGAAACGTTTTCGAAGTGGGAGGAGAAGGCGAGGAGGTTTAACCTCATACAATTTGTTATTTATAAATAAACTTGACAGATTCGATTCATTCGAAAAAATGAATATAAATCTTCTAAATATATGTCTATCCAGTTTATTATTGAATTGCTCTCTATATAACTATTATCCCTTAAAAAATTAAGTTGTTCTATTGTATTTTCATATTCATAGAATTAATTTCAACAAAATTTGCACTTTTTGATCTTCAACCCTAGTGACAAATAAACTTTTGATAACTCTATTTGTCAAATTCAAATACAACATTTCGTCATTGTTTTAAAACTATACATTTTGGCGAGTCGAAAAACGTTGTCATGTACGAAAACGGTTTGAAAACCTTGTTGAATACGGTTCGTCGCCAAAAAACAGCTTTCCCGCACTTGTTATAAATAAATAAATAAAAATAAATATATCATCACGGCATATTACCCATTGCTGGGTGTGCCAATCTGCTTTGTACGCAGATATCGGTAATGATAATGGCATATTTGTACCGTGCGGGCGCTTACCAGGCGTCACCTCACGGGCACTCATTGCTGGCGTGGAGAGTGCACCACAGGGATCCACTTTGTGCCATTTAAAATTGGAAATAATTGGCGTCGGTCGGGATCGAACCCGGTTCCCCAGATTCGCGACCTGACACTCAGGCACGCGGCCACGAGACCCCACTTTTCACTTGTGTTGAATAATGTTAAATTAATAAGCAGACTGTACTGTCAGCTGTCATTATGTTATCATGGCATTTTGTTCTTGTCTGAATGACGTTGTTGTCATGGTAACAAAAATGTCACTAGTTAATTGTTAAGATTTTGATTTGTACGTGACTTATATATGATTATTGATTTACTAAAATATACTGTTCAAAAATACAGTTATGTTATTTATTTAATAACCTTAACAGGTTATGGGCCCAGGTGCATTGAAGTGTGTACTCTGAAGAAAAGTGTATAGTAAATAATAATCGTAAAGTTACATGGTGCAACGTCCATCATGGATGCGGAACCAAAAATAAAAGTAGAAAAATTGGTTGGTGCCAATAACTGGGCAAAATGGAAGTGGCAGATGAACATGCACTTCGAACAATATGAGATGTCAGATATTATTGATGGAAGTAGAAAATGCCCTGTAATCAAAAACATGAAAGCAGCCACCGAAGATGAGCTAAAAAAGGTGTCAGTTTGGAAACGCGATAATGCACGAGCAGCTGCATTAATAGCAAGTACACTAAGTCAACCAGTAGCAGATTTAGTACTTACGTACACTGATGCTAAAGACATATGGGAAAAATTAATTTGTGTCTATGAACAAAGTAGTGTTCAACGACTTAGTTTATTAATGACTGAATTTTTTTAACGTAAAACGAGATCCAGATGTTGGCATAGCTGCTTATGTAGCTAAAGTAGAGAAACTCTTCGCAGATATGAACACTGAGCTACGGAAAAAGGGATCCAAAGATATACCCATTGAACTATTACATGGACAGATCTTATCTACTATTGGTCCTGAGTATCAAGAATTTAATAATGTGTGGGATTCGCTGGATGATAATAGAAGAACAACTAAGAATCTTCTTGAAAAATTATGCACAATCGAGAAGAGAATGGAGTCGTCAGTTTCAAATTCAGAAACAAGTGCGTTCGTGGCAGCAAATCGACAAAGTCAGGTGACAAATAAGTCATATAGTAATTCAGAAAAATCAAACAGCACAACATACTCTTCTCCAAATAAGTCATATAGTAAGCAAACTAGAAGTTGTTATTACTGTGGCAAAGTAGGTCACATGAAGAAAGATTGTCGGAAACTTAAAAAGGACAAACAAAACAATACAAGCACCTCTAGTTGGCCAAAGCCGTCAAATGTAAGTAGCGATAAAGGATCTGCTTTTACTGCAATAGATGATATGAAAAATGCAGATATGTGGGTATGTGATTCAGGTGCTTCGCATCACATGACATCAAATAAGCAATATTTTGAAATATATAAAAGGTTTTCTACTCCAATCGACGTCACAGTAGCAAATAATGGAAAGATATCAGCTTATGGTTCTGGTTGTGTCCAAGTGGAAATGCTAATTCATGGTAAATGGTATCCTGGTCACCTTGAAAATGTCTGTTACGTTCCAAATGTTGGTAGACACCTGTTTTCAATAAGAAGTTCAACATAATATTAAAGTCACTATGTCAAATCACGAGGTATTATTTCAGCGAAATAATCAGTTAGTGGCTATGGGCAGATGGAGGATTAACTCATACGTAATGGATATGCGTGTGAAAGTACCACAAAAACCCGCTGAAGTCAGTTTAGCAACAGTGTCGGACAAACTTCAACTTTGGCATGAACGTCTTGCACACCAAGACAAGAGACATGTACGCAAAATACTGCAGAAAATGAAAATTGCTATACCAGTTACAGAAACTGACATTTTTTGTGACGCATGTGCCATGGGAAAAGCCCATAGAAAATCATTCAAACCAAGGCAAGATCGATCACAAATAATAGGTGAACAATTAAATGCGGACGTCAATGGTCCAATGTCAGTAGAGGGTCTTCGGGGTGAAAGATTCTTTGTCTGTTTTAAAGACGATTACAGCAAATATCGTAGAATATTCTTTATTAAAAGAAAATTTGAGGTAGCAGAATGTCTGTGCACTTTTCTGAATGAAATTTCAACAGCTGGACATATTGTAAAAAACATTTAGATGTGATGGAGGAAGAGAATTTGGCTGTGAAGAAGTTCGTAAAATTCTCAATAATCGTGGTATTACTCTTGAATTATCAGCTCCATACACTCCCGAACAGAACGGTGCGGCAGAAAGAGAAAATCGAACGATCGTGGAACTTGCAAGATCAATGAAGTCAGTGAGTAATTTAAATAAATCATTATGGGTTCAAGCATGTGAAACAGCAGTTTACGTACTTAATCACACCGGTATTACTCCTGTAAAAGATAAAACACCAATGGAATTGTGGACTGGACGCGAAATGCAGAATTTAAATCATTTGCGTGTGTTCGGGACCATGTGTTACGTACATATACCAAAACAATTTCGTAAGAAATTTGACAATAAAAGTATTTTTGGTAAAATGGTTGGTTACTGGAATGAGAAAGATGGCTACCAAATATATATACCATCTTTAAAGAAGATTGTAAAATCACATGATGTTTATTTCAAACCAGAAAATGTATGTACTAATTCGATGCAAGAAATTTCTGTTGTACCAGATATTCCTCAGGAGGAAGCAATTCCTAAAAAGCGAACTGAAGAGCCTACAAAAGATGAAGATTCATCAAAAGAAATGGGATCACAGTATGCTGAAACTATAAAATTGAAGCGTACTACTAAGAAGCCTGCGTGGATGTCTTCGGGAGACTACATTCATTATTCAGCTTATTCTGCAATAAGTGATAGAGAAGATCCAGTAACTTATACAGAAGCGATGAATTCATCTGAGAAGTCGCAATGGGTTACGGCTATGAAAGAAGAAATCGATGCATTGTCTGAAAATGATACGTGGGAGTTAGTTAATCCTACAAAGAATATGAAAATAATTCATAAACGATGGGTGTTTCGTACCAAACTAAATCGAAATGGTTCAATTGAACGGTATCGAGCTAGATTGGTTGCGAAGGGGTATGTTCAAAAGGCAGGTATTGATTTCAATGAAACCTATAGTCCTGTAGCTAGGTATGACACTGTTCGTACTGTGTTGGCAATTGCAGCTAGTGAAAAACTGCATTTACGTCAATTTGATGTAAAGACAGCGTTTCTGTATGGGCATTTAGAGGAGGAAGTATTTATGATGCAGCCGGAAGGTTTTGATGATGGCAGTGGACGCGTTTGTAAACTCAAACGGAGTCTATATGGATTGAAACAAGCACCAAGGTGCTGGAATCGAAGATTTGTAAATTTTATGAACCAGGAAGGACTTACAGCCACTTCAGCCGATTCTTGTTTGTTCGTACGTAGAAGAAATGGTGAGAAATTAATAGTTACCATATACGTAGATGATGGTCTAATTGCTGGAACCAATGAAAATGAAATTGAAATGTTTATAAATCAGATACGCTCTAATTTCAAAATTACAATGGGATCACTTAACAGTTTTTTGGGAATGCAAATACAACAACGTGAAGATGGAATTTTCGTATGCCAACGTGCATATACTGAAAGAATTTTAAAGCGATTTAATATGCATGAATCAAATAAAGTTTCAATTCCTTGTGATCGAAGTGAAGGTGTAAATGACAATCCAGTTGAAGAAAAAGTACCTTTTCGGGAAGCAATAGGCAGCCTTATGCATCTTACAACCACTACAAGACCGGATATTGCATTCGCAGTTTCACGAGTTGCCAGAAATATGGAGAAACCAACGGAAAACGATTGGTTGAATGTAAAACGTATTTTTAAATATCTTCGTGGAACTACAGAATATGGTTTGTTATATCACAAAAATAATCAAGGAATTCTAGAAGGTTTTAGTGATGCTGATTTTGCGGGTGACGCAACAACTCGACGATCAACCAGTGGAGTTGTAGTAATGTATACAGGAGGAGCGATCACTTGGTCAAGCAAATTACAGCGATCAGTGGCTCTATCAACCACTGAAGCCGAATTCGTAGCAGCTAGTGAAGGCGCGAAGGAACTACTTTGGTTGAATCGATTATTTGATGAACTTCAAGTGAAACTAAGTACAAAACCAGTCTTGCGAATAGACAACGCAAGTGCTGTGAAGCTTTCAAAAAATCCGGACTATCACAAACGCTCCAAACACATCGAAGTAAGGCATTATTTTGTACGAGAGTGTTATCAAGAAAAACTTTTGGATGTTGAACATATTGAAGGTAAAAATCAGTTGGCTGATTTATTCACAAAGCCGTTGGATAAAATAAGATTCCAAACAATTCGTGCAAAGTTAGGCATCTCTTAATTTTATTTTAGTACAGGTGCTTATTAGGAGGAAGTGTTGAATAATGTTAAATTAATAAGCAGACTGTACTGTCAGCTGTCATTATGTTATCATGGCATTTTGTTCTTGTCTGAATGACGTTGTTGTCATGGTAACAAAAATGTCACTAGTTAATTGTTAAGATTTTGATTTGTACGTGACTTATATATGATTATTGATTTACTAAAATATACTGTTCAAAAATACAGTTATGTTATTTACCTTAACAACTTGTTATAAAATAACTATTATTTAAACGTCATAATTTATGTTAAGAAAAATTATAAACTAACTACAATTTGTAGACCCCGTTACATCGTTCACTGTATTTATAATGAAAATTTTCAACTTACCTTTAAATCCAGCGTTGGTAGATAATGCACAATCACCAAATCAGGATAATGAAATTAGAAGTATTTCATGTAAACCACATTTTCGGAAGAAATTCTGTCGCCAGATTGATACATCATTGTTGCTTTCCTAAATGTATATCCATTTCTGTCCTGTAAAGATGAAGAATTGAATATAAATATCCACAAATTTCACCGATAATAATTAACACTTATTAACAAGCATTCACTATCGTCATTTCATTATATAATTATCATAAAATATTAACAAAGCTATTTAAACATTATTTATTCTTTAAAAAAAAAAAAAAAAATGTTGTTCTTGTTGAACAAGAAAAAACAAAGCCTTTCATACCTGTTGATTAAACAATCGCACACCAGCACAAACCAAATGGCTGCACATAATAACAGACGTGACATAAATAATAGATTATGGTCGCCCAAAGGGCTTAACGACTATAATTTCAGCACAAAACACTATTTATAAATATAATATAACTATTGTAAAAGTTTCATTATGATTAACGCAGGTTGAAATTTCACAGAGCGAAGCGACGTGGACACGACAAGAGCTGAAACTCGAATGAATCATGGCCGCTCGACGGCTCGACGCATAAGAACAATGCGTTAGAAAGAGATAGCATATACTTGTGAATTTATCTACGTACTGGTCAAAAATTATTGATAATCATTAAAATGTAAATAATCTTTATAAAACCATGCTCTTTTGCATGTTAATTATGAAAAAAATTAATAAATATTCTTAAAACATTGGTATACATTAATTTTTCCATAAAAATTTCACCGAATTGAAGTTGATTATCAGCCAGCTGTCAACTAATAATAATGTTTATTGTTGTTTATTGCTTTTGTTTAAGCATTATTGCAATATGTTTTATACAAAAAATGATCCTTATTTGTCCTATTTTTAGATTCTATACCCATTTTTGCTGTAATTATTAATAAATATACGCTGATATAAGGGTTTGACATTGTATATTAATAGAAATAGTTATTCAAAAATGTAAGTAAATATTCTTGTAAAAGGGTGTTATCGTATCTTCAACTGCGCCGGAATGATAATTTAAAAAATCTGATGTGGCCAGCACATTTCCTTCCGTCAGTTCTATGTATTTTGTACAATTTCCACATAGAAAGTTTCTTGCATAATATTCCATATTTCCAGTACATTACTTTAAGTCAGATCCACGTATTTTGTACAAATTCTATACAGAAAGTTTCTATATTTTCAGTAAAATTATAACTCAAACATATACTATGTTAATGAGGTGTTGCAAAAAAAATTAACATATCTTTTTTCTTCTGAAATTCGAATAAGTACGTTCTACAGTGTGATTAAATATGATTTTCTGTTCAAATTTCTTTATATATTAAGCACAATAGCAGTTTAAAAATATACTTTTTGAATTGGCGCCAAATTACACTGTCTGTGGCATCAGACATACGTTAACCAATGACAAAACTGGAAAGATGATAAAAAAACAAATTATACATCAACGTCAATGATTGCTTTAATGACAACTGTGTGACATAAGGTCTGACTTATAGTGCAGCGTGATTTTTGGTTCTTTAGCGTAGTTCTTAGTTATTTATTATTATATTATAGCGTTATATTTCATAGTTTCATGCCCATTATTATAAAAGATGGATAAGTAAAGCACTAGCAAAGTAAAATTTACTCCTGAAATAAAATAGTTTATTCCAGAGATTTTCGTCAAAACAAGAATAAAAATACTAGCTAAGTAAATCTACAGAATAAATTACTCCACCGATGTTCGAGGAAGTAAATTTTATTGTGTAAAATAAATTTGACACATGTCAACATTAATTAAATTAAATTTATTATAAATTTAATCCCATATATTATTTTTACATTTATTTATCTCCAACATATTGTCTTTGTCTATTTCTGAGTAATTTTGTCCCGTTCTCTCTATTTCCCATTTTATTTGACACCTGACACTTTATGACACACACACTTTATTTTCTGTTTTGACTTTTGGATTTATTTCGTGTCAGGAACATACAGAATACAATATTATTAAAACATATATAAATATAGATCCTCTTCAGTTGGAGATTGATATTATCGTCAGTAGTGGTCTTAAGCAATACCGTCTAATAATATTTTATCCTGGATTTATCAATCTCTCTTATGGTCCAATAGTACAAAGATTAGCCGGTATAAGAAACCGTAGCCTGAGTGCATCATTTTCCAGCTAAAAAAATTAATGTGTTCAATAGTTCTTATTTAATTATAAAAATATTTATATTTACATCAAAATGATCTTTACAACAAAGAAGTTTTGATTTTGTTTTTATCTTTACTTGCGACAACCATTTCATTCTTCTTTCTTCGTTTTGAGGCACTATGTTTTATGTTTCCCTATTATCAGTTCTATTTGGGCACACTGCACAAAACACTTTTTTACAACCATGTTTGATTATTTCCAAATACAAAAATCAGTAGTAGTTGACAGATGTCATCACTGTCACACGTTTAAATTCCGTCGGAGACAAATGTAAGCCACTCCCTCATTGGTTAGGTTTATTCTGACGTCATCAGGCGAAAGGGGAAGCGGAAATTCAAACATTATAATTTCAAAGACAATTTTCTCATGAATAAAGAATAATACGAAAAAAATAAAAAATAGGGGCTAAATATTTTTTCTTATTCTTTTGATTAAAGCAAAGAAGAAAAAAACCGTGCAACACCTCATTGCACTTGACACCGACATCTGTCAATCAGAATTTTCCTAATATAGCAGCTGTTTCCATGGTTATAGCACAGCTGGCTGCTTTATGAAATTTAATGTCTATAATTTTTTAACTCTATTCGTAATCGTAGATAAAATTTACCCTCTAGTGGCGCAAATCAGTACTACAAAAAGCAATCGTACAAGCGCCATATTGAATGAGTGGCAGCTGAGAGAGTAGTGTAGTAATTAATAATTAAATATTTTAAGTTATCGCCTACATATAAATAAGTTTTTAAACTCGGTTTATATACACAGTCAACGAAACACAGTGAACAATGTGAACTGTCATATGTCAAACCCATCGTATGGCGGCCATCTTGCTTCGAAAATCAGCGCCTCTATCGTTAATTTCGATTGCGAATATCCATTGAATATAAAGTATAAAACGTAATCAAATCGTATAGGGAATAAAATATTCTTTAATTTTTATAACATTAAATATAAAAAAAATGATATTTAACAGCGTTTTTTCCAGAAAAACTGTTAACATCTTCAAATTAGAGTACTTCCGGTCGACCAATTATAACCAAAATCTAATCAACTCTTCATATGGATATAAAGAAGAGGAATACGCAAAAATAGTAAAATCGTATTCTAGGAACCCTAAAACGTGCTTATTCATTAAAAACTCATCGGATTTTTTGACCAAAGACAATACCTTCCTTACCTAAAGATGACAGAAGGTAAAAAATAACAATAGATCCAATTTCAAAATTACTTATTAGTAACGTAAAATAAGCCGATTTAAAAATTAATTAAATTTCAAGAAAATTTCATGTGGTTTTACATCCGTAAATCGAGACCCGTTTATCGGATAAAATCGTGCGACATATGAAATGATAGAGAATTTCACTCTGAATTCAAGTTTTCAACACCCTATTGTATAATTAACGGTTACATTGACAAATAGAAATATAAGAAATAATGCAACGCGAAATATTAATGGATACAATGTAAGTGAAAAAATATTGAAAATTTTGTTTCTTTTTAATAATTCTTTTCTCAAAGTTTTATCTTTTTCACCCACGTTTTTTTGGATAAAACAAAAATGTGGACATGATGTAAACCATAGAATTATAATTTGATTTAAATGTCAACGTCACCGGATAAACATTAGTTCAGAGGGCAGTGTAATCGATAATTACAAATCTGTAATTCTGCGACGTACGTCACTGCTATTTCTAGTGTGTTAGAAAGTAATGTCACCATTTTCGTATATCTGTCACACCACAAGTTAAATAGACATACGTCAAATAATCTGTCTCTTTCTAATACAAAATGTTGCTAAGCTATTGTTATAAAAATTGCTGTCTATTCTTTCTTCGGACAAATGACCTTGAATAGATATCTTTCGTGAATAGTTTAGAAAAATTTATTATTGGCAAAGAAAATGATCGATAGCGGCAGCACCGGTTTTACAAAATGGCCGGCGAGAAGAGTAATTGTCAAAACTTGTACAGGGAAATAAGTAAACTATTATTCATGAAAGATGACTATGCATTTCGTATGCATGGGCGTGCAACATGAAATATTTATGGACACATTTTAACTGAAAAAATAAGAGTAATTCATTTGAAAATAATGTTTCTTTCTAAATAATGCCTTTCTGAAAGATATATGTGCTTTACTTATGTTTTTGCAAAATACAAAAACGTAGACTTAACTTATAAACCAAGGAATAATAATTTGATTTAAACGTCAACGCCACTGGGTAAATATTAGCACAGAGGGCAGTGCAGTAGATAATTAGGTATCTGTAATTCTACGACATATGTCATTATTATTTAGAGTGTGTTAGAAAGTAATGCCACTATTTACGTATATCTGTCACACCACATAAATTAAATAAATATAGGTCAAAGAATCTTTCTCTTTCTAATACAAAATGTTGCTAAGCTATTGCTATAAAGTGTTGTGTATTCTTTCTTCGAACAAATGACTTTGAATAGTCATCTTTCGTGAATAATAGTTTAACTCAAAAATTATTTATACATTATTTATTAATATCTCGATTACTAGGTAATAAATCTTCATTGGCTTTCCTCGTCATTAAAATAGGAGTAATTAGATACCTACTCTTCGATGCCAAATTAAATAATCTTTCTAACCATATCAAAAACTCCCACTATAGTTGTAATAATAAGACACTACCAAACTAGAACTTGGCTTTATTCAATTAAAATTACACTTATCAGGAACACATATTACATGACGTAGAATAAACAATAACATAATATAAACAATAAGACAAACGACATTATTATGATATATTGACATTATTATGACATTCACCCCATGTTTGTTTCATTTCCGAACATAATCTAGTAAGTAGGTGGGCGGCCGTCACTCTCTGCTACTTCTTCTTAGTGTAGTTTCATTTCGTGGGTACTGGAACTGGTCCTGTGTATCTTGATCATTTAATCTGTTTTCGCTTGAGATATTTGAACCATCTGTTTGATCTACATTTGATGTGGAATTCTCAGATTCATCTTGCACTTCCCTGACGTCACCTATTGGCGCTAATTGTCTATTCGAAACAGTAGTTTCTCGTCCGTCTTGTAATCTAACGAATGAATAGAATGGGTTAGCTTCTAATAATTCCACTTCTTCTACTAATGGCTCGTATTTGTTAGACCTTATATTTTTCTTCATGAGAACAGGGCCAGGTGACATTAAATAATTCGGTAATGAATGTCCGCTGACAGACCTGCGAGGATGTGTAAAGAATCTATCGTGAGGCGTTGAGTTAGTGGCAGTACATAGCAGAGAGCGGATTGCATGAAGAGCTGTAGGTAATATACTTTCCCAATTAGAATACTTTAAATTTTTAGTGCGTAAACATAGCTGGACTGTTCTCCATAATGTACCATTCAATCGTTCCACTTGGCCATTACCTTGAGGATTGTATGGCGTTGTTCTACTACAAGATACTCCTAATGCTACAAGATAATCTCTTAGTTCTTTCGACATAAAATTTGTTCCCCTATCAGAATGTATATAGAGTGGAGTTCCAAAAGTAGTAAAAAGGTCGTTCAGACATTTTATAACAGTACTCGCTGTTAAGTCTTTACATGGGTACGCAAAAGGAAATCTAGAAAATTCATCGATAATAGTCAAAATGTATTTGTTTGGTGTATCTGAAGGTAAAGGCCCTTTAAAATCCATATTTAACCGTTCGAAAGGCGCTGTAGCTTTTATTAATCGACCATGGTTTTTTAAGAAACGAGGTTTTATTTCAGCGCAAATAGGACAAGCTGAGGTTATCGCTCGAATCTCTTGAACAGAATATGGTAGATTTTTAGATCGAATCCAATGTACCATTCTTGTAACCCCCGGATGACATAAAGAGTTGTGCAATTCAATAAGGTTACTTTTTGCATTCATATTTGCACATATTACCCTTGATAGCGTATCTGCCACAATATTTTGCTTTCCTGCTCGATAAACAATATCATATTTGTAACATGATAATTCGAGACGCCATCTCTCTATCTTCTCATTCTTTATCTTACTGGAGTGTTTTTGATTAAGCATAAAAGATACTGATTGTTGATCTGTAATGAGTATGAAATGCCTACCAATTAAATAATGTCTCCATTTCCTGAGTGATTCTATAATTGCGCTAGCTTCTTTCTCTATTGATGAATGGTTACGTTCAGCATTGGAGAGAGTGCGAGAGAAAAAAGCAACTGGACGACCGTCCTGAGAAAGCGTAGCAGCGACCGCGTGTTCTGATGCATCAGTCTCTACAGTGTCCACCTTGTACAAATCACTTGATGAAAGTACCGATACTATAGCTATTTGTGTATTAAGAGCGCAAAATGGGACATTGTCGATTGAGAGGTTGTTGACGCGCGACGCAGGAGCGCGGCATTCTCTCGAAATCGACAATGTTCATTTGCGCTCGAAACACACACGATTTTTTTTATAGTTCTCCACCATAACAAAAAATAATAAAATGTACACTTTGTACTTACAGTACTACTCAATAGTTTTGCAGTGAAGATAGGAACGTTTTCAAATATGACTTCAAGATACTGTTTTGGCTTTCGTTTTTACAAAAAAATTATGGCAATTTTGTAATGAATATTATACGTTTTTGTATAATTTATTTGTTTCAAGTACATTAAACTAGTGCAGTGGAAAAGTGGATGTCCATTGGGAGCGTTCACGCCAAACTTTTGCAGGTGGCAGCACAACAGCACAACTACACAATTTATTTTAAATTTAATTTTAATTTGTCGTTATTTTCCATTCTTCTTAAGCTATTGCTTCAATCTAATCTAAGCATTTTATACTTTCGTTTTGGTAAATAAATGCCCTATTTTATTTTCACAGCAGTGCCGCATTTTGTTTGGTTATGTAATATACCGACAGAGCAGTTATATGTCAGATTGACTTGTCAAGGTGGTAAATGTGAAAGTACAGTGCCATTAGTTCCTGCCTAAACATTTCTATTAAAAATGTAGACAAGTGACATTTCTCAACATTGTGTAGTTAGAAATTTGGACAGCGAGCGTTTTTTCTACTTTGTCGCGCATGAGCGGCAGTGACATTTTGCGTTGACAAAAGAGAGCGCAAATGGCTACTTTGTATATAGACTGTAAAAAAATACTTTTCTAATACATCCGATACCAGTAGAACTTACTGACCTCAATGCTTATTGCGTTTTTTGCACGATTGACGCTCTAAATTCAAAAAATAAGATTTGAAAGTTATTTTGACATTGATTATTTTTAGTTGTCATTTTAAAGTAAGCTTTGATTGTTATTTTTTTTACTTACCGACTCCGTCTCCTGATCGGTAAGTGCTACATATCACTTACCGATCAGTAATTTGTAAATAAAACTTACTGCCTTTGTTGGCATATCGTCATATCAAAGGAACGTGTTTATCATATATGGCAACAGATCCAGCAGCTATTGATAAAACTTAAACTTAGAAACATAAAGAAAGAGATGTAGTGTAGTGTTTCTGGTGAATTTTCACTATTATCTTTAGGAATTTTTCAATATTTTTTTGATAATTTTTCGGTTAATTTTTTTTTGCATTTTTCGTACAATTTTTGTAAAATTTTCAGTAATTTTTTTAACGAAACTCCTGTGTTCAGTCTGAATTTTGCAATTTTTATGCCACTACAAACGAGACTTAAAAGACAACTATAAATAGTTAAAATTGTACCAAAACATTCAAGAAAATAGATCCAATTTAGTGTAAATAAAAACTGACCAATTGTTTGTAATACCGTCCCCCGCTGAGTGGTTTAGGGGTATGTAGGGCCCTCCTAAGCCCTATCTCACTCCTCGCGGGCCACGTGGGGAAAAGCACGGGATCTATGGGCGACGGAACTCTAAGCGCAGAGTCTGCAGTTAAGCGTCTTGTTGGACCATACGCTACAAGCTCCTTTAAGAGGCTCAGATCCGCTTCATTCATCATGGAAAAACGTATGGATAGTTTTGAAGCATGGAAGTCGATGAATTTAGTTTAATGGCTGGGAGCGATGCCCAAGAATGCCAAACTCGCTCGTTTGATGGGCCGAGCTCCTGAAAGAATTTTAGGTTTAATAAGGTAATATCCGAGGAAAAACAATAAAGTATAGTAAAAATGAACAAGCAGAAGACCACGTCATCAATAAAAATATTACTATATAATGACGTCACTTATTACTACGTATACATGGGGTACTAATTTATTCTAGAAAATGTAATGCGTGTTGCATAACTTACTGTATACAATACATGCATGGAAGTAATTAAAATAATTAATAACAAAACTATACTATTTTTGAAAATAATCATTTTCTTTTATATATTTATTTATTTATTACATATATTTGGATTTAATTATGTACAATTTCAAATACATATATGTACATATATTTCACCATAATCAATACAATACATATTATATTGCTAGATGCTGCCTTCCCAATAGGAGTTTCCACTAATTTTTTATTTTTTTATATGTTATTCCTCATGAAAACTTATATCTATTAGAATAAATAAAACATTTTTATTATAACAGGTTTTCTGTAAAAAAAATTATTGAAAACAGTATTTTTTGCAGCTCGTTTGAACGGCCATTTTTACCGCCCCGGCAGCGCGTAAATGCCCGGCTAATGTAGCCAATGCTTAACAGATGGTGTATGATGGTCTGTGCTCTAGAGTCAGTAGTGGCGTCATCTGTCAATTGATGGTGTACTAACACTCTCCTATTACAGTTTTCTTGAACAACGCATAGAGGTGGGGATGGGAGTTTTCAAAATATTTATTTATTGTTCATTTAACAGTATGAAAAATATGATTTACTGATAATAACTTACTTTATACAATATGTTGACGCTGTGCTCGAACGTTCTAAGTTTAAAAATCAATTCTGTAATAATTTTAAGAAATGAAGTAATTGCACCCCCTTGCACTCTTCTCCAAGTCTATAGGAATACTAACTTGTTTACAAAAAATTTTAAAGGAAGAAAAATAACAGGTAGTGAAGGCTCTCACCCTCCCCAAACCTGACAATTCTTAGAATTATAGAACTGAACTTCGAATCTTTCGAGCACGACGTCAAGACAATAAGACTTACAAATTATTTGGAAAGGTAAATTATATCATACAAAAGAAAGTTGTATACTTTGAACCTCAAAATAATAAAAATAACGAAATTTGCTTAATCTAATTAAAAAATTGACAATATCATCACATAAAACAAATAGATCTGTCTGTTTCTCCGTGTTAAATAGGATTACTCTAGTAAAAATTATGCCATTTGGCATGGCATGTGTTTGTTCTTTAAGGCTAAACATATGACCAGTATTATTTACTAAAAATTTTAAACTAATTATCATATGATTAAAATGCAAGGGAATTTGTTAGTTTATTCATAGTTTAAACGAATCGCTCCTGTAAATACTACCAATCATAGATAATTTTATATTAATAATAATAAATTACATGACAAAGAAAAATATTTTTACACACAAAATAGATATTTTTCAAAGGAATAAGTTTCAAGTATACTAGCATACATAATTTATAATTTAGTTTGTTACGAACCTTAGTCAAAAATTCCAAATCCCTCGTCGACTGAACATCTGGGTAATATTAAGGCTTTCTTTCGTGGAATATTTGTATCCTGGTTTTTCCACAAATATTCTTTTACGGCCGTTTCAAGTTGTAAATAACTATAGACAAAGGCATAACTTCTGGTAATCCCTTGAATACGCTGTTGGAGATTTACTAAATACCTTACAAATATTTAATCCACGAAATACAATAATCTATTAAATACGTATACCTTAGAAAATACTTTATCAATATAACATACGGCAAACAATAATAATTGTATTGTATTCACAATTTTAACTATACTCTATCCGTTTTAACTATAGACTAGATGGCGTTTCGAGCGCGGCCGTTTTTACATGTATTAAATAAAAAATTCAAATTTTGGCGCCATTCCTGGATTTAAAAATCTTTCTAATTGACATTTTTTCATTAATTTTGTCTTGTATGTATCTATTTTTATCCATAATATTAACGAAGAGAACAATAACAAAAGTAACGAAGTAGTAACTAAAAACTAAGAAAACGCGCTCAACGAAAACTATGTAATATGAAATATAACACCAAAACACTATGAAAATTAACAAACAGAACTGAACAGAAATTAATAATATGTAATAAATCGTGTACTATTGACTTTTGACAGACGTCAAAATAATGGACCTTTCCAATTTAAGGGCTATCTCTTTCTATCGCTGCAAATAGTAAGAAAATGGCGCGAACAACTGCCAGTTGAGCTGTCAAACGAAACGTCAAAAATATTGCAGTCATTAAAATACCTGTATTCTCAGTGAAAATTTGCATCGTTAGACATTTTACCTTCAATTAAAGCTTTTGTAACTTATATCGATAAGATTTTTTAAAGTTATTCGTGATATTCTCACATTTTACATCTAAATGTTTTAGAATCAAACGTCATAGATCTCAGTTGTTCTTACTATGCGCAGATCCCCATTGCGCATATCTTCTATCTCTTTAAATTGGAAAGGTCCATTGATGCAGTTGTCAAGCAAATTTAAATTTCGCGTCAATTATTTTACTGTGTAAACTCGGTTCACGTTTAAACCAATCAGAGAGCTAGAATCGTAGGCCCTATCTCACTCAACGCTCTATAGTTAAAACGGATAGAGTATAGTTTAGAATATCTACTAACCTTCAATATTTTTTAAATATAATGTTCTAATTTGAATGTGCTGCCATCTATTATCACATAGGAAGATATTGAATGTATTTGATGTATGTAGGTAAAATCGAATATTGTAAACTACTCCCATCACACACACATATATTGCCGGATAACATAGAAACTAAAATCGATCCGGACCGTGACGTCACTGGCTGGCAGCGTTTCAAGCGTAGTAAATTGTTTTCATTCATTTTTAAAAAATTGGAAACATATTTAACCATTTAATTAGTGTTTTCAGAAATGTTTTATGATATATTTTAGTGTAATAGTGTTATTTTTCACTATTTTGATTACGGTGGAAACCCCCATTCCCGTCCAAAGTAGATCACGACATTTGTTATATGCTCATGCGATTGCTTTGTTAAAGCTTTTGGCATGATTGCAGATGAATTATTGTGTAATATTTATTAAGACAAACCAATAATATTCAGGGCCTGGTTTAGGTCGTCTTAGCTCTAACCAAATCAAAGCACCCCAAAAACTACAAGACGAGAAAATTGTGCGCCCCCAAAATCAGTGCGCCCTAGGCTGCAGCCTAGTCAGCTTATCCGGTAATTGGGCACTGCAGTAATTCTGTAGCGTAAGACACAACTCACAAAATACTAAGAAGAAACTAGAACGATTTATTTTATTTATATATTTTATTGACAGTTCAACAGTTCAATATATTTTTAACAAAACAATAATACATAACTACTTTGATATTTGCTATCATTTATATTAATTCAAGTCACTTGTGTCTGGATGAGATGAGTTGACAATCACCTGTCAATCAAGTGACAGGGACAGGATCGATATTTGATCGATTTTAAATTCAATGTAAACATGGACATTGTCAGTAGTGCTACCATTATGATACGAAAATTAACTACAATTATTTCAAATAATTTTATATTTCCTAAAAGGAATAAGGATTGACTTTGATATGAAGGTAAATTTCATTAATATATACGTTTCTTAATACTAGTATTTTTTATTCCCTCTTTTTTAAAAAAGAAATAACACCCAATAATTTCTATAAGTTATATTTCATTTTATAAGGTTTTTTTCAGGTCGATGACGTGAGTCTTCTGCTTGTTCATTTTTGCTATACGAGACGAGGTCTGTACAATAAATACGCGAACTAAGTTACTAAGGTGGCTTTGAGGTGATGTTAGGTCATGCGCACTAACTGCTCTGTTGGGGGTTAGATCTACTGGAGCGTCAGTAACCGTCAGACTGACGAGGTAAGTGTACAACTGGAGGTGAGATTTTTTTTGTGACGCCCTTTTTTGCTCTTGTCGACGATGGAGATTGATGAACAGATGGAACAACGACTCAACATCAAATTTTTGGTAAAATTTGGGAAAAATTTTCAGGAAATTCATGAAATGTTGAGGGCTGTTTATGGATATAACACACTGAAGAAAACAGATCTTTTCAAGTGGATCAAGCGTTTCAGTGAAGGCCGTGAAGACTGTAAGGATGATTCAAGGCCAGGACGACCAGGGACCTCCTGTGTTGATGAAAACATCGAACGTGTGCGTTCTCTTGTGCTTTCCGATCGTCGAATCACTGTCAGGATGATTGCTGATGAACTGAATTTGGGAAAATCGTCAGTGCACACGATTCTAACAAAACACTTGGGGTTGAGAAAGTTTTCTGCAAAAATCGTCCCAAAGTTGCTGACAGCTGAGCAAAAGTTGAGAAGGTCCGAATGCTGCATTGACAGGAAAAACTCCGCTCCAACTTCCGGTTTCCTTGAAAGGATCATCACTGGTGACGAATCATGGTTTTACGAGTACGACATCGAGCTGAAATCACAAAGCAAGGAATGGAAAGGAAAAGATGAACCACGAACGAAAAAATGTCGAAAAAGCCGATCAAAATCAAGGTCATGCTGCTCGTTTTTTATTTGACATTCATGGTGTTATCCATCATGAATTTCTTCCTGAAGGACAAACAGTGACTGCTGCCTTCTACGTGGAAGTTCTCAAGCGCCTGAGGGATCGTGTGCGACCAAATTTGTGTGGTGATGGATGGCTGCTGCATCACGACAATGCGCCTGCACATTCAGCAACGATTGTCCGCCAATTTCTGGCCCGTAATTCGATCACCACGCTAGATCACCCTCCCTACTCACCAGACTTAGCCCCTTGCGATTTATTTTTGTTCCCGAAATGCAAAAAGGTCATGCGTCGGCGGCACTGGGACGATGTGGAAACGATCAAATGCGAAATGACGAGGCAGCTGAAGAGCCTAACTTCTCAGGACTTCCAGGGATGTTTTGAACAATGGAAACGGAGATGGGACAAGTGTATTGTTACAAATGGGGAGTATTTTGAAGGGGATAAGATTGATGTACTCTAAATTTTGGAAAATATAGTTTTTATGATCCCAGCCCAGTTCGCGTATTTATTGGACAGACCTCGTATAGTCCGAAATTTCGTATTGGACTTTACTATTTATTGAGATAACAAATTAGATTTTGTCTACAAACGATCAACCGGAAATGATTCTTTATTTAAAGCTCATTGCTATTTTAAATATGGAATTGGCGGAAGGCCATGTGCTGGCCACATACAAGGTATTAATATTAACTCGTTAGCACCAGAAAATGGCAGTTAGAACTCATTAAAACAAACAACTTTTCTTAGTTCCAATTTTTGATTTGGTGCCCGGTTCGTACGCGAACAGCTTTACCCCCCATTGCGACTATCAGTAACTCAAAATTAATTTCAGGAGAAACAGGAAAGGGTGTATTTGGCGTTACCAAATAAAGGAATCCGTAGATATGTCAGTTTCACTATATTTCATGCAGGGACCTACGCAATAAATTACTCGAATAACATAAAGACAGACGCTGCTTTAAAGGCATTAAGTGCATTCACAAGTCATTTGGAATGCAAAGTAGATGAGCTCACAAAAAAGAACCAAATTACCGTTCAACCTTCTTTGAACTTTGGGAAAGTATTTTAAAGAAGACAAACAAATATTAGGAGGAATCAACAATAGCCTAGTCACAGTATATATATGTTTCCTATACTGTGCCCTGGTTATCGAAAGGTATCTTAACTAGATAGAGTTTTTTTGGTCTGTGAACTAGACAAAACATGCCCTATACGTCACTATTGTTTGTTATGTTCTCGGCTGGACGGAAAGAGACAACTAGAGATATATAATATATAAAGTCCACTCTAAAGTTTGTCGAGAGATGTCTCTACAGTTCATATAATGTATTTATGACATTTTGCTCCTTTGTTTGGAAGTTGTGGTCGTTCGGGACTCGATTTTATAACTTTAAATTCTGTCTGACCACAGGGGTCAATTTTGTGCTATTTAAAATTCGAAAAATATTTGGTGTCGATCGGGATCGAACCCGGTTCCCCAGATTCGCGACCAGACACTCAGGATCGCGGCCACGAGACCCGATGAGAAATTTATATACGGGAATTTCGGTAGGACTGTATTCATAATGATATCCTGGATTACGATCCATTAATTAATCATGGCATTCATTTGCTCAATTTAATTTTAGACATTTATTTGAAAATCCAGATCCACAACTTAGAAAAAACTACAAATAGAATAAGAAGCAAGTATATAAAAACAACATTGTTTAAAAATCAATAGAATAAAATAAATAATTATATACAATTACTTTTACCTTTTCTTAATAAGAATTTGTTTTATGCATTTTATAATTGGTTTTCGTTAATAATTCAAATATAGTACAGTTCATTTTAATAAAACAAGCAGTGACATCTAGCGAATACTCCGTGAGGGGCCTTTACATATCTCTATCCTTAGTTGTCTCTTTCTGTCCAGCCGAAAACAAAACAGATGCTATGAAGTTATATCTAGTGTATTTGTGTTCGTTGTCCAAAACAACAACCAAATATAACTAGACAAAACATTCCCTATCCCTCCTCACTGAATGTTTTGATTTCAGCTAACCAGACAGAGAAACTAGAGATAGAGATATGTCTTGTCTGAATATTTCTCACTAGAGGCCGCGTAAAGTGTCAGTGTATGGATACTGTTGTAGCTCCATCTATGATTAGACCAATATATTATGAATTCTAACCACTACGGGAGCAACGGGAGAAATAATAGCAGTTTTTAGTATTATGTGTAGTTTATCAACAGTTTTTGTCTTCTTTTTCTCTGTTTACCAATATTTGAAGGTTTGAAATTATTCAATTTTTACTAATATTGCGTCATATTTCCTGAAATGCTTCCAAAACAATACATCTAAAATTTTCATTGTTCTTAAAGTTATTTTACATTCTTTGTGTTTCCGTTACCATTATTTTTGTTAATCTGACATATTCTATACATGTATCTACACTGTCGATGGAATAAAGTACTATTATTATAGTTATTGTCAAATACCTTTCTTCATCGCAACGGCATCATGAACAGCTTCGTTTAACAATTTAATTGCCCTTAGGCTATTTAAAATATGCCATCAACTCTCATTAAAACGTTATTATCGAAGTCTTCTTTACTTAGAAAATCATTTAGTTTGTAAGTATGTTTTATTATTTTTTTAATACTTTTATGAATCTCTCATGAGAATGAAAATTTATGTTACAGACAAGCATCTGCTCCGTTTGAGGCACGGATTTTTACTTAATAAATTAATCAAGAAGCATTCATGGATACTCAACAATATGCGGTTAGCTCTGATGTGGAGAACGACGATACAAAATTAACAAATTATCAAAAGTTTGAAGAAATTTATATTAAAGAAGAACTTGTGGAAGAACCTTCCGAAGACAGTGAATTATATGGAAATGAATTACTAAGTGTAAAAAAGGAGAAATGTACAACTGATAACGATAACCAGATTGACAAAGCGTATGGCAACTCCATTACTGTAAATAATGATATTTGGAAAATTGAAAATACTAATTCAAACAATTCTCGGTGCGAAGTATGTAATAAGAGTTTTACGCGGAGGACAAGCTTGATAAGGCATATGAAAATACACAGTGGCGAAAAAGACTTTCATTGTTATATCTGCAATAAATACTTTACGCAAAAGGGAACCTTAAACGTTCATTTGAAAACGCATGGAGGAATTAAAGAATATGAATGTGGAATATGTCAAAAATTATTTTCAGTAAACAGGAATCTGAAAAGTCACATGAGAACACACAGTGGTATGGAAAGTCCAGAATTACAATGTCCAACTTGTTTTAAATTTTTTACAACAAATAGTCATTTGACAGAACATATGAAAATTCATAGTGGAATAAAAGACTTTAAGTGTACAATATGTAATAAACAATTTACACAACATAGTACTTTATACAATCATATGAAACTTCATAGTCGAATAAAAGAGTATACGTGTACAATATGCAATAAACAATTTACACAAAGGAGTATTCTATACAGACATAAGAAAATTCATAGTCGAATATAAACCTATTAGGCATAGTTCTATTAATGGTTAAAAAGGTACATTCACAAATGAAAATTAGGTTTAGATTTATGGTTTATACTTTAGATTTAAAGACTTTAGCCGCATATTATGTAATAGAGAACGGGCACTCAGCTGTTTCCGTCAACCTTCAAAACAGCTGATCTTGCTGCCCCGTGTGGTGTGAAGTTGTTACATTAATAAACGAAAATTTAAACTTAAAATAAATACCTTTATTAAAACATATTTTGAAAATATGATACCTATTTAGAAGAAAAATTTCATGAAAAAGTAATTTGTAGACTAATATTTATAATTCTAGACAAATTTTAATTTTTAGAGATCAATGACCCCGCAACAACTCTAGAAAAACTAAAAAGTTTATTTCATTTTATGATATAAAATATTGTATTTGGAGTATAGAAGTTATAAATATTTCACTTCATTTCAGTATTAAATTACTCCCTTATCCGTTAAGTTAAACATTTCTTTCAAATTTCTATGTCGTCAACTGCTCTGATAAAACTTATATGCTTATAACTCCGAAAAGAGTTTAATTACTCTTGGGTGTAAACTCTTTGTTGGTAATAAGATAATTGATTATATCCATTGGCAAAATATTCGGAAAATCCAAACATATCCTATGAAAACTCACTTTTATCGCAATCATACGGGTCAATATTAGTAATTAACTTGATTTTAACTAAATAGCGAGGTTGCATATCAGGTGATAGCTTCTTGAAATACACAGACATTGTAAAAACCACCTATTAAGCTCGCACAATGAAACACCAGAAAAATTTGTTGTTCTCATCTTCTCACCATAATGTAAGACAAACTGACTTCAGATTTTGAAGTAGCGCTAAGAAAGTTAGTTGCCAATGAAGTCAGTTACAGGCCAGGGCAGCAAGATCAGCTGTTTCGAAGGTTACCGGAAACAGCTGAGTGCCAAGAGGACGGGCACTCAGCTGTTTCCGGTAACCTTCGAAACAGCTGATCTTGCTGCCTTGGCCTGTACCTGACTTCATTGGCAACTAACTTTCTTGGCGCTAATTAAAAATCTGAAGTCAGTTTGTTTTAGATTATGGTGTGAACAACAAATTTTTCTAGTGTTTCATTGTGCCAGCTTAATAGGTGGCTTTTATAATGTCTGTGTATTTCAGGAAGCTATTACCTGATATGCAACTTCGCTATTTAGCTAAAATCAAGTTAATTGGTAATATTGACCTGTATGATTGCGATGAAAGTGAATTTTCATAGGATATTGGGATTTTCAAATAAGAAAACGCTAACTAGCAGCAAATATTAGAACTGCAAACAGTGGTACACATTTGACATTTACATGAAACTACAACTATATGACTACAAAAACTCTACTATACGTACTTGAATTATAAATAAAAAATACTAATAAATGAGAAAATAATACGAAAACTAAAGAAATACAATTGACAGAAATGCTACGTTGACACACGTCAACAAAAAGTGTACCAGTGTTTAATGCGATCAGCGCCATCTCTTGATACTTGAAAATCCCAATATCGGATTTTCCGAATATTTTGCCAATGGATATAATCAATTATCTTATTACCAACGAAGTGTTTACACCCAAGAGTAATTAAACGCTTTCCGGAGTTAGAAGCGTATAGGTTTTATCAGAGCAGTTGCCGGTATAGAAATTTGAAAGAAATGTATTAATTAAAGGATAGCGGAGTAATTTAAAATTGAAATGAAGTGAAATATTTATAACTTCTATACTCCAAATACAATATTTTATCTCATAAAATGAAATAAATCTTTTAGTTTGCGAGTTGTTCGGGGTCATTGAACTCTAACAATTAAAATTTGTGAATGTAACAACTTCACACCACACGGTGCAGCAAGATCAGGCTGTTTTGAAGGTTCACGGAAACAGCACAGGTGCCCGTTCTCTATTATTAACATGTATAGTTCGGAAGTTCGTTGTATTACACTTGCCGATAAATCGCCAAATTGAAGGTCACAAAATTGTGCAATTTATTGTGAAGTGTAAAACAGCTATTACCGCTAAAAATATTTAAAATTATTAATCATATCTTATTATTTAGTGTTAAGTTTAAAATTGTTTTATTTATTGTTCTTATTGTGTTTTAAAATGTTTGTATCATTTTTAATCTGTAACATTTCAAGTGTTTAAAGTTTCTGTAAATTAAATTCTGTGTCTAAGATTCTTGCCTCTTCAAAATTAAACGTATGGCCTGTGTTCTTTACATGTTACTAGAGCACACTTTCCGTTATTATTGTTGTTATTCCTAAAATTCCTTTTATATTCCTCTAGTCTGGTTTTTAAATAACGTTTGGTCTGACCTGTATATTGGGCCGGGCAATCGCGACATGGAATTTTATATATTACATTGGACTTGTACATTTTGTCTATATTGGCTTTTTAGTCTTGAAAATAGATTCCCTACCGTTTTCTCCCATTTGAAAGCAATATTCACGTTTAAATTATTCGTAAATAGTTTTTTCTACTCCCGTAACTAAAGTACCTTGTAATACACTGTTACGTCGTTTGCTAAGTAATGTATTAAACACTAGTGTTTAATGAGTTCATTAGTCACGACTATTTCGGTATTTTAAACACGACCCGAAGTTAGCTTTCGGGTATGTTCGTATTCTTGATATATGAACAAAATAACATTATTTAATACATTTTTCTGTTTAATTTTAATAAATAAGTACTAAAAATCAACATTTAAAACCTATTTTCATAATCATTTCATTCTTATTTGACAATGCAAACATCTGTCAAAATGAAATCTGTATTATCAGTATACATAATACCTGCATTACCGACAGAGTTTTGTTTGGTTATGCGAAACAAAACATTTGACGTTTATTGACGTGTTTGAATTCAGTGCAGTGTTCGGATCTTTGGTAAAGAAGATGAACCCGAATAGTGAAAGTGAAGAAGAAATTTTAACTCCAGAAGAAATTAAAGAAGCCGCAGCATCAGCTACCGCTAATTTATTACCAAATAAATCGAAAAATCAGTATGAGCGAGCTTATAACCTTTTTATGAACTGGCGTAAAGCAAATCAAACAAATTCATTTTCTGAAAATGTGCTATTAGCATATTTCAAAAATCTTTCTGATAAAATGAAGCCATCGTCGTTATGGGCAATCTACTCAATGCTTCGTTCAACAATAAATATAAAAAATAATATTGATATAAGTAAATATCACAAATTATGTGCTTTTTTAAAGCGTACATCAGATGGTTACAAACCTAAAAAATCAAGAACATTAACTCCTCAACAAATTAAGGAATTTTTGACATCTGCACCCGATTCGGAATATCTCTTTATAAAAGTGAGTAATTTGAAACAATTGTAAGTTTGACTAAAAATACGTAATATATTATTCATTTTTAGGTTGGATTAATATTTGGAATAATGGGAGCGTGTCGTCGGGAAGAATTGATGAAAATTGAAATAAAACATGTTGAAGATCTCAACACAGCACTTCTTGTACACATTCCGGACACAAAAACCAAAACAGAGCGTCAATTTGTTATTGGAGGTAATTTCTATAAAATCTGTAAGAAATACATGGAACTCCGGCCTCAAAATCTGCAAAATTGTACACGTTTCTTTTTGAATTATCAACGAGGTAAATGTACTAAGCAGCCGATTGGAATAAATAAATTTGGTAGCCTCCCCAGTCAAATTGCCAAATATCTAAAGCTGCCAGATCCGGCTTCTTATACAGGACATTGTTTAAGAAGATCGTCTGCAACTATTTTAGTTGATTCTGGTGCAGATATTACAGCCCTAAAACGCCACGGAGGATGGCAATCAACTTCGGTCGCAGAGGGTTACATTGACCATTCTATTAACAATAAAATTCAAACAGCGAATAATATATTACATACTGTTGAAAACTCGACAAATGGTAATTTTCAAATGGAACAATGCGATAATTATGAAATTACAAATAACACAAACATTAATTTTGAAGTTAATAAAAGTGCAGATACAGCAACAACTAATTTGAATAATACTGAAAAATCTTTAATATCATTTCAGAATTGCCAGAATTTATCTGGTATAACAATTAATGTACATTTAGCAAAATAGATTGTTTATATTTATGTATTAATTAAGAAATTAAATATTAATATAAAATTATTTATAAATTTGTTTTTCAATAAAATATTCTGTTTCGAAGCGTATAATATTTTGTTTCTAAACGTTGGTTATAAATAAACTTCCGCTCGTAGAAAAAGTATAGTATACAACACGTTTTAAAACTTCTCTAGACACTCGTAATATTAAGCACTCGCTTCGCTCGTGCCTAATAAACTCGTGACTAAAGTGGCGTTTTTAAAACTTGTTGCATAATATACTATTTTAATTGCATTGCCATGCCATCTATGAATGTCAAGGAGAAATATTTATTATCATTTTGGTTCTTGATTTGCGTTTGGTTTTGTCGTTCAATATTATTAATATTTTCCATTGTTGTTTTGTTTTTTATTTTACTTATGATCCCATTCACAATGCCCTTTGGATAATTGTTTTGTATAAGAAGGTAAGTTATATATTCATATATTTCCTTGTGATAATCTTTTGAGGTTAATTTAATTGCCCTAGAAATGAGGTTCGTTACATTGTTAATTAGTTGGTTTTTTGGATGCCTAGATTTATAATTAAGATATCTAGTGCTCGCGGAAGGTTTTTTGTACCATTGTAATGGTGCCTTCTTTATATCTTAATATTGTTAAATTAAGGAAAGGTATGGATCCGTTGTTTTCTATTTCTATTGTGAATTGCAGAGTACTATTGTATCTGTAATGCTGTTAATTGTAGATATATAAAAAGCTCAGTAGAGTAGTTGACTGAGTCCCTTGGCAAAATTGTCGCCATCTCAATGAGATATTGGATGGGCAAATAGCGATCTTAGCTACCGTTAATAATTTGGCTGAACGCTGGCAGATAAAAGAGACTGCAGAAGAACAACAACAAAACAGCAATGGAAGATAGTCAACAATCACCACCAGTCGAAATAGACAATTCGACGTCACTCTCATATATGGTGGATGATGGTAGTGAGTGGTACATAGACGACGATATGGTGGAAAGTGACTAGAATGACTATCCACAAATTCTCGATCTCCCTGCCGTGGTGGAAGATGACAGGGTATTTGTGCAAAAAGAAGAAATAGCATAAACTGCAGCAGCACCTTCCCACCGGTAGCCATTTTTCCAAGAACAAAATGATTATAATGAGCCAACATATAATCCTACTGCATCCACATAAAATAAATTATTAACAAGTGTACACACAAAGCAATGCACTAATGTATAAAAAATGGTGAATGAAGAAAATCGTAATGTCATTATTGTGTGAAGAAATACCTACCGTATTAACACCTGAATTTGATAAGAATGGAACTGTTTACATGTTAGTATTATGGTACTAATAACTTATTTTTAATCTTCATTAATGATATTGTAAATTATTTTGATAATGAGGTACTTCTCTTTGCTGATGATTTAAAATTGTTTAGAAAAGTTCAAGACATTTCTAATTGCATATCTCTACAACAAGACCTTGTTCACTTAGACTCTTGGTGTAAATCAAACAATCTTCAATTGAATATTAATAAATGTAAAGTGCTTCCTTTCACGCGCAAACATAGTACAATTCACTTTGAATACAAAATTAATAATATTATTTGAAATCGATATAGTGAAATTAAGGATTTAGGAGGAACATTTGATAAAAAACTTAGTTTTAATAAGCATATAAACAATATAGTTACATCATCTTATAGATCCTTAGGTTTTATCATTCGTAATATACGCTTATTTACTTCTTCTGAGGGTTACCAGGCGTACTCTTTTTCGGTTTGCCTCTTTTGTACTATTTACTTTTTTAAAGTTGTACTCTATTATACTCTTTTTTATTATTCTGTTGACTAAATTTATTCAAAGCATTTTATTACAAAATTAGGTAATTCCACACTCAACGAGCGCATGCGCATAAAAGAATTTTGCAATTTTGTTAACGTCGAGTATAGAAAACTATTATTTCATTCAAAATGTCGATGGTTGTTTTTGTTTCCCGTCATCCACCGAATAATTCAAATGTATCCAGCTCTAAAATCCTATTTTTTATCTCAAGAACAAGCTCCAGTAGTTGTAACACGATTTTTTAAAGATCCAATATTTGTGATTTATTCATTCTTGTATGTCATTTTTAAATAACAAAGTGGAAATAATGGAAAGCGAAAATAACTCTTTCATGGAAATACCATCAATTTTAACGCGTTGAAAAAACATTAACAGAAAGAAGAGATCAGCAATTTTTGCCCTTAAAAGTAAAGGAAATTTTAAGAAAAAATGATTCCCGCAGAATATATTCTCAAATTATTCACTTCCATAAACTAATACATAATTCTGTGGACAATCCCAATATTCTTAAGTACATTAATTTCAGAGCACCGACCTACACGTCCCGTAGTCAAAACTCTTTCATTCCTATCCAAGCTCGAACCAATTTGTTACTCCACTCACCGATCAATGCAATGATTAATAATTATCATATCTTACAAGATCGAATTGATATCTTTGATAGTAATTTTAAAAGATTACAATCTTCATTTTTTCTTTGAAATGTATTTTTTGTTTAAAATTTATTCATGCTATAAGCTGTTATATGTAATATTTTAACACGGTACTTGTTATGTAATATATTATTTTGTATTTATGCTCTCTATTGTTAAATTGTATTTATGTATCGTATGAATTATAATCCTGTCCAGTAATTGGGTGCGCCTGTTGGACAGAGTACTAAATAAATAAATAAACGAAAAATTTTAAACTGAAAAATGAAATCTAGGTATCTTGATTATTCTTAAATTTTCAGCTCGATTTTTCTCAGAAATTTTGTTATACAACCTTGATTTATTTGCATGATCATAAAGGGAAGAAAAATCACTATCGGATTCCACTGCTAAAAGTCTATATTGCCATTTAAGTATTTTTGTGATGACATAACTTAAAAACAAATGAAAGTCGGAAGGTGAATCGCACATATTAATGTGTATTTTAAAAACTAAAATCGACGTTTTAAAAAAAAACCGGTTGAGTTCGCTGTTTTTTTTTTAAATATTTCATACTTTAATCCCACACATGTATATATGATGTTCCATTTGAAAATATAAAGCAAAATGGAACACTTGCAGAAAAACTTATACTGCAGATTTATAGACATTTTAATATAAAATAAACTTCGTTTGAAATTTTTTCCATGTCATTTAAAATACTCGAGTTACAAAAAAAAAACAGTTTATACTGTATTTCAGATAAGTATAGACTTGGTGGCACTGGAGAGCCAGCCTGTTTTACACACATAAAACTTTTGAATTAGTATTGTTTCGTGTATGATATACTTGACAGCCCGAAACGTCAAAATTTGATCATTTTTAATTCTTTAGTAAAGAAACAGTTATGCCCGGTTCCATAACCATATTGAAGTCTCCTTTAGAGCGAAAAGAAGCCTTTTTGTGACAAAACCTGTTCCATAATCGTTTTTGAAAGAGCACTTTACAAAAAAGTGTCCTTTATTGTAAAGTCCCGAATTTTGTCCTTTAGCTTTAAAAAAAGGCGACTTTCATGTGATATTATGGAACCGGATGTTACTTAAAAATTGTTAAATAGATTATAAACTCAAAATGGAATAAATAATATACCTGCTTACATATTGCTAGTGTAAACTTTGTTTGCGTTTAGACCAATCAGGAAGCTGGAATCGTAAGCCCTATCTTACTGCTAAGTCTATTCTTATCTGAATTACAGTATAGTTAATCCGAAATTAATTGTTTAGGGTCTTGCCTCTTGCGTTTGGTAAGAAATAAGTATTTAATTTATTCCCATATTAAAATACAAAAATATTCATGACACTTAAAAGTAAAATCAGAACAAACTTGCAAGTAAAATTCAACCAACCACAAGTCTTAACGTGCATTCACAAATGAAAATTAGGTTTATGGTTTTGTTTAGATTTAAGTCATTCATAAATGCAAGTTTAATTTAACTCTAATTTAGTTTTGATTGTACTGACATCTATCTAAATGATTCAAAAACAAGATTAAAATATCGGTAGAGCAATACTTATTAGATATCCATGCGCGCCGTTAATCTGTCATTCGCTTGGCATTATTGGTTATATTTCAGCAATTAAGTTTTGACAGTTCTATGTTATTCTCGCATTTATTTTAAATGCTGATTCCACCAAGTGAATATTAACTAAAGATGAGTGTATATATCTTTATCGTTTCAGATTCGTTCTCATTTTGTGTTTCGCGCATAGTTGTCGGATTTTAAATTAGCAAATTATTTCATTAAAAACATGGCCGCCAATAATATTTTCTGGAGACACTGACTTCAAAGGTACCGACAGAGAGTGTCGCATCTGGTTACGGTAGTATAAATAATCTGTGCTTTTACTTTCAGATAGAGTTCTGGAAATATAACAAACTGGCCTCCAGCGCCCGTTGTCTTCTTGAAGATGGACACCTCCAAGACCATATGATGATGAGTCTGTGGAAATCATTGTTCTTAATGCTGGATTATAAAAAACGAAAACAGGAGATGAGCATAATTTCTTCTTTATTTCAGTAAAGGCATTTTGTTGCACAGAATCCCACGGCTATACGTTTTTTTCAGACAACAAATCCGAAATGGATTTTAGTATTTCTGATTTATTTGGAATGTATTTTCCTAAAAAGTTCACCATCCCCATTAATTGTTGTACCTGTATTACGTTGGTGGGTGCTTTCAAGTCGACGATTGCTTTTACTTTATCTTCATCTATGCCTACGAATTTTTTGACCAAAAACAATACCTTCCTTACCTAAAGGTATGACGGAAGGTATTTAAGCAATTTTGTTAGAGAATAAGGTTTTCCAAGCCAACGGCTTGTATTGCATATAAATTTTAGTATAAAGTATATTAATACAAATTAAAAATAATGATAAGTTAGATAGTATTTATAATGAATTTTTAAATTGAAAAGTATTTATGTTCAAAACGGTCGCCAAATGACGCCACAACCCTAACGAGGCCCCACAACGAAGTTATTTCATTTGAAGTTGTTTGTGCGCATGCTAGGCTTTTACCGAGAATTATTTTTGTTGACGTTCAGAGGTTAAATACACGTGTGTAACAAGAAAACTGTGGTTAAACATACTCGTTTAATTAAAAATACATATAAATAAATAGCACATACTTGCTGAATCAGTAATCGACCAGTTGACGTGGATCACACGTGGATGCAAGTAAATGCAGGTTTTGTGTGGGTTACGTTTAATTTTCCCGCCCTACATTTTTGTAGCTAAATTCACTTGATACAACTGTTTCTATCTCATCATCAAGCTTTCTCTCTTGCTAGGGCTGGCCAAGGTCTTGCTGGGGTTGTGACGTTACGGGATGACGTCATTGCAAATGAGGACTTATGAAATTGACGTCACACAACCACTGAACTCTATATAATAATATTATATAGAGTTCAGTGATTGTAATACATCGCTAAGTCAACGAAGCAATGAAGGTTTGACAATCTAGCCGCGTTTTATTAAAAGACGGATTTTATAATCCAACGAAAAATGAAACACAATATAATTCGGAGCAGAGTTGATTTGTATTAAAAAAATAAATGTTTCAAATTTTTATTTTAAAATTAATTTAAAACATTATCGTTAAAAATTCTCGTCCTTTCCTTTCAGAAGCCAATAAAATAATCAATGAACTGAAGAATGAAATGCAAGAGTTAAAGGATGAGGGGCGCGTTCTGGTAAAACTGAATGAGAAAATATTGAAAAAACGAAACAAGTCTGAGACCAAGTTAAATTTGGGATGAGGGACACCTATATATTTTTATATATTTGGAATCTACGTACAATTACGAATTCGACAATATGCTTCAAGTGCATTTTATTGAAGAAATAAATTTAAAAAACGTAACGTAAGATAAAATCATGAATAATTAACCTGATAATCCATATAATCCATGTTAGGTAGGCAGTGATAACAAATTCATCATTTTTACTTCCTTGTACATAGTAAAGGAAGTATTGTAATCGCGAAAAATTTCGGTTTTCAGATTTCAACGGAAATATCCATTTTGACCATCCCTGAATCCATTTTGACTAATTTCCTCGTGACGTCTGTACATACGTACGTATCTCGAATAACTCAAAAACGGTTATCCGTAGAAAATTGAAATTTTGTATTTAGAATTGCTATAACATCTAGTTATACACCTCCCTTTTTGGTCATTACATAATTTCCAGAAATGGTACTTTACTTGAAGCCTATAATAGATTTTAATGAAAAACTATTTTAAAAAGTTGTTAATAGTATTTCTTAAATAAAATGTTTTTTCTATTTTAGAAATAAATGCTTCAAATAAGAGTTTTAGAGAGTTAAATTCTGCGTCTAGCACATTAAGTATTATTAAATTAGCCCTTTCTATAAGCGAGATATGTAAATTTAAAAATTATATACTTTTTGGTTTTTGTAATATAGCTTGCTATGGATTAGGGCAAAAAAAAATAATGTCAAATTACGTCAAATACGTGCAATTTTATAATTGGGTCTATACTTCATGTTGGTCTTGCTTACAAGGAAGTCGTGTGGTGTCCACATTAGATTTTTTATAACAGAATATAGAATCTTACAAAGATAACTTACTATTTAAACAATTAACTTAAATATTACTCAT
The DNA here is from genome assembly GCA_963082715.1 of Harpalus rubripes. NCBI lineage: Eukaryota > Metazoa > Arthropoda > Insecta > Coleoptera > Carabidae > Harpalus > Harpalus rubripes. The sequence continues at coordinate 22,155,668 of OY720461.1, forward strand.
TATTATCTCAAACATTTCATAGCCTGCCTGATATCATGGCTTATCAGGTTAACTTTAGATAATTTTCCCTTACTTTTTTGTAATTTATTTCTGTAATAAAAATGTAGCTCACGCATATTGTTGAATTCGTAATTTTACGTAGATTCCAAATATATAAATATATACAGGGTGTTGACGCTAATGTACGAACATAGGGATTTAACATGGGATTTTAGTTTTTTTCAATTTCCTGCTCTCCTGTTAATTTTACGGCAAAACACAAGTACAAGTGCAAGCGTAAGAGCGTGCACACACACACACACACACACACACGCGCACGCACACGAACACGCACACACACACACACGCACGCACGCACACACACACGTAAAAAATAGTAAAATCGTATTGTAGGGACTTTAAAACGTGCTTATTCCTTAAAAACTCACCATGGATTTTTTTTGACCAAAGACTACTCGTTTGCCTAAAGGCAACAGGAGGTAAAAATTCATCCTGGCCATTTCTGTCGTCACAAATGAGACGTCATAACAAATTAAGTCTGAAATCGGAACCAGACTTCTGCAAAGTATAAGACTGTAGAGATTACAAGCAGTAGCGACACTCTTGTCGAAACCTATGATGTGTAGTTCCAAGCTGTTCGGTGTGCAAGGGGTAATAATGGGGAGCGCGAAATTTGAAGAAAACAAAAATATATACAGGGTGTAACACGAAAACCGGGCCATAGGCTTTTAACATGACAAAACAGTTTTTCATTGCCCAAAAGTGGCCTGTTAATTTTAGACAAAATGCTTCAAATAAATTTTGTGGGGAATTAAGTTCTGAACCTAATTCATTAATCATATTTTACTTTGCATGTTTCGTAACTTACCAAATTAAATTTATTGGTATTACTTGACTGTCAGTATGATGTTAGGGATGATGAGAAATTGGAGATGCAGTCTTGGTAAATAGTGTTTATTAAATAGTCATTTAATTAATTTTCCTACTTTTCGATTCCAAATGAATCATCATCAGGAATAGTTAATGTACAGTTGGAAAAAAAGATCATTACATACAAAATCAAAAATTGTAAGGATGAAAATGTCGTCAAAAAGTATCAGAGATAAAATACGTACTTTAACAGATTTTTTCCTAAAAATTTAGGAAAAAATCTATTACATATCACCATTATAAAAAAATCTAGTGTGGCCAACACAATAACTCCCGCCATGTATTGCCCGAGTCACAAATGATTAAGCTAATTCTTATTTTTGGATTATCGAATTTTACTCTAATTTTGGCAGTTTATTTCTTAAAATATAGTCTAATCTAATCCAAGTAACTACCTTTTTTGGATAATAAAATGAAGATTAAATTTTAAATACCGGGATAAAATCGAATTCACTAATCCAAAAATGAGAATTAGCTTAAACTTTTTTGCGAATCGTTAATTTTTATTAGTCTAAAATACATACCTACATATTTACATATGCTGCAAAATTGATTTCCTTTCCTATTGTTCTATTTACTTATTCTTTTTAAAACGTTATTATTATTACTTTGAAAAGATTAGTTCTTTGACAGTGCTTGTTTAAAGTGTAGGCTCCGGGATTTAAATTATAGATAATTTTATAAATTTATCCATAAAATATATAGAAAAAGTATTAATGCAAATCTGTAGAAAATTTAATAATCTTTAATTTTTATAATAACATTAATCTCAAAAAAATAACATTTAAAGGTATTTTTCGAAGAAAAACTATTTTGAGCTTCTAGTAAAATGCCATTTCCGGTTATCCGATTTACATCAAAATCTAATGGGCTCTTTCCATTACAGAAAAAGTTCGAAATACAAGGTTTCAATATTTTCTGAATGATAGTATTTGAGTTAGAGTGAAGGATCCCCACATACACACATACACAGAGAGTGTGCTCAGCGTATTGCACTGTGTCATTGGAGGCCTCTCAAGTTGTCTCTGGAATGCCCCCCATCGAGCTCTTGGCAGAGATGAGGCAGATGCCTGGGACAAAGAAGGAGAAAGATAAGCAAGTACTTGCCAAATGGCAGGAAAAATGGGAGAATGGCTCTATGGGTTCTTGGATCAGAAAACTAATCCCCATACTCGAACCCTGGATAACAAGGAAACACGGGGAGGTATCCTTCCACCTTACCCAGGCTATGACCGGGCACGGATGTTACAAATCATACCTGCACAGAATAGCTAAAGCAGCAAACGACAGGTATAATCACTGTGGAACAATGGAAGTGGATACAGCTGAGCACACGCTCTTTGTATGCAGCAAATGGGAGCCAGAAAGAAACATAGTAGAACAGATTGTGGGAAACCTTAATCCAGACAACATGGTCAACATAATGTTGGAAAGCGAGGTAAACTGGCTCACCATAGAAACGTACATAAATACAATTATGCGAGCGAAGGAAACAATAGAACGAGAGGAACAAAGAATGTAAACAACCGAACATAGAGATGGAGAAATCCAATTAAAACTGATTACCTTGATGAAATGCCAAAAGCGGTCCCAAGGTAATTCAGATGAGGAGGGATGGGAGTTTTGGTGGGTAAAAGTTCTACACTACCCTTACCACTTCCCCAAGGGTAAGCTGCTGGGTGAACATTAGTTTACCCCAACCCTCATAAAAAAAACATACACATAGACATAATCGTAAAAATGTTAAAATTCGATTCTAGGGACCTTAAAACGTGGGCATTTACCAAAATCTCGATATGCGATATTTAGCACGATCCCTATACCTCCCTTACCAAGGAAGGGTAGCGGGAGGTAAAATGTGACAAAACATTGTTACTATTAACACTTGTGTTAAAAGCGAATTAGTTAACATATACCTTGTTCCATTTAAGCCATTCAGTATTGCAGAGCATAGGGAATAGTTTTGACCTCTCTGATTGGCTGAAATTGTAGACAAGAGACAAGTTTACCCAATGTAATTTCGGCTACTTCAAGTTTGCGCTGTTGCCAGCTCCATCTACTGAATGGCTTAAATGGAACAGAGTATAGTAATGACTAATGACGAATGAAACAACAAATTGGCATTTTTGACAAATGTCAAAAAAATAGAAATACATATTTATGAAATGAGAATAAGATAAATGAGATAAACGCCTTTGGGGTATTTGCCATTCCATAAATGCAAAGCAAATGCTATGGTGTCAGCTCAGATTATAATTAATGCTATTTGTGGGGCCCCATTTTACTTTCTCAGCAAGCAATCCAAACACACATGAAGTCACACAATCGTATAAAATGCAATCTGAGACAAACGCCTATGGGAATTTGCCATTCAGTAAATGCAGAAGAACAAATGCCATGGTAGCACCTTAGATTACATCCAATGCTAGTTTTGGAGCCCCATTTTACATACCCAGCAAGCAATACAAACACAAATGAAGACACGCAACAGCATAGAATGCAATCTGAGACAAACGCCACTGGGGCATTTGCCATTCCACAAATGCATAAGAACAAATGCCATGGCATCAGCTCAGATTGCATCCAATCCTAGCTGTGGGGCCCCATTTTACATTCTCAGCAAGCATAAATACACATAAAGTCACACAACTGCATAGAATGCAATCTGAGACAAACGCATTTGGGGCATTTGCGAATCCATAATTACAGAAGAACATATTCCATGGCTTCAGCTCAGATTTCATCCAATGCTAGTTGAGGGGCCCCATTTTACATTCCCAGCAAGCAATGCAAACAACCATGAAGTCACACAACTGCATAAAATATAATCTGTGACAAACGCCTTTCGGAAATTTGCCATCCCATAAATGCAGAAGACCTAATGCCATGGCGTCGGCTCACCTTACATCCAATGCTCGGTGTGGAGCCCTAATTTATAATCTCAGCAAGCAAATCAAACACACATGAAGTCGCACAACTGCATAGAATGCAATCTAAGACAATCGCCTTTGGGGCATTTGCCATTCCACAAATGCAGAAGAACAAATGCCATGGCGTCAGTTCAGATTGCATCCAATGCTAGTTGTAGGGCCCCATTTTACATTTTCAGCAAGCAATACAAACACAGATGAAGGCACACAACTGCATAGAATGCAATCTGTAGCAAATGTCTTTGGGACATTTGGCATACCACAAATACAGATGAACTAATGCCATGGCGTCAGCTCAGATTACTTTCAATGCGAGTTTTGTGGCCCCATTTTACATTCTAAGCAAGCAATACAAACACACATACTTGCTTTATTGCATGTTATTTATGGTACACCCAAATTAAATTTACTCTTTCTTAAAATGAAATTAAAATGTTATAAATGAATGAACACACGACCCATTCCAGTAATTTTATGATAAGAGATACTTATCTTTATTGCGTATTCATTGTGTATCTAAATTGGATTTACTTTTTCTAAAAACGTAATTAAAATGGTATAAATAAATAAATAAATGCAAGACCGATTCCAGTAATTTTATGATAAGTGTCACTTACCATATTGCATGTTGTTGGAACGTGAGAGTCTACAACATTTTGTTCGCGAGTCTAGGCAGTGCGTGCGAGTCGACGCCTGTGATAGAAGCGTTCTAGTAGGGAGGAGGAGCCTAGGAAGGTGGTCGGTAACACAGATATGGCGCGCGGATGCATGCGACGTAAGGGGACTATTGTGTAAACAAGAGGTGAGATAAGCGTAATTACCAATGTATTGTTCTGGCATGGAGAGTTTTCTAGAAAATATAGTTGCTATATAAGCGACACAACTCTGCCAAAGGGAGATAATTACATAGACTGTTAGTTCATCAGAAGGACAATTATTACATAGACAGTGAGGTGAAGAGTGAAATCTGTCCGGGCAGTTAAATATACAGACGATATTGAGTCAGTTGAGCATATAGGCGCTGTGGAGGTCGGTAGGTTCCGGACAGTTGAATGTGATATAAATAAATAGTGATATAAATAGTACAAATAAATAATCAGTAATATCATGTAAATAAATAGTCGCGTTAATTTTTTAAATAAATAAATAAATAATGTTAGTGTGATAACTAGTTAATTATATTCGTAGTCTTAAATTGGTTTTTAATATTTCTTTAATATTAGTAATCTTCATTGTTATAATCTTTCAAATATTTATTTATCGTTTTAATAAACATCTAATTTAACTGATAATAATAAATTGATTTTTATACTTCAACATTATTTATGGTATACCCCAATTGAATTTACATTTTCTGAAATTAAAATTAAAACTGTATAAAAAAATCTGATGTGGCCAACACATGACCTCCCGTCAATTCCATGTTTGAAATAGCAATGAACTTTAAGTAAAGTATCACTTCCGGTTGATTGTTCGTAATAAAATCTAATTTGTTGTTCCAATAAATAGAAAAGTTTGTAATACCAAATTTTGGATTATATTTTATTGTTTTTCCTCGAAAATCTGTTAAGAGCTCCAAATTAAATACCACTTCCGGTTTATCATATAGGTATAGTCAAAATTTAATGTTGTTTCAAAGTATACACGTGTTTTAAATACCAAATTTGAGAAGTTTTGGATCATGTTTTAATATATTTTTTCAAGAAAATCTGTGTATGTTCCTGTAAAGTAGTACTTCCGGTTTATCAATTTTAGAAAATATGTAGTATGTCGTTCTCATTAATATAAAAGTCTTAAATACCAAATTTGAAAAGTTTTGGATTGTATCAATTTATTTTTCACGAAAATCTGTTCGGAGCTTCAAATAAAGTATCACTTCCGGTTTATCAATTGTATTCAAAATCTAGTATGTTGTCCCTCTTCATATAAAAGTCGTAAATACTAAATTTGACAAGTTTTGGAGTATATCATAATATATTTTTCAGGAGAATCTGTTCAAAGCTTCAAGTAAAGTATCACTTCTTGTTGATTAATTCTAGCCAAAGTCCAACATATTATTTCCCATGATATAAAAGTCTTAAATACTGAAATTGAAAAGTTTTGGATTATATTTTAATATAGTTTTTCATTAAAAACTGTTATGGGTTTCAAGTAAAGTATCACTTCCATTTATCCAATATACCTTTTCAATTTAAAGAGATAGAAGATATGCGCAATGGAAATCTGCGCACAGTAAGAACAACAGAGATCCATGGCGTTTGTTTCTAAAAAAATTAGACGTAAAATGTGAGAAATATCTCAGATAACTCTAAAAAGTCTTATCGAAATAAGTTACAAAAGCTTTTATTGAAGTTAAAATGTCTAACGATGCAAATTTTCACTGAGAATACAAGTATTTCAATGACTGCAATATTTTTGACGTTTCGTTTGACAGTCCAATTGGCAGTTGTTCGCGCCTATTTCTTACTATTTGCAGCGATAGAAATAGCCGTTAAATTGAAAAGGTCTATTTTACCCAAAATCTAATCAATTCGTTATATGAATGCAGGAAGCTTAAATACGGAACATAGATATATTTGGAAGTTTGTTGTAAGAGTTATCGTGGACGAAAAGAATCGTCGCACACACACACACAGACATCATCGTAAAAATAGTAAAAACGTGTTGTGAGGACCCTAATTCGTGCTTATTTACTGAAAACTCACCATCGAATTTTTGGCACGATTACATTACCTTCCTTACGTACAGTATGACGGGAGGTAAAAATAAACACGAAACCCATTCCAGTAATATTATGATAAGAGTTACTTACTTTAATAAATGTTAATTTCGGTAGACCCAAATTGAATATACTTTTCTGAAAAAGAAATTGAAAATCATATTTCAGTAAGTTTATGATAAGGACGACTTATGTAAGTTTTGGTATTGATTTTACCTTGTCTCTTGCTTTGTTTGAGAAAATGATTTGATAGGTACTATATTCAGGCGAAATAATTTTTCGTGTCGTAGTATTAAAAACATTGTAAATAAAATGTAGTTCTTAACATTGTCATTTTTATAATTATTTATATACGACAATAAGAATACAAAGATATTTGTAAATTTAGTTTACAAAAATAGTGGTGAATTTTTACAGCACAAACTTTAGAATTCTATCATAGAAAACAGGCGAATACGATTTTACGTTTACCAATCTTGGTAGCATGCACTTTAAAATTCTATATTCGCTTTTTATTTTGGGTATTTTTGGGTTTTATACTATTAAAATAGGAAATATTATGACAGTTGTATATGATAAATATATAAATTGGCTTTGAATTGAATTTTGGCAAAATAATGACGTTAGTTTAATAATTTCGCCTCGAGTCGTACGCTTGCAAGCAAATATTTTGAGACATGCATTCTACCAAATTTTCGCTTAGTGGTGAAAAGCGAAAACAAATGCCTCATTTGATAGAATTCTAAAGTGCGTGCTGTTACTACAGGGGTGCGTTCCAAAACAAAGATACATAGTAAGTGGATCACCTACTTGGAGTACGGTCACGTGACTATATTTGCCGGAGTATTTATGAACGGCTTTGAGTAAATAAAGTAACATAACCTTAAAAATAAGAAAATATCTTTTTGATATGACATTTTGACTGCCAAAAATGATTTATTGTGTGCACTTCCTGTTTTATCAAGACATTTTTTACAATTAATACAGGTTTTACTATTATGTTTTTCAAATGACTTTTTTATAAAATAAATAATCATCAATTACTCCTATATATTGATAATTTTCAAGATTTATTTTTATTACAAAATCGATTTCTGCATGTTTCGTTGTACTCTCCTAGCGTAGCAGAGTACGAAGAGTATGCGCTAGAGTGCGTACTCCGAATTTTGGAACGTTTATCGCGTAAACTCTAAGGGCCGGTTGTACAATTACAGTTTAAACTGCAGCTTAAAATATCGGCTGTTTAAAGTAAAACTAAGTTTACCTGTAGTTTAAACGGCCGATCACGAGCGTGTAACAAAAGTGCAGTGGTTTAAATTAAGTATAAACAGTAAACCGTTGATGTACAACAAGATGTTTGCGCGTTACCATGGTTTTGCAATAAACATAGTTTAAACTGTGATTGTACAACCGGCCCTTAGAATAATCGCAATACTTTTGGAACGGATTTTAGCATACTCAATACTCCAGAGTAAGGTTTTGGAACGCACCCCTGGCTTGCATTACTCACAATAATATATGTAGTTGTCTTGACAACGCTTTTGTGTGACATAATGTCATACATCGTCACTGACATGTGTTATTTTGATAGTACGTCAACAGTCTTTACCTATCATTTGAATAGAATATCTTGGACTTCACATATCATACAGGTAACAATATTTTGGGATAAATTTATTTCATATTTTTTGAAATATCTCGGTGTGTCTGACTGTCTTGTGATCCGAATCAAGGAAATTTAAACCGGCCACATAGCGCACTCAGCAACGAAGGCCCGTTGTAATGAAATCATAACATCCGCACGATGTTCCTGACGTTCCTCATTCTCGCAAGATTTGTACCAAATCCCAAACTTAAATTATTTATGCAAGTATATTTTTGATAATTACTCTAAATTCCAGATACAAGAGAAAGTACAAAAAGCAAGGATATATTGTTGGAGCTTTAAATTCTATTTGGTGAAATCAAAAAGTAATCAAAGAGAAAAAAACAGAAGCATATTAATGGTAGATGCGGTACTGTACAATGTACTATAGAAACAAAATTTAGAAATTACAAATACAAAGTAATATAAATAAGTAATAATAATTATAATATTCAGAGAAATAATGTTAACATGCATCATAGGAGTTGGTAAATATTTTAAAACCATTCTATAGCTAGTTACAGAGCTACATTTTACGTTCTTAGCAAGCAATACAAGCACACTTGAAGCCACAAAACTGCATAGAATTCAATCTGACACAAACGCCTTTGGGGCATTCAACATTTCACAAATGCAGAAAACAAATGCCATGGCAACAGTTTAGATTACCTCCAATGCTAGTTATGGGGCCCCATTTTACATTTTAGCAAGCAATACAAACACACATGAAGGCACACAACTGCATAGAATGTAACCTGAGACAAACGCCTTTGGGGCATTTGCCTTTCCATAAATGAGGAAGAACAAATGCCATGGCGTCAGATCAGATTACCTCCAATGCTGGTTGTTGGGCTCCATTTTACAATCTCAGCAAGCAAATCAAACACACATGAAGTCACACTACTGCATAGAATGTAAACTGAGACAAACGCCTTTGGGGCATTTGCCTTTCCATAAATGAGGAAGAACAAATGCCATGGCGTCAGCTCAGATTACCTCCAATGCTGGTTGTGACGCTCCATTTTACAATCTCAGCAAGCAAATCAAACACACATGAAGTCACAGAACTGCATAGAATGTAACCTGAGACAAACGCCTTTGGGGCATTTGCCTTTCCATAAATGAGGAAGAACAAATGCCATGGCGTCAGCTCAGATTACCTCCAATGCTGGTAGTTGGGCTCCATTTTACAATCTCAGCAAGCAAATCAAACACACATGAAGTCACACAACTGCATAGAATGTTACCTGAGACAAACGCCTTTGGGGCATTTGCCTTTCCATAAATGAGGAAGAACAAATGCCATGGCGTCAGCTCAGATTACCTCCAATGCTGGTTTTGGGGCTCCATTTTACAATCTCAGCAAGCAAATCAAACACACATGAAGTCACAGAACTGTATAGAATGTAACCTGAGACAAACGCCTTTGGGGCATTTGCCTTTCCATAAATGAGGAAGAACAAATGCCATGGCGTCAGCTCAGATTACCTCCAATGCTGGTAGTTGGGCTCCATTTTACAATCTCAGCAAGCAAATCAAACACACATGAAGTCACACAACTGCATAGAATGTTACCTGAGACAAACGCCTTTGGGGCATTTGCCTTTCCATAAATGAGGAAGAACAAATGCCATGGCGTCAGTTCAGATTACCTCCAATGCTGGTTTTGGGGCTCCATTTTACAATCTCAGCAAGCAAATCAAACACACATGAAGTCACAGAACTGTATAGAATGTAACCTGAGACAAACGCCTTTGGGGCATTTGCCTTTCCATAAATGAGGAAGAACAAATGCCATGGCGTCAGCTAAAATTACCTCCAATGCTGGTTTTGGGGCTCCATTTTACAATCTCAGCAAGCAAATCAAACACACATGAAGTCACAAAACTGCGTAGAATGTAACCTGAGACAAACGCCTTTAGGGCATTTGCCTTTCCATAAATGAGGAAGAACAAATGCCATGGCGTCACCTCAAATTACTTCCAATGCTGGTTGTGGGGCTCCATTTTACAATCTCAGCAAGCAAATCAAACACACATGAAGTCACACAACTGCATAAAATGTAACCTGAGACAAACTCCTTTGGGGCATTTGCCTTTCCATAAATGAGGAAGAACAAATGCCATGGCATCAGCTTAGATTATCTCCAATGCTGGTTGTGGGGCTCTATTTTACAATCTCAGCAAGCAAATCAAACACACATGTAGTCACACAACTGCATAGAATGTAACCTGAGACAAAAGTCTTTGGGGCATTTGCCTTTTCATAAATGAGAAAGAACAAATGCCATGGCGCCAGCTCTGATTACCTCCAATGCTGGTTGTGGGGCTCCATTTTACAATCTCAGCAAGCAAATCAAACACACATGAAGTCACACAACTGCATAGAATGTAACCTGAGACAAACGCCTTTGGGGCATTTGCCTTTCCATAAATGAGGAAGAACAAATGCCATGGAGTCAGCTCAGATTACTTCCAATGCTGGTTTTGGGGCTCCATTTTACAATCTCAGCAAGCAAATCAAACACACATGAAGTCACAGAACTGCAAAAAATGTAACCTGAGACAAACGCCTTTGGGGCATTTGCCTTTCCATAAATGAGGAATAACAAATGCCATGGCGTCAGCTCAGATTACCTCGAATGCTGGTTGTGGGGCTCCATTTTACAATCTCAGCAAGCAAATCAAACACACATAAAGTCACACAACTGCATAGAATGTAACCTGAGACAAACGCCTTTGGGGCATTTGCCTTTCCGTAAATGAGGAAGAACAAATGCCATCGCGTCAGCTCAGATTACCTCCAATGCTGGTTGTGGGGCTCCATTTTACAATCTCAGCAAGCAAATCAAACACACATGAAGTCACACAACTGCATAGAATGTAACCTGAGACAAACGCCTTTGGGGCATTTGCCTTTCCATAAATGAGGAAGAACAAATGCCATGGCGTCAGCTCAGATTACCTCCAATGCTAGTTGTGGGGCTCCATTTTACAATCTCAGTAAGCAAATCAAACACACATGAAGTCACAGAACTGCATAGAATGTAACCTGAGACAAACGCCTTTGGGGCATTTGCCTTTCCATAAATGAGGAAGAACAAATGCCATGGCGTCAGCTCAGATTACCTCCAATGCTGGTTTTGGGGCTCCATTTTACAATCTCAGCAAGCAAATCAAACACACATGAAGGCACAAAACTGCATAGAATGTAACCTGAGACAAACGCCTGTGGGGCATTTGCCTTTCCATAAATGAGGAAGAACAAATGCCATGGCGTCAGCTCAGATTACCTCCAATGCTGGTTATGGGGCTCTCTTTTACATTCTCAGCAAGCAAATCAAACACACATGAAGTCACACAACTGCATAGAATGTTACCTGAGACAAACGCCTTTGGGGCATTTGCCTTTCCATAAATGAGGAAGAACAAATGCCATGGCTTCAGCTCAGATTACCTCCAATGCTAGTTGTGGGGCTCCATTTTACAATCTCAGCAAGCAAATCAAACACACATGAAATCACAGAACTGCATAGAATGTAACATGAGACAAACGCCTTTGGGGCATTTGCCTTTCCATAAATGAGGAAGAACAAATGCCATGGCGTCAGCTCAGATTACCTCCAATGCTAGTTGTGGGGCTCTCTTTTACAATCTCAGCAAGCAAATCAAACACACATGAAGTCACACAACTGCATAGAATGTAACCTGAGACAAACGCCTTTGGGGCATTTGCCTTTCCATAAATGAGGAAGAACAAATGCCGTGGCGTCAGCTCAGATTACCTCCATTGCTAGTTGTGGGGCTCTCTTTTACAATCTCAGCAAGCAAATCAAACACACATGAAGTCACAAAACTGCATAGAATGTAACCTGAGACAAACACCTTTGGGGCATTTGCTTTTCCATAAATGAGGAAGAACAAATGCCATGGCGTCAGCTCAGATTACCTCCAATGCTGGTTGAGGGGCTCCATTTTACAATCTCAGCAAGCAAATCAAACACACTTGAAGTCACACAACTGCATAGAATGTAACCTGAGACAAAAGCCTTTGGGGCATTTGCCTTTCCGTAAATGAGGAAGAACAAATGCCATGGCGTCAGCTCAGATTACCTCCAATGCTGGTTGTGGGGCTCCATTTTACAATCTCAGCTAGCAAATCAAACACACTTGAAGTCACACAACTGCATAGAATGTAACCTGAGACAAACGCCTTTGGGGCATTTGCCTTTCCATAAATGAGGAAGAACAAATGCCATGGCGTCAGCTCAGAGTACCTCCAATGCTGGTTGTGGGGCTCAATATTACAATCTCAGCAAGCAAATCAAACACACATGAAGTCACAGAACTGCATAGAATTTAACCTGAGACAAACGCCTTTGGGGCATTTGCCTTTCCATAAATGAGGAAGGACAAATGCCATGGCGTCAGCTCAGATTACCTCCAATGCTGGTTGTTGGGCTCCATTTTACAATCTCAGCAAGCAAATCAAACACATAAAGTCACAGAACTGCATAGAGTGTAACCTGAGACAAACGCCTTTGGGGCATTTGCCTTTCCATAAATGAGGAAGAACAAATGCCATGGCGTCAGCTCAGATTACCCCCAATGCTGGTTGTAGGGCTCCATTTTACAATCTCAGCAAGCAAATCAAACACACATGAAGTCACAGAACTGTGTAGAATGTAACCTGAGACAAACGCCTTTAGGGCATTTGCCTTTCCATAAATGAGGAAGAACAAATGCCATGGCGTCAGCTCACACTACCTCCGATGCTGGTTGTGGGGCTCCATTTTACAATCTCAGCAAGCAAATCAAACACACATGAAGGCACAAAACTGCATAGAATGTAACCTGAGACAAACGCCTTTGGGGCATTTGCCTTTCCATAAATGAGGAAGGACAAATGCAATGGCGTCAGCTCAGATTACCTCCAATGCTGGTTATGGGGCTCTCCTTTACAATCTCAGCAAGCAAATCAAACACACATGAAGGCACAAAACTGCATAGAATGTAACCTGAGACAAACGCCTTTGGGGCATTTGCCTTTCCACAAATGAGGAAGAACAAATGCCATGGCGTCAGCTCAGATTACCTTTCAATGCTAGTTGTGGGGCTCCATTTTACAATCTCAGCAAGCAAATCAAACACACATGAAGTCACAGAACTGCATAGAATGTAACCTGAGACAAACGCCTTTGGGGCATTTGCCTTTCCATAAATGAGGAAGAACAAATGTCATGGCGTAAGCTCAGATTACCTCCAATGCTGATTGTGGGGCTCCATTTTACAATCTCAGCAAGCAAATCAAACACACATGAAGTCACAAAACTGCGTAGAATGTAACCTGAGACAAACGCCTTTGGGGCATTTGCCTTTCCATAAATGAGGAAGAACAAATGCCATGGCGTCAGCTCAGATTACCTCCAATGCTGGTTGTGGAGCTCCATTTTACAATCTCAGCAAGGAAATCAAACACACATGAAGTCACACAACTTCATAAAATGTAACCTGAGACAAACGCCTTTAGGGCATTTGCCTTTCTATAAATGAGGAAGAACAAATGCCATGGAATCAGCTTAGATTATCTCCAATGCTGGTCGTGGGGCTCTATTTTACAATCTCAGCAAGCAAATCAAACACACATGTAGTCACACAACTGCATAGAATGTAACCTGAGACAAACGTTTTTGGGGCATTTGCCTTTCCATAAATGAGGAAGAACAAATGCCATGGCGTCAGCTCAGATTACCTCCAATGCTAGTTGTGGGGCTCTCTTTTACAATCTCAGCAAGCAAATCAAACACACATGAAGTCACACAACTGCATAGAATGTAACCTGAGACAAACACCTTTGGGGCATTTGCCTTTCCATAAATGAGGAAGAACAAATGTTATGGCGTCAGCTCAGATTACCTCCAATGCTGGTTGTTGGGCTCCATTTTACAATCTCAGCAAGCAAAACAAACACACATGAAGTCACAGAACTGCATAGAATGTAACCTGAGACAAGCGCCTTTGGGGAATTTGCCTTTCCATAAATGAGGAAGAACAAATGCCATGGCGTCAGCTCTGATTACCTCCAATGCTGGTTGTGGGGCTCCATTTTACAATCTCAGCAAGCAAATCAAACACACATGAAGTCACAGAACTGCATAGAATGTAACCTGAGACAAACGCCTTTGGGGCATTTGCCTTTCCATAAATGAGGAAGAACAAATGCCATGGCGTCAGCTCAGATTACCTCCAATGCTGGTTGTTGGGCTCCATTTTACAATCTCAGCAAGCAAATCAAACACACATGAAGTCACAGAACTGCATAGAATGTAACCTGAGACAAACGCCTTTGGGGAATTTGCCTTTCCATAAATGAGGAAGAACAAATGCCATGGCGTCAGCTCTGATTACCTCCAATGCTGGTTGTGGGGCTCCATTTTACAATCTCAGCAAGCAAATCAAACACACATGAAGTCACAGAACTGCATAGAATGTAACCTGAGACAAACGCCTTTGGGGCATTTGCCTTTCCATAAATGAGGAAGAACAAATGCCATGGCGTAAGCTCACATTACCTCCAATGCTGATTGTGGGGCTCCATTTTCCAATCTCAGCAAGCAAATCAAACACACATGAAGTCACAAAACTGCGTAGAATGTAACCTGAGACAAACGCCTTTGGGGCATTTGCCTTTCCATAAATGAGGAAGAACAAATGCCATGGCGTCAGCTCAGATTACCTCCAATACTGGTTGTGGAGCTCCATTTTACAATCTCAGCAAGGAAATCAAACACACATGAAGTCACACAACTGCATAAAATGTAACCTGAGACAAACGCCTTTAGGGCATTTGCCTTTCTATAAATGAGGAAGAACAAATGCCATGGCATCAGCTTAGATTATCTCCAATGCTGGTCGTGGGGCTCTACTTTACAATCTCAGCAAGCAAATCAAACACACATGTAGTCACACAACTGCATAGAATGTAACCTGAGACAAACGTTTTTGGGGCATTTGCCTTTCCATAAATGAGAAAGAACAAATGCCATGGCGTCAGCTCTGATTACCTCCAATGCTGGTTGTGGGGCTCCATTTTACAATATCAGCAAGCAAATCAAACACACATGAAGTCACACAACTGCGTAGAATGTAACCTGAGACAAACGCCTTTGGGGCATTTGCCTTTCCATAAATGAGGAAGAACAAATGCCATGGCGTCAGCTCAGATTACCTCCAATGCTAGTTGTGGGGCTCTCTTTTACAATCTCAGCAAGCAAATCAAACACACATGAAGTCACACAACTGCATAGAATGTAACCTGAGACAAACACCTTTGGGGCATTTGCCTTTCCATAAATGAGGAAGAACAAATGTTATGGCGTCAGCTCAGATTACCTCCAATGCTGGTTGTTGGGCTCCATTTTACAATCTCAGCAAGCAAAACAAACACACATGAAGTCACAGAACTGCATAGAATGTAACCTGAGACAAGCGCCTTTGGGGAATTTGCCTTTCCATAAATGAGGAAGAACAAATGCCATGGCGTCAGCTCTGATTACCTCCAATGCTGGTTGTGGGGCTCCATTTTACAATCTCAGCAAGCAAATCAAACACACATGAAGTCACAGAACTGCATAGAATGTAACCTGAGACAAACGCCTTTGGGGAATTTGCCTTTCCATAAATGAGGAAGAACAAATGCCATGGCGTCAGCTCTGATTACCTCCAATGCTGGTTGTGGGGCTCCATTTTACAATCTCAGCAAGCAAATCAAACACACATGAAGTCACAGAACTGCATAGAATGTAACCTGAGACAAACGCCTTTGGGGCATTTGCCTTTCCATAAATGAGGAAGAACAAATGCCGTGGCGTCAGCTCAGATTACCTCAAATGCTAGCTGTGGGGCTCCATTTTACAATCTCAGCAAGCAAATCAAACACACATGAAGTCACAGAACTGCATAGAATGTAACCTGCGACAAACGCCGTTGGGGCATTTGCCTTTCCATAAATGAGGAAGAACAAATGCCATGGCGTCAGCTCAGATTACCTCCAATGCTGGTTTTGGGGCTCCATTTTACAATCTCAGCAAGCAAATCAAACACACATGAAGGCACAGAACTGCATAGAATGTAACCTGAGACAAACGCCTTTGGGGCATTTGCCTTTCCATAAATGAGGAAGAACAAATGCCATGGCGTCAGCTCAGATTACCTCCAATGCTGGTTATGGGGCTCTCTTTTACAATCTCAGCAAGCAAATCAAACACACATGAAGTCACAGAACTGCATAGAATGTAACCTGAGACAAACGCCTTTGGGGCATTTGCCTTTCCATAAATGAGGAAAAACAAATGCCATGGCGTCAGCTCAGATTACCTCCAATGCTGGTTTTAGGGCTCCATTCTACAATCTCAGCAAGCAAATCAAACACACATGAAGGCACAAAACTGCATAGAATGTAACCTCAGTCAAACGCCTTTGGGGCATTTGCCTTTCCATAAATGAGGAAGAACAAATGCCATGGCGTCAGCTCAGATTACCTCTAATGCTGGTTATGGGGCTCTCTTTTACAATCTCAGCAAGCAAATCAAACACACATGAAGTCACACAACTGCATAGAATGTAACCTGAGACAAACACCTTTGGGGCATTTGCCTTTCCATAAATGAGGAAGAACAAATGTTATGGCGTCAGCTCAGATTACCTCCAATGCTGGTTGTTGGGCTCCATTTTACAATCTCAGCAAGCAAAACAAACACACATGAAGTCACAGAACTGCATAGAATGTAACCTGAGACAAGCGCCTTTGGGGAATTTGCCTTTCCATAAATGAGGAAGAACAAATGCCATGGCGTCAGCTCTGATTACCTCCAATGCTGGTTGTGGGGCTCCATTTTACAATCTCAGCAAGCAAATCAAACACACATGAAGTCACAGAACTGCATAGAATGTAACCTGAGACAAACGCCTTTGGGGAATTTGCCTTTCCATAAATGAGGAAGAACAAATGCCATGGCGTCAGCTCTGATTACCTCCAATGCTGGTTGTGGGGCTCCATTTTACAATCTCAGCAAGCAAATCAAACACACATGAAGTCACAGAACTGCATAGAATGTAACCTGAGACAAACGCCTTTGGGGCATTTGCCTTTCCATAAATGAGGAAGAACAAATGCCGTGGCGTCAGCTCAGATTACCTCAAATGCTAGCTGTGGGGCTCCATTTTACAATCTCAGCAAGCAAATCAAACACACATGAAGTCACAGAACTGCATAGAATGTAACCTGCGACAAACGCCGTTGGGGCATTTGCCTTTCCATAAATGAGGAAGAACAAATGCCATGGCGTCAGCTCAGATTACCTCCAATGCTGGTTTTGGGGCTCCATTTTACAATCTCAGCAAGCAAATCAAACACACATGAAGGCACAGAACTGCATAGAATGTAACCTGAGACAAACGCCTTTGGGGCATTTGCCTTTCCATAAATGAGGAAGAACAAATGCCATGGCGTCAGCTCAGATTACCTCCAATGCTGGTTATGGGGCTCTCTTTTACAATCTCAGCAAGCAAATCAAACACACATGAAGTCACAGAACTGCATAGAATGTAACCTGAGACAAACGCCTTTGGGGCATTTGCCTTTCCATAAATGAGGAAAAACAAATGCCATGGCGTCAGCTCAGATTACCTCCAATGCTGGTTTTAGGGCTCCATTCTACAATCTCAGCAAGCAAATCAAACACACATGAAGGCACAAAACTGCATAGAATGTAACCTCAGTCAAACGCCTTTGGGGCATTTGCCTTTCCATAAATGAGGAAGAACAAATGCCATGGCGTCAGCTCAGATTACCTCTAATGCTGGTTATGGGGCTCTCTTTTACAATCTCAGCAAGCAAATCAAACACACATGAAGTCACACAACTGCATAGAATGTAACCTGAGACAAACGCCTTTGGGGCATTTGCCTTTCCATAAATGAGGAAGAACAAATGCCGTGGCGTCAGCTCAGATTATCTCAAATGCTAGCTGTGGGGCTCCATTTTACAATCTCAGCAAGCAAATCAAACACACATGAAGTCACACAACTGCATAGAATGTAACCTGAGACAAACGCCGTTGGGGCATTTGCCTTTCCATAAATGAGGAAGAACAAATGCCATGGCGTCAGCTCAGATTACCTCCAATGCTGGTTTTGGGGCTCCATTTTACAATCTCAGCAAGCAAATCAAACACACATGAAGGCACAGAACTGCATAGAATGTAACCTGAGACAAACGCCTTTGGGGCATTTGCCTTTCCATAAATGAGGAAGAACAAATGCCATGGCGTCAGCTCAGATTACCTCCAATGCTGGTTATGGGGCTCTCTTTTACAATCTCAGCAAGCAAATCAAACACACATGAAGTCACACAACTGCATAGAATGTAACCTGAGACAAACGCCTTTGGGGCATTTGCCTTTCCATAAATGAGGAAGAACAAATGCCATGGCGTCAGCTCAGATTACCTCCAATGCTAGTTGTGGGGCTCTCTTTTACAATCTCAGCAAGCAAATCAAACACACATGAAGTCACACAACTGCATAGAATGTTACCTGAGACAAACGCCTTTGGGGCATTTGCCTTTCCATAAATGAGGAAGAGCAAATGCCATGGCGTCAGCTCAGATTACCTCCAATGCTAGTTGTGGGGCTCCATTTTACAATCTCAGCAAGCAAATCAAACACACATGAAGTCACAGAACTGCATAGAATGTAACCTGAGACAAACGCCTTTGGGGCATTTGCCTTTCCATAAATGAGGAGAAACAAATGCCATGGCGTCAGCTCAGATTACCTCCAATGCTGGTTTTAGGGCTCCATTCTACAATCTCAGCAAGCAAATCAAACACACGTGAAGGCACAAAACTGCATAGAATGTAACCTCAGTCAAACGCCTTTGGGGCATTTGCCTTTCCATAAATGAGGAAGAACAAATGCCATGGCGTCAGCTCAGATTACCTCTAATGCTGGTTATGGGGCTCTCTTTTACAATCTCAGCAAGCAAATCAAACACACATGAAGTCACACAACTGCATAGAATGTAACCTGAGACAAACGCCTTTGGGGCATTTGCCTTTCCATAAATGAGGAAAAACAAATGCCATGGCGTCAGCTCAGATTACCTCCAATTCTGGTTTTGGGGCTCCATTTTACAATCTCAGCAAGCAAATCAAACACACATGAAGGCACAAAACTGCATAGAATGTAACCTCAGACAAACGCCTTTGGGGCATTTGCCTTTCCATAAATGAGGAAGAACAAATGCCATGGCGTCAGCTCAGATTACCTCTAATGCTGGTTATGGGGCTCTCTTTTACAATCTCAGCAAGCAAATCAAACACACATGAAGTCACACAACTGCATAGAATGTAACCTGAGACAAACGCCTTTGGGGCATTTGCCTTTCCATAAATGAGGAAGAACAAATGCCATGGCATCAGCTTAGATTATCTCCAATGCTTGTTGTGGGGCTCCATTTTACAATCTCAGCTAGCAAATCAAACACACATGTAGTCACACAACTGCATAGAATGTAACCTGAGACAAACGTTTTTGGGGCATTTGCCTTTCCATAAATGAGAAAGAACAAATGCCATGGCGTCAGCTCTGATTACCTCCAATGCTGGTTGTGGGGCTCCATTTTACAATCTCAGCAAGCAAATCAAACACGCATGAAGTCACACAACTACATAGAATGTAACCTGAGACAAACGCCTTTGGGGCATTTGCCTTTCCATAAATGAGGAAGAACAAATGCCATGGCGTCAGCTCAGATTACCTCCAATGCTGGTTATGGGGCTCTCTTTTACAATCTCAGCAAGCAAATCAAACACACATGAAGTCACACAACTGCATAGAATGTAACCTGAGACAAACGCCTTTGGGGCATTTGCCTTTCCATAAATGAGGAAGAACAAATGCCATGGCGTCAGCTCAGATTACCTCCAATGCTAGTTGTGGGGCTCTCTTTTACAATCTCAGCAAGCAAATCAAACACACATGAAGTCACACAACTGCATAGAATGTTACCTGAGACAAACGCCTTTGGGGCATTTGCCTTTCCATAAATGAGGAAGAGCAAATGCCATGGCGTCAGCTCAGATTACCTCCAATGCTAGTTGTGGGGCTCCATTTTACAATCTCAGCAAGCAAATCAAACACACATGAAGTCACAGAACTGCATAGAATGTAACCTGAGACAAACGCCTTTGGGGCATTTGCCTTTCCATAAATGAGGAAAAACAAATGCCATGGCGTCAGCTCAGATTACCTCCAATGCTGGTTTTAGGGCTCCATTCTACAATCTCAGCAAGCAAATCAAACACACATGAAGACACAAAACTGCATAGAATGTAACCTCAGGCAAACGCCTTTGGGGCATTTGCCTTTCCATAAATGAGGAAGAACAAATGCCATGGCGTCAGCTCAGATTACCTCTAATGCTGGTTATGGGGCTCTCTTTTACAATCTCAGCAAGCAAATCAAACACACATGAAGTCACACAACTGCATAGAATGTAACCTGAGACAAACGCCTTTGGGGCATTTGCCTTTTCATAAATGAGGAAGAACAAATGCCGTGGCGTCAGCTCAGATTACCTCAAATGCTAGCTGTGGGGCTCCATTTTACAATCTCAGCAAGCAAATCAAACACACATGAAGTCACACAACTGCATAGAATGTAACCTGAGACAAACGCCGTTGGGGCATTTGCCTTTCCATAAATGAGGAAGAACAAATGCCATGGCGTCAGCTCAGATTACCTCCAATGCTGGTTTTGGGGCTCCATTTTACAATCTCAGCAAGCAAATCAAACACACATGAAGGCACAGAACTGCATAGAATGTAACCTGAGACAAACGCCTTTGGGGCATTTGCCTTTCCATAAATGAGGAAGAACAAATGCCATGGCGTCAGCTCAGATTACCTCCAATGCTGGTTATGGGGCTCTCTTTTACAATCTCAGCAAGCAAATCAAACACACATGAAGTCACACAACTGCATAGAATGTAACCTGAGACAAACGCCTTTGGGGCATTTGCCTTTCCATAAATGAGGAAGAACAAATGCCATGGCGTCAGCTCAGATTACCTCCAATGCTAGTTGTGGGGCTCTCTTTTACAATCTCAGCAAGCAAATCAAACACACATGAAGTCACACAACTGCATAGAATGTTACCTGAGACAATAGCCTTTGGGGCATTTGCCTTTCCATAAATGAGGAAGAGCAAATGCCATGGCGTCAGCTCAGATTACCTCAAATGCTAGTTGTGGGGCTCCATTTTACAATCTCAGCAAGCAAATCAAACACACATGAAGTCACAGAACTGCATAGAATGTAACCTGAGACAAACGCCTTTGGGGCATTTGCCTTTCCATAAATGAGGAAGAACAAATGCCATGGCGTCAGCTCAGATTACCTCTAATGCTGGTTATGGGGCTCTCTTTTACAATCTCAGCAAGCAAATCAAACACACATGAAGTCACACAACTGCATAGAATGTAACCTGAGACAAACGCCTTTGGGTCATTTACCTTTCCATAAATGAGGAAAAACAAATGCCATGGCGTCAGCTCAGATTACCTCCAATTCTGGTTTTGGGGCTCCATTTTACAATCTCAGCAAGCAAATCAAACACACATGAAGGCACAAAACTGCATAGAATGTAACCTCAGACAAACGCCTTTGGGGCATTTGCCTTTCCATAAATGAGGAAGAACAAATGCCATGGCGTCAGCTCAGATTACCTCTAATGCTGGTTATGGGGCTCTCTTTTACAATCTCAGCAAGCAAATCAAACACACATGAAGTCACACAACTGCATAGAATGTAACCTGAGACAAACGCCTTTGGGGCATTTGCCTTTCCATAAATGAGGAAGAACAAATGCCATGGCGTCAGCTCAGATTACCTCCAATGCTAGTTGTGGGGCTCTCTTTTACAATCTCAGCAAGCAAATCAAACACACATGAAGTCACACAACTGCATAGAATGTTACCTGAGACAAACGCCTTTGGGGCATTTGCCTTTCCATACATGAGGAAGAGCAAATGCCATGGCGTCAGCTCTGATTACCTCCAATTCTGGATGTGGGGCTCCATTTTACAATCTCAGCAAGCAAATCAAACACACATGAAGTCACAGAACTGCATAGAATGTAACCTGAGACAAACGCCTTTGGGGCATTTGCCTTTCCATAAATGAGGAAGAACAAATGCCGTGGCGTCAGCTCAGATTACCTCAAATGCTAGCTGTGGGGCTCCATTTTACAATCTCAGCAAGCAAATCAAACACACATGAAGTCACAGAACTGCATAGAATGTAACCTGAGACATACGCCTTTGGGGAATTTGCCTTTCCATAAATGAGGAAGAACAAATGCCATGGCGTCAGCTCAGATTACCTCCAATGCTGGTTATGGGGCTCTCTTTTACAATCTCAGCAAGCAAATCAAACACACATGAAGTCACACAACTGCATAAAATATAACCTGGGACAAACGCCTTTGGGGCATTTGCCTTTCCATAAATGAGGAAGAACAAATGCCATGGCGTCAGCTCAGATTACCTCCAATGCTAGTTGTGGGGCTCTCTTTTACAATCTCAGCAAGCAAATCAAACACACATGAAGTCACACAACTGCATAGAATGTTACCTGAGACAAACGCCTTTGAGGCATTTGCCTTTCCATAAATGAGGAAGAACAAATGCCATGGCGTCAGCTCAGATTACATCTAATGCTGGTTATGGGGCTCTCTTTTACAATCTCAGCAAGCAAATCAAACACACGTGAAGTCACAGAACTGCATAGAATGTAACCTGAGACAAACGCCTTTGGGGAATTTGCCTTTCCATAAATGAGGAAGAACAAATGCCATGGCGTCAGCTCTGATTACCTCCAATGCTGGTTGTGGGGCTCCATTTTACAATCTCAGCAAGCAAATCAAACACACATGAAGTCACAGAACTGCATAGAATGTAACCTGAGACAAACGCCTTTGGGGCATTTGCCTTTCCATAAATGAGGAAGAACAAATGCCGTGGCGTCAGCTCAGATTACCTCAAATGCTAGCTGTGGGGCTCCATTTTACAATCTCAGCAAGCAAATCAAACACACATGAAGTCACAGAACTGCATAGAATGTAACCTGCGACAAACGCCGTTGGGGCATTTGCCTTTCCATAAATGAGGAAGAACAAATGCCATGGCGTCAGCTCAGATTACCTCCAATGCTGGTTTTGGGGCTCCATTTTACAATCTCAGCAAGCAAATCAAACACACATGAAGTCACACAACTGCATAGAATGTAACCTGGGACAAACGCCTTTGGGGCATTTGCCTTTCCATAAATGAGGAAGAACAAATGCCATGGCGTCAGCTCAGATTACCTCCAATGCTAGTTGTGGGGCTCTCTTTTACAATCTCAGCAAGCAAATCAAACACACATGAAGTCACAGAACTGCATAGAATGTAACCTGCGACAAACGCCGTTGGGGCATTTGCCTTTCCATAAATGAGGAAGAACAAATGCCATGGCGTCAGCTCAGATTACCTCCAATGCTGGTTTTGGGGCTCCATTTTACAATCTCAGCAAGCAAATCAAACACACATGAAGTCACACAACTGCATAGAATGTTACCTGAGACAAACGCCTTTGGGGCATTTGCCTTTCCACAAATGAGGAAGAACAAATGCCATGGCGTCAGCTCAGATTACCTTTCAATGCTAGTTGTGGGGCTCCATTTTACAATCTCAGCAAGCAAATCAAACACACATGAAGTCACAGAACTGCATAGAATGTAACCTGAGACAAACGCCTTTGGGGCATTTGCCTTTCCATAAATGAGGAAAAACAAATGCCATGGCGTCAACTCAGATTACCTCCAATGCTGGTTTTGGGGCTCCATTTTACAATCTCAGCAAGCAAATCAAACACACATGAAGGCACAAAACTGCATAGAATGTAACCTCAGACAAACGCCTTTGGGGCATTTGCCTTTCCATAAATGAGGAAGAACAAATGCCATGGCGTCAGCTCAGATTACCTCTAATGCTGGTTATGGGGCTCTCTTTTACAATCTCAGCAAGCAAATCAAACACACATGAAGTCACAGAGCTGCATAGAATTTAACCTGAGACAAACGCCTTTGGGGCATTTGCCTTTCCATAAATGAGGAAGGACAAATGCCATGGCGTCACCTCAGATTACCTCCAATGCTGGTTGTGGGGTTCCATTTTACATTCTCAGCAAGCAAATCAAACACACATGAAGTCACAGAACTGCATAGAATGTAACCTGAGACAAACGCCTTTAGGGCATTTGCCTTTCCATAAATAAGGAAGAACAAATACCATGGCGTCAGCTCAGATTACCTCCAATGATGGTTGTGGGGCTCCATTTTACAATCTCAGCAAGCAAATCAAACACACATGAAGTCAAAAAACTGCGTAGAATGTAACCTGAGACAAACGCCTTTGGGGCATTTGCCTTTCCATAAATGAGGAAGAACAAATGCCATGGAGTCAGCTCAGATTATCTCCAATGCTGGTTGTGGGGCTCTATTTTACAATCTCAGCAAGCAAATCAAACACCCATGTAGTCACACAACTGCATAGAATGTAACCTGAGACAAACGCCTTTGGGGCATTTGCCTTTCCATAAATGAGGAAGAACAAATGCCGTGGCGTCAGCTCAGATTACCTCCAATGCTAGTTGTGGGTATTTATTTTGCAATCTCAGCAAGCAAATCAAACACACATGTAGTCACACAACTGCATAGAATGTAACCTGAGACAAACGCCTTTGGGGCATTTGCCTTTCCATAAATGAGGAAGAACAAATGCCGTGGCGTCAGCTCAGATTACTTCCAATGCTAGTTGTGGGGCTCCATTTTACAATCTCAGCAAGCAAATCAAACACACGTGAAGTCACACAACTGGATAGAATGTAACCTGAGACAAACGCCTTTGGGGCATTTGCCTTTCCATAAATGAGTAAGAATAAATGCCATGGCGTCAGTTCAGATTACCTCCAATGCTAGTTGTGGGGCTCCATTTTACAATCTCAGCAAGCAAATCAAACACACATGTAGTCATACACCTTCATAGAATGTAACCTGAGACAATCGTTTTTGGGGCATTTGCCTTTCCATAAATGAGGAAGAACAAATGCCATGGCGTCAGCTCTGATTACCTCCAATGCTGGTTGTAGGGCTCCATTTTACAATCTCAGCAAGCAAATCAAACACACATGAAGTCACACAACTGCATTGAATGCAACCTGAGACAAACGCCTTTGCGGCATTTGCATTTCCATAAATGACGAAGAACAAATTGCCATGGCGTCAGCTCAGATTACCTCCAATGCTAGTTGTGGGGCTCCATTTTACAATCTCAGCAAGCAAATCAAACACACATGAAGTCACAGAACTGCATAGAATGTAACCTGAGACAAACGCCTTTGGGGCATTTGCCTTTCCACAAATGAGGAAGAACAAATGCCATGGCGTCAGCTCAGATTACCTCCAATGCTGGTAGTGGGGCACCATTTTCCAATCTCAGCAAGCAAATCAAACACACATGAAGTCACACAACTGCATAGAATGTAACCTAAGACAAACGCCTTTGGGGCATTTGCCTATCCATAAATGAGGAAGAACAAATGCCATGGCGTCAGCTCAGATTACCTCCAATGCTGGTTTTGGGGCTCAATTTTACAATCTCAGTTTGCAAATCAAATACACATGAAGGCACAAAACTGCATAGAATGTAACCTGAGACAAACGCCTTTGGGGCATTTGCCTTTCCATAAATGAGAAAGAACAAATGCCATGGCGTCAGCTCAGATTACCTCCAATGCTGGTTGTGGGGCTTTATTTTACAATTTTAGCAAGCAAATCAAACACACATGAAGTCAAAAAACTGCGTAGAATGTAACCTGAGACAAACGCCTTTGGGGCATTTGCCTTTCCATAAATGAGGAAGAACAAATGCCATGGCGTCAGCTCAGATTACCTCCAATGCTGGTTGTGGGGCTCCATTTTACAATCTCAGCAAGCAAATCAAACACACATCAAGTCACAAAACTGCATAGAATGTAACCTGAGACAAACGCCTTTAGGGCATTTGACTTTCCATAAATGAAGAAGAACAAATGTTATGGCGTCAGCTCAGATTACCTCCAATGCTAGTTGTGGGGCTCTCTTTTACAATCTCAGCAGGCAAATCAAACACACATGAAGTCACAAAACTGCTTAGAATGTAACCTGAGACAAACGCTTTTGGGGTATTTGCCTTTCCATAAATGAGGAAGAACAAATGCCATGGTGTCAGCTCAGATTACCTCCAATGCTGGCTGTGGGGCTCCATTTTACAATCTCAGCAAGCAAATCAAACACACATGAAGTCACACAACTGCATAAAATGTAACCTGAGACAAACGCCTTTGGGGAATTTGCTTTTCCATAAATGAGGAAGAATCAATGCCATGGCGTCAGTTTAAATTATCTCCAATGCTGGTTGTGGGGTTCTATTTTACAATCTCAGCAAGCAAATCAAACACACATGTAGTCACACAACTGCATAGAATGTAACCTGAGACTAACGTTTTTGGGGCATTTGCCTTTCCATAAATGAGAAAGAACAAATGCCATGGCGTCAGCTCTGATTACCTCCAATGCTGGTTGTGGGGCTCCATTTTACAATCTCAGCAAGCAAATCAAACACGCATGAAGTCACACAACTGCATAGAATGTAACCTGAGACAAACGCCTTAGGGGCATTTGCCTTTCCATAAATGTGGAAGAACAAATGCCATGGCGTCAGCTCAGATTATCTCCAATGCTAGTTGTGGGGCTCTCTTTTACAATCTCAGCAAGCAAATCAACACACATGAAGTCACAAAACTGCATAGAATGTAACCTGAGACAAACACCTTTGGGGCATTTGCTTTTCTATAAATGAGGAAGAACAAATGCCATGGCGTCAGCTCAGATTACCTCCAATGCTGGTTGTGTGGCTCCATTTTACAATCTCAGCAAGCAAATCAAACACACTTGAAGTCACACAACTGTACAGAATGTAACCTGAGACAAACGTCTTTGGGGCATTTGCCTTTCCATAAATGAGGAAGAACAAATGCCATGGCGTCAGCTCAGATTACCTCCAATGCTGGTTGTGGGGCTCCATTTTACAATCTCAGCTAGCAAATCAAACACACTTGAAGTCACACAACTGCATAGAATGTAACCTGAGACAAACGCCTTTGGGGCATTTGCCTTTCCATAAATGAGGGAGAACAAATGCCATGGCGTAAGCTCTGATTACCTCCAATGCTGGTTGTGAGGCTCCATTTTACAATCTCAGCAAGCAAATCAAACACACATGAAGTCACAGAGCTGCATAGAATTTAACCTGAGACAAACGCCTTTGGGGCATTTGCCTTTCCATAAATGAGGAAGGACAAATGCCATGGCGTCACCTCAGATTACCTCCAATGCTGGTTGTGGGGTTCCATTTTACAATCTCAGCATGCAAATCAAACACACATGAAGTCACAGAACTGCATAGAATGTAACCTGAGACAAACGCCTTTAGGGCATTTGCCTTTCCATAAATAAGGAAGAACAAATACCTTGGCGTCAGCTCAGATTACCTCCAATGCTGGTTGTGGGGCTCCATTTTACAATCTCAGCAAGCAAATCAAACACACATGAAGTCAAAAAACTGCGTAGAATGTAACCTGAGACAAACGCCTTTGGGGCATTTGCTTTTCCATAAATGAGGAAGAACAAATGCCATGGCGTCAGCTCAGATTATCTCCAATGCTGGTTGTGGGGCTCCATTTTACAATCTCAGCAAGCAAATCAAACACACCTGAAGTCACACAACTGCATAGAATGTAACCTGAGACAAACGCCTTTGGGGCATTTGCCTTTCCATAAATGAGGAAGAACAAATGCCATGGCGTCAGCTCAGATTACCTCCAATGCTAGTTGTGGGGCTCCATTTTACAATCTCAGCAAGCAAATCAAACACGCATGAAGTCACAGAACTGCATAGAATGTAACCTGAGACAAACGCCTTTGGGGCATTTGCCTTTCCATAAATGAGGAAGAACAAATGCCATGGCGTCAGCTCAGATTATCTCCAATGCTAGTTGTGGGGCTCTCTTTTACAATCTCAGCAAGCAAATCAACACACATGAAGTCACAAAACTGCATAGAATGTAACCTGAGACAAACACCTTTGGGGCATTTGCTTTTCTATAAATGAGGAAGAACAAATGCCATGGCGTCAGCTCAGATTACCTCCAATGCTGGTTGTGGGGCTCCATTTTACAATCTCAGCAAGCAAATCAAACACACTTGAAGTCACACAACTGTACAGAATGTAACCTGAGACAAACGTCTTTGGGGCATTTGCCTTTCCATAAATGAGGAAGAACAAATGCCATGGCGTCAGCTCAGATTACCTCCAATGCTGGTTGTGGGGCTCCATTTTACAATCTCAGCTAGCAAATCAAACACACTTGAAGTCACACAACTGCATAGAATGTAACCTGAGACAAACGCCTTTGGGGCATTTGCCTTTCCATAAATGAGGGAGAACAAATGCCATGGCGTAAGCTCTGATTACCTCCAATGCTGGTTGTGGGGCTCCATTTTACAATCTCAGCAAGCAAATCAAACACACATGAAGTCACAGAGCTGCATAGAATTTAACCTGAGACAAACGCCTTTGGGGCATTTGCCTTTCCATAAATGAGGAAGGACAAATGCCATGGCGTCACCTCAGATTACCTCCAATGCTGGTTGTGGGGTTCCATTTTACAATCTCAGCATGCAAATCAAACACACATGAAGTCACAGAACTGCATAGAATGTAACCTGAGACAAACGCCTTTAGGGCATTTGCCTTTCCATAAATAAGGAAGAACAAATACCTTGGCGTCAGCTCAGATTACCTCCAATGCTGGTTGTGGGGCTCCATTTTACAATCTCAGCAAGCAAATCAAACACACATGAAGTCAAAAAACTGCGTAGAATGTAACCTGAGACAAACGCCTTTGGGGCATTTGCTTTTCCATAAATGAGGAAGAACAAATGCCATGGCGTCAGCTCAGATTATCTCCAATGCTGGTTGTGGGGCTCCATTTTACAATCTCAGCAAGCAAATCAAACACACCTGAAGTCACACAACTGCATAGAATGTAACCTGAGACAAACGCCTTTGGGGCATTTGCCTTTCCATAAATGAGGAAGAACAAATGCCATGGCGTCAGCTCAGATTACCTCCAATGCTAGTTGTGGGGCTCCATTTTACAATCTCAGCAAGCAAATCAAACACGCATGAAGTCACACAACTGCATAGAATGTAACCTGAGACAAACGCCTTTGGGGCATTTGCCTTTCCATAAATGAGGAAGAACAAATGCCATGGCGTCAGCTCAGATTATCTCCAATGCTAGTTGTGGGGCTCTCTTTTACAATCTCAGCAAGCAAATCAACACACATGAAGTCACAAAACTGCATAGAATGTAACCTGAGACAAACACCTTTGTGGCATTTGCTTTTCTATAAATGAGGAAGAACAAATGCCATGGCGTCAGCTCAGATTACCTCCAATGCTGGTTGTGGGGCTCCATTTTACAATCTCAGCAAGCAAATCAAACACACTTGAAGTCACACAACTGTACAGAATGTAACCTGAGACAAACGTCTTTGGGGCATTTGCCTTTCCATAAATGAGGAAGAACAAATGCCATGGCGTCAGCTCAGATTACCTCCAATGCTGGTTGTGGGGCTCCATTTTACAATCTCAGCAAGCAAATCAAACACACATGAAGTCACACAACTGCATAGAATGTAACCTGAGACAAACGCCTTTGGGGCATTTGCCTGTCCATAAATGAGGAAGAACAAATGCCATGGCGTCAGCTCAGATTATCTCCAATGCTGGTTGTGGGGCTCTATTTTACAATCTCAGCAAGCAAATCAAACACACATGTAGTCACACAACTGCATAGAATGTAACCTGAGACAAACGCCTTTGGGGCATTTGCCTTTCCATAAATGAGGAAGAACAAATGCCGTGGCGTCAGCTCAGATTACCTCCAATGCTAGTTGTGGGTATTTATTTTGCAATCTCAGCAAGCAAATCAAACACACATGTAGTCACACAACTGCATAGAATGTAACCTGAGACAAACGCCTTTGGGGCATTTGCCTTTCCATAAATGAGGAAGAACAAATGCCGTGGCGTCAGCTCAGATTACTTCCAATGCTAGTTGTGGGGCTCCATTTTACAATCTCAGCAAGCAAATCAAACACACATGAAGTCACACAACTGGATAGAATGTAACCTGAGACAAACGCCTTTGGGGCATTTGCCTTTCCATAAATGAGTAAGAATAAATGCCATGGCGTCAGTTCAGATTACCTCCAATGCTAGTTGTGGGGCTCCATTTTACAACCTCAGCAAGCAAATCAAACACACATGTAGTCATACAACTTCATAGAATGTAACCTGAGACAATCGTTTTTGGGGCATTTGCCTTTCCATAAATGAGGAAGAACAAATGCCATGGCGTCAGCTCTGATTACCTCCAATGCTGGTTGTAGGGCTCCATTTTACAATCTCAGCAAGCAAATCAAACACACATGAAGTCACACAACTGCATAGAATGCAACCTGAGACAAACGCCTTTGCGGCATTTGCATTTCTATAAATGACGAAGAACAAATTGCCATGGCGTCAGCTCAGATTACCTCCAATGCTAGTTGTGGGGCTCCATTTTACAATCTCAGCAAGCAAATCAAACACACATGAAGTCACAGAACTGCATAGAATGTAACCTGAGACAAACGCCTTTGGGGCATTTGCCTTTCCACAAATGAGGAAGAACAAATGCCATGGCATCAGCTCAGATTACCTCCAATGCTGGTAGTGGGGCACCATTTTACAATCTCAGCAAGCAAATCAAACACACATGAAGTCACACAACTGCATAGAATGTAACCTAAGACAAACGCCTTTGGGGCATTTGCCTATCCATAAATGAGGAAGAACAAATGCCATGGCGTCAGCTCAGATTACCTCCAATGCTGGTTTTGGGGCTCAATTTTACAATCTCAGCTAGCAAATCAAATACACATGAAGGCACAAAACTGCATAGAATGTAACCTGAGACAAACGCCTTTGGGGCATTTGCCTTTCCATAAATGAGAAAGAGCAAATGCCATGGCGTCAGCTCAGATTACCTCCAATGCTGGTTGTGGGGCTTTATTTTACAATTTTAGCAAGCAAATCAAACACACATGTAGTCAAAAAACTGCGTAGAATGTAACCTGAGACAAACGCCTTTGGGGCATTTGCCTTTCCATAAATGAGGAAGAACAAATGCCATGGCGTCAGCTCAGATTACCTCCAATGCTGGTTGTGGGGCTCCATTTTACAATCTCAGCAAGCAAATCAAACACACATCAAGTCACAAAACTGCATAGAATGTAACCTGAGACAAACGCCTTTAGGGCATTTGCCTTTCCATAAATGAGGAAGAACAAATGTTATGGCGTCAGCTCAGATTACCTCCAATGCTAGTTGTGGGGCTCTCTTTTACAATCTCAGCAGGCAAATCAAACACACATGAAGTCACACAACTGCATAGAATGTAACCTGAGACAAACGCCTTTGGGGCATTTGCCTTTCCATAAATGAGGAAGAACAAATGCCATGGCGTCAGCTCAGATTATCTCCAATGCTGGTTGTGGGGCTCCATTTTACAATCTAAGCAAGCAAATCTAACACATATGAAGTCACAAAACTGCATAGAATGTAACCTGAGACAAACGCCTTTGGGGCATTTGCTTTTCCATAAATGAGTAAGAACAAATGCCATGGCGTCAGCTCAGATTACCTCCAATGCTGGTTGTGGGGCTCAATTTTACAATCTCAGCAAGCAAATCAAACACACATGAAGTCACAGAACTGCATAGAATGTAACCTGAGACAAACGCCTTTGGGGCATTTGCCTTTCCATAAATGAGGAAGAACAAATGCCATGGCGTCAGTTCAGATTACCTCCAATGCTGGTTGTGGGGCTCCATTTTACAATCTCAGCAAGCAAATCAAACACACATGAAGTCACACAACTGCATAGAATATAACCTGAGACAAACGCCTTTGGGGCATTTGCCTTTCCATAAATGAGGAAGAACAAATGCCATGGCGTCAGCTTAGATTACTTCCAATGCTAGTTGTGGGGCTCCATTTTACAAATTTAGCAAGCAAATCAAACACATGAAGTCCCAGAACTGCATAGAATGTAAGCTGAGACAAACGCCTTTGGAGCATTTGCCTTTCCATAAATAAGGACCAACAAATGCTATGGCGTCAGCTCAGATTACTTCCAATGCTAGTTGTGGGGCTCCATTTTACTATCTCAGCAAGCAAATCAAACACACATGAAGTCACACAACTGCATATAATGTAACCCGAGACAAACGCCTTTGGGGCATTTGCCGTTCCATAAATGAGGAAGAACAAATACCATGGCGTCAGCTCAGATTACCTCCAATGCTGGTTTTGGGGCTCCATTTTACAATCTCAGCAAGCAAATCAAACACACATGAAGTCACAAAACTGCTTAGAATGTAACCTGAGACAAACGCCTTTGGGGCATTTGCCTTTTTATAAATGAGGAAGAAGAAATGCAATGGCGTCAGCTCAGATTACCACCAATGCTGGTTGTGGGGCTCCATTTTACAATCTCAGCAAGCAAATCAAACACACATGAAGTCACAAAACTGCATAGAATGTAACCTGAGACAAACGCCTTTGGGGCATTTGCCTTTTTATAAATGAGGAAGAACAAATGCAATGGCGTCAGCTCAGATTACCACCAATGCTGGTTGTGGGGCTCCATTTTACAATCTCAGCAAGCAAATCAAACACACATGAAGTCACAAAACTGCATAGAATGTAACCTGAGACAAACGCCTTTGGGGCATTTGCCTTTTTATAAATGAGGATGAAAAAATGCCATGGCGTCAATTCTGATTACCTCCAATGCTGGTTGTGGGGCTCCATTTTACAATCTCTGCAAGCAAATCAAACACATTCTCAGCAAGCATACCAAGCACACGTGTAGTCACACTACTGCACAGAATGCAATCTGAGACAAACGCCTTTTGGGAATTTGCCATTGCACAAATGCAGAGGAACAAATACCATGGCTTTATCTTAGATTACATCTAATGCTAGTTTTGGGGCCCCATTTTACGTTCTTAGCAAGCATTATAAACACACATGAATTCCCACAACTGTATAGAATGCAATCTGAGATAAACGGCTTTGGGGTATTTTCCTTTCTATAATTCAGATTACATCATGATATTTGTGGGGTCTCATTTTACATTCTCAGCAAGCAATACAAATGCAGAAGAACAAATGCCATGGCGTTAGCCCAGATTCCATCCAATGCTAGTTGGGAGGCTTCATTCTATAGTTTCAGCAAGCAATGTAAGTACACAGGAAGTCTCACAACTGCATAGAATGCAATCTGAGACAATCGCCTTTGGGACATTTGCCATTCCACAAATTCAGATGTCATGGCGTCAGTTCACATTGCATACAATGCTAGTTGTGGGGCCCCACTTTACATTCTCAGCAAGCAATACAAACACACATGAAGTCACACAACTGCATAGAATGCAATTTGAGACAAACGCGTTTGGGGAATTTGCCATTCCATAAATGCAGAAGAACAATAATTGCCATCGCGTCAGCTTAGAATACATCCAACGCTAGTTGTGGGGTTCCATTTAACATTCTCAGATACAATATAAACAAACATGAAGTCACACAACTGCATTAAATGCAATGGGAATTTGCTATTCCACAAATGCTGAAAAACTAATGCTATGGCTTCAGCTCAGATTTCCTCCAATGCTAGTGCCAAAATTTCATTTTCAGCAAGCAATACAAACACACATGAAGACACACAACTGCATAAAATGTAAACTGCGACAAACGCCTTTGGAGCATTTGCCATTCCATAAATGCAGAAGATCAAATGTCATGTTGTCAGCTTAGATTACCTCCATTTCTAGTTGTGGAGCCCCATTTTACATTCCCAGCAAGCAATACAAACACACATGAAGTCAATAAACTGCAAAGAAAACAGTCTGAGACAAACGCCTTTACGGAATTTGCTATATCACAAATGGAAAGGAACAAATGCCATGGCGTCAGTTCAGATTACATCCAATGCTAGTTGTAGAGCCCCATTTTACATTCTCAGCAAGCAATGCAAACACACATGAAGTCAAACCACTGCATAAAATGCAATGTGAAACAAGGTATATGGTGAGATTACTTCCTAAACCGGTTATGGGGCCCTAATTTATAATCTCGCAAAGCAATTGAAGCGTGCATGAAGACAATCTGCATGAAATCATTCTATATTCTATGCATGTATACGTAGGTACATATATATTTTTTAGTCTTCTTATACATATATACATGTATATTACAAAGATTAACACTTATGAAAAAGTATACATTTACTTACAGTTACAAACACAATGTTATCAACTGCTCAGAAAGTCATTGATTATTAACATCTACATCCATCTCATTTCCTTTGTGCACAAATATAAGAAGCATCCATTATTTCATTAACTAATAAACAAATTGTAACAATTGAAGAATTATTCACGGTTTGCTAAATTTATTCGCAGTCGCAAATCCTCTTCACTTTACAGAGAATGTAAAATTAAATTATCCATAGTAACACCTATTGATTGTTAGGTAGTTTTAAAATATTGTTATTGTTAAACTATGGCAATGGTATAAATAATTGTATCTATGAACCATGATGTATTGTTTATAAATGCATAATTTTATGTTACATGGAAAATGTTATAATTTGTATTTACACATTGTAAATTTGTTTCATCACCGAAGACACCTTTGGGGCATTTGCTATTCCTTAAATGCAAAAAGACAAATGACATGGCATCCTAAATTGGTTGTGGGGCTCCATTTTTCATTCTAAATTATCAAGAAAAACACACAAGAAGTCACAGTACTACATTGAATGTTATCTTAAACGAATGTCTCTGGGGCATTTGCCATTCCACAAATGCAGCTTACATACAATCCCAGTTGTGAGGCCCAATCTTTCATTCTCAGCAAATTTAAACAGTTTAAATAAATAAACACAAGACCTATTCCAGTAACTTTAAAAGAGTTACTTGCTTTATTGCATGTTATTTATAGTACACCCAAATTGAATTCACTTTTTCTGAAAATGAAATTAGAAGACTCATTCTATTAATTTTATGGTAAGAGTTACTTACCTTTATTGCAAATTATTTATTGGATTTACTTTTTCTAAAAATGATTTTAAACAGTATAAATAAATAAATACAAGACCCATTCCAGTAATATTATGATAAAAGTTACTTGCTTTAAAGAATGTTAATTATGGTAGGCCCACATTGAACCCACAGAATTTACTTTCTCTGAAAATTAAATTGAATGATTTATTTAAATAAGTTTATGATAAGCGCGACTTACATTATGTAAGGTTTAGTATTGATTTTTCCCTGTCTCTTGCTTGGTTTGAGTAAATGATTTGATAGGTACTATATTCAGGCAAAATAAGTTTTCGTGACGTAGTAGTAAAAACATTCTAAATAATATGCCTAAAACGTAGTTCTATACATTGTGATTTTTATAATTATTTATATACAACAATAAGAATACAAAGATATTTGTAAATTTAGTTTACAAAAATAGTGGTTAATTTTTACATAAAAATCACTTTTATTGAATTAAATTCAGGCTTGCATTACTCACAACAATATATGTGTTGTCTTGACAACGCTTTTGTGACAATGTCATACATCGCACTGACATGTGTCAGTTTCATGGTACGTCAACAGTCTTTACCTATTTGAACAGAATATCTTAGACTTAACAAATCATACAGACTACAATATTTTGGGATAAATTTATATATTTTTTGAAACACGGTTTGTTACCCATATCTGGCCGCATAGCGCACTCAACAACGAAGACCCGTTGTAATAAAATCATTACATCCGCACGATGTTCCTCATGCAAGATTTGTACCAAATCCCAAAGCTGAATTATTTATGAAAAGTATATTTTTGATAATTAATCTAAATTCCAGATATGAGAAAATACAAAAAGCAAGGATATTTTGTTGGAGCTCTAAATTTTATTTGGTGAAATGAAAACAATCAATGAGAAAAAGAAACGCAGAGACATTAATGGTAGACGCGGTACTGTACAATGTACTATAGAAACAAAATTTAGAAATGATGGCATTACAAATACAGAGTAATATAATTAAATATTAATAATAACCATAATATTTGGAGATATAATGTTAACATGCATCATAGGAGCTGGTAAATATATTACAATCATTCTATAGCTAGTTGCGGGGCCACATTTTACATTCTCATCATGCAATACAAACACATATGAAGTCACAGAACTGCATAGAATGTAATCTGAGACAAACGCATTTGGGGCATTCACCATTGTTCGCCATTCTACAAATGCAGACAAACATGCCATAACGTCAGTTCAGATTACATTTTCAGCAAGCAATACAAACACACATGAAGGCACACAACTGCATAGAATGTAATCTGATACAAACACCTTTGAGGCATTTGCCACTCCATAAACGCAGAAGAAGAAATTTCATGGCGTCATCTCAGATTTCATCCAATGTTAGTAGTGGGACTCCATTTTACATTCTCAGCAAGCAATACAAACACATATAAAGTCACAAAATTTAATAGAATGTAATCTGAGACAAATGCCAATGGGACATTTGCCATTCCACAAACGCAGGAAAAGAAATACCATGCCATCAGCTCAGATTACTTTCAATGATAGTTGTAAGGCTTCATTTTACATTCTCAGCATGCAAATCATACACACGTGAAGTCACACAACTGCATAGAATGCAATCTGAAACAATCGCTTTAGGGGCATTTGCCATTCCACAAACGTAGAACAAATGCCATGGCGTCAGATCTGATTAAATCCAATGTTAGTTGTGAGGCCCCTTTTTACATTCTCAGCAAGCAATACAAACACACATGAAGGCACACAACTGCATAGAATGTAATTTGAGACAAACACCTTTTAGGCATTTGCCACATAAACGCAGAAGAAGAAATGTCATGGCGTCAGCTCAGATTTCATCCAATGCATTCTCAGCAAGCAATACAAATACACATAGTCACACAACTTAATAGAATGTAATCTGAGACAAATTCCAATGGGGCATTTGCCATTCCACAAATGCAGGAAAAGAAATACCATGCCATCAGCTCAGATTACTTTCAATGATAGTTGTAAGGCTTCATTTTACATTCTCAGCATGCAAATCATACACACTTGAAGTCACACAACTGCATAGAATGCAACCTGAAACAATCGCTTTAGGGGCATTTGCCATTCCACAAATGTAGAACAAATGCCATGGCGTCAGATCTGATTAAATCCAATGTTAGTTGTGAGGCTCCTTTTTACATTCTCAGCATGCAATACAAACACACATGAAGGCACACAACTGCGTAGAATGTAAACTGAGACAAACGCCATTGGAGCATTTATCATTCCATAAATGCAGAAAATTAAATGTCATGATGTCAGCTCAGATTACTTCTAATGATAGTTGGGGGGCCCATTTTACATTCTTAACAAGCAGTATAAACATACATGAAGTCAAACAACTGCATAGAATGCAATCTGAGACAAACGCCTTTGGAACATTAGCCATATCACAAATGAAGATGAAGCAATGTCCTGGCGTCAGATCAGATTAGGTACATCCAATGCTGGTTATGAGGTCCCATTTTACATTCTCAGCAAGCAATACAAACACATGGAGTCACACAACTGCATAAAAATGCAATATGAATCTGACGCCCTTTGGGCATTTGCCGAACGACAAATGACAAAATGTATATGCTGAGATTACTTCCTAAACCGGTTACAGGGCCCTAATGTATATTTTCACTAAGCATTTCAAGCTTACATAAAGACAATCTGCATAGAATCATTCTATATTATATGCATGTATACGTAGGTACGTGTATTCTTTTTAGACATTTTACACATACATACATAACATGTATATTACAAAGATTAACACTTATGAAAGTGTAAAAAATTACTTACATTTACAAACATGTTTTGAACTGCTCATAAAGTCGTTGATTATTCACATCTACATCCATCTTATTTCCTTTGTGCACTAATATAAGGAGCATCCATTATTTCATTAACTAATAAACAAATTGTAACGAAGAAATATTCACGGTTTGCTAAATTTATTCGCGGTCGCAAATCCTCGTCACTTTATAGAGAATGTAAAATTAAATTATCCATAGTAACACCTACGGATTGTTGGTAGTATTAAAATATTGTTAATGTTAAACTATGGCAACGATATAATTAATTGTGTCTATGAACCACGATGTATTGTTTATAAATGTCAAAATTTTATGTCATATGGAAAATGTCATAATTTACACTTAAATATTGTAAATTTGTTTCATCACCGAAGACACCTTTGGGGCATTTGCTATTCCTTCAATGCAAAAAGACAAATGACATGTGACATGGCATCTTAAATTGGTTGTGGGGCTCCATTTTTCATTCTAGATTATCAAGACAAACACACAGGAAATCACAACTGCATTGAATGCTATCTGAAACGAACGCCTTTGGGGCATTTGCCATTCAACAAATACAGAAGAACAAATGTCATTGCGTCAGCTCAGCTTACAGACAATTCTAGTAGTGACGCCCAATTTTTCATTCTCAACAAATTTGAACAGTTAATAAATAAACACACGACCCATTCCAGTAATTTTATGATAAAAGTTACTCACTTTATTGCATGTTATTTATGATACACCCAAATTGAATTGAATTTGTCTGAAAATGAAATTAAAATGGTATAAATAAATAAATAAACTGTGACATACCTGCCCCGGTGTAGGGTTTTCTGTTGCTGCTTCGGGCGCCATTCTGTGAACTGTCTGTTTAGGGGTAGATTATGGTTGTGGATAGCTAGTCGGAGGCCCAGGATTATAATTTATAAATCATTGTAAAATGTGTAAAACTTAAACTTTTATTGACACACACAATGTACAAAATAAATAAAGGTAACTGGTATCTGTGATTTCACTGAAAACCGTAATCTGACTATAATATTACTGTAAACTGAACTTAGACTCCGTGATGTGAAACTGTAATCTGACTGTAATTTTATTGCAAACAGAACTTAGATTCCGTGACGTTAAACTATAAACTGACTCTGTATTTTTGCTGTAAACTGGACATAGATTCCGTGAAGTGAAATCTTATTCGGACTCTGTGTTTTCACTGCAAGCTAAACTTGGATTCAGTGACGGTTTCGCTGTTGAGTCAGTCTACCAGGATGCTGGTAGGCCGGTGGCTCATCTCGAGTTTCTAAGCTAGGCTGGATGCAGCTGTTGCTTAGAATCTGCCTTCTGGGCTCTGCCGCGCGACTTTCATATCCGATTTTGGTTGAAACTCGCGCGGTTTTAAGAGGGAGACTGTTATCGATAATCTTATTGGTTCGGAGACGGAGTTATATCACGATGTCTGATTGGCTGAAAACCTGGGTTGCAAAATGTTGATTTTGTG
Organism: Harpalus rubripes; assembly: GCA_963082715.1. Lineage (NCBI taxonomy): Eukaryota > Metazoa > Arthropoda > Insecta > Coleoptera > Carabidae > Harpalus > Harpalus rubripes. Next base: position 22,195,661 of record OY720461.1, read on the forward strand.
ACTTTAAAATATTATAAATAACTAATTTTCCAGCTTTTCATTGATAGTTATAACCAAGTAAAATTATATAATATAAAAGCACACGAATACAATAAATAATATTAAATATATTTCAGTTTCCCTTGAAGTCCGTGACTGGCCGTAGCGCTAGTATCGCTCAGCTGTGGCAGTTGTCAAATGGATTTCCCGGTGATCTTCGCTAAGCCCTGTGGATGGGATCGTGTTCTTTGGGTCCTTTATTGTTGCCCAGACAGGTAGGCACGGCCCGTGGATTAGGGGCATGTCGGCTGGCAGCGGTTGTACATCTTCACTTAACTGGTAAGCTTCCTAAGTGTGCTTTGACAAAGAAAAAACATAATTTTCATCCCGAGCTCTTAGCAAAACATCAAGAAAAGTGTCGAATGATGTTCCCTGCCCTGATTGAAACGCCCATGGACCGGTTATGAAGAATGGAAATTGCTGGGTAAACTGTGAACGTGGACTTTTGACCAACTCGTGTTTGTAGAAAACTATGGTTCTGTCTGGGTACGTTCCACTTGGCGACCACAAAGCTCACGACCACGACCGCGAATTTTCCCGTTCCACTTGCTTGCAAACGCCGCGGTCGCGAACGTAAATGGAACGGCTTGTGGTCGTTGGTGAACAACAAGATGGCTGCTGCTGTCATTGGCGCGTTGATGTTTCGGTAGATATAGATATAAAATTTTAAAATCTGATATGATTAACATGATTACCTTCCATCAATTCTATGTAATTTATTCTGTCATTTATAAATATCTTTATAATTTTTTTATTTCTAAATACATTGAATATGAAGAAAAAATGCAGTCAAATCGCATAGAGAATAAAATATTCTTTAATATTTATAATGTAAACTATCAAAAAATGATATTTCACTGCGTTTTTCCAAGAAAAATTGTTAAGAGCTTCAAAATGAGGGAATTTCCCCGGGAGACCAAAATCTAATCAAATCTTCATAAGGATGTAAAGACGAGAAATATGAAAAAATTGTAATTTTTGGAATTGTATAACTGGAATTATCGAATCTGAAAGGATCTTCATATACAGGCGAAGGTAAAAATGAAACTTTTTCTGTAAACATTTTCAAAAATTGCGCTCAAAATGCCAAACGACCGCTCCGACCCATGCTGTTGGGATGAGCGTGACGGTCGCCGTACGGTCGTTGTTAATGACGTCATCTGTGATGTTTTGAGGAATGACCACGGCGACCGCGGCTTTAAGTGGAACGCATTTGCGAGCGTTATGAGCGTTGTGGTCGCCAAGTGGAACGTACCCTCTGTCGTCCTTGCCGGGAAATTTGAATGAACTGTACAAAAATATGTGACTTCGCCACAAAACATAAGACCCATTCTAGTAATTTTATGATAAGGATTACTTAGCTTATTGCAACCCAAAATATATTTCCTTTTTCTGGAAATGAAATTAAATTATAAATAAATAAATAAATACAAGACCCAATCCAGCAATTTTATGATAAATGATGAGTTAATTACCTACCTTTATTGCATATTATTTATGGTATTCCCAAATTGGATTTACTTTGTTTAAAAATAAAATTAAAACGGTATAAATAAATAAACACAAGACCCATTCCAGTAATTTTAGGATAACGTTACTTTATTGTACATTCTTTATTGTATCCCCAAATTGGTTTTACTTTTTCTGAAAATGAAGTTAAAATGGTATCAATAAAATACAAGACCCATTCCATTAATTTTATGTTGAGTTACTTATCTTATAGTATGTTCCGTAACGCAACCGGTTCGATCAGGTTTAGGGTCTTGTATTCCGTAAGTCCCGAAATTATTTACCGGTTTCTATTCGGAACGCGGGTCCTGAAAAAGGTTGGTAAAAAGTCGGACCACGGCAACCACGAAATAATCCTGGTTCAAAGATGTTCTAATAAAACACTGGATAGCGGACATACGTTTCACAAGTGAGGCAAATTGTGGGGGTACGGCGCCATTTGCAGAAAAGGCAAAACGTCAAACTTCGTTGGTCTATTATTGCACTATATGGTAGTTTTCTTGAACAAAGTGCTGTTTGTGTTGTGTTCTTAGTGAACAAAAACTTTAAGTGAGATATTTCCATAATAAAAGACAATATGCCGTGTTCTTGTAGTGTTATCGGGTGCACAAATAGACATAGCAAGGATAACCCTCGACAATTTTTCATGTATTATTGTTTATGCATACATTTTTATTCATACTATTGTTTTAAATATTTTACAGATTTCCTTTAAATAATAGTGGTATATTACAGTTATGGATAGATGCCATAAAAAGAAAAGATTTCACACCTACAAAAGCATAAAAACTTGCAGTGATCATTTTCTTGAAACTGGTTCTTTGAAAAGGCCTGGAACATATAGGGATAGGGCCCTATTCTGTAGCTTGGTGGTTGATTTTTAACCACTGGTTAAAATTTTTCTCCAATAGATATTGATTTGACAACTAAAAATCCGTCTTTTTGTTATATGCCAACATATTTGATAGGTTAAAAAATTTAACCAATAGTTTAAAATTAACCACTAAGATACAGAATAGACCCCATAGAAGATTAAAATCAGACTCAGCATCTTCTGTAGGTACTTCCAAATTTTTCACATCATGTGCAAAACGCAGCTATTTAATAAGCAATTATTTTTAAATTCATAGTCCTATTTTATTGTGAATTTGCTATAGGTATATGTAATAAATGTATATTATATTATTAAAATAACTATAATTTTTTTAAATATACGCAATAAATATAAAAAATCTATTAATTCGTCCCATTTATGTTTCTGTAACTTTAAATTTGGCCCGTATTTTGCCTTTTCTGCAAATGGCTGCCTTCCAGTTGCTTGCCTCACGGGTGACTACATGCACAACATATAAGTTAGCAATCCAGTGTATATATTAATATCCTTGTCCTGGTTTCTCTGGTATTTTTATCCCCACTACCGCTGTATTCAAATATCATGACGAAATCAAACGATATAAGTCAATGTCAAATTTCTAAACCGCATAATTATTCTAGATGTAAGTATGAAAACATTTATATTTATTAAATTGTTGGTTGTATTAATATTATTGGCATTAAATGTAATAGAATGTTCAATTTCGTTGTCATATTCAACGTTATCAATCATTTGGTTAATTTTTATTTTTGTTATGTTGTGTCAATTTTAAATGTCATATGATTTAATGTCAATCTGTTCCGAAATAGATGAAAATATTCAGGAACCATGGCGTACAGAAGACCCATTCCAGTAATTTTATAAGAGTTACCTACTTAGGCGGTGTGCACAAAAGTAGTCAGCGCCGACAGCGGACAAAAATGACAAAATGGTTACTCATTGAAACATAGCAAGGTTATGTTTTATGTCTGAATAATTTTGCAATTTCTATTTTATAAAATATTTGCAATAAATGCGAATGATAGGATGTCAAATATGTGATGCTTTGGGGGATGTAATAATTCTTACAAAATTACCGATTGAAGTATGAAATTTTATAAATTTCGTAGAATATTATATGAGGAATATATGCGTAAGAAAATAACTTTTCAACAGATATCTTCTACTTACATGAAGAATTCTTTTAGGTTTACATATTTTCTCCTTGTAAAAGATACTTATCGTATGAATAAAATTCTAACAATGGTCGTATGATTGAAATAATGAATTATATAAAAATGTGTTTCTTAAGTTAAAATTTGAACAAAATATGATAAAAGATCAGAAAATTATCTTAAAATTGTATAATACTTGCAGTTGTATGAAATAGAAGTCTATTTTTGACATTTAATTCGTCTATTTATTATAGATTTTGTACATCTAGTGTTAAAGGTAGAAATTCACATGGTTCGTATTTTTCGTGTATTTTCTTTTCCGAGCTAGTGCAACTGATTCCACTTAGAGCCTGGTATAATTTCAATGAAGAATCTTCATTTATTGCGAATATAAAAGAAAGATGCTAACATCATACACTGATAAAGTGGTATTCTTCTTTCCAATCATTCAAGTTTTCCAACTTTTTAATCTCAATTTCCATGTATTGTGCATCATAATCATAATATTCAACTAATATTATAAATTATAATATAAATTTAAATATGATAAAATGGTTTATAGACATCACACATATTATGAGAAAAATTATATTTTCTGCCACAGTACCTTCGCTGGTATTTTGACGTTTTTGATTGTCACATCACATATATAGCATTTTAAATATTTTCTTTATTCATTTCAATATACTATGATGTATAATATTCATGCGCAATAGCAACAACTCAAAATAAAATTGTGAATTGTGTCACTTTCTCGAAATGTCAAAATTGATTCGGTAACCAAAAATGTCAATGTAGCCGTTAGAGGCGCTGACGCTCAAAATGTGCACATCGCATATATAGGGCGCGAGCAGACACGTGACTCGAGGGACCTTGACGTGCTTAGAATCAGCTGATTTGTGTGCGCATGTAATTTTGACAAGAACAATGTCATGTTGACAAGACCAATGTTTTGAGTTATTTTGATTTTTAACTGCTAAAACGTTATTATTTTTAATTTCATGTGTTTTACTACCTAAAAATTATAAAATATTAACATTTTAGCAATTCAAAATCAAAATAAATCAAAACATTGGTCTTGTCAAATTGACAATGTTCTTGCCAAAATGACATGCGCACACAAATCAGCAGAGGGCCTCTATTCTCGAATCTAAACGTATACGTTTGCGGCGTTCGAAACGTATGAAATGAGATTTTGGTATTCTCCAGCGTCCGTTTCATGAACGTATATGTTTCTAAACGTACAACTTTCATACGTTTGACAACGGACGGGGACTGACGATTCGTTCAATGCATTTTCCATACGTTTACATCTAAGTGCAATAGTATTATACATAAAAACACTATACTATGGGGAATAATTCTAGTATAAAATTATTTAGTGATGAATTCTGTTATTATTTATTAAGGCAAGTATATTTTGAAAAATATAAATTATAAATTATTTATATAATATGTATAATATATATATATGTAATAGAAATATGATAAAAGTATTCAATCCGACTGTAATTTATTATTTCTAAGGAAAAAGTTAATATTTAACTTTCGTTTGCATTAGAGCTCATTATAAGTAAAAGTAGAAGAAATATCTTGCCAAACGGATATTTTTCTGGCATTATTAATTGAAATAATAACTGTGAACTTGTTTTTTACAAGAAATGAGTTAATAGTATTGATTACAAGAATGAATCCAATAAAGCAAAAGATTAATTTTTTGTAGTTCATAGAAAAAATTTAAATTCATGAAATGATCCTTTTCCTCCTCCGTAAGCTGTGGCCACAAAGGAAAATATATATTGTAAAAAGTACATAGTATCTTAAATAGTTTTCTTATATGTTATATTTCTTTGCATGAAGGCGTCTTTTACCCAGAGCTTATCGTACCAAGTTTAAAATCAATCAGTAAATACATTTCATATGTTTATATATAGATCTTCCTCCAATTTTTCCAGTCTTTTCTGATACAGGGATAACATTTAACATTATTATTAAATCTTCTCAAAATTCAATTGCTTTTTTCTGTGTAAAAATCGAATCAAATTTTCCACGTTTGAATAATTATTATTTTTTACTCTTCAGAGAAAAGAAATACTTTATTTTTGCATTTTTTTCATGTTCAAATAAAATTGTAGGTTTAGTGTATATCAATGTCAAGATGTCAAATTTTGACATTTAATCAAACGCATGGAGCGTGGTGCTGTTGTCTGATTGGTCCATTCGAAATGAAAAAGTCTAGTGGAACCGTCCTTTAGAAAGCCAAACGTATTCGAATGCAAATCAAGCGAGACAAACGTATATCATTGGAGAATAGAATTTTTGAAACGTATACGTTTAGACACTATACGTTCATGAACGCATACGAATGCGAACGAATGATTTGGAGAATTGAGGCCCTGATCCCAAGCAAGTCAAGGGCGCTCGAGTCACGTATCTGCTCGCGCTCTATAAGGCGCGAGCAGACACGTGACTCGAGCGACTTTGACGTGCTTGGAATCAGCTGATTTGTGTGCGCATGTCATTTTAACAAGAACATTGTCACGTTGACATGATCAATGTTTTGATTTATTTTGATTTTTAACTGCTAAAATGTTATTATTTTTAATTTCATATGTTTTACTGCCTAAAAATTGTAAAATAATAACATTAAAGCAGTTCAAAATCAAAATAAGTCAAAACATTGGTACTGTCAACGTGACATTGTTCTTGTCAAAATGACATGCGCACACAAATCAGCTGATTTCAAGCAAGTCAAGGTCGCTCGAGTCACGTGTCTGCTCGCGCTCTATAAGCAAAAATAGAGTTAATGTAGCAACGTAAACATGAAGTAATCAAGTTCCGTCACCATCTGGTCACCATGCCAACAATATGACGTCATACAGGACAGACATGCTATACTCTATCTGGTTTAAGATTACAGTGGTGCGAAGATAGGAGTAGTTTGATCTTGTTTTCTGATTAGATAATGTCCCGATATTATCCAATCAAACAATATCAAAATGCTCCTATTTTCACACCACTGCAATCTTAAACCAGATACAGTATAGGCGGTGTGCACAAAAGTAGTCAGCGCCGACACCGGACAAAAATGACAAAAGTGGTTACTCATTGAAACATAACAAGGTTATGTTTTATGTCAGAATAATTTTAAAATATCTATTTTATAAAATGTTTGCAATGAATGCGAATGATAGGACGTCAAATATTATGTGAAGCAGTGGACGATGTAATAATTCTGACAAAATTACCGATTGAAGTATGAAATTTTATAAATTTCGTAGAATATCATATAAGGAATATATGCGTAAGAAAATAACTTTTCAACCGATATCTTCTACTTACATGAAGAATTCGTTTAGGTTTACATATTTTCTCGTTGTAAAAGATACTTATCGTATGAATAAAATTCAAACAATGGTCGTATGATTGAAACAATGAATTATATAAAAATGTGTTTCTTAAGTTAAAATTTGAACAAAACATAATAAAAGAAGCAGAAAATTATCCTAAAAATTGTATAATACTTGCAGTTGTATCATATAGGTCTATTTTTGACATAATTAGTCTATTTATTATATATTTTGTACATGTAATGTTAATGTTAAAAGTAAAAATTCACATGGTTCGTATTTTTCGTGTATTCTCCTTTCCGAGCTTGTGCAACTGATTCCACTTAGAGCCTGATATATTTTCAATGAAGAATATTCGTCAATTACTGCGAATATAAAAGAAAGATGCTAACATCATCCACTGATATCGTGATATGCAGAAACTTTCTTCTTTCCAATCATCCAAGTTTTCCAACTCTTTAATCGCAATTTCCATCTATTCTGCATTTTATAATATTTAACTAATATTATAAAATATAATATAAAATAAGTATGATAAAATGGTTTACAGAAATCACATATATTATGAGAAAAATTATATTTTCTGTCACAGTACCTTCGCTGGTATTTTGACTTTTATGATTCACATATAACATTTTAAATAATTTCTTTATTCATTTCAATATACTATGACGTATAATATTCATATACAACAGCAAAAACTCAAAATAAAATTGTAAATTGTATCACTTTCTCGAAATGTCAAAATTTATTAGGTACCCAAAAACGCCAAAGTAGCCGTTAGAGGCGCTGACGTTCAAAATGTGCACATCGCCTATAATACATTTCAGCTTTATTTTATGAGATTATGATGCAGGGTCAGGTAAAATAAAAAATAGCGTATGATACACGTGTAAATGTCCCTTTAAAACACTTACATTAAAACTTGTGCATGCTTTGAAGACCAGCTTATACACATGTATCAATATACTATTCTTCTGTATACAATTGTTCTCTTTGGTGTCCTACAATTTTATTCTATAGTATTTTTTTTGTAACTATAATAATAGAGAACGTACGACGGAAACAGAAACAATTAACAAAACTTGTGCAAGTTTGTATTTACAAGTTTAATATTTTTTCTAAAATACCCGACCACCTGATATTCGCGCTATCCGATCAAAACATAAATCGGAAATCCGGCCAAATCACTATGCGTTACGACATTATTAATGGGGAATTCTACCATTGCAAAGAAATAGTAAATTTAAATAATTTTAAGGTAGTAATACTTTTAATTAAGAATTTTAGTAAAAGATAATTGTTGTTATAATACAGAATTATATTGTCTAAAAAAGTGCAAGTCTTAATTTATACCTTTTTTCAAGGGTAGAGGAAGCTACCATAGAAAAACTACAAGCTCTTCTGTGAAGCAGTTCACAGAGATTAAAATGTTCTTTTAATTTTCATTCTTTATGAGAAATCTAATTGTAAGATTCATCTACACAAATATGAGTATTCATGTGCTTTTTCAGATCATATTTTTTCCTGAACGATTTATTGCACACTGGACATAGACAATCTCTAATCCCAGTGTGAATTTTCATGTGACTGGATAAAGTGCCACTTTGCGTAAATTGTTTATTGCATATTTTACACTTATGCTCTTTGATCCCAATATGAATTTTAATGTGATCTTTCAGATGTCCACTTTGCGTGAATGATTTGTGACAAGTACTACACTGGAATTTCTTAATTCCGGAGTGGATATTAACATGTTTTCGCAAACAACTATTTGTGTTAAACAGTTTCTCGCATACACTACACTTATAAACCTTTTCCGTATTATGAATTACCATATGTTTATTTAGAGAACTTTTCAAAGTAAACAGTTTATAACACACTAAACATTGATAATCCTTGCTGCCAGAATGTCCTTTCATATGGCTTTGTAGATAACTGTTTTCCGTAAATGATTTTTTGCAAATACTACATTGATGGTCTTTAATTCCAGCATGAATTTGTAAATGACGTTTTAGATGACTATTTCGTGTAAATAATTTTTCGCAAATATTACATTTATAGTCTCTGATTCCAATATGAGTTTTGATATGATTTTGGAGATGACCTTTTTGTGTAAATAATTTTTTGCATGTCGCACATTCAAATTCCTTCATTCCTTTGTGCATTTTCATATGCCTTATCAAACTTGTCCTCCACGTAAAACCTTTATTACATACTTCACAATTAAAACCGTTTGAATTAGTATTTTCAGTGTTCGGAATATCATTATTTACAGTAATTGGGTTATCACATTCTTCGTCAATCTGTTTATCACTTTCGATTGTACATTCTTCTTTCTTTACACTATGCAATGAATTTTCATAAAATTCACAGCCTTGATCTTCTTCCTGCGGTTCCTCTTTAATATATATTTGTTCAAAATTTTGATAATCTATTGTTGTATCTTCGTCCTTTATATCAGTGCTAAGAATTTGTAGGTGAGTGTCCATAAATGCTTCTTTCTATTAATTACTAAATGAATGAAGATTCGTTACACAAATGGAATAGATGCGCATAAGAGTTCTTCCCAACTTGATGATAGTCTGGAACAAAATTTTCATTCTTATGGGATATTTATGAACGAAAAAGAAATACCTTTAGGCTTGATATACATTAGCGATACAATAACGATACTGTTAGTAAATGAACAACGGTTTACTAGATCTACAGGTGTCCCCTAAGGAAACCGACAAACTTTAACCATGTGTAGTAAAAAAGTTCTTATAAACTAGATTGACCCATAATATGCTTTTTATCTAGAATGGCCCCTAGAATACATGGTTAACGTTTGTCGGTTTCTTCAGGGGACATTCTGTATATAACAATTTGTAAAATATAGATCACGTAATAAAACAAAATATAATAATGTTACGTCATTAAAATAATACGAGTATTGAATTCCTTCACCGGCACAGAAAACGTTAAAAAAAATAGGCAATTGTTGTTATCTCTCGTTATATTGTATAAAATAAATAAATATATCATCATTACCCATTGCTGGGTGTGCCAATCTGCTTTGTACACAGATTCGGTAATGATGATCACATATTTGTACTCAAAACTAGGGTACCTTTATATACAGGATATGGCCATGGGCCAAGATCGCCGCCATTGTCGGTAATTCATTTCCCTATTTATTTGTAATAAATGTGATATTATATTAAAAATAATATTAAATAATCACACTGTGAATTTATAAAGGTAATAAAAATTAATTTATTTAAGAGATACACAATTGTTATTGATATACATTTAGAGGTTATGTAGAATATATATGTGTTGTTATTATCACATCTAATTTAATATCACTAGTTCTTATTTACATAATAATGATATATTCTAAACTTACCTTTTAAAAATTTAAATGTTGTGCTTAATATTGGTAATTTTTAGTTGTTTTCAATATGTCAGTAATCGTGTTGAGATCTTAACAAACTACACAAGTAAATAAAATAAAAATTTTACTTACACTTTAAATACATATTAAAATGATATGTAAATGCGTTATTCATGAAAATAAAACAAATAGCCAGGAAAATACATAATAATTTGTGCAAGAACAACACATATAACAGACGGTCCGGTAATGGCGGATGAAACATGAGCCACGCCATGGCTATACCCTGGTTATAAAGGTACCCTACTCAAAACTAGTTTCCTCTTTGGAGGGATAGAGATGGACAGAGATTGAGATCATAGAGCATAGTTTTCTAGGTATATCGGCAAATCAAGAAAACTTGACGCAGCACCGCTGACAAAATTTATTTCACTCATCATAATTATGACATGACATAGGTACTTACTGTTTGTAATATCTATTACATTTATGTCAACAATTATATATGCGGCACCGTTTGTTTCATTAACAAAACTATAGTATATAAAAATATATTTTAATATGATAAATAAAAATATTTGTGTGAAAAATATTTTACAAAAAAAACACTAAAATTTCGATCGGGTTTTTAGACATTTTGGTAGATGTATAAAAAAACATCTCATTTGAAAAAAATGTATTTTTCGTATAGGTACATTATGTAATATAATATCAGGGCATCGAACCCGCCAAAAACTGGGTTCGGTTCAGGTTGAGGTTAATTTGTTTTTTGAGATATGGGTTCGTGGTCGGTTCTAGATCAGACATTAATAAAATTTGCGGTTTTGTTCCAGGTTCAGGTATTGGATTCAATTTCGGTTCGACTTAATAAAAATTGAATAAATGTTTTTAAATAACAATCTTTATATAAAAGTAATATAAAATACAACTCGGAATTTACGGAAAACAAGAAACGAACACAATTTTCACGAAAAGTCAACCAAGGTAGCAACGCAGACGTCGATTTTCGGTTGTATTTCGATTACGCATACGGTTCGGTTCCGACTCGGGTTCAATTGAAAAATATACCTGAAGTTCGGTTCTGGGTTTGGGTTCGCTAAAATGTTACGGTTTGGTTCTGGTTTTGGTTCGGTTCAGGTTCGGGTTTGAAGCCCTGAATAATATAATACAATTTGATAGGAATTTTATTGGATAGAAGCTTCATACGTTGTTTATTTTTTTATTATTTACAATTAGACGACTTTTCGGCACATGGTTATGGCCATTTTCAAGTCAACAATGTTATATTACATTTAGCCAAATTTAAATTATTTACACTATAGAAAAAATAATAATTTGACTAAATGTAATATAACATAGTTGGTTCAGTCACTGTTGACTGTCCAACCTGCCGCAGGTTGTGAAAATCAAAGTCATAAACAAGGTTTGAAATATAACAAAAAAAAAAAAAAAATTCTATAAAGTAACTAATTTAAATTTGACTAAATGTAATATAACATTGTCGTCTAATTGTATTTCCAACAATAACAAATTAAAACAACTTATGAAGCTTCTATCCAATAAAATTCGTATCAAGTAAACTTCACATAATACATTAATATTATTTACATTTTTCTCTTACTATTAATAATTTCTGGTAACAAACAGTTTTTATAAAAAATTATTAATTTTTCTACCATTTTATCTTTCCAGAATTTTTGTCCCTTTCTATTATTTCAACAAATACATTAGATTCGTCATTTTTGTACCATTTTTATAAATTGTAAGTATATTATTATTCTTCATGCATAATAAATATTATCAACGCCTCATCGTATAGTTATTTCGGTACATAGGCAAATAACTCTGATAAACCGAATAAAATAGTATCATTTTTAGTTCCCCATATAGTAAAATGTATTGTTGTTGATATAAATATAGTACTTTTTATAAATTGTAAGCATATTATTTACATTATTGCAATGTATTTGAAATATATTTATCTAAATAAGTTTAATAAGGACGGTATATTCCAAAGAACAGCTTTACAAACATTGGAAATTTATAATCTGTCGGTTATTATTGAGGGAAGAAATTGAAAGGGAAAACACAAGGGTTACTTGCCGGACAAAAAATTCTTTTATCTGTATAATTAGTTTTTCTCGTTTACCGGTAATCTGCGACTTATGATATCAATGTTTTTCCATTATGTTCATATTGTACTATACCGTATTACTAGGCTTAGGATTATAAAATTCAGATATTGGAAGGTAAAAGCCGCATCTCACTATCTCAAAACAGTAAAATCCGAGTCCGAGGTAAAATCTTACGCTACGAGGGATGTTAGTTATGTTTTCAATGTCACATGGCAAGTTCAATTTTGGCTCCGCCCAAAAGGAAATAAGGTTTCATATACGATTTATTTCCATGGAAAATCTAGAAAAGGACTACTAGCGCCTTCAAAGAGCGTACGACGGTTATCATAAGTTAGGCTTTTAACCGCACCCTTAAATAATATATTTGACAAGTTTTAGAATATATCATAATATATTTTTCACGAAAATCTGTTCAGAGCTTCAAGTAAAGTATCACTTCCGGTTTATTAATTTTAGAAAAAATTTAATATGTCCTTATTAAAATAAAAGTTTTAAATATCAAATTTGAAATTTTTTGGTATATATCAAAATATTTTTCACGAAAATCTGTTCAGAGCTTCAAGTAAAATATCATTTCCGGTTTATCAATTATAGCCAAAATCTAATATGTTGTTCCCTTTTATATAAAAGTCTTAAATACCAAATTTGAAAAATTTTGGAATATATCATAATATATTTTTTAGGAAAATCTGTTCAGGGCTTCAAGTAAAGTATCACTTCCGGTTTAACAATTATAGCCAAAATCTAATATGTTGTTCCCTTTTATATAAAAGTCTTAAATACTAAATTTAAAATGTTTTTGAATATATCATATTATATTTTTCACGAAAATTTGTTCAGAGAATCAAGTAAAGTATCACTTCCGGTTTACTAATTTTAGCCAAAACCTAATTTGTTATTCCCCTTGACATGAAAGTCTGACATACTAAAATATAATTATAATAATATAATTTTTCATTAAAAACTCATGGGTTTCAAGTAAAGTATAGCACGCACGCACACGCACATACACACAAACACATCATCCTGAAAATAGTAAAATCGTGTTCTTGGAACTCTAAAACCTGCTTATTTATCAAGAGAAACGCAAACCTAAATTCAGTATTGTTTCATACATGGAAGTAATTTGCAAAAAGAAAATTCAGCAAAAGTAATTGTCAATAAATACCGACTATGTAGCTTGCTATCTATTACTTCCATGAAAAAATGTTTTAGATAAAAATTGTAGGAAATATTGTTTTGTACAAAATATAGTATCTATTGTTACCTACAAGTGAAAAAATATTTTTTAAAAACTAATTATTCGGACCCCAATATAACATATTTCCAAAAAACAATCTTTTGTTGGATAATGCCTTATTTTAATTCGCCACTACTAAAACAAATTACAACCTCCTGGTGTTTTTTGCATCCTCAGGGAGAAAAAAAAATCATTTGTTCTTAGTTTGTACTTAAAAACATTAAATAATGGTTTTTAAAAACTAGTGCCAATTACTGTAAACAGAACATAAATATAGAATGTACAATAAATGGCAGGGGTGCCAATTACTGTTTCATGCTATAATTCTGATACAATATTTGGCATATCATAAATTAACATATTTTAGTATATAAATGCGACGTAGCCTACATAAAAAGGTCAAAGCGACCTTAAACAGTAGTAAGAATTAATAAAGTAGTTCATTTTAGGCATAGATGTGACACTCTGGAACGAAATTCTCGCCGCTATCCTTACAATTATCTTAACAACTACCAACGAAGCACTGTCATCATTACACCACCACCATCTCATTGAATTAAATTTGTTAGTATTAGTGTTAAAACAATAAATTTTACCAATAACGTATATAATGAAATTATGAACAGAAATAAACTGAAATAACACTAGAAAATGTAGAAGCGTCTTATTTATTTCATTATGAAAAATGCTAAGCCAACATTAATATCGCTTACTCTAATTGAACTAAACTTTTTATTTCACAAAATCACAAAATATGTAAACTTTAAAACCATAATAAGGCCTTATTACACTAGAAGTAATATCTGTCTTATCACGCATTATCCATTACTTTGGTTCATATCGCCGACTTACTCCAGTGTGATAGCTCCAAGGTAGTCATGAATTCTGTAGTCAGATGAAATGGATTCAGTTTCTTTTCCTCTACTTATCGCTGATTTCCTACTGCGCATGCGCAACTGTCTCTGAAGTGCAGGAATGTAACTTTACGGAGTAAAATATAACTGCAGAAACGTCAGAAGTTGACATTTTTTGTTTGATGCGCATAAAATTAGTATGCTTGCCCACAATTGCATTATTTTTCCATCATTTTTATTCATTTTACTTGAAATAATTTGATTTGCAAACAAATTTGAAATATGTTGTTATTAAAGAAACCATATCATAACCAACTTTAAGTATGAAAATCCACTAAAAGTCAGAGAAAACGGTTGTTCGAACTTGCAGTTCTGTGCTTGCAGTATAATAGATCGAGTTGGTCATACAAAATAAGTCAGCGAAAAAGAGTCAGAGATGGTTGTAGTGTGATAAGGCCTTTATTTGTACTATTACACTGTACTTTACGACATTCGACGAACCGATGCTATCCATTTTTGTCGTCTTTCCTGTTCCCAGGGATAATAAGGGAGGGAGCAAAATGAATCTTATTATCCCTGTTATATTTAAATTTGCACTCTACGACACAACAAATTTGACGGCTTTTAAGAGAGTTTGCTCATATTTACGCGTGTTTATAAACACAGCGCTAGTGTTTAAAAAATCCACGAGTGGCGCGACGATTCGTACTTGGTTAGTCTATATTAGGGCTGGTAAAAAAATCGTTATATCGACTTCTATTCGACTTTCCTCAACAAAAGTCGATTGACTTAAAAAAAAAGTCGTTGGCGATAAGTCGAATACAGGCTATTTCGACTTCGACTTTATAGACATTTCGACTTTTTCGACATATTTATGATTTTCACTTTTCGACTATTTCGACATTTAGACTATTTGAACTTTAAAATTATTTCAACTTGTTAGATAATTTCAAATTTCATTTTCGATTAGACTTAATTATTTTACGTATTTCATTTCAAATTGAACCGTCAGATGTCAGGTTAGATGTGTGTATGTGGTGATAGTGTGGGGTGTACCCTCTGTTCTTTTGCGGTTTGTTGAGGTATGCGTGCCGTAGTCTTTCGTGCTGTTCTTATGTAAACTGCGAGAAAACGACGCACGACGCGATGCCTGTCTACTACTAAACTCCCTGAACAGAGCTAGTGCGCGTTTGGATTTAGTTAACGTTAATATTATTTATTGTTGTATTTCTTGATATCTTGAGTTTCTTGAATTATCGTTGTGCCTTAAAAATGAATCGAAGAAGCAAAGTTTGGATGTTTTTTTGAAGATCTACGTAGTACAGGACAAAAGTCAACGCAGTGTATATGTACTATGCAAAAAAAAACTTCAGTACAACAACAAAAGAAAGTTTTGCATTTGGCTTTTAAATTTTTCATATACTTACTTGCAATTTAGCAGTTTCTTATTATTATTACTTTTTATATATGTATTTAGATATAGTATATTATGTGGCAAGTGTGTGAAGCTGAAGTTTTTACATGAGGGTGGAGATTGCGACACGAGCCGAAGGCGAGTGTTGCAAACCACCCGAATGTAAAATAGGCTTCACACACGTGTTACATACTATACTTTTTCTACGACCTTGCAATAAATTATTTTTTCTTCACATTGTCATTCTTTTAACGTAAAGCCTCTGCATTAGTGACTTGTGTAACCATGTTTACCAACGGTACGGGGGTTTAACAGCTTTATTTTATTAAAACACAAGTCATTTTGTAATATTTAAAATAATGAACACAATTTTTCATTTCAGAACGTGGTTTAATAACAAGATTGCTATAACCTGTAATATCATAAAATTTGTATTAGATTGTTTAGAAATTTTTTATTTATTGCTTTTGAATGCTTGTTGGACTTAGATTTATATTTAACACAAAGTTGTAAATTTAGAATTACAAAATTTATTTTATTTATATAAATTAATTACACATTTCTCATGAAGTTGTTATTTCTTCGGACCATTTACCATCACATGATTTACGTATATATACTGTTATTCATTGTATGTGTTTAAACTGAATTATTTACTTCACGCACAGTGTTCAAAAAATCAAACTTCACACATGAAAATTAATACGTGAAGTACCCAAATTCCAAATATTGTTTTATGTCTCTGGCTCTGAAAGCTTTTTAAAATTTAGGTTTATTCGTGTTGAGAGGTTATATCCGAGGGGTTGATCACTTGGGAATTAGTTGTACACTTGAGTAGGAATTGGCAAGAATTAGCTAGGAATTAGAGGAATTTACATGGAATTAAAGGAATTAACACAGAATTATAGGCGATTCAAATTAACTTTTCCCGCAACTTTTAACACGTGACATGATGTCACAACGAGTATGTTTTCAAATTGTCGTTCACTTCTGCATTAAAGTTTGTGTGTGTATTGCTGTTTTAATACATATATTTAATGAATTAATAGTTTATTAGCAATGAGACTGGTAATAAAGGTTGTGTTTAATTATTTAAATGCTTCTGCGTGCAGCAGAAATTTTTGTGAGGATGATGAAGTATTGAATTCTAGACATATGCTAGTATATGGTAAAACACAATCAAATGACAAAAATTAAACACTTCACTTTGGATTATGCCCACAAATCAGCGGCGTAAATAAATATCCGCATGAAATTACTGAAAAATTGATAAATTCTGGCTTACTAGCAAAAAAAAGCATCTTGTTCGTGTAAGGCGGGAAACTAACCTAAATATAAAACCTAAATATAAATATGTGTATATTAACCTAAATGTAAATACATAATAAAATAATTGAATATATTTATATTGTTTTAGAGTTACCAAATATATGCGTAATCTTGGTTAAAAAATGTAAAGAACAAGCATTGAATTTGTAACTCGTTTTCCAATTAAGAATTTAATCTACCATGCTTTGTGTCTCAATCATTTCTTCGATGCCATATTTATTTATAAATTTAACGTTTTGGAAATATGTGAAACAAAGGATGGGATTTCTCGATTTTTAGGAATGATATTTCGGAACACAACAGTACACTTGATTTCGTTGGTTTTGGTGAAAATTCCATATTTCTACAATATTTACAAATATATAATTAATCCTTAAACGATTTAAAATTGCATTCATGTTGTTTTTAACTTATTTATAGTAAATTTATGTCATTATTTTAACAAGCAACTACAAACATTATACTTAACCTTATTTCTCTAAAAATATACAATGTCTCAACGTACTAGGAATACTCGCGAATTTTATTGTATAATTAAACAGAGGAAGTGTTCACAATCATCACCAATAAATATAAATTTAAATACTTGCTGAATTTTTAAAATTTCGTCTAAAATTCTAACGTTACTTCTTACGGAGTGTAAGAAACTATACTCGTTGTGACGTCACATAATTAGTGCGATATTTGGTCACCAGATAGAGTCCGCTCAACTTGAATCGCGTATAGGAATTCTCTAGGAATTGAAGGAATTCACTAGGAATTGAAGGAATTACCCAGGAAATAACTAGAATTTTAGGGAATTCACTAAAATTTTAACAATTACCTTGGTTTATAATCTAAATATATCTCACTTCTAATTTTGACTTATGAAAATAACTTTAAAATTTAATAATAAACTATAATAATAACAAATTAATAATAATAATAAATATTTATTTATTTAAAAAAAGAACATTTTCAAAACTATTTAATTATATTTTACGAAATTTGGTACCTAGGGGTTTTCCGACATACCCGTTTCAACTAAAATATTTTCAACTTTCTTATTTAAATAGTATGCCAAATTTTTTATTTTGTCCTTGAATTCAGCAGAAAATTCTACATATGAAACAATAGAAACATTTTACCATAATCAACCACTTCCGGCTTAACACATCTTTTTTGTTTTTCCTTAAAAACGGTCACTTCTTTATCATCACTCTATCTCAAAAATGGAATCGAATATCTATAATCTGTAAAAACAGTTTTATAAAGATAGCTTTTGTTTACATTGAAATAAATTAGTGATCGACAATTTTTGAAAAAATAATTTCTATGTTAAGCTTTTTAAACATAACACCCCATTTTTTATTATTTAAATGAAGTTAAAAATTGGACTAGTTTGAGTAGCATGTTCAATATTGAAAATTAATATATTTATAATAAAATGGAAAATAAGTAAACGATATTTAACATATTCTTTGGCATGTTTATTTCTGTCCAGTTTTCTGTTGCCATGTTTATTTTGTATTGGTATTATTTTTGGTTTTTCAATTAATGTTATCCTTACTTTTAGCTTTTACTTTGACTTCCATTATGTCAGATATGTATCTATAAATCTAATATAATTTTAATTTTTACTATAACATTAAACAAGAGGTGTTTTCAAAAGTATACTTAAACACTAAGAGCGTATTAACGCAAAAATGGATTAGATATGGATTGGAATTATCTGAGAATTAGCGGAATTATCTAGGAATTAGAGGAATTACCTGGGAATTAGAGGAATTACCTGGGAATTAGAGGAATTACTTGGGAATTAGTGAAATTACCAAGGAATTAGTGGAATTAGCTTGGAATTAGAAGAATTAGTGGAATTAAAATTGAATTGTACGCTTTCTTCTTAAGTGACCAACCCCTCGGTTATATCTTGACAATTTAGAGATTAGTTAGATAGATTATTTCGACTTATCGACTACGATTATTTCGACTTTTCAATTATTTTGACTTTTGATTATTTCGACTTTTTTGTATATTCGACTAGTCGATAAAAACCTATTATTTCGACTATTTCGACTTTTCAATTATTTTGACTTTCGATTATTTCGACTTTTTTGTATATTCGACTACTCGGCAAAAATCGATTTTCTGAAAAATCGAAAGTCGACTTCCATATTTCAAAGTCTACCAGCCCTAGTCTATATTATATTCGCAATACTTCGTGATACCATGTACATATTTGTTAGATATTTAACACTGACTTCTTCCATCTTCTAGTATAAAACCACGAAAGAAACGGGATTGAAAAAACGACCCTAATATTCACGATAAGTATAAATTTTATCAATTTACGATAGGCAAATAATATGAATATTATAGTAAATTTATCATATTTTTAAGAAGTAATGTGTTGTGAGTATCAGCTACTCAGTTAATACACCGCAATAATAATATTTTGTAGTAAATACTCAAATATAAATTTTATACAAATATTTATGCTTAAAAATGAAATGGATCGTTATCTGAGGCGATGAGTGTATTAAATAAAGTACTGTATTAAAAAGCTCCTTCGTTTTACTCTGTTAATAGATACCATAATATTTGCTTCAATGTTTTTCTAACCCATTTACAATATCTACGTTCTCGATATGATGGTGGTACGATAACGATATGATGACGATATAATAATGTTTAGCGTTACAATGAAAAAAAAAATGTATCACAGTGACAGGATAGTATTTCTATGCAAGGGTAAGTCGAAGGTTGCGATCGCGTTAATATATATTTTGATGCACCCAAATTGTCAATTTTCGTTTTAAAATGTCACTGAAAGAAGTATTCAAAATGAGCTAGGATTAAGAAATCGTTAAACATTATTGAATGATAGTGCTCTTCTTGTGGCAAAAATGTAAAATACATAGTATAGGTAGTAATCGTATCGTCTAATCTAAATGGCTCATATCGTTATTGTATTGTGATTGTATCGTAAATGTTAAGCAGGTTAAACGTGCGACATAAAAAGGTCGGTTTGGTGCTAAGCGAAATTTAGCGGGATAAACGGTTCAGGCTATGGATTAACCTGAAAATATTTATTAATAATATATACAATTTATTTCATTTTACAAGAAGAGTAAATAAATTGTTTACTAATAACGCAATTAGTGTAAAACTTTTACCAGTGATAGAGGCCATTACGATTAATATTTTTGTAGGAATGATTTTTTTTTTAGTCTAAATCCGGCGAACTATGATTAAAATAAAAACTAGTGTTTCAAGTAGTCATAGTAGCGATGAAGATAGAGCAAAATAGTTAGTTATGCAACAAAAGTGTAAAGTAGTACTTTTTCGGTCGAGTGCAAGCCGAATGCGGAAATTTTTGCAGGAGACAAAAAACACTATTTTACACACGTGTTGCATACAATATTTTTCCTACAACCGAATTGTTAGTGATGTTTCTCATAATACTGAGTGTACAT
Source organism: Harpalus rubripes (assembly GCA_963082715.1). Taxonomy (NCBI): domain Eukaryota; kingdom Metazoa; phylum Arthropoda; class Insecta; order Coleoptera; family Carabidae; genus Harpalus; species Harpalus rubripes. The sequence continues at coordinate 22,216,393 of OY720461.1, forward strand.
GCATCTAGCATCTTCAAATACTGTTAGTGCTCTTTCTCATAATACTGTGCAAAATGTAACATAAACACTTGGAAGAATCTCAGACAGAAGCGGATTAGTCTTCTATAATTATTGTACAAATTGTACATTTAATATTAATGTGATATTAATATTAAAAATTACGTCAAGTTAGAATTCATGTCAAAAAAATGTTAATGTTATTAAAAATTAGATTAGTACTCAATCTGTTAAAAAAATATTACATTTGTTTCATTTACAGTGTATATTAATATTTCTTAATAAATTTTATTACTTTCATTATTATTTACTACCTAATTATCTAAATGACAGGTAAATTAACCTAATTTTAATGTTCCCTAGCAACGACTATTTACTTTTCAAGCACTAGTGCATGAAAAGTACTTTTCACGCACTAGTGCTTGAAAAGTGTCTTTACACACTGCAAAGAGTACATGAAATGTACTTTTCACGCACGATTGTAGGAAAACGTATTTTAAAAAGTTGTTGCCAATCACTAAAATACTCCAAATACGATGTTTCGTTGAGAAAAATTTTTGTAATTTTTTACATTTTTGTGTAAACTCATTGAATTTTTTTTATCTCAAGTATCAAGTGTGCTTCAGGGCGACTTGGTTGTTGAAAAATCTTCTATTTAATAAGTTTACAAAATTATAATTTAATATTTAATGTATTTTCCATTGTTTTGATTGTGTGTTGCACAATTGATATTTGAGATAAGAATGTTTTCAATGAGTTTCAATAGTAAACTGATGCAACGTTATCCGCAAAATTTTCTATGTCATTTTTAACAGCAGTGGATAAATGTAAATTATCCTGTAGTCACTTTAAAACATGCGATATAAACAAATTGGAGTTGAGAGTTTAAGTCACTAGATTTTTAAGCGGGTTATGTCACTTCGAGATAGTATGAAACGTTTTACATTGACCAATAGATCTTTTCAATATAAAAACGCAGCAATTGACGTTAATATTTTTTTCGTTCTTTGCTGATATTGCAAAGTAATTTATATGTACTTTAAAACAAAAAGACAAACAAAAAACCGGCAAGGAATCCAATGCACTATACCGTGTGTCTACTTTTTTTGTGGACCCTAGGAAATACAATGATAAAATTTTCATAATGCTGTAAATTCTGCCCTATTAATTTTAGAACAGTGCAAATACAAAAAATGTTCAGAATTAAAAACTGCATCTAAAAAGTCCAAAATTATTGTTTGCATGCGTTTCGTTTCCGAAAGAGAGGCAAAATAAAAGTAATAATTTTTTTTCACTACTAGCCTACAAACATACCATTAATTACTTGTTATTGAGTTGTGAAATTGTTTTTCTCTACCGCTTCCTTAGCAACGCTTAACAACGGTCAATAATGAATTATTATTGACCATGGTTAATTATGCGAACTGTCACTTTTTAAAGAAATTCAAGCTTCTGAAGTTATTTAACTTATTAAACGCAAAGAAAACATTATATTTAAATTTGCCGCCTAATTTCAAGTTGGCAATAGTTAAATTTCAGATTAAAAATCTTGATATTCTACGATCTTATCAAATTTTTCGTGCGTTCACATTATATTTACAATGCGAAATGTTAATTTAGGTATTTATTTATTGTTAAATCTATGAAAAGGTAAGTGTTTATTGTAACATTATTTCAATTATCTTACATTGTACATTTTTTTAGGGTTATAATTACATTTATATGTAAAAACACCAAACAGGTAACATTTATTTGCTATTTATAGTTGAAATTGATAGTGCAATTGTGACAAAGATCCATTTTTGCTTTTCGTTATATTTATGACGATGATGTCATCCCGAACGTCGACATCTCTCATGTGCATATTGCAAAGCTCATCGGTTCTACAAGCGCCAGCCACTCCAATCACAAAAATAGCCTAAGAAAGTATGAATTAGTAAGTTTTTGGAATTTTATTACCACAACAGGATACCTTCGTTGATAGGAAGACTTCATTTTCTGAGATTTTAGTCACCTTTTTTGTTAGACACCATTCTTTAAAACTTGTATACACTTTCATATATATCGGTTTAGATTTTTCTGGCAGCAATGTATCAAACTGCACATTTTGTGCCGCTTCTTTAATTTCCGGAGGAGTACAATTTTCCGTATTACTTTCTTCAAACATGTTTACTTATTGTTACCAAAATGAAATGTCAGATATTAAAAACAATATTAAAAACAAAAGAATTTTATTTCTGCCTACTTAGTTTTTATAGATATTAATAAATATTAATGTCAAAATTCTTATGTTATTATTAATATAAAATTCGTTAAATGGAATTTAGGAGCTAGTAGTGAAAAAAATAGTATATAAACCACGGTTGAGAAGATCATTATTGACCAGGCGCCTTGTATCACTCGGGCTTCGCCCTCGTGTTACAATCTTGGCGCTGGGTCAATAATGATTATCTTCTCAACCTTGGCGTATAATATACTATTAGCTACTTACAGAGTGCCATGAGCACTATCACAAAATTTTAAACAGTTGTATTGCTTGAATTTGGCAGATGACATCTGTCATACAGTTTTTAAAATTATTGAATTCATTAAATTATTTATCAGAAAGCATGGATACATTTGCTATCGCAGAAAAAACTCAATGGAACAATATTAACAATTAAATATCAATTAATAAACTTTTATCTGTCAAAGTCAAATAATATGACTATTTAAATTGCATATTTTGTCTTGCATGGCACTCTGTTAAAAGCTTAAAGACGGATATTTTATTTTACGTTTATCTCATGGCAAGAACCTATTATATTAACAAATTTAGGCTAATCTGGTGCAGTATTTAATTCTGAACATTTTTTATGTTTACACTTTAGTTCTAAAATTAATAGGGCAGAATGTACAGCCATATTAAAATTTTACCATTGTATCTCCTATGGTCCATAAAAAAGTAGACACACTGTATATACGTTTACTGTAAAGTTGAATAACAATACCATTCTCAAGAGTTGCAAATATCGCCCGCTTGAGGGATTCACGTTAATTTTAGTCGCCAATAGGCAAGATATGACAATGGCAGTAACACAATATACAGTTATATTGCAATGATGAGACCAAATCAATATAGCCAGGCAGCTTTGCTTTGTTTGTTGCTAGGATTAATAATTCATTGAAATGAATGAAAAACGTAGGTATTGTCATTTGAAATAAAATTCTAGAAAATACTTTTTGTTTTTTGTGGTCGTTATAAATACGATAATGAACTTAAATATTCCTACAACACTTATAAAAATTTGTAACTCTATATACTTACAACATAGATAAGTTCACGCACTTCAAGTAGCCAATATAAACATCGTGACATGTCTTCCTACAGACAAATAGAAGTTAAACAAAGAAGTTCATGATTATAGTGCCCTGGAAAAAATGATGCTTGGCAATGTAGAAATATCAGTGGAATACTTTAAGATCGTTGTAACTTTTAAATGTACTTGCATTGCAGCACTTCTGAAAATATATAACGCAACATTAGCAAAACAGAAACATTAAAAATCAATTTATATATAATAACATTTGAAACATACAAATTTCATATGTTGCCGTAAACTGTTCGTATTAGTACTTCAAATATATAGAGGTTAGATTATGTTTGTATTACAATTTGTATCATAGATGACTCTGTAGCATAAAGCTTCATTTAAACAATATATACTGTTAGTTACAAAAATTCAACTTAATATGTTGTGTAAATTTCCCAATAAAATTTAACCATACGAGATTGTTAAATGTCTCTAATTTCTATGTAAACTAATTTAAAAATACCATCGAAGTAAGATAACTAAAGAAAGAAATAAGAAAAAAAGAAAAATAACAAAAAGAAAAAGAACAATTAATAAGTAGAATAGTGAATTTGAAAAATGGAATGGAAAAAAGAAAAAAAAGAGTAAAAACTATAGGCATTTACGAAAATTCTACCGATTGCGTTCGAAAATACGAGTGGTTAATAGTTACCGTGTTCGAAAATTGTACCCTATCTACCAGATCTATCTACCGGATCCGTGATTTGTTGAGGCGGTAAATACGGTAAATAAAGAATCTAACCTCAAAAAAGGTAGTAATGTCAAGCGAAGTGCGCGCGTTAAAAGCGAAAATGTCTTCAATGTTGGAATCGGAAGTAGCACTATGCTCAGTTTGTTAACTACGTGAAATTTCAAATCTGTTTCAAACTTTCAAATATTTTTCATAGGTTAGAAATCTACCATGTTTACCACTTGCGTTCTTAAAATATCGATTCCGGTAGCTGTAATCTGGTAAACAGCTGTTTACCGATATATACCGGTAACAGCTCACCGGTAGAATTTTCGTAAATGCCTTATATTGCTATTAAGGGACGGATGACCGACAAATTAAATATAGACCCAAAAATTAAGAAAGTAGGCTCACTTAGTAAGGATAGAGACCGGAAAATAACGTTAGTGGAGCTAGAAAATTGGAAAGATAAAAGAGTTACAATGCAAAAGAAAAATAACTCAGTTATAAAAGAATGGAAGTTTATATAGAAAACGACTAGACAGTAAAAGAACAGAAATACAATCAAAAATAGCAAAGACCGAAAAATGAAGGGACACAGTAAAAGTAGGATACAGGAAATTAACAATTCAATGCATAAATTATGAATTCATACATGAAGAGGACAAAGGCAAAGGATATGGCTACGACTAACGGGAATACCTTAGACATTACGAGTACAAGAATAGGGACCTGGAACAAACAAAGCATAAACGGAAAGGAATACGAATTAATAAATAAAATGACAAAAATGAAGCTTGATATGTTAGGAATACCCGAAACGGAAAAGAAAGGTATAGGGCCCACTCAACTAACTGAAGAATATTGACTTTACTACTCAGGAGCTGAGAATAATGATAGTCTGCTGGAGCAGAATTAATAGTGAACAACCAACTAATGAGTAAATTAAAAAAGAAAGAATATATTTCCGAAAGACGTATGAAATTAGATTGGAGTACTGATAAAAAATAAAGTAACCACAATAATTATAACGTACGGGCCTAAAGAAAACGATAAATTAGAAAACAAAGAACTCTTTTTTAAAGAATTATAAAATACAATCGATAACACTAACAATTAGATAATAAATATGGGAGTTCTGAATGGAAGAGTAGGCAGAGACAACTCAAAGGATTCAAGTACTTCTTCAATGTAAGTCGACTGACCGAGACTTATTATTTGTTTTTCTCTGATGATTGGAATTGAAAGGACAAACGAGATGCCTCCAAAGTCTCTGTATTCGAAGCGTGCGGCAATCATTTTCTCGAAGTCGTCAATCATCTCTTGTCTCGCAGCGATGACCGGTATGTCATCAACGTATACTCCAATAATTATTTCCTTCGAGCGATTGAAGTAAATACATGGATCATGCTTTGAGCGTATGTAGCCTTCTTCGATTAGTGCTTCGTTTAGGCATGCATTCCATTCGTGAGCAGATTGGCGCAATCCATAAATTGATCTCTTCAACAAACAAACGAATGATTCCTTTCCTTCTTCTAAGAATGGTTTAGGTTGAATCATGTAAACCTTTTCGTTCAGATTGCCTTTTAGATAAGCGGCTACAATGTCGTAAAGCCTATCAATCCATTTTCGTTGAGCACAGATTGCTAACATTGTGCGAATTGTTTTCGCCTTTAGAACAGGTGCGTGAGTTTCATGACAGTCAATACCAGGACGTTGACTAAATCCTTGTGCTACTAGTCGTGCCTTGTAACGCGTCAGTAATCCGTTTTCATCAAATTTCTTGCGAAAGATCCATTTAGCTCCTATAACCTTCTCATGATGAGGTTTTGGAACTAACTCCCAAGTTTTGTTGCGCTTCAAGTTACCAATTTCCTTCTCCATTGCCCTGTGCCAAGCATCAGCTTCAGTTGATGCTAATGCTTCTTGCCACGACTTTGGAACATGGCAATCTTCTGGTGACTGAAGGTATGCAGCGTTGATAAAAAGTTTTTTAGATTGAGCATAATTCTTCCTGGGTTTCAACGTCAAACGAGATGATCGACGCGATTCTGGTTCGGGCACTGTTGCTTCTTCCGGAGTTGCCTGATTGACCTCTACAAGGTTCAGCTGCTCCTCTGCATCAGGGTGGTCATTCTGGTCTTTTATTACGTTTGAATGCATGTCCAGTGGAAAAATTACTTCTTCATGTGACTCGTTTTCTGAAGTCTTCGATCGAAAAGGATAACTTGATTAATCAAAAATTACGTCACGGCAAACGTAGAAAAGCTTTGTTTCCGCATCGTACAATCGGTATCCTTTTTTGCGTTCTCTGCATATCCAACGAAAATTCTTGCTTTGGCTCTCGGCTGAATCTTAGCTGTTGTTAGGTGACAACACTCCAAGCACGACATCCAAAGATTCTTAAATTGTTTATCTCCAGTGGTTGTCCACTCCATACTTCAAATGGTGTCTTCTTATTTTTGAGTGCGCGTGTTGGACACCGATTTCTAAGGTAAGTGGCGGTAAATAAAGTTTCTGGCCAAAAACATGCAGGAGCATGCGATTGATATAACAAACAGCGAGTCATGTCCATTATTGTCATAAGTGGTAAATTTTTGTCGGAAAAATTTTCAGATTGTTACGAGAGCCGGATGCCTAGCAATCGAGGGGTGAATCACTCCATCAATTTTGTACAAAAGATTTTACAATCATGGGATTGTAAGACGATTGTAATGATTGTATGCAAGAATGTACAATATTCGCAAAGATTGGAATGTTGTAATATTATTTATTTTATTAATCAGTATTACTTAATTTTGCCGCCTCGGTGGCCGAGTAAGCTGAGGCAGCGTGTTTGTGCAGCGCTCGAAGCGACCATCACCGCTCGGTTCTCGGGGTCGTGGGTTCGATTCCCACCAGGGGCTTGGATGTTTGTGACTGTCCTTTCTTCATCTCATCTCCATCAACGCAGTGCAAATTGGTAAAAATGATCCAAAAATTAAGGTTAAAACTGACTCACCCCCATCAACATCAATTGTAATACTTGTAATAAAAGTTAAATACAATAAAGAATTATTATTTATTATTATTACTTAATTTGACAATTTTTAACATAATATTTGACTACAGAATTTACTCAAATTCTTTATATTTGTTGATAATCTAACTTAAACCATATATCCTTTAAGAAAAAAAATAGTTGCCCTATTAGGAGGCCATTTTAATGGTGTTTCGTTATTTGAGAAATAATCCGTAGGTCCCTAGATATAGGCGAAACTATAAATTTTACAATTTTTAATTTTTACCTTCATTTGTTTCAAACAGCAAAAATATAACAATTATTAAATTTATAAAGATTATTTTTAACATACATAGCATTGAATATTTCTTAAATTTCGTTATAAACTGAATAAAGAAATTATGAATGAAAATAATTAAATTATCATTTTTAATGGTGTTTTTCAATTGTTCCATACAACAAACATTGTTTTAGTCCCCTAAAGATGTGCAACTCAAAATCAAAAATCTGATGTGGCCAGCACATTACCTTCCGTCAGTTCTATGTATTTTGTACAAATTTCATACAGAAAGTTCCTTGCTAAAGATTATATTTCTTGTACTTTACCTTCCGGCAGTTGCATGTATTTTATGCAAATTCCATATAGAAAATTTATAGCAAAAGATCCTATATTTCCAGTAAAATTATAAGACAAACACACTATAGGTACGTTCTATCGGTGTCAGAAATCTTACTACTTATTCTAGTAGAACCTCAATGATCGTTCTTTTGCGTCAAAAAAATCTGAATATTCCTACGAATCATTCCAACTTCAGAGCTGGAAGCGCTGGTTGGAAGATATATAGATTGGAGATAAATTCAAAATTTTACTAGCCGACTGTCGCGCGTACCCTTCTGTTACATTTGTCAATGTTCAGATTAGACTGTGCTCAAAGAAATACCTCCTTTACATTTTTATTATTTAATATATTTTTATATAATTATAATCTCTGTAATATTTGCATAACAACATTTTGAAGATCCAAAATAAACATACAAAGTTATCTTTAGTTGTTAACTAACAATAACACATAAACACTCCCACTGTTCTATCGTATTTATTTTTTACTTGACAGTTATTTGCCACTGAGCGTTCTATTGCTTTAAGAATATTCTTATTTTAGTAGGAATATTTCTGACACCGATAGAACGTACCTTATGTCAATTTCACTTGACACTGACACCTTTCAATCAAAATTTTCTTAATATAGTAGCTGTTTCCATAGCTATGGCTACTTTATGAAATTTAATTTCTTTATAATTTTTTAACTCTACATCCATTTAATATTAAGTATAAAATGCAGTCAAATCGTATAGAGAATAAAATATTCTTTAATATTTATAATAACATTAATTGTGAAAAAATGATATTTAACATAGTTTTTTCAAGAAAAACTGTTAAAATCTTCAAATGAGGGTACTTCCGGTTGTCCAGTTTTAACCAAAATCTAATCAGCTCTTCACATGGATGTAACGAAGAGAAATACGAAAGAATTATAATTTTTAGAATTGTAGTATGGAAGTTATCGTAGACGAAAATTTTGTTATACACACACACACACACATACATACATACACACACACACACACATACAAACATCATCGTAAAAATAGTAAAATCGTACTCTACCGAATTTTTTGACCAAAGACAATACCTTCCTTACCTAAAGGTGACGGAAGGTAAATATTATAGATTTGAAAAATATTCCTAAAAATAAAAAATTGTAATTTTTACAAATCGCCTATATCTAATTCTAGTGATCTATGCATTTTTGCTCAAATCACAAAATATCTACCATTAAAATATCCTCCTAACAGAGCAAAATTTTTAATCGACTTCGTATCTATTATATTTCTCGAGATCCCCATGTTGGTCAAGTTATCCTGAACAATCTGTATAAATATTTGACTATATTAACAGTGACCGATCCGAAATCAATAATTTTTATTTTTATACAGTTAAAACTGAGTTAAATCAAAAATACTAACGAAAATAGTGAATATGTTTACCTCACTAAGGCAAACACTGTCCACTACGGCCTATAGCTTTGCGCATAATATGTGATTGTAAAGACTGTACATGATTGTAATGATGACTGTAACTGATTGTAGCGTGATTGTACATGTTTGTAAGGATTGTAATGAATGTATCTATGATTATAAGCGTTTTGTACAATGATTGTAGGAGTGATTCACCCCTCGCTAGCAATATATTGAGTGGCATTGACAAAAAAAATCACGAGTTGTCAAACGAATTATTTTTGATCAATGTCACGAAATAAATTGGCAAGGTTCGAGTAAAGCAAGCGGAAAATTTTTCCAGTATAAAATTTAACCATGAATGGTATTCGGGTGACTATTTCCAAAATAACAATCAGGTAATCATTTATATATTTTTCTTTCTTGACAAAAATCTTCTAATTTTTATTGTGTTTAAGGTGTTATATTTAAGTTTGCTTTTTCAACGTTTTAAATAGATTCCTGTACGAATCGACTAGTTTTTAATAAAAATTGCTAACAGTGAAAATATACACACTTTGACAGGAATGTAAACAATATGCTTCTAAAACGTTAAAAAAATTTCGCTTATCAAAACTCACTTACTTGTAAAAATACGACATCTTATTGGGTGCGAAAAAAATTTTTTGACGATGGTTTGTCGAAATGAAACTTGGTAACTAGGTTGAATCCTGAATTTGGATTGGCTTATAAATTTATGAGTGAAATAGTCAAGTTAAAACGCTCAACTACACCATTTTGCTGTGGCGATCTTGGGACAGTGTATTCATGGATCATGGATAATATGGATAATACCGTGTTCCTTCAAAAACTGTTCAAAAGTATTACTGGTGTACTCCCCTCCATTGTCGGATCTTGCAACCATGAAAATTTTCGACTTCGGCTTTGTAGAGTTGAAACTTTTCGAATACTTGTGATTTTGTCTTCAAAAAATAGACTTTCGCAAATCTGGTGAAGTCATCGATAAAGGAAGCATAATACATCGACCTCCCACATCAGCGTGAATTAACTCCAATAGATGTTTAGTGTGGCTATTGGAAACTTTGGGAAACGAAATTCTCTTCGCTTTGCCTTTGATGCATATTTCGCAAACTTCATCGGGCATTTTCGTTTCTATTTCATCTGCTTCAACCGTTAGCACACGCTTATTTTTCAACTTGTTCACAGCTGCAATGTGTAGGTGACCCATTCTCTTGGGCCAAAGTGCTGTCGTATCCACTGCTGCCATGGCTTGATTGTCGGGCTTCTCTCGTATGACATTAAGTCCACCTTGGCATACTGATCTCATTATTTCCTGTTCTTTAGGATTGATAACCAACGCGACTCCTTCTTTTGTGAAATGAACTTCCATTCCTGCCTTCTGTATTTCTGGAACGCAGAGCAAATTTCCATCTAAGTCCGGGACATGAAGAACTTTCTTCAGTAGAATCTTCGTGCCGCCGCACTCATTTGCAATATTCATCTTCACAGAGCCTTCGACGTTTTGCTTCTTCGTACGTGGCAACCTTAGATCGATGCGGCGTCATGTGAGCATTGGTGCCGCTATCCAACAACCAGCTATTCTCTTCAAATGAAGTCAGATCATTCGCCGTCACATTCATCGCGTAAAATCCTGTAAATTCTTTAGCTATAGTCGCTGCAGCTGATGTTTGTTCTTCTTCTTTCTGTTTAGGACAGTTACGTGCAATGTGTCCTGGAGCACCACAACAGAAACAAAATTTAACAACTCTGTTTCGAACTTGAGTTACGTGGTTTGGAACTCTTCTCGGTATCAGAATTGGTTGAAGTCTTCTTCTTTTGTTGCTTGTGAGAAACATTCTTTGCCACCAGTGCCTTCATTAATCCATCTGGCATAATGGTTTGAGCTTCACTTCTATGCTTGATACGTTTCTCCTCCAAGATCAATCTCGACTTCACCAGTTGAGTTTCTAGCATTGTTTCATATTTTTCGACTGTTGATGAGCGATTGGTATTCTCTCGGCAATCCGGCCAACATCACTAAGGCATGTTCTTTATCAGTGAACTCGTAGTCATTATTCTTCAACTTACGAAGTATTAGGTTTACATTTATGGTTTATACTTTAGAGTTAAAGACTTTGACCGCATATTATGTAATGACTCCATTCACCTCCTAGCACCATATCTTAATTTGTAAATGCTAACAAATTTGTTATGTCCCTTTCTTCAATTTAAAAGTTCCTGAATTTTTAAGAATGCTTCGTTTATCGACTCACAGAAGAATTCTTCGTTTAACCACTCACAGTAAATACAAATATTCTCCAACGAGTTTAAGTCTCATAATCTGTTGGTAAATATTGTTTAATACCAAGAATCGCACAGTGTGGAAAAATAAATATACACAAGACAGCCAAGAGAGCAATACAATTTATTTTATTCTTTACAATGTCTGCAACATAGATTACATATTGAGATTTATCAAAATTAAAAACAAATTTCAATACCTGCTTTTATAAACTTTAGTTACAACAAAAAATTCACTGTGGCGATCATAGAAGCAGTAAAGAATTCTTGCGGAACAAACAATTATACAACAAACAAATGAAGAAAAGCTCATGGTGGATACAAGAAATAAGGTACACTAATATGGGCTGTGGTAATTCTTCCCTCCTTAGAATTGGGCTTCATCAGGAAGCTTCAGCGGCGACTCTGGGGGTTGAAGTTGTCTGTTGAAGTTCAATGTCTCTGTCTGATTCCTTCTCGTGGATTTGAGTGGAAGTTTCCTTTTAAGATAGACTATGACAGAAATAATAGCAACAATAATAATAATTATAAAATATACTGCCAAAACGGGGTATTTGGTGCCATGTTCTTCATATGGTGTTATATTGTCGTAGAGGATATCTTCGACCTTATTTATTGGTCTGAGTTCGGAGATGCTATTAAATTACATTGAATTATACTTACAGGAAACAAGAAAAAATGGTCATAGATGGGGGAATCCTACGCCCGAAACGAGGTTGGATAAATTCCGTAAATGCAATATAAGTAACATATTACTTATTCAGAATGTATTATAAGACTTTATATTTATTTTTTATTTTGTACTGAATTGGATTTATTAATAAAGGCTTTTATTATATTATTATTTGAAATTTTACATTGAAAAGTTATTATTAATATAAATTTATTTCTAAGTACTTTATAAATGGGCAATGTAAATGTATTACGACTTTGTCTTTTTTTAGATCGCTGTTTATGAAGGTAAAAAGAAAATTAACATCAAATATAAAACATTTTTTTATTTTCAAGTATCAGATACATTTATATTTTGTATATGTTTATGTCTATAAACCAACTTCTTGATTACATATATTAGTAGGTACCTAATGAGGAAATAATTATTATTACCACCATCAATTTAAGTAATTTTGACTGCCTTAAACACTATATATTAGTAAACACGTAACATTTGTTTATGACTCACTATAAATAACGGTGACTAAAACCCTTACAAATCCTACCAGAAACACTTAAAACTTTCAATTATTCTCGCCATCTGTAACTCACTAATGGCGTTTTCCATTTATATATTTCGTAATATAATAAGATGAACTTGAGAAAGCAACGCGCGCTGTTTGTAAACGAGTCAAAAAATGTCTGGGGATCTATGGATATATCATACATATATATTTGAATATTTTTACAGATTACATATTTAAGACACACTAACTTGAAAAATAAAAATCGGATTATAACTTTTCATTAAGTACACATTTGGGCAGATATTTCAATGATGGCGGATCCCCAGGGAAAACGCACCATAGCAGAATTTTCACTAATCTTACTAAATGCCAAAATATGATATTGAAAAAAATTTAAAATAACATTATTATATTAGCTCATATGTTTTAATTACGTGCTCATTGTAGTAACCAAAAACTTTTGTCACAAATTGGAATATTTATTCTTTTAATACTTTATTTCTAATAATAATACTATATTTGTACCACACATTTTCCAGCAAAATACATGTAAAACTTATAATATAACCTAAACACAAAACTAGAAAAATACTTTTAAAATTATTAATTTTTAATGGATTTACATTATCATCATCAATATTTTTGACTGTATTCTTTTTGATATCATCTGTCCATTTCCATATCATTCCATTTTGTTGAAGTAACAATACAAAATCATTAAATTTCTCCATAAATAGAAAACCCCTTTGCGCATATAACATATACCATATAGGTTTAACAATTTTTTTAAATCCATATACATTATTCTTGGTGTCATTTCTTGCCATGTAAATTGGTACCATATAATACATATTTAATTCGGGCACCAAAAAACCTAGTTTTCCTTTAAATACTTTGTCAACACAAGCTACAACATCCGGACAGGATATAGCACGTTCATATATTTGTCTATCTTCTTCATAACTTGTATTAAAATAATTTCTACCTGAGGGAGTTGTTCCAAAAGGTAAATTTCGTTGTATCATTTCTTGAACATTGTGAATCTGTCCATCATATAATGGTGTTATCAAAACATTTATCAATTTTGACTGATATGCTGTTGCTATTAGCAACGTACCCACAACCCAAAAAATGTAAATAACTTTTAAACAAGTATTTTTTGGATACTGTCTTGATCCTTGTAAAAAAATGCACAATGTATCCACAAAACAAAATGACAACGATCTGTACAATGTTTTTTCTTGTAAAATGTAACTAAAAATCCACCAAGCTACCACGATTGACAGAAAAGTCACCAATATATATAACCATAAAACAGTGTCAAAAACTAAGATTAAATTTCGCCATGGTTCAATTGGTCGTGCTAATGGCACAAACCATCTGGTATAACCATAATAATAAAATACACTCGCGTCAAAATCAAAATAAAAACTTTCATTTCGAATTATATTTCCCGCTATAACCTCACATTTTTTTGTAAATAAATCATTATACAATAAAGTGCTACTACCATTCGGAAATTTAAATCCCCATATTGGATACTTATTTGGTAAATAATTCATAGTTATATTCATTTTATTTAAAAAATTGTTGATTATAGCTGGTTCTAATCCAACTATTGAAACGTCATCTATATTTAGGTTTGGATTTTTGACGTTCGGTGGGTCGTAAAACGGAGATATCTTCAGTTCACATCCTGGAACTATCTGGGGAATTTTATGCGGGAAAGTTTGTGTTATATGTGCACAAGTTGCAATTATATTCATAGTAGTGTTATTACAGCTGTTATCGTACGGGAAATACGTGTATATTTCATGGTCATATATAATGTTCACATTAATTGTGAAGTATGACCAACTTATGTTTATAATTTCTTGAATATACTTTTTATTTTGGAGTCCGTATATTATTATTTTCGCTCGTGGGTTCCATAATGATGAGTATTTAGTTGTATTTATAAAATTTTCGTATTCAGAAGTACTTTCTATAAGAAAAATGTAATATTTGAACATTTTATATTTGGTTTTTATATTATATTTCTCATTTATGTTCATAATCATATATGATTTCAATTCCGGTAATAATATTTGTATGTAATTTTCAGAATTTTTCGTATATAATAAAAGCAAATTTGTATCATAAAATTCAAATGATTTTTCATATAATTTTTGAAGACAATTTATATTTATTTCATTAATATATTCTTCGTTTATATAAATATATGTTTCTGTTTGTTTTAACAATAAAAGTAACAACAATATATTCTTCATTTTATTATGCATGAAATTCATATCTTTCTGTTTTTATAAAAATATAGTGAACATAAAACAGCATTATTATTTAATTTCTTCGAGAAATATGAAATATAACAACATTTATTCCTTATTATTAATATTTTTTCCTTTTATTATACAAATTAGTATGTATTAATTTTATTAATTGAATAAATATACTGGGTGTTACCGTCAAAACAACCAGTGATTTTCTGGGAGAACTAATGACTTTAGAGGAAATGTTATATAGTAAAATTGATAAAGAAAAATAGTATATTGTGTTATTAGGAGTAAAAGTGATACTTTGTGTTCTACTGTTTTAGAACCACTAATTGAATTTTTAGTTTCTTATTATTGATAAACTATCCCATTATTATTGTATAATTGATCATTTTCTATATATAACATTTTTCTATGGTCTTATTTCGCCCAAAAAAGTGTTGTTTTAAAGGAAACATCCTGTATAACATATAAGAAACAATATAATTTTCCGGATATAATGTTTTAAATGATAGATAATTGCTGAGTAAAGTAAGAAAAACAATAATAAATTAATTTATATTATTTATTTATACGCAATAATGATTTGAAAACTTTAATGCAAAAATCAATAAATACATAATATGTGAGCTAATTATACGCTTTTAAAATGGATTCCAGTGTATTGTTTTCGTCTTATATAACATAAATCATCTTCCCAAAAGGTCTTTCTTCAAAGTCTTATATAATTGTTTTTAATGTCATTGTAAAAAAAACCTTGCTGTAAACAGCTGTGTCTTTATTTATTGTTGGAATAAGGTATAATAATGAAACCTAAGTGTTTATTTACTTTTTTTAACGCTGATATAAAGGATATCTAAAAATACGTGGCATAGCTTAATCACAAAATCCTGGGTCTGAAATATGACAATTTAACTAAACCATTCGAACATCGAAACTGTACCGTTTAGCCAGTATTCTGCTTCAAAATTTTTCTAAAAAAAATTAATTTTGTTTATATTATCAAAACACTAATCGACTCGTATTAGGTGTGTAGCGGCACGGCTAGACGGGATATGTCGTAGCCAGATTGTAATATGTACTTGTCTTTTAATAAAACGCCTAGGCATTTTACTAAACGCGGATGAAATGCAGTCAGAATGTCAAACCTACGTTTTCGTAGACTTTCACAATCTGGCTAGTCGTCTAGGTCCAGACGTTTTATAAAACGACACAGTAGATAGCAAAAATAAAATTGTCTCCATTTAAAACAGTGCTTTTCTGTTTTCTGTAAGTACTTATTTTATTATAAAAATCTAATTGCAGTAATTTTCCATGAGTTACGACAAATACTAGAATAAGAATATTCTTAAAGCAATAGAACGCTCAGTAGCAAATAACTGTCAAGTAAAAAATAAATACGATAGAACAGTGGCAGTGGTTATGTGTTGTTGTTAGTTAACAACTAAAGATAACTTTGTATATTTATTTTGGATCTTCAAAATGTTGTTATGCAAATATTACAGAGATTATAATTATATAAAATATTAAATAATAAAAATGTAAAGGAGGTATTTTTGTTGATCACAGAGTCTAATCTGAACATTCACAAATGTAAGAGAAAGGTACGCGCGACAGTCGGCTAGTAAAATTTTGAATTTATCTCCACTTATATATCTTCCTACCAGCGCTTCCAGCTCTGAAGTTGGAATGATTCGTACGAATATTTAGATTTTTTTGACGCAAAAGAACGATCATTGAGGTTCTACCAGAAGAAATAGAGGCGATTTCGGGCGACAACCGTTCACTTGCGGTATTTTGCGTTCAGGTACGTTCACACATTCGGGCGCTAGGAACAACATACCCGGTATGCTTAGATCAGTGCTCACAGCTGAACGGGTTTGCGAGTCGGGTCAGCTCTCTGTTCACTATTTCTATCTCTTTTTAACATGTCTTTTTTTGAAATGTCAAAAGTCAAAACAGTCGGAGTCGTGGTCTTATGTCAAACAGGTGACATTATTTTCGTTGACTCTTTTTTGGACAAATATGGAAAAAACTATATTTCTCCGTTAATGCATTTTAATTGCCAGACACTATTTTTGACAGTTTTAAATGTCGCAGAATATACATAACCACCAAGCACGGTGTCAACAAGTGAATCAACGATTTTTGGCGCCACCATTAACCATATCATACCGTAACTAACCGTAAGTAATCCGAAGAAGTGAACGGGTATGTCGCCCGAAATCGCCTTAGAAGTAAGAAGATTTCTGACACCGATAGAACGTACCTATTGAAAGATATGTATTTGACACTCACGCTATGTTAGGTTAGGCCCAAAAATAAAAAAATCCCCCAAAACAGTTATACAAAGTTGAACTTTTATTGTGACCGGGTAAAAATGTGCAAAAGACGAAGATGGCAGCATCTATGAATGACAGTTTATATATTTGTGTTTGGTTTCGGGGTCAAAATAACTCTGTAAACGAGTACTGTACAACATGAAAACGTTTTGTTTTGCGAATGCGAAGAGGATCGCCGTATGGTGGCTCCCTCATTCTTGGCGGCTTAGAACTGCCTGCATTGCCGCATTGGAATACCTAACACTGTCTTTCAAGTCGAACGCTCCCAGCGTCCAATATCGATAACGCCCAAGGCATTGGTACATTTTTCGTTTTTAATTGCTGTCAGTCCTTTGGTCAGGATGTCTGCAATCATGTCCTCGGTGGGCATATATTCTAACTTCATAGATTTGTTTCTTAATACTTCAAGTATGTAGTGGTATCTTATGTCTATGTGTTTAGACCTAGAATAATGAATAGGATTTGTTGCGAATTCCCAGCGCCTTGATTATCATTGTAAAGAGTGACTTCCGAGAAACTCTTGAATCCCAATTCATTAGATGAATGGTTTCCTTGGCAGCACTCGTAATAGCCATATACTCCGCCTCGATTGAGGATAAGGCGACCGTGCGCTGTTTTCTTGATTCCCAGGAGATAGCTCCTCCTGCGTACCCGGTGTAGGATCTTCTATCCACAATGCAGTTGACCCAGTCCGCATCTACGTAACCCATTAAATTCTTGCAGGTTCGTTGGAACTGTCCGCCAATGCTGATCGTTCCCTTTAGGTACCTTAAGACTCTTTTCGCAGTAAGCCGGTGCTACCTTTCGTGACGATTGTTAAATTGACTTAAGGAGTTGACACCGTGTACAATGTCTGGACGTGTGCCCATGGCGAAGTACATTAGTGCACATATTAGTTCACGGTAAGGTTATTTTTTTCCATTGTCATTTATCTCCAGTTTTTCAGGTAGTTTGGATCCACTGGCAATGGGAGTTAGTGCAGCTTTACAGTTCTCCATTCCAAATCGTTTCAGGACTTCGGATATGTATCCACTTTGTGACAGTTGAACTCTCTCCTTGTTTTCATTAATTTCTATACCTAAGCAGTACTTGGCAAGTCCTACATTTCTTACGACGAATCTTTTGGACAATTCGTCTTGAATGTTCTTTGATTTGTTTTTATCATTCGATGCGATGAGTATATCATCTACATACACGAGTACGAATATTTGTTTGTCAGGATCCACGTATATACAGGGATCTGCATTTGTAGGTGATAGTCCTATTTCTTTAAGAGCACTATCTAGCTTTGTATGGCATTGCCTCCTGGCGTGCCGAAGACCATATAGTGCCTTTTTGAGTCGACATACCGTATTTCCTCTTCGTAGATTGGATAACATCTTCGTGGCTCTTTTGGTGAGTATATTACCTTCATTTGCGTGAATTATATTCTCTAACATCTCTTGCAGCAGTTTCGGCGGCTCCATGTATAATTCAGTGTCCACATCTCCGTTGAGGTATGATGTGGTGATGTCCAGTTGACATATCTCCATGTTCGACTCCGCTGCGAGAGCTGCTAGAAGTCCGAGAGAACTGAGTCTAGCTACAAGTTCGAAAGTGTCGTGGAAGTCGATTTCTGGACGTTGAACAAATCCCCTAGCTACATCTAGTGCTTTTCTACGTTAAATGGCTCCGTTGGCAGTGTATTTGTTTCGGAGTATGATGCGGTTCCCGATGACCTTGGCGTCTGATGGTTTGTCAACAATTTCCCAAGTATCGTTAATAATCAGAGATTTTACCTCGGATAAAATGGCTTCATTCCATTATTGACTGTCGGGACCGGATACGGCCTGGGAAAAAAATATTTCCAATGCGAACATGGCCAGATCAACGTCCTGTTGGCCATCATCATCATCTGAGTCGTGTATAGATTCAGAAATATCGCTAGATATCTCATTTTGAGCTGTGGTCGAAGTAAAGACTTGAGGCTTGTCGGATGCCTCGCTGGCCTTCCAGGTTATATTGTATGATAGGTCTACCACTATTTTCTTCTGTCTTCCCGGACCTTTTTTCATGAATGGAGTAGATTCGATCACTTCTTCAGCTTGCTATGAGGTCGCAGAGGTTGCGCCTAACACTATCTCTGCTTTTGGAGGTTCCATAGTACTGGCGAACTTGGTGTCATCTGTTACAAAATCTTTGGGCATTTCTTTGGAATAGTATTCATCGAAGAATTTAACATTTCTCAACACTCGGATCTTGCGTTCATCGGGGACCCATATGCGGTAGGCCTTGGAAATTTCGGAGTACCCGATGAAGTTTCCCATGTTTGGTTCTTTGGACAGGATGTATGCCCTCCAACCGAAATTTTTTAGGTGTTTAATGTTACGTTTCGTACCTGTCCATCTTTTGTAGGGTGTTGGGCTGTTTAGGATTTCGGTCGAACATTGGTCTCTTATATGATTCACGATCGCAATCGCTTCGGCCCAGAAGGACGGTGGAAGACCCGAGTGGATCATCATGCAGCGTGTGACTTCTACAAAATTGCGGTTTTTCCTCTGAGCAATCCCGTTCTGTTGAGGGGTGTGAGGTACGGTTAATCTGCGACGAATACCGAAATTCTTTAGTAGGCGATCCATTTCGTCGTTGCAATATTCCGTGCCGTTATCTGATTGAAGAGCCTTTATTTTTCGACCTGTTTGTGTTTCTGAAAATTGTTTATACTCGGCGAATTTTGCGACAGCTTCATTCTTGTTTCGCAGGAAGTAGGTTTTAGGTTTCCCATTTTGTTTAAATTTCATATCATCCACAAATTGATTGTTTTTCATTTTCAACAAGTCTTTGTGGTTAATATGCCCAAGACGTTCGCGCCAGATGTCTATTTCGTCATGAGTATTGTCTGCGAGAGTGCAAGTCTGATGAACTTCTCCGTCTAGAAAGAATAAGTCTCCTCGTTCAGCCATTAGTTTGACTATACCTATCTCAGCCACAGATATCAGATTTGTATTTAAATCAGGAACAAGTAACGTATTCTCAAGCTTTATTAATTTACTCACTACTCACGTGACCATCTGAAGCTTCTATTCGCACATCGCCTTTGGATTTGACTGGGATTGTGGACCCGTAAGTTAGTTTTAATCCGCTTTGCGTTTCCTTGTTGTTTATAAAGAGTTCTTCCTTTCTGTATAGATGAGATGTGCATTCGCTATCCAAGCACCATCTATTTCCGCAGATGTTATTTGACGTTAATGTTGATGAATGTCCTGCTTCATTGAGGTAGTAGCTTTCTTCAGCATAACTCGCATTTTGGTTGAAATTTTTTTTTTCATGTAACAACCGGCTGCTTTGTGGCCTGGTTTCTTGCAGTATTCGCACTTATACTTCGGATGGTATGTCTGATTTCCATCTCGCTGATTTGTTTTTCCGACATGTTTCTGCGTGACAGATGTTGAATGGTTTTGATGTTTAACATACAACACATGTATGCCAGCTTTTGTGTTTTTCTGGCGCTGTCTTCCTCCACAATTTTAACTCGTAGCGATTCGGCGTCGGGAAGATTATCCCTGGACTCTAGCAACCCTGAAGTTCTCGAAACTGTTTGTTAGGCTGTAGAGCAACATAATAGTAAGAAGATCGCCGTTAATATCAACTTCCATGGATTGTAGTTTGTCTCCGGTGTCTAAAAATTTGGATAATTGTTCCCTGACGTCATCATTCTCGGCTATTTTGTGGTGTATGATGCGAAAACAGATTCGAGTTTTTCCCAAATTGCTTTCGTGTGCTGCAACCACGTATTTGTTACAGTTCAGTAGGACTAATAGATAATATTAAGCGAGATATTAAGTCAGACGTAGCTCTGCGATGTCCGGTCAACCATTCTTTGTGTTTGGCCTCTGAAGTGGTGCTGCTCCTTCTCCGGTGACCTTTGGTTCTGGAACATCGCCGTGTCGTTCTTCGTCAGAAACGCTTCCACTTGTATTTTACACGTGTCATAGTTGTCCCGTGTTAGCATTTCGATTCTAATAGAATTCGTAGATGCCATTTTATTTGTTGTCTAAGTTCGTGTTACTTTTACACTATTTAAGTCTCACAAAAATGCTAATTGTACTATGCGCAATTTTTGATACACTTGCTTACAGTTCACATTATTTTTTAAACTCGCAAACTTGGGCCCATAACCTGTTTGGTATCGGGGTCAAAATAACTTTGTAAACGATTGTTTATATGATAAATCACAGGTTTTTATATAAAATGATAAAGACACATGTGAAAATGCAACATACAAGATAGCAAATATATCAACATGAAAACGTTGTTTTGCGAATGCGAAGAAGATCGCCGTATGATGGCTTCCTCATTCATGGCAGCTTGGAACTGCTTGCATTACCGCGGAACGCGGCAAGTTGGAATACCTAACAATTTGACATATATCATGTATGAAAAACTTAACTCCAAATTCGAATTCACAGTATCTATACGTAACATAGCGTAACAGAAATAAGAACAATAAATTTAACCAGTGACAGAACTCATCGCAAGCAACAATATTTCTAGGTACCTAACTTTTTTGTAAACGTTCCCGATATTTTGTTAAAAAATTTAAAAGTTTTGTCTAATTTCATTATATACCTAAAACATTAAAGAAAAAGGGATTTCAATAAAGTTACTAAGGCATACTATTGCTCTCGACGAATTTTCTCATTTAATTAAAATATTTTGTGCCAAAAAATAAATAGATTTCAAAAAAATAGAAATTACTAAGAAATATTACACTCTGTATAAGTCCTTCTGCCTATAAATTATTAATATAATACTTGTATTTATAAATAATTACCTCAATATTATTGTTTATGGAAATATATAACTTTATGTTATACTGTGAAGAGACAGTGTAAATTAGACAGTATTATGTGGAATTTATTTCTAGTTTAAGGCAAGTATCGGACTTGTTCGAGGATCATTTCCTGAATGGCCTACACCAAGTACTATACTGACAGTTTCAAGAATTGTTAACTTTGAGACAGAGTATTAAAAAAGGAGCATTTTAAACAGTGGCGGACTGGCCATGTGGAGAATGTGGAAATTTACACATGGACCGGTCTGATTAAGGGCCGGTTCATTGTTGCTTTTTTTCTAATTTTATAAATTTATATCCAACGTATTAATTTTTTGTTATACTATAAGCACAGAATAGAGACTTTATATGAAGTCTTTATTCTGTGCTATATGTCTAAACTAGCACCCATGAAATGTGAAATTAGCCGCAACAAATCCTGGGCCTTTTTTAGGCCCTAGGCCGAAAAAAATTCCGCCCCCCCCCTCTCCCTTTATAATAAAAAAAATACATTTTTTATATTTACAATTAGTTTATTAGGTACGTAATTAAAAATCAAAGACAAGGCCGGCTTGAGCAAAGTGCGAACGACACATCCGCACTAGACCCCGCGCTTCGAACTTCGAAGGGCCCCGCATTTATTTACTACATGCTGACTACTAAATAAATTAATGTAGTTCAATATTTTTGTACTTTTTTAAATTTTAAGGCAGAGGGTATATCTTATAGCCTTTCAGTTCATAAAAAGAAAGATTTGATTGCAACAATAAACTTTTTGATTATAATAAAGAAAAATTGATTACAATACTGTAAATGACTAATCACAAATAATAATATATTTTAATTTTCAAATTTTGTCGCCTTTTTTAATTTTTACTCATCCCAATAGATTATTCGTTATCCACTTATTAAGTCTGGAGAATGAAGTCCGAATGAATTCAATGAATTATTAGTAATTCGGGTAATTAATGTCTCGGGCTTGTTACAAAAATAACTATTCCCAAACCGCGCGCGAAATATATGGTAACAAAACACTCAGACAATTTGTAAAAAATAACATTTTTTGACAGTTGTACGCTATCAATTTGGGATAATAGATAAAGTAGTACAGTCAAAAAATATAACTGTGCTTAAGGCATCTTAACTTATCAAAGGACTGGTAATGTGTTTGCAAGAAATGAGGGATCATGGTTTCGAAGACATGTTTGAAGAATGCAAAAATATTGCGGAACGTTTAAACATTACACCTGAATTTAAAAATAAAAGGAAAAGGGGGGCAAAGAGGTTGCATATGTATTAAGCACAGGAAGAAAGAAGCAATTATTCTGACCAGAAACTTTTTGTAATTGAAATAAATCAATCATTGAATGATCTTATATTTCATTTAAACTGGAGGTACGAAAAACTTAATAACGTAGCAACAGATTTTGGATTTCTTTCTGGTGAGAAATTAGACGATATGAGTGTGATTTGCAAAAATCAACTGCTAATTTCAGCTCTAAAATATAAGTGAGTTAAATGCTATAGAAATAGCAGATGCAATTTCGAGTTTTAAGATACACACTTTATCCATTCTTCCCAATGTAACCATAGCTTTTAGTTTAGACCTTTAAAAATTATACATGAATATAGATTAACAGAATCGTACCCCAACCTCGAAGTAGCTTTAAAAATTTTTCTGTTGATTCCCGTTACGGTTGCTTCGTGAGAAAGATCTTTTAGTAAATTTAAGTTGATTAAAAAAAATCTAAGATTGGCGCTCAGTCGAAGAGATTGTCAAATATGGCGATTTTGTCGATTGAGCAAGGAATATGTAAGGACATAAACTTTGATATAGTTATTAACGTCATAAGGCCGATATGATGAAAATAACGGACGGGGCTGAAGTTTGTAAACCGAGGCGATAGCCGAGGTTTATAATCAGCCAAGTTTGTTATTTGCATATCGGCCGTGTGGCGTTCAGTATTTTTCATAATAACATGGATTTTTAATATTTGAGGATGATTAGTAATTTTTGATTTTTTTTCAATACAATTAAAATTTGCGAGTGGTCTGTGACTTGATTGTTTAATACTGTAGCAACGGTTGTTTAAATGTTTAAATAGTAAAAATTTGACACGATGGAAGAAAACGCAACATTTTTCGAAAATTCTGTAAGTATACGCGAGGAAGCAGCTGCAGTGAATTGTGAGCTATTACCCATCAAAACAAAGGACCGATACGAAAAGGAATATGAAGCATTTACAGCATGGCGGAAGAGCAAGCATATTGGTGGTGTAAATCAAGATATTTTACTCTGCTATGTATCAGAATTAACAAAAAAGTTTGCACCGAACAGCGTGTGGAGCAAAATCTCAATGCTAAATCATGTTTAAACATACATGAAAATGTTGACATCTCCAGGTTAGTACTAGGTGAATTTGTTTATTATGGATAAAAATTTCTGTTATTTGGTTACAGGTATGGAAAAGTCTTTACTTTGCTCAGAAGAAAATCTGAATGCTACAAACCAAATAAAGCAAAAGTCTTAACAGCAGAAGAAGTAACCAGATATCTGTTAGAAGCACCAGAGAAACAATTCTTATTAGAAAAAGTTATTACTGTATTTGAAATTTTTGGTGCTTGTCGCCGCGAGGAACTTGTTATGTTGCGTGTGAATAACATTGAGGATACGGGTCGATTTATAATTGTTACATTAGAAGATACAAAAAACAAGTCTTGTCGAAAGTTTACTATAACGGAAGACGATACACCTTTTAAAGGTTGTACCTTATAAAGAAAATACGCAGCACTTCGACCTTCCGGTTTAGAAAATCAGCGTGTTTTTGTGGACTATCGAAATGGTAAATGCACCAGACAATTTGTAGGTATCCACAAAATTGGAGGAATTCCTAAAAAAATTGCCGAGTTTTAAAAATTGGAGAATCCTGAAACGTACACGGGTCACACGTTTAGAAGATCTGCCGCTACAATGTTGGCTGAAAATGGGGGTGATCTCCTGACGCTGAAAAAATTTGGCGGTTGGAAATCTTCAGCAGTGGCGGAATAGTACGTTGAAGAACCAGTTAATGAAACTAATATTGCATGAAGATCAGAAACGAACAATGAAGTTCAGAAGAAATTCAATATATCTAGCATTAGTAATTGTACCTTCAATTTCAATTGTTGTCACCATATTAATTAAATGTAATTAAAACTGTATTTATTAAAATGTTAATAAAGATTGCTATGGAATATCGTTAATAAATAACGGCCGTGGCCGATACATTTTAACGGCCGTGGCTGTTATGATGCATATATTGCTTGAGCATAGAGGGCTGATAAAGTACATTTAACAGTATGGTATTATGAAAAAATAATTGATGACTTTGCAACATTTTTTTTTGTAAGTTTTTCGCCAAAGATTATATTAGTGTATATTTATTCCTTGTGATTCATACATAAGAACTATTTATTTATCATTAATATTTGTTTTTTTTTCTTTAATGTTGACATTGTATGTGCCTAGATAATAAAATTTACTCTAAAAAATATATATTTTTTTCTATTTACATATGTATCCTTACATATATTTTCTAAAACACAAATATATATTTTTTTCAAACACTTGTGGGGGGAGAGGGGGACGCAATTTTTCCTTTTGCCTCAGGTGCTAAAATATCTAGATCCGGCTCTGCGGTAGAAGCTAAATATGGACTAATGAGCCTTAAAATACCGGTCGAACTATTATCACCAGTCATTGGACCCACCAGTTTTTTTTTTAAGTTTAAGTCTATATTTAAAGTACCTAACCGAAAGAATTTTGTAGAATTTTCTAACCATTTGTCTAGATTTCATAATTAGTTGCTCGTAATACCGCCGGCGGGCATTAAACCACTTGCAAAAATTTTTCACGTTTCAAATTTTTCAATTTGTAAGTACTTAATCTCTGTATCTACAAATAAGCTGTGTGCAATTCACACACAAACAATATGAGTGATAACGTCTTATCAGAAAGATAACTTGATTTATTTATAGATTCGCCAGTAGGTTTGTAGATCAATTGTTGTGACATTGGCAGTAGAGGGAAGTAAGTACAATTTAGTTTATTTTCTATTATATAACCTTTATATATTTTACTATTATAATGCAAGTTTATGTGTCATTAATTACAATAACAATTATAATATAGCTATTTGTGTATTAAGAGCGCAAAATGGGACATTGTCGATTGAGAGGTTGTTGCCGCGCGACGCAGGAGAGCGGCATTCTCTCGAAATCGACAATGTCCATTTGCGCTCGAAACACACACAAGATTTTTTCTACAGTCGCCACAATGGGGTCGTCCACCTTAACAAAAATTTATTTTTTATTTATTTTACTTATCGGTATTTTCCATTCTTCTTGAGCTATTGCTTCAATCTAATCTAAGCATTTTATACTTTCGTTTTTGTAAATGAATGCACTATTTTATTTTCACAGCAGTGCGGCATTTTGTTTGGTTATGTAATATACCGACAGAGCAGTAGTGTAACTACAGTGTCATTAATTCCTGACTAAACGTTTCCATTAAGAATGTAACCAAGTAACATTTCTCAACATTGTATAGTTGGAAATTTGAGGAGCGAGCGTTTTTTCTACTTTGTCGCTCTAGAGCGGCAAAGTGTCATTTTGCGTTGACAAAAGAGAGCGCAAATGGCTACTTTGTATATAGACTGTAGAAAAAATTCTTTTTGCAATGGACCTTTTCAATTTAACGGCTATCTCTTTCTATCGCTGCAAATAGTAAGAAAATGGCTGCCAGTTGGGCTGTCAAACGAAACGTCAAAAATATTGCAGTCATTTATAGTATGTTCCGTAACGCAACCGGTTCGACCAGATTTACGGTTTTGTGTTCCGTAAGTCCTGAAATTATTTACCGGTTTCCATTTGGAACGCGGTTCCTGAAAAAGGTTGGTAAAAAGTCAAACCATGGCAACCACGAAATAATCCTGGTTCATAACAAAATCAAACGATGTCCGTCAGTGTCAAATTTCTAAACCGTATTTTCAGTGGTATTACTAATAATTATTATACATGTAAGTATGAAAACATTATTTATATTGGAGATATTAATGATTGTGTGATTTTTATTGGCATTATTCAACGGTATCATTCATTTAGTTAATTTGTATTTTTGTTAGGTTGTGTCAATTTTAAATGTCATATCAACTAATGTCAATCTGTTCCGAAATAGATGAAAATATTCAGGAACCATGGTGTACCCGGAATCAAGATACAGGTTTTTTGGTTGACTTACGGAACATAGTATAAAATACGTGTATTCTTAGTGAAAATTTGCATCGTTAGACATTTTAACTTCAATAAAAGCTTTTGTAACTTATTTCGATAAGATTTTTTAAAGTTATTTGAGATATTCTCACATTTTACGTCTATTGTTTTTAGAAACATTCGCCATAGATCTCAGTTGTTCTTATCTTCTATCTCTTTAAATTGAAAAGGTCCATTATTAGTAATACAAACATAAAAATTTAAATTCTTTAAAAAATAAAAGTTTATTTAATTAACAAATTTCTGCAAAATTAGTTTACAAATATCTTTACCTACTATAGTAAAATACATATACAAGTACTTACTTTAACGGTATTTAGTACATGCTGATCACGGTAGAAAAATATTTTTTTCTATAAATCTATTAAATGTAGTTTTTTAAATGTTTGTTTTTAGGGTTAAAAATGTCATTTTATGATACCAGTGTTAAAAAGTTACAGTTTATTGTTACTTTTAACATTAGTGTTAAAAGTGAATTAATTACCTTGGTAATGACAAATGGAACAACAAATCGACATTTTGAACATATGTCAAAAATTTATTAGAAATACAAATTTAAATGAAAAAATAGTTGTTTGTAGAAAAAACAATGTATGATATACATGTTAAAAGTGATTTTATTTTGTTCGATAGTTTGGACTACTCTGCTTAGCGTCGTTTTCTAAACTTCCTTCTCACACAACAAAATGTCACTTTTAACACATATTATAAATAACTATTTTTCAAAATTTTATATCGCAGATTTTAGACGAACATTTTTGGGCCAATGCAATAATAAGTGATTTTAATATTGTATTTAATATTTAATCCTACAAGACATAAATTCAATGCAATTAACTAATTAACTTCATTTATTTATTCTAAGGAAACGCGCAAATGCTTTGCTAGGTACTCGAAATGTACTCTTTGAAAACTAACCATACGACTATAAATTTTCAAAAAAAAAAAAATGCACCGTGATCAGTATGTTAAGTACTATACAGGTGTCCAGGATAACTTGTCCAACATGGGGATGGGGATCTTGAGAATTACAAGAGATACAAAGTCGGTTAAATAATTAGACAAAAGTTGCCCCATTAGGAGACCATTTTAAGGCCAACGCGCACTTAGAGCGACCGAACGAAGCGCGGTGAAGAGAAGTTTTTTCATTCAATATATTCTTATGCGTATAGTCACCTCGTTGCTCTGTTCTTCGCTGCACTAAAGTACGCGTATACTCGTATATATAATAATACATTGAATGAAAAAACTTCTCTCCCCGCGCTTCGCGTCGATCGCCCAAGTGCGCGGCGGCCCTAATAGTGTCGTTATTTGTAAAAAAAATGCATAGGTCACTAAATATAGAAGAAAATGTATATTTTGCAGTTGCAAGTGTGAACTGTGAAATAATACTGGATTTTAATATGCACATCTTCAAGACAATTTTTATGGTCTTTCGTATGACGATACTCAAAATTTTTAATAACTGTTGGTTTACGAGTTATGATATCTAAATTTTAATTTTTATTTGGATTCCATATTGAAAAGTTACACCATTGAAAAGAGATTTTTTCAGCTAACGATATATGCCCATGTTCATTTGTTTCAAACTGCAAAAATGCAACAATTATTATTAAATTTATTGATAAAAACAATGGTTTGTGCAGAAGTACCTTAAAGATGTGCAAATTACAATCCAGTATTTTTTTCACACTTGGTAGATATGTGCAAAAATAAAAAACTACAAAATTTATTTTTTCGCCAATATCTAGCGACCTATGCATATTTCTCAATTAACAAAACACCTCCTACTGGGGTAACTGTACTTTTGCGTTTTACGCGTCTGAATATATTTTAAATAAGAGCCCTTGCTAAGCAGTTTCTGGACATAGAATAGGTAAACAACATTTTTTGTGCCTGCTTCTGCATGAATTTAATTTATTGTCCAAACATTAAATATGAGGGATTTTTAACCCTCCATACACGCACTAAATTTTGACACACGAAGCGCACGCACCAGTCTGAGGGACCATTCGGTTAAAACACTGGATATGTGGCCTTATCGACAAAATAAGCCCCATTAATTTTTAAAAGACTATAAATAAAATGTAAATTATGACTTAGATTTTCTAAATTATTAATACATTCTTTTTAATTCACACTTGTGATTACAGAAATATTTAATTGAAATTTTAAGTTGGTGCCTAAGACCGAGTGCGTGTACTGAAGGGTTAAATTGGTAATAACAGATTTGAATATCAAATGACATGGATTTAAAAACAAAACCTGAGAAATCAACAAACATTTTTTATGATGTCTCTGCTGCTCGCGAGTTAATTCCAAATTCTCTCGCTATCGTGAATGGACTATATAAAACCGATTTACTGCTATTTTACTCTATAGAAAACGTAAATTTTAGTTCTAAAATTAAGAATATAAAAAAGTATTGACAGGGATAAAACACTGCTAGTCAACTCCTCGCTATTTACCATCAATCACTTGTTCATGATACCACCCTATGTATTCCAAAAAAAAATTGGTTAAATACTTTTAAGAAGTGGAAGGAAAGAATGCTGAAGTTTATAATATTTGTTAAAGGGAACCACTTGGAACATATTTAAAATAAAATTCTAAAATATATGAACCACGTGTCTCAATCATTCTAGCGGGTCCCTCGCAATAATGAATTTCTTGGCTATTTAATTAAGAAAAACCATAAATTTTAAATTTGACCCGATTTGACAGTTATTTTTTTTAATATTAGTAAAAATGAAATAAGAAGACAGATTGCTATATTCGATACATGAATGTTAACTACTTATAATATATTTCGTAACTTAACAGCGGTGCCAATGTTCTGGTTAAGCGTTCCGGAATGTAACCAAAACAATTTCAGGATCTAGGTTCCATTTCGGAATGCAGTTCCTAAAAGTTCTGGTCACTTTTTCGTGGCCACAACCCACAACGACCACAATTTTTTGTGGTTGTTATGGTCATTTTCTTATTTCTTATAATATAATAAATAAAATTGTATAAACATATAATTATTATTAATATACTCGTATACTGATATGTATAATATTTACGGTAGTATAAAATAGACAAATAGAGTTACGTTGTCACTTATTTCAATATACCTATAAAACTAAAATATACTGCTGATTAGTGATGGGCATAATCGAATGATTTTGAGAATCGAATTATTAGTATTTGAATGAATTTCATAATCGAATGATCATTCGAGTATTCGAATGAATTTCATAATCGAATGATCACTCGAGTATTCGAGATATGAGATCTTCATTCGTTCATTCAATGAATAGTTTTGCACTCGAGCGAAAAATATCGAGTACATATCACGCCCCATACTTCTTATAACTCATACTTCTCATAAGTCATACTACGACGACAGCCGAACACGCTTCGTTTTCTATCGGAAAAATATTTGACATCCGCATTACTCAACTAAAATTTTATGCAAGGTGACAGATCTTCAACCTTAAATATAAAATTAACAATATGATGATACGGATATGATGTGATATGTTTCCATTAGTTTTATTGAGATTTTAACAATATTTTAAGAATAATAGTAAGAACAGTACGTTAATTTATTTATATACTTATGCAGTGCACAGCTATAGGTATTACAAATATTTGCCTACCTTACCATTTTATTAATTGTTAAATACTATATTACATCTTCATTCAATTCCAAAAGTATTTAAAATGTAATAATATTTTTTTAAGTATCTGACATATTGCTATATAAATTTCTTTTAAGAAACTAGAGAGACATCTATTCTCGTAATGTTGAACCTATCTTTCTACTGCATATGTATTTTTTCCGAGTGTATATCGAACTTTGCCGAGAGGACCCGAGATGAGTATGGCTTGTGAGAAGTATGAATCGTGCAGAGTATGAGCTGTGAGAAGTATGGATTGTGATATGCTCCCAAAATATCCCTCCCTAACACAAATCATTCGATCTCGGTTGTATTCGGATTACTTCGCATCTCACATTCCAGTATCTCGTTCAGTCTTCTGCTCTGCTGCATGTCTGTAGTAATTGCAATAATACTGGCAGACTGGCAGTGAGAAACTGACAACTGATTTAGGTTTATTTTTCATTTTTCTATTTGATAAGGTGAATAATAATAATAATAATTATACGAGCGCCGTCTCAATGAAGTTGGCCCACTCGCTATAATTTCATTTTATTTAGTTAAATTAAATTATGATACAGATAATTTTTATTAATATTACAGACATTTTGTCATTCTAGTGACACAGCAAGATAATATGTTTTCTAAAATATTTTATTTTTTAATGTAAAATGTACCAACAATTAAAAATGAAATGAAAAAAATTAAACGAATTTAAGTCGTATGTGGTTTTATTATAAAATGTCTAAAAAAATTACATTAGTAATTTACAATGAAAGTGATGTTACCCAATATTGATAAATAATGAAAGTTTTTATTTTATTGTTTTTAATGCTTTTATTAATTTAAATACTGCAGTTTAACAAAGAAATTAAATTATTTTTGTTTCTAATCTACGTGAGTTTTCTTTCCCATAGTCCGAATTACGAAATACGAGATACGAATGAAAGCGCATTCGAGTTCACAAATAGTTTACCTAAGAAATTCAGTCTACGACATGAAATACCATTCAAGCGATAAAATCATTCGAATGATTTAAACGCACTCGAGTTCTCGACTTTAACCGAGATATTCAGTCTATACATGAAATACCATTCGAGCGATAAAATCATTCGAATGATTTAAGCGCACTCGAGTTCTCGAAATATCATTCGAGCGATATAATAATTCGAATGATTTAAAAATCACTCGAGATATCGAGACATTTTCATAATCGAATATTTCGATTATTTTCATTCGAATGATCCCATCACTACTGCTGATGCCCTATCTCACACTTAAGAGGAGTCTGCTACGAACATTATGTCTATGTTTGTCAGTCTGAGTAAGAATTTCACTCCTGCTAGTTCCCCTTACCCGTTCTACACCAATCAAATCAAAGCAATCCGGCGGTTGCGTAGAGCTATTCTTATAGACAAGTGCAGCTATATATGCAGACATATATGTCTGCACTCGTCCAATGTTAGTCTCAGAAATCTCACTCCCACCAGTAGTATATTTTAGTTTTATAAGTCTTATTTCTAATGATGCGGTGGTTCCCTGCTTTACCGACCCAAATTAACCAAGATGTTCCGAATCACAACCACTTTTCAATAACCATAACCTGACCACGTGAACCACAAGAAAACCATAACCACGGTCGTGGTTAAGTTACAGAATATACTATTATACTCACTTTTATGTGTCAATTGTTATTTACATATTTTATTAAATTTTCAGGTCTAAATAACGATGGCATCTCAACATAACAGTACCGTTGGAGTGGCCAACGTTCGAGATGTTAATATCGGCGGAAATTTAGTGGTAGGTTCTTATTCAGAAGAATCATTTGAAGAACTTGACCTACCGCGAGAGTCCAAAGTGTTCAAAGGCAGAGAAGAGGACATAGTAAAATTGAAGGCTTTATTTTTCGGAGAAGATGTGAAGAGAAAAGTTGTCATTCACGGCTTGCCAGGATTCGGGAAAACAGAATTGGCAGTACGATTTGCAAAGCATTGTACAGATTCAACAAATATTGATAAAGCCTTCTGGATTAATGCTGAAACTTCCGAGAATCTAGAAAGACTTCACAAAACCCTGAAGAAAGTTTACAAAATTTTTGAAAATAAACGCTGTTTGTTTATTTTCGACAACGGAGTTTCAAGATCAACTATAAGTCGCTATGAACCACCAGATGTTGAAAACTTTTATTTATTGATAACAAGTCATATAGCTGACTGGAATGATGACATATACCAAATATCACTGAACCAATTGAACATAAATGCATCATTAGAAGTTTTTAAAGATATTTTAGGTGGTAGATATCAAGAAGATGAAGAAAACGTATATATAAAAATGATAGAATTTGTTAGCAATGCGCCACTAGGCCTAATAGTTATAGCGGGACATTTGAGGGAAGAAATTGATACATGCAATCCAAAAAAAATCGATACTAATCACTTCTTCGGAGAAATTTCAAGAATGTTAGATACAAAAATTCATCATAGTCAGAGTTCAGATTATGAAAAATCAATTTATGCAACAATGATAGTTGTTCTAGAAAAGATGTATAAGCAAGATTTTGCAAGATCGGTACAGACACGGGAAGGAAGTATGACAGTGTTGGGAATATGCGCGTATCTCAATCCAGATCGCATAAATATTGGAGATATTAAAGAAATAATGGAATGTTCAGAAGAAAACACATTATATAAATGTGTGTATTTGTCCAAAAACTTTTCATTCATTGAATATGATAAAAATAAAGGTCTCATCAAAATTCACAGATTGTGTCAGAGTATTTTGAAGCTCTATTTAGATAATAATAAGAAAGATTTTTACAGTGTATGTTTATGTTGGCTACTCCGGAAAGATTATTTGCATAATTGGCATGAACGTGCAATTTTAATGGAAGCAGATAACAAAAAAGAAACAGTACTTGAAATATATCAACACAATGTTTCTGAAAATCGTTACCCATATATAGAAAAGTTATTGAGACTTCTTGTACACTACGGTTGCTGTGAAAGTTGCAAATTAATTTTCCATAATATAAGTCTTGAAAAAAGAAAACAATTTGTGGACAATATGAAACTTATTCATGTTGCTAGCAAAAACTATCACGCAGATGTACGAGTATTGGAGTTGCTTTTAGAGTACGTTGATTTAAACGTTCGAGACAGCGAAGACAAAACAACACCACTACACTGGGCATCCAGTCAAGGGAATGTAGATATAGTGCGAATGCTGTTAGAGAAAGGAGCAGATGTGAAAGTTCGAGACAGCGAAGGCAAAACATCTCTGCACTGGGCATCCTGGAGAGGGAATGAAGTCATAGTACAAATGCTGCTGGAGAAAGGAGCAGATGTGCATGCTCAAGATAGCGTAGGCAAAACACCACTGCACTGGGCATCTGAGGAAGGGAATGTAGACATGATCCGAATGCTACCGGAGAAAGGAGCAGATGTGAATGTTCGAGACAATGAAGGCAATACACCATTGCACTGTGCATCTTGGGGAGCAGATATAGACACAGTGCGAATTCTACTGGAGAAAGGAGCAGATTTGCATGTTCGAGACAACTATGGCCGTATACCACTGCACCGGGCAACCATAAAAGGGAATGTGAACATAGTGCGAGTGCTGCTGGATAAAGGAGCAGATGTGAATGTTCGGGACAACGAAGGCAAAACACCACTGCACTGGGCATCTGAGAGGCGGCATATAGACATAGTACGAATGCTGATGGAGAAACGAGCAGATGCGCATGTTCGAGACAGCGAAGGCAAAACACCACTGCACTGGGCATTGTGGGCAGGGGATATAGACACAGTGCGAATTCTGGTGGAGAAAGGAGCAGATTTGCATGTTCAAGACTACTATGGCCGTACACCACTGCACCGGGCAACCATAAAAGGGAATGTAGACATAGTGCGAATGCTGATGGAGAAAGGAGCAGATGTGCATGTTCGAGACAACGAAGGCAAAACACCACTACACTGGGCATCTAAGAGGCGGCATATAGACATAGTACGAATGCTGCTGGAGAAAGGAGGAGTTTTGCATGTTCGAGACAGCGAAGGCAAAACACCACTGCACTGGGCATCTGAGATGGGGCATATAGACATAGTACGAATGCTGCTGGAGACAGGAGCAAATGTGCATGCTCGCGACAGCGAAGGCAAAACATCAATGCACTGGGCATCTTATGGAGGGAATATAGAAACAGTGCGAAATCTGCTGGAGAAAGGAGCAGATTTGCATGTTCGAGACAACTATGGCCGTACACCACTGCATTGGGCAACCATAAAAAGGAATGTATACATAGTACGAATGCTGCTGGAGAAAAGTGTAGACGTGCATGTTCGAGACAACGAAAGCAAAACACCACTACACTGGGCCTCTAAGTGGCGGCATATAGATATTGTACAAATGCTGCTGGAGAAAGGAGCAGATGTGCATGCTCAAGATAGCGTAGGCAAAACACCACTGCACTGGGCATCTGAGGAAGGGAATGTAGACATGATCCGAATGCTACCGGAGAAAGGAGCAGATGTGAATGTTCGAGACAATGAAGGCAATACACCATTGCACTGTGCATCTTGGGGAGCAGATATAGACACAGTGCGAATTCTACTGGAGAAAGGAGCAGATTTGCATGTTCGAGACAACTATGGCCGTATACCACTGCACCGGGCAACCATAAAAGGGAATGTGAACATAGTGCGAGTGCTGCTGGATAAAGGAGCAGATGTGAATGTTCGGGACAACGAAGGCAAAACACCACTGCACTGGGCATCTGAGAGGCGGCATATAGACATAGTACGAATGCTGATGGAGAAACGAGCAGATGCGCATGTTCGAGACAGCGAAGGCAAAACACCACTGCACTGGGCATTGTGGGCAGGGGATATAGACACAGTGCGAATTCTGGTGGAGAAAGGAGCAGATTTGCATGTTCAAGACTACTATGGCCGTACACCACTGCACCGGGCAACCATAAAAGGGAATGTAGACATAGTGCGAATGCTGATGGAGAAAGGAGCAGATGTGCATGTTCGAGACAACGAAGGCAAAACACCACTACACTGGGCATCTAAGAGGCGGCATATAGACATAGTACGAATGCTGCTGGAGAAAGGAGGAGTTTTGCATGTTCGAGACAGCGAAGGCAAAACACCACTGCACTGGGCATCTGAGATGGGGCATATAGACATAGTACGAATGCTGCTGGAGACAGGAGCAAATGTGCATGCTCGCGACAGCGAAGGCAAAACATCAATGCACTGGGCATCTTATGGAGGGAATATAGAAACAGTGCGAAATCTGCTGGAGAAAGGAGCAGATTTGCATGTTCGAGACAACTATGGCCGTACACCACTGCATTGGGCAACCATAAAAAGGAATGTATACATAGTACGAATGCTGCTGGAGAAAAGTGTAGACGTGCATGTTCGAGACAACGAAAGCAAAACACCACTACACTGGGCCTCTAAGTGGCGGCATATAGATATTGTACGAATGCTGCTGGAGAGAGGAGCAGATGTACGTGCTCGAGACAGCGAAGGTAAAACATCACTACACTTTGCATCCGAGAAAGGGAATGAAGACATAGTGCGAATGCTGCTGGAGAAAGGAGCAGATGTGCATGTTCTAGACAGCAAAGGCAAATCAGCACTGCACTTTGCATCCTGGACAGGAAATGTAGACACTTTGCGAATGCTGCTGGAGAAAGGAGCAGATGTGCATGTTCGAGACATCTATGGCCAAACACCACTGCACTGGGCATCCGAAAAAGGGAAGATAGATTTAGGGCGAATACTGCTGGAGAAAGGAGCAGATGTGAATGTTCGAGACAGCGCCTCCAAAACACCACTGCACTTTGCATCCGAGCAAGGGAAAGTAGACATAGTGCGTCTGTTACTGGAGAAAGGAGCAGATGTGCATGGTCAAGACAGCGAAGGCAAAATACCACTGCACTGGGCAACCTGGAAAGGGAATATAGACATAGTGCGAATGCTCCTGGAGAAAGGAGCAGGTGTAAATATTCGAGACAACGATGGCGAAACACCACTGGATTTGGCAATCTTGTTCAGTAAAACAGACATAATGAATATATTACGCAATTAATGCATTGATTAACATACTCTACAAGCAACCAAAGTATAAAAATTGTTCATTTTAGTGTAAAGATCATCCTATATATAAGGTAATTTTTTCAATTTTCTTATATATAATCATACGTAATATAACAAATGATATGATTATCATCAATGATATTCTCGAGTGAAACCAAGTTGCAGATTCCGCTGCTTTGGTTTCACGAGTAATATCTTCGATTATTAATTATATCACGAGCTTATATTTAATGAAAGAATATAATGAATTTTTGTGACAAATTGTATGTGCTGCTAACCTAACTTTTAATATATTGTATTACAACATGGTTAATTGGACAATTGCCTTATTATTTTCATCGTTGTCGATATCAACCCAACGATTATCGCACATTTTTATACCCAAAATTAACTGTCAATGTCAAATAAAGAAAACAAATCCCTTAGTAATGAATATAAATAAGGTGATATCGCCCCAGTTCTGTAAGAAAGTTGTTTAGTCCTAGCAACGTTGCTATGGGAAATAACCAATAATAATTGCGGACACTGAATAAAATATGAAAATGACAGGCTTTACATTTGTTTCTATTGATCATAATTTTTGACGACGTTGCTAAGACTTAACAACTTCCTTACAGAATTGGAGTGATTATCTTTGTTTTTCACTAGGGAGATTCTGAATGTTGATTGGCGGAAAACATGTCACGTGACTCATGAATTATATTCTCAAAGAAATAATATTTAAAATATAAAACTAACATTAGAAATGAGACACATGAACTTAATTTTGTACATGTGTAAAATTATATATTAACAATTTAAGTGTCCCGTCAACTTTATAGCTAATATCACTTTTTAGGCAGTGCTATCTGTTACACTTGAGAAGATTGTAAGATCAACACTGCAGCGCTATAGTACATGGATCGCACAGTTTGCTTAGCTGTATACTGCGTTATAACGTACAAATCTTGCTCATGAAGTTGGCGCGGGTGGACTTTGCGCGCTTACAAGTTAAAAAGTATACTCTACAGTACAAATTGTGAATAATAATATTGAATCACAAATAGGTTGATTGTTATGGGGAGCACTAATAGATGCCGTAAGTAAAAAATTATGGAAGTTACAAAAGTCTCAAATAATAAGTATGAATTAATTTAAATATTTTATTTGAATGTGCATAATAATTTGTTAATACCATTTAAGTATTTTTATTATAAATGTATGGTATACAAAGGGGGATTACTAACACTAACATTATTTTTGACGTGATTTTTGACATTTTCATTTCAAATTTCTGCCGTTACGAAGCATGCAAAATTAATTCTTATTGATTCAAATGCAGAATTTCATGATATACAACTTTTATTTGATGTATTTTTTTTTTCAAAAATAATTTGGGTAACAAAGCGCAAAGAAAATTTGTTTTCCTATGTTAATTGATGCCTATATAACGGATTTCGAGCGCCACCCGGTTTGTAAAAGAAGGCGTCCAATAATTTGCAATACAATCATTATAAACTTGATGAAACGATAGCTAAAAATTAATGAAATTTATACAGGATGTTTCACAACTTCGGGTACAAACTTTAAGGGCATATAGGAGTAGTACTGGCCAAAATGAGTAAAAAAAACTTTATCAACATAGGTCCGATCTTTAACTGTTCCCAAAAAGTGGCCATTTTGTAATAGAATCGATAAAATAACTGACAGATAGTGATCGAACAAAATTTTGTCTACGCTGGTAAATAGACTATAAAAACACAATAAAATTTTATATGAGTCATTTTTCTCAATATCTGTTGGCGTAACAGTACAGGGTTTCATTGGTGGGGTGTTATTTCATGTTGTGTAAGTGTAATATCTATATAAAGAAATTAATGATTATAATTAAGTTAGTGTTTACACGAGTTAGAAGAGTAAACCTTGTTAAAGATATAAAACTATTATTTTGATTTCCCTAAACCTAAATAGGCTAACATTTCTAATACTTAATTAAGAATTTATTTAAAAATTTAATATTGGTTAAAATCGTACATTTAATTTTTTTTCAAAACAAAAGCACATGTAACTAGTATGACCTATCAGAGGTACCTAAACAAAAAGTCTCATTTAATCGAAATCACTAACCTTATAGTTTTCGAGATAGCATAGGTAAATCCCGTAAGAACTCATTTTTCACTGCCTTATATCTCGGTAACTATTAAATTGGACCCATGTTGATTCTACTTTCGGTAATGTATAATAATACTTACACTGTCCAATAATAAAAAGTGAAACACACTATACTCGCCACGTTGTAAGCAAGTTTGGGGATCATTAATGCGGACATCATTCCTTATCCACCGAATTCTCATTGGTCTGGAAGTTGTTTCTCCTCTTAAATTTTAATTTTCTATAAATTTTTCCTTAAAAAAATATTTTGGCATGTTATACAGCACTAAATTAAATGTACTACTCGTATGTACTCTCTATACGTAACGGTGACATAAATAAATAAATTCATTTCAAGCTGTTGGTAAAACATTGATGCCACAGGAACCACCGCAGCAACAACAAGTACTCAATCTTTCATTTCAGCGTTTCATATTTATATACATATATATTTTCGTTTACAGCCAAGATGTAGCTTGTGCTTAATAACATCACCGTCAACGCATGTCTGTATCACTGCGTATGTTGTCCTGAACCTGCTGAAAAGTTCCAGCAACTTGGTCATCGGTGTCCATCCTGCAGAACGGATCTCAACATAGTGCGAATATTTATGTAAATAATAATGTTTTATAATATTACATAAATTTTATGTATTTACATATTCATTTTTTTGCAGAATTGATTCCAATACGCCAACCCATCAACTACTCGCCCGACATCTGGTGGTCATTTTCGTAAAGAAATCGCTGACAGACTGACAACCGATGCATGCAAAAAATGAAACAATTTTTTTACCTTCATGTAAACTTTTCTTTCGAAAAATACTAATGTATACCGGTCTAAACCACATTTGATTATAATAACCGACATTGCACAACGGGATTATATTAGTTTTTATCTCAAAAGACACTCTTTTGCATGCATAATAAAACGCGTTCAATCCCCTATCAGCGCTTTGTTGTCGCGCGTGGCCGCTAGAGCGGCGCTCGCAACGCACAGGATGATATAGGGTTGGCGTATGCGGGTTACGTCACCCAGATTGTAAACATATATGTATACATTTATTTGAATTACAAACATAAACTTCATAAAATACCGCTTATTTATATTAATTGTCACAATAATTTCACTTATTTCGTACTATAAATAAAATAATTCTATTGCTTTGTAACTAAATAGAAAATTACGTTGTACAACATATTTCAAATCTGTCATATTACATAAAAATAATTAATTTCATAATATTATGCATCCTTTATAAATTAGAATTTTGCCTGTCACGTTTTTAATAGTTGTCATCTTAGACCAGGAATAGAGGGGGAGACAAGGCATAGTCACGCGTATATTTCCAAATCATCTGAGCGATTTTGAACCTTATTGAAATGTCAAAATCAGCCGCAAAAGGCTAATCGACCAGTTAAATACTATTATGTTACAGTTGGCCAAATCTAAATAAATACTTGATTATCCATAACTACAAATTATCTTGATTTTGTTTTATAAAACTAAAATAAATACGAAAGAATATTAATAAAAAAATGTAATGTAAATAACGGATAAGCTAAAACGGTAGGTGACGCTTGTTGACAGTGAAAACTTATTCGTTCGACTGCACACGTATGTAACACATCTGGCCGACTAGCCTTTTGCGGCTGATTCTGACAGTTCAATACGGTCGAAAATACATAGCATGCCCTGTCTCCCCCTCTATTCCTGGTCTAAGGTTGTCATTGTATGTCTATGGCCCCGAAGCCATTAGCCATAGAATAACTAATATTTTGCTGCTACCTTGTTGCCATCTGGCGACTATTGTATAAAACATGGCCGCCATGTTGTTTTTTTTGAAAATGCACGGTTTGGTGTTGAACATTTTCATGTATTCCAGTTTCGGTGTTTGAGCATTTTAATGAAGAATGGTTTGGTGTTGAGCGCGTTCCCCATTAAACTTTCTAATTTTCAAATTAGGCAGATGACAGCTATGATTTTCTTTTAATCAAATTAAAGCACACTAAATTATCTACAATGCATACGTTAAACCACCGTTGGATATATATATCGAACTACCTTTCGTAGTGACATCTATACTCTATCCGTTTTAACTATAGAGCGTTGGGTGAGATAGGGCCTAAGATTCTGGTTCAAACGCGAACCGAGTTTACACAGCAAAATAATTAACGCGAAATTTAAATTTACTTGACAACTGTATCAATTATTTTGATTTATGTTATGCCGTCTGACAAAATAAATAAAAGTCAACAAAGTCAATAGTACACGATTTACTACACATTATTAATTTCTGTTCAGTTCTGTTGGTTAATTATATTATTGTTCTTTTCGTTTATATAATTTTCATAGAGTTTTGGCGTTATATTTCATATTACTACATAGTTTTCGTTGTGCGCGTTTTCTTAGTTTTTCGTTAGTTTTATTATTGTTCTCTTCGTTAATATTATGGATAAAAATCCTAAACCTGGCTCTGCCAATGTTTTACAACATCTAAAAGGAAAGGCCCTCCGAAGCGGGCAAAAGAAATGGTGTATAATTTATACTGCACATATCGTGCCACGAATCCATATTGCAAATCAGTATGTGTGCAAATTATGGCATCAGAAATGAGCATAGGACGATATAGTATTTGGAAAGCTATAAAAGAACATGAGGAAAAAGAGTCATTCGGATCACCCCAGGAACAAATAAATTTGTTCAGAATATGCATATAATGTATATATTTCAGAGAGTAAATATTTATATTTCAAAGGTGGATCATATTTTTATTTTACGTTGTTTTCTTTAAAATTTATTTGAATAATGTGGTTTTCATTTATGCATGCCCTTTTCGCCGACATGTAGAGAAAGCTACGCGGAGATTATAAGTGTATGCATAAAAACAATGTCAATTAGAAAGAATTTTTTAAATCCAGGAATGGCACCAAAATTTGAATACTTTATTTAATACTGTAAAAATGACCGCGCTCGAAACGCCATCTAGTCTATAGTTAAAACGGATAGAGTATAGTGACCACGCCCACTTATTCGGTTTTAAATGAGTCGGGCAAAGAGATTTCTGGTGATGCGTGATTCTGTCGATGCACTTTCGTCCAATAAGCGATTTTGGTTTTGAATATTCGGGATTTGAATGATTCTGTGCATTTATTTCTGTAGTAGAATAATCGGGGTTTTAATGATTCTGTGTATGCATATTCTGGTTTCGATTTTTGGGCGTTGAGTATGTACCCGGATACCACCATTTTTTAATTTCGACTATTTAAAACTGGCTCTGATGTGAGCGCCATATGCTGAATGGGTTAAATTTGGAGAATTTTTTTATCGTAATTGGTTACAAATAACGTATATAGTTTAAAATTTTTAGTAGGCATGTTAATTCAGTAGGTCTCAAAATCTGCGAATATGTAAAACATTTTTTATTTTTAAGAAACTGTTAACCGAAGAGAAAATTGGCTCAAGACTTTTTAACTACATTTTACATTATAAAGCATCCTAAATTTTGGCCAAAGTATTCTCCTCTTGTACAGTTTATAATATTTCCTTAATAGACAAACCATATTTTTTGTTATATAATTTGTAATATTGTAATAACTTTTGATTTACAATTTGTAATATATTTTTTCCTACAACCGTGCGTGAAAAGTACTTTTCACGCACTCATTACAGTGTGTAAAGTGTCACTTTTCAAGCACTAGTGCGTGAAAAGTACTTTTCACGCACTAGTGCTTGAAAAGTAAATAAGCGTTGCTAGGCAACATTAAAATTCGGTTAATTTACCTGTCAAGTATATAATTAGGTAGTAAATAATAATAAAAGTAATAAAATTTATTAAGAAATATGAATATACACTGTAAATGAAACAAATCTAATATTTTTTTAACATATTGAGTACTGATCTAATTTTTAAGAACATTAACATTTTTTGACATGTAGTCTAACCTAACCTAATAATATTAATATTAAATATACAATTTGTACATTATAAAAAACTAATCATCGTCTGTCTGAGATTCTTCCAAGTGTTTAAGTTACATTTTGTACAATGTTATGAGAAAGAGTACTAACAATATTTGCTGGATGCCTGTACACTCAGTATTATGAGAAACATCAATACCATTTCGATTGTAGGAAAAATGTTGTATGCAACACGTGTGTAAAATAGTATTTTTTGTCTCGTGCTACAATTTCCGCACACTTGTTACATAAATAACTATTTTATACAGGATATTAATTAAAAAGCGGGCCATAGTTGCGATGTTTAATATCAATTTTTCCGTGCGCAAAAGTTTTCAATTAATTTTAGACAAATTTTTACCTCTCGCTAAGAGAGGTATTGAATTCGTGCTAAAAATCGCATATCCAGATTTCAGTGAATAAGCACGTTTTAAGGCCCCTAGAATCCGATTATAACATTTTTACGATGATGTCTGTAGGTGTGTGTGTGTGTGTGTGCGTGTGTGTGTGTGTGTGTGCGTGTGTGTGTGTGTGCGCGCGCGTGGGTGTGTGTGTGTGTAGATGTTGGATCCACGATTTCTCAAATACTATGTGAAAATAAACAAAACGTAACAGTGCTATACAACTTAGCAAACTAAAACAACAAATTTTGTAACAAAAACAACTTAAAACCGCTCCCGGTAAATTCTTTTTGCTCTTCTTATGATTCCAGTCGATTCACCAATTATTAGAATCATATCGATTCATTCGTTCTTCGTAAACATTTCAAAATGTTTTTTTTTTTTATAAAATAAGTTAAATTAAGTAACAAACAAATGTATACTTTTTTGACATTAATTTAATTGTTTTACATTGTTACGTTTTGTTTATTTTCACAAAGCCACCTATAATATTTGTTTAAAAATTATTTCTAATATTTCTAAATGGACCTTTCCAATTTAAGGGCTATCTCTTTCTATCGCTGCAAATAGTAAGAAAATGGCGCGAACAAGTGCCAGTTGGGCTGTCAAACGAAACGTCAAAAATATTGCAGTCATTAAAATACCTGTATTCTCAGTGAAAATTTGCATCGTTAGACATTTTACCTCCAATAAAAGTTTTTGTAACTTATTTCGATAAGATTTTTTAAAGTTATCCGAGATATTCTCACATTTTACGTCTAAATGTTTTAGAATCAAACGTCATAGATCTCATTTGTTCTTACTATGCGCAGATCCCCGTTGCGCATATCTTCTATCTCTTTAAATTGGAAAGGTCCATTCTCATTTTTCTCGAAATTTTTCAAATACATTAATAAAAAATAAAAAAATAATACATCGTTGAAAAGAGAGAAAAAATGGCGGTTTCTATTTTACTAAAATAATTATAGGTTGCCACTTGAAAAATAATTTATACACCAGCATCACGAAACAGATTTTATTTTTCATGTTTAGTAACCTGTAAAATCCAAATTGAAATTATATAAATATTGCTCATTTGTAGTGATAGCCATGGAATTTAAACAAAATTGCATATCGTTTGAACTGTCGGAAATATGCTTTACAAATAAAAATTGCTGATAATTATATTCTATCCTAAGTCCTTAAAAATATTTTGTTTTTATAATCTACATCTAAATTATTGCTTAGATTTTATTTATTTTTATTTTGTAATTTGCAAAATCGAAATTCTGACAATTCAAACGATATGCATTTCTTTGTAAATTTTGTTTCAAATGAGCAATATTTACAGAATTTCAA
This sequence comes from Harpalus rubripes, assembly GCA_963082715.1. Classification (NCBI taxonomy): domain Eukaryota; kingdom Metazoa; phylum Arthropoda; class Insecta; order Coleoptera; family Carabidae; genus Harpalus; species Harpalus rubripes. The sequence goes on from OY720461.1 coordinate 22,261,245, forward strand.
ATTGGATTTTACAGGTTACTAAACATGCAAAATAAAATCTGTTTAGTGATGCTGGTGTAGAATTTAATTCCCTACAACATTTATTTGAAATATTTTTGTTTAAAATTAAATGGGAAGTTTTGCGCAAGGAAAAACTGATTTCTCATGTTAAACGCCTATGGCCCACTTTTTAATTAACATCCTGTATATATATATATATATATATATATATATATATATATATATATATATATATATATATATATATATATATATATATATAGGATGTTATTTTAATGGACCCAGCAAATATATCGCTTATTTATTAAGTTGGCAATTTTTTTCATATAACATGATTTATACAGGAACATGTAAGCTACTTGATGACGGATGTACATTCCTGATACCACCAATAGATATACATTGACCTTGGCACTGACTGCCTAGGCAAGTGCAAGTGCAATAGTATCAGTGCAAATATGGCGGCTAAACTAGCACTGCCACCGGATGAGGGCAGAACTCGTTCAGTGTGGTCACGTGACGTCGCACTCATTGCGCACTTGCTGTAAACTATTATTCGCGAAAGATGACTATTCAAGGTCATTTGTTCGAAGAATACGCATCACTTTACAACACTAGCTTAGCAACATTTTGAATTAGAAAGAGAAAGATTATTTGACCTGTCTATTTAATTTATGTGGTGTGGCAGATATACGTAAATAGTGGCATTACTTTCTAACACATTAGAAATAATAATGCCATTTGTCGTAGAATTACAGATACCTAATTATCTACTACACTGCCCTCTATGTTAATATTTACCCAGTGGCGTTGACGTTTAAATCAGATTATTATTCCTTGGTTTGTAAGTTAAGTTTACGTTTTTGTATTTTGCAAAAACATACGTAAAGAACATAAATCTTTCAGAAAGGTATTATTTAGAAAGAAACAATTTTCAAATGAATTACTCTTAATTTTTCAGCTAAAATGTGTCCATAAATATTTCATGTTGTACGCCTGTGCATACGAAATGCAGTGAAGTTATCTGCAAGTAATATTATATCAGACGGCTCACAAATGACCTTCAATAGTCATCTTTCGTGAATAATAGTTTAAGCTGAAAATGCTATGAGATTTAATGGGGTTTTCCCGCGAAATTTGAATTGACTTTCACTTTGAGAATCTAATCTTGCAAGTAGATCTTTCTGTCTATAATTTTTTATTTATTACCCTCAATTTCATTAACATATATACGTTTTAATAAACGTTCACTCGCATTCTTTATTATATTGTTGTCCAGTGGAACGTTGAACCGAACATATTTAAAAATTCAAGGCGGTTTCGTATTTCCACCCATTTTTGGGTGTGACGCCATTTTCGACTAAACTAGCAACGTTAGAGAAAAAATTATGACAAAAGTTGTTCAGAATTTAATTTTACAGGATATTTTGTCACAACATTTTCTCCTAAAGTTAACGATTCAGTCTGAAATAATGTCACACCCAAAAATAAGTGGAGATACAAATCCGCCATGTTGATTTTTGAATTCTACATGTCGAGTTACATAACCAAAATTTGGCTACTTCAAAATTTTTACAAAGGCGCTATGATTTTTTTATAAACTTTTTTCGATTTTCCGACTTTTGATTAAGTTTTATTCTGAATTTTGTAACTTGAATATGGGGAAATATATTTCAAATCTGTTTTCAAGGATAGACGGAGGAAGGTTTGAAGTATATTAGTATATATAAGCCAAGTTTTTAATTGATTGGGCAAAGGGGACAAATTTGACAAAAGGGGAAACGAACCCACAACTAGACCGTCATTTTTTGACAAAATCGGAAATTTTGAAATTTGCCCCCGTTTTCTTTAGGGATGTAGTTTATAAGGAAAAAGTTGTTTAAAATAAATTTTAAATCAGACAGCATCAATTCTTTCTCGCAAAAATTCAAAACGAAGACGGTCGACTGAGATTTTAAAACAACAAAAATAGGTCGAAAATATTTCTAGGAATAGAAAAAAATAAATAATGTGAAAAATATATATATTTTTATATTCGGTAACTACAGATACGTGAACAAATAAAAGAAAAACTTGTGTTTTCCAGAATGTTTTAACATAAATAATTCTTAACTAACTTAAAAGCCATCACAGCCAATTTTCAATTTACAAAAAAATAATTATTTTCTTTCTCTATCAGGATCTGCCATTTTATGAACGGTTATATTTTTATCCCCAACGATATTTGATACGTCTTGCGGAGTTAAAAACACGAATTGTAAATCTTTGTGTTCTTTTGCGTGTTCGAGTAAGATATCCATGACTGTTCTTCTGTTTACTTTGTCCTGCAGACAAATAATGATTAATAAAATTAAATGTAAATATGTTTAATAAATTACCATAAAAACATCGAATTCATCCAGAAAATAGAATGGATATTCCATGACTTGCCACAAAGCGTGCAAAAAAGCCACTGTGGAATAAGATCTTTCACCCCCGGAAAGGATATGAGTTTGACCTGAGGATTGAGATGAGCCGTGTTGGGGAATTACAACAAGTTCTAAAGTTTGTCTTTCGTGATCTATTTCTATTGTTCCCTACAGAAAATAATAAAGATATTAATGATAAAATCTAATTTTAAACATTTATTTGTCTGTCATTTGAAACTAAGTTTTTTTTTAATAAACCGATCTGTAGTTCTCGAAACTTTTAACAGTCAATTCCCGCACATTTTTGTTTTGTTGTCATAGTCGCTTAAAAATTCATAGCCCCCAGGTTGCTATGCGTTTGTTGAGCGGTTGCTATGTAAAAACAAATAGGGCGTGAGCAGACACGTGACTCGAGCGACCTTGACCTGCTTGAAATCAGCTGATTTGTGTGCGTATATCATTTTGACAAGAACAATGTAACGTTGACAATACCAGTTTTGATTTATTTTGATTTTTAACTACTAAAATATTATTTTTAATTTCATATGTTTTACTGCTTAATAATTGTAAAATAATAACATTAAAGCAGTTCAAAATCAAAATAAATCAAAACATTGGTACTGTCAACGTGACATTGTTCTTGTCAAAATGACATGCGCACACAAATCAGCTGATTCCAAACACGTCAAGGTCGCTCCAGTCACGTGTCTGGCCGCGCCCTATAGGCAGTAATAGTGACATTTTGCATATTAACTGTCAAAAAATCGCATTTTTAATGTTAATAGACAAAGATAACTATTTTATGATTAGATGTTAAGTTCATTCTCAAACAGTGAACGTCGCTAATAATTGGAATCACATAAATTGATCTAATTTCAAAACAGTTTTAAGTAATGTATTGCATTCTTACCTTAAACTGCCGGAGTTTTAAGACTCCGCTGAACATTTCCCTCACTCGAACTCCAATATACTCCGCTAATCTGTGATATGTGCGGGCTCGAGATTCAACAGTTTCCGACATTTGTTCCAAACAGGTTTTCACTTTATTGACTTCATCTTTCGTTTTGTCATATTTTTGTTGGACCCTTATGTAAGTTTTAGAAATCATTAATTTATCTCCCAAAGACGCTTTTATGTCTGCGATTTGTTGGCGTACGTCTTCAAGATCTTTTAAGACTGTATCTATTGATCTGAAATTAAATATTATTGGATAGTTTTTATTATTATTATTATTATTATTATTATTATTATTATTATTCTTTTTTACCTTTTTGTGTTGACGCGTTCTCCAAGTTGTAAAGCTTCATCTAATTTAGTTTGAAGGTATTTCTTTTTTACTTCAAATTCTCGACTTGCTAATTTTAATTTATCGTTCGCTTTCTTCAAATTGTCTTGCTGGTGTTTTGCGTTTATATTTATTTGTTTCAATCTTAGCTCACAATCATTCATTTCTTCCTACATAAATAAATAAGATCGAAAAAATAAGAAAAAATATTCGCTATGTATTTTTTATTTTCTTTCAAGCTTAGTGCACTTTAAAAATGGGGTATTCCGGTACTTTTTTTAAAATCATTAGTTCAGGATTGTAGGACTATGAATATCTAATTTGGAATAAGAAAAACGATATATCAAGTGAGATATGGATTTTTAAAAATTTCAACGAAATTCAAATTTTCCATCATGGCGCGCTTATGACGCTCATCCGCCTGTTGACATCATTTTTAAACGAATCACAAATAGACCTTTTCAATTTAACGGCTATCTCTTTCTATCGCTGCAAATAGTAAATAAAATGGCGCCAACAATTACCAGTTGGGCTGTCAAACGAAATATAAAAAATATTGCGGTGATTAAAATATCTGTATTCTCGGTGAATATTTGAATCGTTAGACATTTTAGCTTCAACAAAAGCTTTTGTGACTTTTTATGAGAAGCTTTTAAAAGTTATCAGAGACTTTTCTCAGATTTTACGTCTAATTATTTTTTTAGAAAAAACGCCATGAATCTCATTTGTTCTTACTATGTGCAGATCCCCATTGCGCATATCTAAAGATCTATTAGAAAATCACAGTCCGAACACACGTACTGGCTACTAGCGCCATCTGTATTTCTAACAGTATTTATTTAATATGAAATGAGAAATAATGTATCAAATCTACGTCACAATTTTCCAGAATGTTTTAGATTTGTAAAGAATTTCAATTATCTAACATCAAATAATGAGTGAAAACTTTTTACTAAACATGTTTTATTATGGGACGAATAATAGCAGGAATGCAGTCTAAATTTGTTTATTATTTAGTCTGAGGCCAACGTTTCGCTGCCACTTATAGTTTCATCAGGGCAAAGACTAAGGCGTTAAAAAATAATAAATAAAAATAAATATATTTGTTCAAACATAGTGTTATCGTCGAAAAATAAAAACTGTATGAAAATATTAACAATAGTCATTCAGAAGACTTAAAAAGCTATTTAAGTCTTCTGAATGACGATTGTTAATATTTTCATACATTTTTTATTTTTCGACGATAATACTATGTTTGAACAAATATATTTATTATTTATTTTTTAACGCCTTAGTCTTTGCCCTGATGAAGCTGTAAGTGGCAGCGAAACGTTGGCTTCAGACTAAATAATAAACAAATTTAGACTGCATTCCTGCTATTATTCCTCCCATCAACGTCAGTCGTTTATTCCATTTTACATGTTTTATTATATTTTTTTAATATATGAAGTGAACTATAGAAAAAACATAAATTCCATTGCAGGTTGTTTTGATTGGAAAATAAAACAGGAAAAAAGGAAAACTAAAAAAGGAGACGGCTAGATGAGAGTCAAGAGATTACAATACTCACTATTAAAGGTCTCATACGGGATTCTAAACTTCTTGAAATATTTTTTAATTCCTTATATTGTTCTTCAATTTCAGTTATCTGAACTCTCACTTGGTCGCAATCTTCTTTCGATTTTTGTAAATCCTTTTCTTTCTTCTCAATTATTCTCGAAATTTCCTGCATTTCTTCAGACTGTAATAAATAAAATTAATTTAAAATCTACCTAAACGAAAAATATCCTATTCAGCAGAAATCAAAATAATAACTTACCAAAATTTGTAAATTTGGTTCAGGAGGCAATTGAATTAAATTTAAATCACTTATTTCTCGCTCAATTCTAGATTTTGCTGTTTCTAACGACGATAATTTCCTCTCCAAAGTTCGAATTTCATTTTTTAATCTGCTGACGTCACTACTAACAGCAGTTAACTGATTTCGGACTGCAGATTCGTTTTGCACATACGCTCGTAATTCTTCTTCGTATATTTTGACAGCTTCCGAAGCGCTAACTTGCAAAAATCTTGCGTTTTTGTTTCTACAAGCGTAAAATCTGTAATTTGGATCAGGGAAAAATACATCTCCGTTTATAGTAATTGATCTGGAGCAATTTCTTGGAACGTTCGCTTCATTCGACATTAATTCCATTGCTAGATTTTTATCAGAAACCAGCATAATGTTTTCGATTGATAACTGATCAATTAAACAATTCATAATTACTGGGTCTTTTATAATTAATGTATCTACCATAGCCACACATCCATGTGGGGCATCAACTTTATAAACAGAATAATTATGAACTTTATTGAAAAATTTGCTGTTAATAATTGTTGGTAGGCCTTTATTTCCGCATACTTGTTTGAGAATTTTGGATAAGGTTTGGGCATCATTTTGATTGTCGACACAAAATGCCATCAAAGTGCCTGCTCCAATGAACTCTTCAATGGCTAAAGCCCATTTTTTATCTTTTAGTTTAATATAAGACCCGACCGGGCCTTTAGGAAGAACTTTAAATTGTTCTTTATGAGCATTAATACTGTCTAAAATTCTGTTCATTGTTGATCCGTAAACAGCTATAGAATTGTTTTCATCTATTTTCATAGCTCGAATTTTTGCTTGGCGTTGCTTAACTTTGCCGGAAATATCTTGAAGTTCGCTAGAAAGATTATCTTGCTCTTCAGATTTCATATTAGCGGCGCTTCTCAATTGTCCTAGATCGTTTTCAGCTGTTTCTAATAGTTTTGATATTTCGTTTCGTTTTTGTTCTGCTTTTCGCATGTCTTGATCTCTTTTTTCAATCATTTTCATTTTGTTTTGATGATATTCAGAAGATCTGCTCATTTCGTCTTCAATTGTTTTCTTGTCATTTATTTTCCGGTTTATTGTATTTTCTATAGCAACTGCGTCGTTTTTCTTTGCGACGACAGTTTCGCGTAATTTTTGAAGCTGGGTTCTTTTTGTATTCATTGAAGTTTGATTGATTTCTTCCTCGTTTCGGATTTCTAATAACTGGGTACGAATTTGTTCAATATTTTCTGTTAAATTTTGTTTCGTTCCATCTTTATTTGTAATTAGATCTGAAACATTTTTAACTTCTGATTCGGCTTCGTTGACTTTATCTTCTTTAGCTTTTAATTCTGTTTCAATCAGAATTATTTGAGCCCAAACTGCTTCAAGACCTAATTTTTTCTCCTTGCTTTCAACTTTTTCCACATTTTTAAAAGCGTCATGTTTTAGTAACCATCTTTTAACTTCCGTTTCTAATTCTTTTAATTTGTCTATTTTTGTCAAAAGAACGGTATTTGTTTTCTTTTTGTTTTGTAAAGCTAATTTGTACTGTAGTTTAACACTTTCAAGATTTGTAGCTTTCATAAACATTATATATTTTTTTGCTGGGTCGTTGGAATTTAGAAAAGTACGAGCAACATCTTGATTCAAAATGCACACTGGGTTATCAACATGTATATTTAAAGCTTCTATTATTCTGTTAACATCTCGAAATGCAGACGAAACTACATGACCATCAGCGGCTTTAATTCTGTAAGAATTAACGCCTGAATCGGTAAAATTTCGAATAACTTTTATTTCTGACCCATAAATCTTCGGATCAAAAGCCATTGGACCTGTATTACTTAAAGTAATTTCTACTGTTGCGGACGTCTCTCCAGCTTTGATAAAAGATTTCATATTCGCTCCTCGGTTAGTTGTTTTAGCTTTGCCACCCAATCCAACAATAAGAGCTGTTAATATCGCAGATTTTCCACTTCCATTTCTTCCTATAATGTAATTTGTATTTAGATCAAGCTTTATTTCTAACGCCGAATGACACATAAAATTTCGAAGATACACTTGTACTATCCTGCCAGCTCGCCCCTAAAAAGATATAACAGATATTAATATCGTATAAATGAGTAATATTTCAAAACTTACGCGTGACACTTGTGTTAAAGTCATATTTTCATTTTCATCACTACATCGTTGACGTTTTAACCCTGAAGATTCTTCAGTCGCCTGAGAAAGATTCTCATTCTTTCGTTTTCGTCCCATGATTAAAACACTACAGGGTTGTATTATTCAATAAACACTTTAAACATACCAAAATTTATTAAATCAATATAAATATCAGAATTTAAAATACTTTGAAGCAAAATAGACATAACCTGTCAAAATTCACTTAACCGCCAATTTTACTGAACGTTGAACCTGGTTGAACCGTTTTTTTATGGCGCTTCCATAACCTTGACTGCTGCTTATCAGCATAAAAATTGTATAAATATCTAGATACAATAAAATAATGTTATCGTGTTCCTCATTTTAATAGTTTTATTGTTAAATATTGAATTTCTAAAGAATTATCATAATAGGTATAAAACCACAAAACGCACTTAACGTTGTTATGGGGTACGTTCAACACACGAAAATAGCATATACTGCTAGCGCTAAATTGTAGCAAAATGCGATAGAATTGAATGACATAATTTTAACATTTGCTAACTAGATACCATTTCTTAAAAAATGATTTGATAATAAAAATATTCTTAATGGAATCTGTGAAGGAGGCTCAACATTTCAAATGAATGCTTCATTACTTAATAGACCTTTTCAATTTAAAGAGATAAACTATTATTCACGAAAGATGACTATTCAAGGTCATTTGTGAGCCGTCTGATATAATATTACTTGCAGATAACTTCATTGCATTTCGTATGCATAGGCGTGTGACATGAAATATTTATGGACACATTTTAACTGAAAAACTAAGAGTAATTCATTTAAAAATTATATTTCTTCTAAATAATGCCTTTCTGAAAGATATATGTTCTTCACTTATGTTTTTGCAAAATACAAAAACATAGACTTTACTTATAAACCTAGGAATAATAATTTGATTTAAACGTCAACGCCACTGGGTACATATTAGCACAGAGGGCAGTGCAGTAAATAATTAGGTATCTGTAATTCTACGACATACGTCATTATTATTTATAGTGTGTTAGAAAGTAATGCCACTATTTACATATATCTTTCACACTACGTAAATTAAATAGACATAGGTCAAATAATCTTTCTCTTTCTAATACAAAATGTTGCTAAGCTACTGCTATAAAGTGATGTGTATTCTTTCTTCGAACAGATGACCTTGAATAGTCATCTTTCGTGAATAATAGTGTAGAAGATATGCGCAATGGGGATCTGCGCATAGTAAGAACAACAAAAATCTATGGCGTTTGTTTCTAATAAATTTAGACCTAAAATGTGAGAATATCTTAGATAACTTTCAAATATCTTATCGAAATAAGTTACAAAAGCTTTTATTGAAGTTAAAATGTTTAACGATGCAAATTTTCACTGAGAATACAGGTATTTTAATGTAATGACTTTGACATTTCGTTTGACAGCCCAAGTCGCAGTTGTTCGCGCCGGTTATCTTATAAATTAAATGAAAATGAGAGATAAATGAGAATGTAAATTAAAATGGTGCATGAATGCCTACATTGGTTTATATACATTTAACTTTTAAATTAAATTAAATGTAAATTAAACGTAAATGTAAATGACTGCATGAATCCGCCTTAAATGACTGCATGAATCCGCCTTTACTATTTGCAGCGATAGAAAGAGATAGCCGTTAAATTGAAAAGGTCCATTGATTTAAAAATAATTTTTTAAAAAACTTGCCAAAATGGAATAAAATAAAGCCATTATAGGCATGCTTTTTTCGTTTACATTTAACAATTCATCAATATTTGCGATATAAATAAAATTCCATTACCCTATTATTCGTAAACACTCAGTCAGCTTTCATAAATCCTGCGTTTTCAACTTAGCAAAAATATCTAGCGGTTTTCAGAAGCCCTCGAGGTTTCCGCTAGATGCTCGAGCAAAACTGAACTTAGCAGTGGCAATACGTTCAGAATGAAAAAGCCGCTAGTGCTAGCTAACGCTGCGTGAAGTGAACGCACACATGGATATGAAATTCAAAATAAAATTTGCATATCACTTGTTCCCTCCTTGATTTGTTCAACGTACAGTGCTCAGTGCTCTTTGATTTGTTTCAAAAATGTTTGTTGCAAATATTCCAATAAAGGATGGAACTTTTACCAAAACTACTTATACTTTGGTAAATACGTTGGCTGGTATTCTGAGCCCCGACTAAGCAAGCGACTAGCTAATGTTATAACTTCGATCGGGTGACTACCTAGAGGTAGTCGCTTTCGCTTGCTCAGTCGGGGAATAACTTATTCCTTAGAAAAATGGAAAAATATCGCATCATGATTTGACATTTAATACAAATTTGATAATTTGAGTTATAATTTTGGTGCTATTTTTTTTGTTTATCTAAGGAATAAGATGTCCATGGTTTATTCAAGAATAGGGGATTCCACCATTTTTTTTATAATTTCATATGAACGTATATGTAAAACTAAGACTGTTGGTGAAAATCCGGTGAAAAATTCCTATTAATAAGCGAGTTACAGTCCTCCGAAATTTGAAAATATAAATGTGACGTCATGTATATAAGTTTTTATATCTAACTATTTTCTTCGTGGACCTAAATGTTTTTGAAATATATGCTATTTCTAAATTATATTTATAAAAATAAATGAATATTATTATACTGTACAAGTCGACATGATTTATAATTGGAAATGTATTTAAATTATTAAGTTTAATGCAAAATATTTGTATTCAAATAAAAACTGTTTGAGAATTGCACTACTGGACTGATAGCCACGCCTCCGCTATTTGAATTTCTCTACTTCCATTGGTGGTGGCTCCGTCCCTTACTCTGTATTCGTTATATACTTATAGGTGGCCTTTGAGTCGCCAATCAAAATAATGTATATGGATTTCATATGAGTGACGAGCTGCTAACACAAAAATCTCCTTATTGCCAAAGTATTTCAATTATATAATTTTATTTCTTTATTAATATTCATTATTAAGCATATACTTTCACTATTTTTTACTAATTTCTCTTAATTCGATTGACCTGTAATCCCCTATTGCAAAGTTAATCCTTAGTCGCGCTCGCGAGCTCAGAATACTAGATATTACATTTATTTATACTTATATACAAACGTAAAATCATACATTTTCTTCAAGCGTATTATAATATGCATATTATGCTACTGTATACACGCTGTAGAAGATATTCATTGTCTTACTAGTACAAAAATGTTGCTATTGTTGTACTAGTAAAAAAATGTTAGTTTCTTAGTTCACCGCTGGCGGCGACAGTAGCCACAGCAACACAGATCATATTGAAAATTGTTATTTGACAGTTGAATCGTTTGTGTTTTGTAGTGTACACAGCCAGCTTTGACTAAAATTGCAAATTTTACAAATAAAAAAATTCCAAAAAAATTTCAAAAAATTATTTGAAACGCTTGAGGAAAAAATAGTATATGTCATTCGGAGTAGAATGCCCTTTTTGTGTTTTACCCAGCTTGCCAGGCCTCAGCTAGCGCCTCGGCCGCAATAGCTGGGTTCAACACAAAAAGACCGCTTTCTACTCCTAATAACATGATATACTATTTTTCACAAAAAGATTCAATCGACATTTCCATGACCAAAAGTAAAAGTCAGGCCGCTGTCAATCATTTATAGATTATTTTAGAGAAAAATATTTCAAATAAAAGATGCATTAATTTTTCTATAACTATTATTTAAAGTATTTTTCAGAAATGATCCATAGACGAATAAGTGTACACTATTTTGCCTTTGGAGACGAAAAGGGGAAATTATATTATTTTGGGAAATAATGACATTTAATCTTTTATCATACAATTCTTTGGATTTCGGGGGTAAAATGTTCAAACTGTCTTTCTGTTCTTTAGAACTGAACTGAACAAGGAGTATCCTGAATTATTACAATTATCGAAAGCAATTTTAAAACTACACTTTCAGAAAAAGTTAATTTAATTTCAGAAAAAGTAACTTGAATTTCAGAAGCAGTAAATTAAATTTCAGCAGTTTAATTGATATTTTTTTGAAATTGAATTTAGTTTTTCTGAAATTGAAGTTATTTTTTCTGAAATTGAAGTTGAAAATGTATAGTCGTATTCAAAATTCTTTTATTATTAATTTAATTGGTTGAAAATGTTCTAAAGGAGAGAAAGTTTGCCATAAAATGCGATTATGAATGTGGCTGAGGCGGAATGTGTAGCGAGTGATGATTGTCTCGGAACTATTATTGTGGTCCGAATGCGGTATTTCACTATCAAATATATCATTATTTAATAATAATAATAATAAATATGAAAATCAAAATATGATTTTAAAGCAGAACATAGTATGTATTCAAATAAATATTTTTAAAAAAATCGTTCTTTAAACATAAAAGCGAAATTAAATATTGAAATTTGAATTTGACATTTCTTAAAACAGCGTTTTAGTTAAAACCGTGCTCGTGGTACGAGCCAAAGTGTGTTATTAATTAATATTGTCCTGAGTCCTTTAAGACTGGACACTACACTCTATCCGTTTTAACTATAGAGTGGTGGGAAGATAGGTGCAGTTTGATCTTGTTGTTTGATTGGATAATATCGGGGTATTGGGGTGTATTCTGTAAGGAAACTGTTAATTTTAAACAGTATGTTAAAAATAAACTTGCTGTTAAAATATATTTTCTATTCTGTAACTATCAATTCTGTTAAATTTTAATACGAGTGTTAAAAATAGGTGTTAAAACTGTATATTTTAACGTCATTCAAACCGATGCCTTTATAATTTTAACATCTGTTTATTCAATAAAATTATTACAACATTTGAATATGTTGGCAATTCTAATTAATAAAAATGTAATAGTAAACGAAAAAAAAATACCGTGGATGTTGATAAAAAATATCTTTGTGATATTTGGTACAATATACAAATATTTTACGAATAATTTTATTTATTAAAGGTCACCCGTTCCATTGTATGTCTTGTGCATCACATTTTGATGCTAGTAGAAATATTTAATTAAGATAATTTAAGAAATATTCACAACTGATATACCGAGAGCACAATTTATATCTCGTAAAACATATTTCTTTATTATAATGTAGGTATTAAATGCAATTAAAATTGCTTATTCCTTTGCTGTTCGACACACTATAACGTAGCTTAACATTTGGATCGCCAATTCTGAGGATCATGAAAAAGAAACTTTACATACCTATAATGATAATTTATTACAATTTCAATATAATTCATTTTTCATAAGGAACCTAAAAATGAGATATGATTATGAAGCGGATTTTTATTTATTTTCCGAAGCATTATTTCCATTATTTATCCTAAAATTTCATAGTGACAGATTCGTTTTCTTATATTCAATGTGACACATAAACTGACAGTTGTTTATTTTTTTATCATGTTTATTTATGTGTTATGGTTACTTTACATTATTTTAGAAAAGACGTGCCCTTTTTCTGTCTTATTGATCACTTCATTCTGGTGTTTAACAGGCATGTTACAATTTATTATTTTAACAGTAGTGTCAAATTTTCGCGTAGAGAATACCAGAAAATGAATTTATATTTAACAGTCATGTTAAAATGTAATTTTTTAAAGGCTTGTTAAAATTAACATCTTTTTTACAGAATACACCCCATTATCCAATAAAAATACAGGATCAAACTGCACTTATCTTCCCACCACTTTATAGTTAAAACGGATAGAGTATAGACCCTGCACTACACACACAACACATATTTTTAGCTATTGTAAACTTGGTTCGCGTTTAGACCAATTCCATTTTTAACTGAAATAGAAGGCGTAACGGAATAGGGTACTGTAGTAGTTCCATCTATGATTGGACAAATATATTATGAATTCTAACCTCTACAGAAATAATAACAGTAAATAACAATTTACATTTGTTCTGTGCAGTTTACTAATATTTTCGTTTGAAGGTTTGAAATTAGGTAATTTTTATTTTTTACTAATATTAAATATTGCATCATATTTCCAGAAGTGCTTCGGTAACAATACATCTAAAACTTTCATTGCTCTTAAAATTATTTTCAAATATCACTCTCTCCATCGCAACGATGTCATAAACAGCTTCGTTTAACAATTTAATTGCTCTTTAGGAACAGATATGTTGATATTTGCATAGGCTACTTGAAGTAATGCATCAATAATTATCTCTTACAGAAATAAAGTTCTTATTGAAGTCTTCTTGAAAAGCATTTATGTTGTAAGTATGTACCCATTAATCGATTTTTAATACATTTATGAATGTCTCATGACAGTGAAAATTTATGTTTCAGACAAATATTTGTTCGATTTGAGGAACGGATTTAGACTCTTTAGACTCGTTAATAAATTAATCAAGAAGCATTATGGACAATCAACAACATTCTGTTAGCTCTGATGTGGAGAAAGAGGATACAAAAATAAATTATCAAAAGTTTGAAGAAATTTATATTAAAGAAGAACTGGTGGAAGAAACTTCCGAAGACAGTGAATTTTATGGAAATGAAATACCAAGTTTAAAGAAGGAAGAATGTGTAAATGATAATGATAACCAGACTGACAACACCAATAGTATAAATAATGATATTCGGAAAACTAAAAATTTAAAGAGTTTATATTGTGCAGAGTGTAATAAGAGTTTTACGCGGAAGTCAAGTTTGATTGAACATAAAAAGATACACAACAGAAATAGAGGATCTGAAAATTCAAACGACTTTTGTTGTAACATCTGTAATAATAGTTTTACGCGGAAATCAGGTTTAATAAGTCATATGAAAATACACACTGGGGAAAAAGAATTTGGATGTGAAATCTGCAATAAATATTTCAGACAAAAGGGGCACTTAACTGTTCACTTGAAAATTCACGAAGGAATTAAAGAACATGAATGTACGATATGCAAAAAAATATTTTCTCGAAATAGTAATTTAAAAAGTCATATGAAAAGTCACAGTGGAATAAGAGAATTTCAGTGTCCAACTTGTTTTAAATTATTTACTAAAAAATATGACTTACAAAAACATATGAACATTCATACTGGAATGAGAGAATTTCATTGTCTTACGTGCGGTAAATCTTTTACCCAAAATTGTCACTTAAAAGACCATATGAGAATTCACGTTGGAATAAAAGACTACAAATGTAAACTATGCAATAAACTATTTACACAAAGTAGTACCCTAAACAAACATATGAAAATTCATGCCGGAATAAAAAAATTTAAGTGTACAACCTGCAATAAACGATTTATAGATAATAGTAGTCTAACCAGACATAGGAAAATTCATAGGAAAGTTAAAGACTCTTAGGCCCAGTTTTATAATCGATGATTAAGAGGAAAGATTGTTCCTGTACTAAAATATGAAGCGAAATTTCAAATAAATTGTTCCTGTACCAGAACTATTAACATTTTAAAAAAAATACTTCCGATATTAACTTGCATTAGAAAAATAATTGAAATCATTGTCCAGTATTAATAGATTTCAATATTTTTTTAAATGCAGGACTATTTCGGAAGTATGTATGACTGGTGTTGATTTAAAAAGTAAATAGTTCTAGTACAGGTATAATAGGGAACTACAGCGCCATTGAATTAAGAGAAATTAGAAAAAAATATTGAAAGTATATGCATAATAATGAATATTAATAAAAATATAAAACGATATAATTTAAATACTTCGGAAATAAGGGGGTTTCTGTTATAGCAGCTCGTCACTCATGTGAATTCCATATATATTATTTTGATTGGCGGCTCAAAGACGGCCTATAAATATATAACGAATACCTAATTAGGGGAGGAGCCTACTCTACCAATGGAAGTAGAGAAATTCAAATAGCGGAGGCGTGGCTATCAGTCCAGTACTGCAATTCTCAAACAGTTTTTATTTGAATATAAATGTTTTGCATTAAACTTAATCATTTAAATACACATTTATTTTTTATAAATATAATTTAGAAATAGCATATATTTCAAGAACATTTAGGTCCATGAAGAAAACAGTTGATATAAAAACTTATATTCGTAACGTCATATCTATATTTTCAAATATCGGGGGACTAAACTCGCTTATTAATAGGAATTTTTTCACCGGATTTTAACCGACAGTATTTTTTTACTTCTACGTTCAGATGAAAAAATATTTAAAAAAAAATTTGATGTGGACACCACACGTCTTCCTTGTACACAACTTACACAAAACCAATATGAAGTATAGACCCAAATATATAATTGCACATATTTGACGTAATTTGACATTAGCATCTATTTTTTATTTTTTTGTTATTTTTTGTCCTAATCCACAGCAAGCTTCATTACAAAAACCAAAAATTATATACATACATACATACATAAAATCACGCATTTCCCACTTAGTGGGTTAGCACAAACCCGAAAGAATAACAATAACATCATCCAAAAAAATCAGTCTCTCTTTCAACAACATTCGTACTAACCTGACATCATAGGCACAACATATATTCCTCACCCTTAACATATTAAAGTGACCGAGTTTCGGTAGCGAAATACCGCAACCGGACCACAATAATAGTTACGAAACAATCATCCTTCGCCACACATTCCTGTCTAAGCACACTTCTTTCGCCTCAGCCACATTCATAATCGCATTCATACACGCTCTTCTTCTCTTCCCACTCGGAAACTTTCTCTCTTTTAGTACCTTCTCAATCACATCCATCCACTTACACACTGGACGGCCACGCAATCGAACACCCTCAATTTCACCAAGATATACACGCTTTACAAGCCGTTCACTCTTCATTCTCTCCACATGACCAAACCATCTCAACTGGCTCATTCCTACTCTCTTAACAACATTCTTCCTAACCATACATTCTTCATACACCAAATTATTCCACACGCGATCCCGTCTTACATATCCACATACTCCACGTAAATACCTCATTTCCACGGCAGTCACTCTCTTTTTATGCTTTCCCGTCCATGCCCAACATTCGCTTCCATACATCAAAGCAGGCACTAGCACTCCATTATACACACTTAAACGAGCTTCTCTAGATACGTTTACGTTTCGAGCAAACGTACCCAGAGCACCCATTACCTTACACCCCGCACTCACTCTCCTTTCAATTTCTCTATCAATTCGACCATCCCTTGACATCATACTACCCAAATATACAAACTCATTCACTTGCTCCAGTTTCACTCCATCCACCAACACATTGCACATAGTCACCAATTTACTCCTTTCAAATACTAACACCTTGGATTTATCAACATTTAACTCCAGATTCATACTTTTTCCAACTACATGTATTCTCTCAATCATTCTTCTGAGTTGCTCTTCATTTTCACCTAAAACAACTACATCATCCGCATACGCTAACGCAGGCACAATACTTTCACCAATTTGTACACCATCCATTTCACTTAATGCTCTCCGCAACAACACATCCATATACAAATTAAACAACCACGGAGACATACCACAGCCCTGTTTCACACCAACATTTATACGAAACCAATCACTCAACCTACCATCTATTCTTACAGCAGCCTCACTACCCTCATACAATGCACGAATCGCTCCCAGCAAGTTTCCATTCACGCCATACAGGTGTCCAGATTTCGAAGGTCACCATTGGTATCTCGGAAACTATAAGAGATAAGACTTCGGTTAAATGGGACATGTAGTGCGCCTTTGGGGGGTCATCTTAGATGTGCTTTTGTTTTGACAAAAATTCTCATTGTTTACTAGAAAATGGCGGAAATCTGAATTTGGTCGATATTTTCATTTTGAAATTAAAAATTATATAAGTTTTAAATATACATATCTCGCTTATACAAAGGGCTAATTTAATAGTACTTGATGTGCTAGACACAGAATTTAATTCTCTAAAAATTTTATTTGAAGCATTTATTTCTAAAATCAAAATGAAACCATTTTATTGAAGAAAAACTGTTAACACCTTCAGGTAATATGTCACTTCCGGTTAGCCTGTTTTAACCAAAATCTACTATGTTATTCCAATTGACATAAAAGTCTTATATACCAAATTTGAAAAGTGTTAGATTATATTTTAAGATAGTTTTTCATTAAAATCTATTATAGGCTTCAAATAAAGTACTATTTCTAGAAATTATGTAATGACCAAAAAGGGAGGTGCACAACTAGATGTTATAGCAGTCCTAAATACAAAATTTCAACTTTCTACGGCTTACCGTTTTTGAGTTATGCGAGATACATACGCACGTACGTACGTACGTACGTACAGACGTCACGACGAAATTAGTCAGAATGGATTCAGAGATGGTCAAAATGGATATTTCCGTTGAAATCTCAAAACCGAAATTTTTCGCGATTACAATACTTCCTTTACAAGGAAGTAAAAAATGGTGGAATCCCCTATTTATTTGAATTTTTGCTTCATATTTTAGTATAGGGGTAATCTTTCCTCTGAAGACAAGACCTTAGACCTGAAATAGTGAGAGACATGCCATAATATGTATTTCGAAGAAAGAAGACTTCCATGCTCATCTTAGCGATTCTCGACCTTATTGTTAAAAACAGCTGAAAAAGTGTTGTCGGCCGCAGACGAGGCTGAAGATCTTGCATGCATATGTAGCCGAACAAATATATTTTTAAAGTCAACTCCATTTTATCTTTACTGACATGTTTACATTGATTTATCTTTTAGTATATATAGATGATTCATTGGTCTGTTCTTTTTTAATAGCTCGATTATTTTAAATATTACGGAAAAAAGTTTTATATATAAATTTCTATAAATCTGCAGTATAGGTTTTTTTTACAGGTGTTCCATTTTTACGCAATGGTATGTCAAATGTAATATCTATACAGGTGTCCAGATTTCGAAGGTCACCATTGGTATCTCGGAAACTATAAGAGATAAGACTTCGGTTAAATGGGACATGTAGTGCGCCTTTGGGGGGTCATCTTAGATGTGCTTTTGTTTTGACAAAAATTCTCATTGTTTACTAGAAAATGGCGGAAATCTGAATTTGGTCGATATTTTCATTTTGAAATTAATTATAAACTATCAATAATCGAGAAAAATGTTTTAAATAAAAAAGTTAGATATTTTTATTTTCTATCCAAATTATTTTTCTATTGGTAAATTTTCAGGATATGACACAAATTTACATTTTTATAAATGGAACTCATATTTGATTTTTTTCTCTTTCCATTGGTATAAGGGTTATTGTGTTTTATTTTACCCTCAAAATCTTAGATTTTTCATTATTTTCCATATTTCCTATTTTTGTCAGTAATTTAAATAGTTTTTTAAAATAGTATTTTATTTTACTTAAGTAACTTATTTCTTAACTACCCTGTTTCATAAATTAATTATAACTATACTTTTAAATTCACCTAAGTATACCAGGTATGATTAAAAAAATTATTTAAAACACAAAAACCCTTACACCAATCGAAAGAGAAAAAAAATAAGCATTTTTTTGAAATAAAAATCAAATACGGTTTCCATTTAAGAAAATGTAAGTTTGTGTCATATCTCGAAAATTTACCGATAGAAAAATTATTTTCATACGCCACTGGATAGACAAATATATCTATCTTTTTTATTTGAAACATATTTTTTATTACTGATAGTTTAGAAGTAATTTCAATATGAAATCTTCGAAATCCGGACATCTGTATATTTATTCAAATTTGAAAAGTACGGAAATTTGCTATCTAATACTTTCAGAACAATCCTATATTATATTATTGAAATATGAACGGCGAATGATTTAAATATTATATTTTTACTAAATACAGAAGGCTTTGCAATTCATTATTTTTACATTACTCATTATTTCATCTATTTCAATCCAATATTTCATTACACTTGTTATTTAATATCAGATAAAAATTAGTATTGCAAAGTCTTCTGAATTTAATAAAAATGTAATATTTTAATCATTCGCCATAGAGTTTTTTAATATGTATACATATAACTTTATTCTTGCCTAATGGCTTAGAATCTACATTTAAATTCAACAATAGAAATAGATTAAATATATATATAGGTAGGTATTTTACAATTCATTAGATATATACATTAATTTATTCATTTTTCTTCTTCTCTCTTCTGAATTATGTTTCTTAAGCATTCGGAGCCTTGCGCTGAGTCGTTCAATATTTGTTCCATACTTCTTTCTTCTTTCGTTCCTTCTTCACATTCATACAGTATGTGCCACAGGGTTTCTTCTTGCACATCCGCTCTTCATCTTTTAACCATATTTTGTTTGCCCTTTCCTCATTACCACAACGAAATCTTGCCATTAGTTTGATTGTTCCTTTTTTGTCGTCATTTAGGAGGTATCTCGGGATTGATAGTGTTTTTATCATTTTATAATTTTGATTATACCTTGATTTTTCTATCTTATTATTCTGTTCTTGTATTTGATTATCTCTGTCTCTGTTAATTATTCTGAATTTAATAAAAATGTAATATTTTAATCATTCGCCATAGAATTTTTTAATAATATAACATGATTCTTTTTATACTGTTGGATAGCAAATTTCATGTACTTTTCAAATTTGAATAAATATAAGATGTTCCATTTGAAAATATAAAGTTTATCCATTGCGCAAAAATGAAACATCATGTAGGAAACTTTAACTTTGAATTTATAATATAATATCTCGTTATTATTAAAAGATAATGGAAGTCCAACATTGTGTTTTATTTAATATCCCGTACAAAAACCTGTACCGCAGATTTATAGTCATTTTAATGTAAAATTAACTTCGTTTGAAACTTTTTCCATTACCGATAAATCAACCTGTATTTTACATATTTTATAATAAAAAATTATTTGTATTTATTGTAGTGATGGATAATTAGGTATATATTTGGACTTGGACAACTGTAACCAGTATTTAACTGGTCAACTAGTCTTTCGTGTACAGGCTGTCTCATTTTCGATGTTTTTTTAAGGTATCTTGGGAAATATTAACAATAGATCAAAACCAATTGCACATTGTAGGGTCAACTTTTCGAGAAAAGTTTAATAGTCACCTCAGGAATTTTCGATCTTCTTTTGTTTCTGAGCTACAGGCAAGAACTCGTTTTTCGCACATTTTGAAAATATATCATATCTTATTTATTATTATATTATTTTTTGAAAACCTAATAATTCTCGAGATATAACACAAACTTATGATTTTTTAAATGGGAACCTATGTTGAAAATAGATTCGTCTTTTTGCTTAATTTATAAGCTTTTCAATGATATATAACAAGTCTACATTCTTTTGTTTTAAATATTAATAAAAGACGAATTATTAATTTATTGGGGTGAAAATATTAAAAATTATTAAGAAACAAATGAAAAAAATGTATTACAGATTATCATTTGCATATTTCTAATACTATTTGTTTCAGTTTTACTCATTTTTTCAATTTATTAACTTCAAAAACATATTAAACGATCTTTTTCGAATTGTGTCAAAGCCAACTGTAACTTCGATAATTAGTAATTTAACTATCCCGAAAATAATTGGTTAAGAATAATTTTGTGTTATAAATGACGATTAAATATTAGCGCTGAAAATTAGAATATTAAAACACATTTATCATCGAACCGGTATATACAGTATTAATACAAAAATAATAACAAATATAGATGACCGTCGCCTGGCCGAACCCGGTCACGCGGAATCCTCCTTCACGCCGTGATTATTTCTGTAAAAGAATTAACACATGAGAAAAACTCAGTGAGGAGGCAATCATTTACAAAAGGTTCAGGCATTCACACACCGTACACACATGTTGGCAACTACGGGCAGTACCGCTAGTTACTACGGACCCTCTGCCGCTTCGGTGGTGATCCGGAGACAATCCTCTTAACCAACTGGATCAGATCACTACAGCCCTAACTGCTGCTACGCTGGCGACCACAGATGTGGGTCACTACAGCCTTCCCTGCTGCTACGCTGGCGACCACAGAAGCGGGTCACTACAGCCTTTCCCTGCTGCTGCCGCTGGCGACCCCCGGGTCCACACGGGCGGCCACTACGGAACCTCTGCCGCTTCGGTGGTGATCCGGGAACACATCCACAGGGATCACTACAGCCCAAACTGCTGCTACGCTGGCGACCACAGATGCGGGTCACTACAGCCTTTCCCTGCTGCTGCCGCTGGCGACCCCCGGGTCCACACGGGCGGCCACTACGGAACCTCTGCCGCTTCGGTGGTGATCCGGGAACACATCCACAGGGATCACTACAGCCCTAACTGCTGCTACCGTTGGCGACCCAGAAGCGGGTCACTACAGGTCTCCCTTCTGCTACCGTTGGCGACCCCCGGGTCCACACGGGCCTGGCCACTACAGTACCCAGTACTGCTAACACACACCCACACTCGTACACGCGCTAGAGTAACTATCTCACCTGAATCACTATAATATCGATGTTCTCACACTGAAATCTAGAAATAAACTGAAATAAAATACGTGAATACCAGTATCATTAAATGTAGCTCTTATCCAACAGCATCGGTTACGTACCTAAATAGCTAATTAGAGACAAAACATAATAAATTTAATAAAAATAATCTTACGCAAAATAATATCTGTGACAGTTCGGCCATCCTGAAAAGTTCCTCGTCCTCGAGGAATCAATCCCAAATTCCTGCAGCATCAGCATCAACATCCGAAGGGCTGTTGTCTTCCGACAGTTCACGTGTACTTAAATATGGTTTCATCCTGTCAATCGCCACTACGTTACTATATTCTCCTCTTCTACTTCGATTTGTACCAGGCAAATCTTCTACTGAAAATCTATCGTTCAGTAGAACTTTCTTTATTTGGAATGGTCCTTCATATGGATGTGTGAAATGGAATTGATAGTTTCTCAATTGGATTCAATAGTTCTGGCTGCTTTCTTATCTGTTGTTTATGGTAAAAACATCTGATACACAAGTCAGTGTACTTCGCGAATTTTCTCATTCCAGGAAACCAGTAAATTCCAAAATGTCCAAACTCATCAAGACAGCAACGTACTATCTGCAGCCGCTGTCCTCTAGGTACAACCCACTAGATTCCGGACGCGGTAATTCGGTAAACCCGTTCGTCTCGTAAACAGTAATTTTTATAAATATTCCCTTCGTAGTTAGTTTCCGGTGGTTTACTTAAAATGTTCTTGATATTTTTCAACTTGTCATTTGTCCGGCGAGTATCCAGTCAGCTTGTTATAATTTTATCCTTCTGAATTGTTAATTCCGCATCAGTTCAAGACTGGTAGAACACATTCCATATCTTTGTCTGCTACTACATTGTTCGCGGGAATACGTGCTCGTTTCCTTCATGGTTTATACAAGTGGGCCCCATATCGACGTACGCTTAGACAATTACCGCTTACCTCCGCAGAAGTTGTTAAGATGTTCCTTTCTGGCAGTTGTGGTTTGGGCTCTTGTTGACGTTGAACATGCTGATGTTGACGTTGTTGTGGTCGCTGGTTCCTACTTCCACTGAATTCGCCTCTATTTCGTTCTGCACAATTCGATACTCGTTGCCGTTTTTTTGTTATAATGTGAGCGTGTATGTCCCAATTTTCCACAAATAAAACAACAAATGTTCTCCATTCCATCGTCGTGCTGCTGCGTATTATTGTAGGGCCACTTGTTCTGAAAAGTACGATGTAAATCGCGTTTAACGGGAGTAGAAAGGTTTCGTGTCGCTAATTTATCTTCAATCGTCTTCAAAAATAATAAAAGAGACTGCGGCTTCTTGCATTCTCTGATAAGAGCAAGTGTTGAGTAGCGCCAGCTACTCATAATAGTATTGCAACATAAGTTCATCCGGTTTCTTTGTTGCGAGAAATCATTTCTTGAAGCAACTGGAAATAATTTTCCTGTGACGGAAATGCCTTCAACAACATAGCCTTCCATGTCTCCCAAGAATGATTTATTCCTTGCAGCGCTTTATACCACATTTCTGCATACCCTCTCCAGCGAGATGTCACATACATGATGGTAGTTATTTCGTCCCATTTATGCATAGCGCGTAAAGTGAACGTACATACTGAAATTGAGGACTGTTGTTAAGTAAAGTTATGTTGTAATGTTGTTCCAGGTTCGTTATCCAGCTAAACATAAACGTAATCAATATCCGCACTGTTCCAAAAGCTTTGTTGGTGTGATCCCAAAAGCTGAAAGTTAAAAATGTTCTGATCCCACTTCTGAAATGTTATAAATGACGATTAAATATTAGCGCTGAAAATTAGAATATTAAAACACATTTATCATCGAACCGGTATATACAGTATTAATACAAAAATAATAACAAATATAGATGACCGTCGCCTGGCCGAACCCGGTCACGCGGAATCCTCCTTCACGCCGTGATTATTTCTGTAAAAGAATTAACACATGAGAAAAACTCAGTGAGGAGGCAATCATTTACAAAAGGTTCAGGCATTCACACACCGTACACACATGTTGGCAACTACGGGCAGTACCGCTAGTTACTACGGACCCTCTGCCGCTTCGGTGGTGATCCGGAGACAATCCTCTTAACCAACTGGATCAGATCACTACAGCCCTAACTGCTGCTACGCTGGCGACCACAGATGTGGGTCACTACAGCCTTCCCTGCTGCTACGCTGGCGACCACAGAAGCGGGTCACTACAGCCTTTCCCTGCTGCTGCCGCTGGCGACCCCCGGGTCCACACGGGCGGCCACTACGGAACCTCTGCCGCTTCGGTGGTGATCCGGGAACACATCCACAGGGATCACTACAGCCCAAACTGCTGCTACGCTGGCGACCACAGATGCGGGTCACTACAGCCTTTCCCTGCTGCTGCCGCTGGCGACCCCCGGGTCCACACGGGCGGCCACTACGGAACCTCTGCCGCTTCGGTGGTGATCCGGGAACACATCCACAGGGATCACTACAGCCCTAACTGCTGCTACCGTTGGCGACCCAGAAGCGGGTCACTACAGGTCTCCCTTCTGCTACCGTTGGCGACCCCCGGGTCCACACGGGCCTGGCCACTACAGTACCCAGTACTGCTAACACACACCCACACTCGTACACGCGCTAGAGTAACTATCTCACCTGAATCACTATAATATCGATGTTCTCACACTGAAATCTAGAAATAAACTGAAATAAAATACGTGAATACCAGTATCATTAAATGTAGCTCTTATCCAACAGCATCGGTTACGTACCTAAATAGCTAATTAGAGACAAAACATAATAAATTTAATAAAAATAATCTTACGCAAAATAATATCTGTGACATTTGAGAACATATAATTGATAGATATTGAATCAAAATAAACAAATGATGATTTGTACAAAACAATTTCACTTGTTTCTTAACAATTTCCAATATTTTCACCTCAATAAATTAATAATTCGTCTTTTATTAATGTTTAAAACAAAATAATGTAGACTTGTTATGTATCATTGAAAAGCTTATAAAATAAGCAAAAAGACGAGACTATTTTCAACATAGGTTCCCATTTAAAAAATCATAAGTTTGTGTTATATCTTGAGAATTATTAAGTTTTCAAAAAATCTAATTACGCTATTTTATTCTATCTAAAAAAACAATAATTTTTTTGTAAAAACAATTTTTCTGTAACTATCATAATAAATAAGATATGATATATTTTCAAAATGAACGAAAAACGAGTTTTTGCCTGTAGCTTAGAAACAAAAGAAGATCGAAAATTCCTGTGATGACTATTAAACTTTTCTGGAAAAGTTGACCCTGGAATGTGCAAACGGTTTCGCTCTATCATTAATATTACCCGAGATACCTTAAAAAAAACATCGAAAATGGGACACCTGTACAGGTTTTTGGAAACCTTAATAATTCTCGAGATATAACACAAACTTATGATTTTTTAAATGGAAACCTATGTTGAAAATAGTCTCGGCTTTTTGCTTAATTTGTAAGCTTTTCAATGATATATAACAAGTCTACACTCTTTTGTTACATTAATAAATGACGAATTATTAATTTTTATTACAGATCAATATTTGTTTATTTTGATTCTATATCTATTAATTGTGTTCTCAAAATTATTCTTAACCAATTATTTTTGGGTTAGTTAAATTACTATTTATCTACGTTATAGTTGGCTTTGACACAATCCGAAAAAAAAGTTTTAATATGCATTTGAAGTAAATAAATTGAAAAAATGAGTAAAACTGAAATAAAGTCTATTAGAAATATGCAAATGATGATATGTAAGAGATTTTTTCATTTGTTTCTTAATCATTTCCAATATTTTCACCCCAATAAGTTAATAATTCGTCGTTTATTAATGTTTAAAACAAAAGAATGTAGACTTGTTATATATCATTGAAAAGCTCATAAATTAAGCAAAAAGACAAGACTATTTTCAACATAGGTTTCCATTTAAAAAATCAAAGTTTGTGTTATATCTCGACAATTATTAAGTTTTCAAAAAATCTAATTACGCCATTCTATTCTATTTAAAATACGGTAAATATTTTGTAGAATAATTTTTCTCTACCATAATAAATAAGATATGATACATTTTCAAAATGAGCAAAAAACGAGTTTTTGCCTGTAGCTTAGAAACAAAAGAAGATCGAAAATTCCTGTGGTGACTATTAAACTTTTCTCAAAAAGTTGACCCTGCAATGTGCAAACGGTTTTGATCTATCGTTAATTACTCAGTTTACATGCAATTCTCAAAACGTTTTTAGTTTTGAAATCGCCATGTATACAGTGTCAAAACGGTTTTGAGTTACCTCGAACCAAAACTAAAATGCATGGGTTTGACTTGAAAACTAGTTTCAAAACTAGTCACGTAAACACTTAAAATTCAGTTTCGATATTGCGCATGCGTACATAGCATAATGTTTTTGTCGCTTGTGTTACTTGGTGTTACTAACCTACAAATAAACTGACAGTTGTGTAGTTTTAGTGCGTAGTGGTACAAAGAAGAAAAAATAATTGGAATAATGACAATACGAAGAATTTGTAGTGAAGAGGATCTATCACTTATATCAGCCAAATGCGCATGCGCCGAAACTGTTTTCAAATCAATCTGTAAACTTGTTTTGAAAATTGCATGTAAACAGTTTCGCGTAATTTTGACTGAAAACTGAAACCATTTTCAAAACTGCATGTAAACGTAGTAAATATTACCCGAGATACCTTAGAAAAACTTCAAAAATGAGACACCTGTACTTGCGTTCACAGCGCTGTAATTAAGTACACCCGAATTTCATTTTGAATATTCATCCTAAAGGTTCTCCCAATCCAACGCAAGATATTCGCAGCAATAGCAAAACTTTTGCTTTTCAAAATTGACGTCTACGGAAAGTATACGGCGACAAATAAAAATCCCCACACTGGCGCGAAGTTAACGCGCAAATGTCCGCGAAACTGCAGCATTTTATTTCTTCGCTGCATGCACGGATTTTGTCGGCGTCGCTGGTTATTCGCCAATGATTTTATTATGACCTTTACACAACAATAAATGGAAATAGTAATAAAAAACTAAATTCGTGTCCAATGTCTGTAAAAATATAAAATCGATGTTTTATCTTGATGAAATTGTGGCATCAGTGTATATGAAATTTTCCGGCATTCTTAAGGCTGGTTCATGTAAGCTGTAAACTCAAGACTTTACATTAGCATTATGACTTTGCATTAATAATTTGAGTATAGATAAATGCGTTCTACGGTATATGTCAACGACCAAATATAACTAGACAAAACTTCATTTGGTTTGTTTTGATTTCGGCTGGCCAGACAGAGAAACTAGAGATAGAGATATGTCTTGTCTAGTTCGAGAGTTACTCACTAGAGGTTACTATTGAGGGCACGTAGAGTATCAGTGTCTAGTTTGAACGTTGCTCACTAGAGGCGCAAGAGTTCTGAGTTAAAATTTCTTGGTTAACATTTAAGGTCAACATTAAATAATTTATAAGGTTTAATATTAAAGAAAAATCAGTGTGTCACTCACAAAACCACTACAACTACAAAACAAAGACAAAATACACACGCTGCTACGTGGCCTCGAGTGAGCAACGTTCAAACTAAACACTTGACTATACACTGACACTACGTGGCCTCTAGTGAGAAATACTCTGAACTAGACAAGACATATCTCTAGTTTCTCTGTCTGGCCAGCCGAAATCAAAACATTAGTGAGGAGGGATAAGGAATGTTTTGTCTAGTTATATTTGGACGTTGGTGCATGTAGCTGTAATCTTAACCTTAGTATTATGCCGTAATCCTAGAATACGCCAATTTCGAAATTCTTAAGTTATAATGCTAATGCCGACCAATCAGAAGCTTGCCACTGGCGATATTCATGTCTTTGAATTTGACGTTTAAAATTCTATCACATTCAAGTAAAAATGAACGGTTTTGAAAAAGATATTCAACTAATTGAATTAGCGGAACAATACAAACTGCAAAATGCTTGGGAAAGCATTGCAGAAGACATGAATGACGTGTCACTGTTAGAAAAAATGACATTACCGAGCTACTCTTATTGGTTTGCCCTAAGAAGTACATGTACCAGGCAACGTAATGTAAAGTTTAATGCAAAGTCAATGCTAATGCTAAGGTAAAGTCTTAAGTTTACAGCTTAAATGAACCAGCCTTTATTCTTTGATTTTTTAAATAAATCCACTCAGTGTCGTAGCTAGGGTCACGAGCGCCCCTGGCAAGATTTGAGTTTTGCGCCCCCCCCCCCCACTACTGATTTTCTAGGAAGAGAAATAACACATTAACTTTGAAAGTGTAATTTAAGTTATTTATATACATTTAAACATAAAATTAATTCTTACTTACTATTATGTTGAAAGGGAAATAATACAATAAGAATTCGTTTATTTAGGCATTATAAAATCTTAAAAGTTTACTTTTCTGGTTTTTTTGAGGCCAATTTGTCAATAATATGGTCTACATTAATACTTTTTGCAATGTCATACTCAATCGATAGTATAGCGAGATTACTCAAACGTTCTTGACCAATCTGCGATCGTAAATAATTTTTATTAATTAATATATATATATATATATATGTTAATTTATGCTTATAACTTTTTTTATTTTATACACGCAAAAATTTTATAACCACGAAATATGAATACAAATCGATTTTACTTTAGAAACTTGATCATATTATACAAAAATATAGGCTTTGCTTTATATTTTATAATTACATGCTAGAAACGTTCTTGACCAATCTGCGATCGTAAATAATTTTTAATTAATTTTATTTTGCTGAAAGATCTTTCACAGCTGGCAGAAGTCACAGGTAGCGTCAATGCTAGGCGAAGTGCAATCCCTATATTGGGATAACTGGTCACTAAGCTATATTCTTCATGGCAATTAAGAAGTGCAGTGTAATCTGCATTTTTTAAATCAGGCAATAATGATTTTATATGGTGTTTGTAGCTTTCAATCTCTAAACAGAACTCGTTGGCATTTAAATCATCTTTGTATTTTAATGCGAGGTCAGCTGCGAATTTCTTTAGTTCTACAGTGGAGGTTTTGTGTAACGAAAGTCCTGTTAGGAAACCAAAATCAGAAGCTACGGCAGCTAAATTTTCAAATCTCCATCCCATTTCCTGAATAAGTGTGTCTAGTGCACAGTAAAGCTGAATTTTAAACTTCTGAAGTGGAGTCATTATGGCCGCATCATCCTTGGCACTTCCATCGAACATTGTTTTAACCTTTCGTTTACGCTTTTCAAAAAATTCAGGTTTTATCGATAGCTCGTTTGCTAGATTTTTAGCTGAATCAATACACAGCTCTATTTGATTCTTTCTGAAATCATTCAAAAAATTCACAAGGCGCCACCCTAAGGGCAGCGCCCCTGGCAGCCGCCCCCCTCGCCAGGCCCTAGCTACGCCGCTGAATCCACTTATAAAATATTTATTGCTTTCTATAATTTCTTTCTCATGATAAATTAATTAATATGTATATGATTTGAAGCGCTATACAAATAGAAATATGGCGTTTTGTTCATCGTCTAAAAAAGTCTAAAGCAATCAATAAAAGCGTCTCGTTATTGTTAAATGTGAGGTACATTGTCGCAAATCCTAACACAGAACTGACGCTTTGGTATGAAAATTGTCGTCACCAACGCTGCGATTCTTTCGCGCGTTAAATAAATCCCGTCCATTCGCAATGCTAACTTGTAAATTTTAATGTTGATTAATCTGTAAGTTACTTTTAATTTGTAAGTAGTGATAGACAACTAGTGTAGATTGCATATGAATTTAAATTTATCCTAAGCGATTAAAATTATTTGAACACTTTTAGGTAATAATTACTTTCAATAAGTTGTGTTTTTAATAATATTAATGTTTATAAAAAATAATGTAACCTACTGAGACTTTCATTTGAATTTAAAGCTTTTTCCCGGTTTTCAAGGTGTAGCGGCCATGCACCTTGTTTTTTACATGGAATTTTAGTTTTTTGCAATATCCTGCTTTCCTTACGGCCAAAACTTTAGAGTGCAAATTTGTACAGAATTAAAAGTTGCATACAAATTTATTATATTTTTGGTTTCTATATCTGTTATGTTGTGTTTTTTTTTAAATAAATAAAACACTAACAGCAATCACTTAATATAATTGATTTATTAGCAAAAACAAGTAATTGTATAACAACCACGGAGGTAGGAATAAATATAGAGGGAGTATTTGCAATCGTTAACATCTTCTCCTTTTACATTGTGTAGCTATGGGTGTAACTTTAGTTGAAGCATACATATACTCATTAGACTAATATATTACTAATGCTGGTATCTTTCCCATTAGAGTACGTGAAGGAAACACTGTGAAATGAAAATATCATTTCTGCATAAGTCTATCTCACACAAACACCCAACCTAGAATTATGCGCATGCTCGTAAATCTTGACTATTGATTGATTTCATTCCTGTTTGTACTTGTACTTTGAATTCTTTGTGCTCTGTTAGAATAGAAAGCATATTAATTAACATAAAAAAATCTGGGGAGCCTCTTATATCCCTTAAAGGATGTGGTATTTATTTGTCAAAAGGCTGAAAGGGTAATTATGCAAAGCCAAAAGGTAATGTTCAAGAATAAAAAGTTAAAACAACGCATGATTTTAAATGTGTTTCAGTAATGTTCTCCTTATGTGTTTAATACAACCGAATTTGTTAACCACGTCAAAGAATAAACTATTCTAGACAACCACAAAACACAAATTATGAAAATTATTGACACATTCCTAAAAATTAGATTTTATGACGAAACGAAAAAAACGGAAAAAGTTGATTATATTAGAAATAAGTATCATCGAATTGTGCTATTTAGAAATCAATAAATATTTTATAAATTATTTCTTTTATTCTTCTTTACCGTAACGTCACCTAAATAAATTAATCCTGACGGATTGTATTCCTATTATTTTTACAGTACAACAAAGTCAATTATTTAATTCAAATTTAACACCAGAATATTTCATTATTTATTATTACTAATATTTATATTCAAGAATTTACACACAAAATAAATAGTAGGTATATTGCTTAATTTCTCAAATTTAAAATTTCTCTCGTTATTCGTCAATAGCAGAACTCATATCAGCCGTGTTCCTTCGGGCTGTGATTCGCAATCTAAATGATAAAAGTGATCATGATGTCGTTAGCCAATAGTAGTCAAGATTTATGAGCATGCGCATAATTCCAGGGCCTCTATTCTCAAATCTAAACGTATACGTTTGCGGCGTTCGAAACGAATGAAATGAGTTTTTGGTATTCTCTAGCGTCCGTTTCAAGAACACTATACTGTGGGGAATAATTCTATTATAAAATTATTTAGTGACGAATACTGTTATTTTTTTAAAGGCAAATTTTGAAAAATATAAATTCTTAGAAATGTGATAAAAATATTCAATCCGACTGTAATTTATTATTTCTAAAGAAAAAATTAATATTTAAATTTCGTTTGCATTAGAGCTTTTTATACGTAAAAGTAAAAGGAATACCCTGTAAATCGGATATTTTTCAGGCATTTTTAATTGAAGTAACAACTGTGACCTTGTTTATTACAACAAATGATATTTTGATTACAGTTAAGAATATTCATCACAAGAATGAATCCAAGAAAGCAAATTGTAAGTTTAAGATTAATTTTTTGCAGTTCATAGAAAAAATTAAAATTCATGAAATGTACCTTTTCCGAGGGTTCTCCAGAGGCTGTGGCCACAAAGGAAAATATATATTGTAAAAAGTACATAGTATCTTAAATATTTTTCTTATGTGTTATATTTCTTTGCATGAAGGCGCTTTTTACCCACAGAGCTTATCGTACCAAGTCTAAAATCAATCAGTAAATAAATACATTTACATTTATATATAACTGGAGGAAGATATATATGTTCGGATATGACTGTTATAATTGCTAATAACTGTACATTAATTACTGTAGCCCAGGCAAATGCCAACGTAACTACATCGTTACGTCAATGATCACGGCTGGTCACCAATAAAGGAAGAATTAGTAGTCGGTTGAGTTGTAAACGTTCAGAGAAATGGTTCAATATAATAATTTAAAAGGGAACAGTTGTTTGATTTGTTATAATCCTCTCCTTTACTAACATTATTCTTAACATTATGACAAAAACCAACGTATTTGATTTTTTTTTGTCATATATCCATGGCTGCTTAGACAAAATGCTCATAAAAACTGTAACTTTGTAATTGATTTTTATGTTTATATGAAGAGATAAAATAATCGTTTCACATTATTTAGATGCTGCATTTAAATATCTATAACTTTTATTTGAAGTATTTTTGGATAAAATAATTAGGTAACGTTTGCGAAAACAAAAATTGATTTCCCATGTTGAACTCCTATGTTTCACTTTTCGATTTACACCCTGTACATCTGTCACATCACATAAATTAAATAGACATAGGTCAAATAATCTTTCTCTTTCTAATACAAAAGGTTGCTAAGGTACCCCTTCGAACAAATGACCTTGAATAGTCCTCTTTCGTGAATAATAGTTTAGTAGAAAACGTGTGTTCACCGTTGTGGATGATGACGTAATAAAAGGATTGGCGATCTATAGGAAATATATTGCATTGCGGCCAGAAAATTTGAGCCATCGCCGTTTTTTCTTACAATATAGAAATAGTAGGTGTACTATCCAACCCGTAGGAAAAAATACATTCGGTACTATTCCCAAAATTATTGCCCAGTATTTGAAACTTCCAAACCCGGAGCGTTATACCGGCCACACATTTGGAAGAACTTCTGCGACATTATTGGCCGATAGCGGAGCTGATATTACCGCCTTGAAAAGGCATAGCGGTTGGAGAAGTACATCAGTCGCAGAAGGTTATTTGGAAGATTCTGTAGAAGTAAAAGATAAAACAGCTCTACTGATTATTGGTACTAAAGACCATGATAAACTTGGTCTGTCAGCTGACATTTCCGCAACTGAAAAAGATAGAAATCAGTTGATTCTCCAGTTAAAGAAATCTTCAGAGACAATTCATTTGGAGGGAATTTCGTTGAATAATATATCCAACTGTATTATAAATATCCACAAATAAAATATTATTTACTGATTTGTTTTTTTTTTTTGTCATATTTTTTACCGCCCGGCGGGCTTTTGCTTTACACTTTACCGCCCGCAGGGTGTAATCTTTCATTTTCCGCCATGGTAACTAAAATGTAAACAAACAATTACAATACAGTTGTGCGTAAACTAAATTACTGATCTCAAAAAGGAGCAATGAACCCCACGTGTCAAAATAAACAAAAAAAAAAAAAAAACTAAACAGAATAAACTGTAAAAGGGAGACGAATAAAAGAACTATCTGTTTGAATTATTCAACAAATTAAATACATGTTCATAACATTTTAATAAGTTTTCAGTATCTGTACGAAAATTGATACTATTATGGATATTATAAATATGAACCATTTCTAAAAAAAATCTTCCGATCATAATATTCTAATACATTATGTATTAAAACAATTGTAATTTCTTACAAATCTAGCCTTATCCTAGTTTAGATCTGTTGATTTAAATAATGTAAGAGGTAACCGCATCTATCACAGGTAAGTGGAATTTTAATTATTTATAATAATTTTTCTATATTCTAATTTCTTCTAAGCACATATTTGCTGAAAAATATGTATGTTTAACCTCTGTCAGAGGTGATGTGACGTAATTTTTTTATTTTTCATTAATTGTTTGTAATAAAAATGTATTATTTGTAAGTGAATCAACACTTAGGATTTTGTTTAACGAAATCTAGTTCTGATTTGTGTTGTGTATGTAGGATGTTATGTGAGCTACAGTAATTCCTTTTGGAGTTATATTTAAGGGTTGGCCCCTGTAGATAGTAATAAAAAGTATAGTTCCTATAAGCTACTATACCAAGTGAGGCCTCGTTGCCATAATGCTATAGGGTTCATTTTTTATGTTAAGGATTACAAATTCAAATCCAACAAACAACAAACTCATTTATTTTGTACTTATTTATTTGTTGTAATTTTAAATATACAAGGTGTAAATGAAATAAGTGCATTAAATTTAACCAGTAATGTAACTCGACGAGAGCAACAATATTTCTTAATAACTTTTTTTTCTAAGTCTTTTAGATTTTGAGTTAAAATTCTTTAAAGATTTGCTGCATATTTCGGCGCGCGCCCATGGAGAACAAATGGCAGCTGTCGTATTCAAGTGAGATACAAACAGCTCAAAAATTTTCGATTATCGGTTACACTTGCAGTCACAGTAATTAATAAACGAATCAAGGAAAATAACATTTATTATTAATTCGTAATACTAAAATTTTTAAAATAAAGAAATTTAAATTTTGGATAACAAAATTATAAAGTTTTGTATTAAACCAAGCTTTAATCATCAGTGAATAGAGGATGACAAGGAGGGTCGAGGGGAGGAAGAGCAAAAGCATAGTTATTAGGTTATGAGATGATTATTTATCGTCGACAAATCATAATAGTTTAAATACGTTATTCAAAAAATGTAAGTACAAACTTTTGTCCATTTAAACGAGGTACATGAGTACCAATAATTAGTCGTCCATTTATTGTTCCCGTTCAAACATTTTTTAATGAAAATTTTTACAGCATTTTCGTCTGTTGAAATGTGTATTGTGCATATAGTCCGGATGTCAAGGCAGTTCACCCTCCATTTTGTGATGTAAGCAAGCCGTTTGGGTCATTTGTTACTGGGACTATATCCTACCGATTAAGAGATGTAGCCACCCGGAAATGCCCTGGAGGCACAAGTTATTGCGGGTTGTATACCTCATTGGCGCAGTTTTCTTAAAGTCGCCGTGGTGCGCAAACCATTGGTTCTTCAAGGTTGAGTTTTTCTAATAATAATAACAATGGAAAGATCTTTGATGCTGCGGTGCAAAAAAAATATTTGGTTATATATAACGTTTACATTTTCCTCTTGAATTTAGCACATTGTGTTTTTTTGAAGAAAATTTTGGCATCCTTGGCCGATTGTGCAAGAACGCTACGTCATACTAGAAAATAACTCGAACAAAAATTGTAGCGCGTTCAAAGTGCTATCGATATAGGGCTTACTAGCGTGTCTGTGACTTTCAGAGACCCACCGACACGGAAGTTTCTAAAGAGACACGAAAGTGAGCCGAGCCGCCCTGCGCAACACAGACCATTGTTATGTCAATTGGAGCAAGGCGTTTAGTTTATATGTTGCTTAGATAATACTCTACCGATTAAGAAGTGTAGCCACCCGGAAAGGTTGCACAGGCTCTGTGTATTGAGGGTTGTATACTTCATTGGCGTGTTTTTCTTAAAGTAGCAGTGGTG
Organism: Harpalus rubripes; assembly: GCA_963082715.1. Classification (NCBI taxonomy): domain Eukaryota; kingdom Metazoa; phylum Arthropoda; class Insecta; order Coleoptera; family Carabidae; genus Harpalus; species Harpalus rubripes. The sequence goes on from OY720461.1 coordinate 22,296,764, forward strand.
TACAAACCATTGGGTCTACAGAGCTGATTTTATTTTTATATGACTTATAATGATAAGGTCTTTGATGCTGCCGCGCAAAAAGAACGAGTTTGGTTACATATAACGTATTCATGTTTCTCTTGAATTTTGCACATTGTGTTTTTTTGTAGAACATTTTGGCTTCCTTGGCCGATTGCGTAAGAACTTTATATTATACCGGAAAATAACCCGAATAAAAGTTGTAGCGTATTCAAAGAGCTATCGATATAGGGCTCAGTGGCATGTCTGTAGCTATCAGAGGCCCACCGACATGGAAGTTTCTAAAGGGAGGCGTAGGTGCACAGAAACACCCTGTGCGAGAGAGAACATTGATGTGTCAGTTCGAGTAGCCGTTTGGTTTATATGTAGCCCTACCTATTAAAAGGTGTAGCCATCCGGAAATGCCGCGTAGGCTTTGTATATTGCGGGTTGTATACCTCATTGGCGCTTCCTTCTTATTAAAGTCGCAGTGGTACGCAAACCATTGGACCTACAGAGCTGCTTTTTTATATATGTTAATTGTAATGATAAGGATTTTGATGCTGCAGTGCAAAAAAAGAAGTTTCCTTACTTATAACGTATCCATTTTCCTCTTGAACAGAGCACATTGTGGTTTTTTGGAGAAAATTATGGCTTCCTTGGCCGATTTCGCAAGAACGCTACGTTATACCGGAAAACAACCTTAATAAAAGTTGTAGCGCGTTCCAAAAGCTATAGATATGGAGATCAGAGGCGTGTCTGTGGCTATCAGAGGCCCTCCGACACGGAAGTTTCTAAAGAGTCGAGATCGTGCGCCGAGTTACCCTGCTCAAGGGAGAACATTGTTGCATCGATTCGAGCAAACCGTTTGGTTTGTATGTTGGTGGGACCATACCCTTCCGATTATGAGGTGTAGCCACCCGGAAATGCCCTGCAGGTACTGTATATTGTGGGTTGTATATCTCATTGGCACGAGTTTTCTTATTAAAATCGCAGTGGACCTACAGAGCTGATATGTTTTTTGTATAAATTGTAATGAAAACGTCAGTGATGCTGTAGTGCAAAAAAGGAGTTTGATTACATATATCGTATCCATTATCATCTTGAACAGATCATTTTGTGAGTTTTTTTGGACAAAATTTTGGCTTCTTTGGCCGATTTTGGTAGAACGCTACGCTATACAAGAAAACAACCTTAATAAAAGTAGTAGCACGTTTAAAAAGCTATCGATAGAGAGCTTAGCGGCGGCTCTGTGGCTATCATCGGTCCGCCAAAAAGTTTCTAAAAAGACGCGTAGGTGCGCCGAGAGAGAACATTTTTACGTCACTTCGAGCAAACAGGTTCATTTATATGTTGGTGGGAGTATATCCTAGCAAATATGAGATGTAGCCACCTGGAAATGCCGCGCAGGCAATGTATATTGCGGGTTGTATACCTTATTGGCGCGTGCAAGTGCAAGAAAGCATGTGGCGGGCAACGATGCAACTGCACTAAGAGAGATCAAAAGTCCACCGCTTTATGTTTGTGTAGTGGAAAGTGTGCTAATTAAGAAAAAAACATGCATTACTTTACTCATACGAATGATATTCTTACCTATGTATTTGCTAGCTTTCAGCGAGCAGGGCGGCTTGGCGCACCTACGCGTCCCTTTAGAAACTGCCGTGTCGGCGGACCGCTGATAGTCACACACTAGTATTCATAGTCGTTCGCCAATGGTTCGCCAGCGTTTCGCCACTGGATATTCTCTGTTTTAAGTTTCATACGTCCGTATGCATAGTCATTCGCCAAGCGAATCGCCGGCGGATCTTTAGCCAGCGACTCGCTAGCGTACTGTTATGTTTGAACAGTGCATAAACAACATTCAAAGAAACGCTCGCCGGCGAAAACTCTGGCGACTCGCCACGATTTTTTCTACTACGCAACCTAATAATATATGTTAGTTTTGTTATAATTGAACTATAATATACCTGTCAAATTTTATTTGAGTTCGTGTTGCGGTGTAAATAAACTATAATTATTGTTTGGTAAACATGGCAGTAACATTTTTGGCCGAAGAAAAAGAAATGCTCGTTCAGTTAATTAAAAAATATAAAGCAATCGAGGATAAGAAAACGGATGCAACAAACATTAAAAGAAAAAATGAAGCGTGGAAGAACTTATGCGATGAATATAATGCCAGCAATGTAAATACTAAGGTAAATATAAAGATATTATAATTATGTAAGAACATAGTTAAAAAAAATGTGTAACTAAAACCCCAAATTTATACTTAACCTCAAATGTTAAATACATTTGTGTAAGCAATCGTACATACAAAGCAATATGAATTTAGTGGTAATATAAATATTTTTCATAATATCTTTTCTAATATGGAGGTATTCAAGGTTTCACATATAATAACATATAAAATAAATTTTTTGAAATAACTGCTGTAGATGACATCAATTCAGAATCACTGTTAACGGCTTCTTCTAATGCAAATATTTTAGAAGAATCAGTATCGCATCATACTCCTTCCACCTCCAGTACAAGAAATATTTAAAAAAAAAAATTGTATCAAATAAACATGTACAACAAAATAAATCATTTGAAGAATTAATGAAAGCACGATTGCAGAATGTTGAAACTGAATTAGAGTATATCAAATTGGAACATACTGAGAAGATGAAACTTTTGGCAATGCAAATGGATGTAGAAGTTGCTAGAAAACGACAAACTGAGTGCGAAACTGAAGTTTCCAAGATTAAAAAATTGGTAGAAGAGGAGAAATTAAAATATTATAAATTAAAATACGAAAAATTGGAAAATGAAGGGAAAAATTAAACCCAAAATAATATATTATTTAGTAAAGTATATTCTTTCTAATATAATATTTTTTATAAGAATACATTTTGATTTATGATTTTTTTTTAATTTGGAAAAATATTTTTGTACTGTCAGTTGCCTCGCTTATTCAGTGATGTTTTATCGCAAAATAATCAAATTTAACCAATTTAACAACATACAATTATAGTCAACTTTTATATTTGAATAGATTTAACAAAATTAAATACAACATTACCATTGTTTTCATGGAAAAAGTAATAAATACTGTTAAATTTGATATAAAGCTATGACGAAACATCATTGAATGAGCGAGGAGAATATATGTAATAAGAATACGTTTTAGTTTATGATTTGCTTATTTAAGTAGAATAAAAACAATTTTTATATAAATAAATATCAAATAAAAGCTTAATAATACTTATGTAATTTTATTTTTATATATATATATATATATATATATATATATATATATATATATATATATATATATATATATATATATATTTCTGATATAAAGAAACTAAAGTAGTACTTATACTTCACAGATAAATATTAATAATTTATTTAATACAAACTGATTAAAGAAATAAATATAAATGCATAATACCTTAAATTCTGTATCAATAATGTTAATTACGAAAATATCTTTGAATTAAGTTACGTCGTACTGCTGGACCATTACCCTGAATTCTGTTTTGAATTTGTATATGTTGGATTGGTTGATCATCTAGATTTTCATTTATATTTAATTCAATATTATCTCTAACTTGAATACTTATATTGTGGAGTACACTACAAGCTACGATTATTGTACATACAGTTTCTGTTTTGTTTGCTAAACCACGACTTAAACATGGAAATCTTCTTTTTAATAAACCAAACATCCTTTCCACAGTATTTCTTGTCTTAATTTGGGCAGTATTGTAGCGATATTCGGCATCAGATGTTGGGTCTAATAATGGAGTCATCAAATATGGTAAGCAAGGGTATCCACTGTCACCCAGTAGATATCCCTGTATATTCCCGTCTTCAAACCGCATTTTAATGCCACTGTTATTAAATATAGTGCTATCATGTTCCCGACCTGGCCAACGTGCTACAAGATCAAAAATTTGCAATTGTGGTCCAGCAATTGCTTGAACGTTAATAGAAAATGACCCTTTTCTGTTTCGGAAAACTTCTGCCATATCACCACCAGGACTTTTTATAGGTATATGAGTACAATCAATGCACCCCGATACAGAAGGAAAATTTGATATTCTGTAAAACTGAACGTGTGTGGCTCCTAAATCTTCGGGAAATTTTTATATAATTGCCAGAATGTGATGCAATTAATTGTGAAATTATTTTAATAAATCTGCACACAGTAGATTGATGGATTCCGCGTAAATCTCCACATACTGTCTATTGACCAATAAAATTATTTTTATATTATTTTAATGATACAATAATTAAAATACAAGAATACCTGAAAATTTCCCGTAGCGTAAAAACGTAACGTTGATACAAGTGCAATTACTGGTGGTACCGGTAGTCCTCTATTTGTAACTTTTTCTATTTCTTGAACAATTGGAATTAAAATTTGTATAACTGTATTTCTATTAAATCTGTATCGACTTTTGAAATTAGTTTCTGAATAAAACTCCAATGGATTTTCAACATCACGAATATATCGACTTGGTTTTGGTTGAAAAATATCTTCAAGTTCATTTATTTCAATAAATAAACGTAAATCATTATTCATGTTTACAATTTTAAGAAACAAAACAAAAAATAAAAGGAAAATATTGGCTTGAAATGTACTGAAGATGCCCTGGAGATGCTTATGACCACCTTCAGCGACTCGCCGTATATTTCTCATATGCGCATGTCAAATGAAAGATTTCGCTAGCAAGTCGCTAGCGATAAGTTGACTATGCAATGAAAGGTGAACGGTTTTCATCGAATGAGCGCTAGCGATTCGCCGGCAAGTGACTATGCATACGGGCGATAGACACGCGCTCGCAGCGCGGGCATGCGTGTCTAGTGATTCGCCGGCGAAACGCCACAGAAACATGGGAGCAGGCATATAGATTCTCCAGCCGTACGCCAATAAGTTTTTTCAATAAAATAAAAACTAAAAATGAACGAAATTAATTTGCGCGGAATTTCGCAACCCACAGTATCTCGATGCATTGAAAATGTTTCACATACTATTGCTTCATTGGCCCGCCAAGAAATCAAATTTCCTGAAAATGAAGATTTGCAAAGAACTATGCAACAATTTTACGATATTGCGAACTTTCCTCAAGTCTCAGGTTGTATAGACTGCACTCACGTTCCGATAAAAAGTCCAGGCGGTAATTTGGCAGAAGTATATCGTACTAGAAAACGTACTTTTGTCAATTGTTCCCAACATTCGTTTTTCTTTTTGATGTTAGTTGAAGATTTGGATGTATTGTTGAAGATTTGGAGACGGACGTGTCATCGACCTCTCTTACTTTCTGAGTTTTTTTATAGTGTTAAACATCAACATTAATAACGTTTATTATGAAAATATTGTGTACAAAGTTTGTGTATACAAAGGTATCAAATGTAGTGCGCTATTTTTTTTTTGTGTAAAAGTGAATTTTGATAAATAAACTGTTTAAGTTCCAAAGTGATAGTTTTTTTACTTAAAATGTTTAATTAAACAAGTAAATACTGTGCGCTCTGGACGTTGGTCAGTGACTTTAAATACAGTGACACTCAAACAGTTTTAAAATGGGTGATAAAAACACTGAGGACACACATTGCAGTAAGTGTAAAATTGAATTTAATAATGATAAAATTATTGGGTGTGAGGGACCATGTAAAAAATGGTATAATCTAAAATGCGCTAATATTAAAGATAAAGACTTTCCAATAATAAGTTCTTACGAGGGGATTAAATGGTTCTGTGAGAACTGCTTAATAATAGAAAAATATTGCATACTAGAAGGTACAATTAAAAAAGTAGTGGAAGATGTTCTTCGCTCATATATTCCAGACATTGAATTAATTAAAAAAATTGCAACTACCACCTTGTCTACAGGAAATACTTCACAGATTAAATCATACGCAGAAATGATTAATAAAAATAATCCTGTTGTGGTTATTAAACCAAAAGGAGATCAAAACAGTACAGAGACAAGAAAAGAATTAAAAGAAAAAATTAAACCGGAAGAGATAGCAGTGGGGGTAACATCTGTTAAAAATGTAAAAAATGGTGGGATAATTGTTAAATGTCAACAAGAGAATGACGTTAAAAAATTTGAAAATGAAGTTGTTAAAAAAATGGGTCGAAAATACGATGTTAAAATATCTAATTTAAAAAATCCATTAATAAAAATTGTCGGATTAACTGAAAATATACCGGATGAACAAATTTGTAACAAAATATATCAACAAAATATGATAATAACGGATGAATCTAAAATTGTCATTAAAAGTAAGTGGGAACGAAATAAGAAATACAATGTTATCGCTGAAGTAGATCCGCAAACATTTAATAAAATTATGAATGAGGGCAAACTAAATGTTGGATGGAATAGGTGCAATGTATATGAAGAATTAAATATAACAAGATGTTACAAATGTTTGGGATTCGGGCATAAAGCTGAGAAGTGCAATAATGAAATATTTTGTAGTAATTGTGGAGAAAATCATAAATATACGGAATGTAATTCTCAAATTATTAAATGTGCTAACTGTGTTAAAGCAAATAAGGACCTCAAATTGAATTTAAAAACTGATCATCAGGCAATGGATAAAAATTGTGAAGTTTACCTAAAAATTGTGAAACAACAAAGAAATAAAGTCAAATACGAATAGCAATTACAGACTGTAAAAGGAATAACCAATATAATTTGTTTAAATTCTCAAAGCTACTTAGCGCATAAAAATGAAATTGACAATTTTATAATCAGTGAAAAACCCTTAATTGCATGTTTAACAGAATCGAGAATTACGCCAGATATAGTGGACTCTGAAATACAAATACAAGATTATTCTTATGTGAGATGTAACTCAACTACAAGATTTACCGGGGGAGTTATCCTGTATGTTAAATCACATATTAACTTTAAAACTCGAGATATAATTCGGGAAAATAATTGTTGGTGGTTAATATCAGTTTCGTTTACTTATAACAGTGTGAGTTATTTGCTGGCAGCAGTTTATCGCTCTCCAAGCAGCAGTACGGCAGCCTTCATTTCCTTTTTCGAGGAATGGTTAAACGAAAATGAGACTGCAAGTGAGACCATTTTAATTACAGGTGACTTTAACATTGACTGGTTAAATACTGATGAATTTTACAGAAAAAAAATTAAAAGTGTTATTGAAAGAAGTGGTTACAAACAATTAATAACGGAAGCTACTCGTATTACAGACACATCTAGAACGTTAGTTGACTATGTAATATCAAATGATTTTAGTGTTAATTGCCTGGTTAAACATACACCCAAAATAGTAGACCATAGCATTATTTCTATATCATTGGGTCATATAATACTAAATAATGTAAATAAGATTGTCAAAACCGTAGATAATAATGTATTACTGGAAAATCTATCTAAATGCAGCTGGAATTACAATATCTCTGATTTAAACGAATATTTTCTAAATTTCTATAATAACATAAAAAATTGTGTTAAAAATAGTACTAAAATATCATATAAAAACAATAACAATGGAAAATATTGGTTTAATCAGAGAATTAAAACTGCCATTATTGAGAGAGATTTAGCATACAAGAAATATATATTTACGAACGAAAAAAATGACTGGGTACAATTCAAGATGAAAAGAAATTTTGTTAGTAATCTTATTAAATATGAAAAACAATTGTATTACAAAAACAATATAGACAAATGTAAACACAACTCTAAATTAATGTGGAGAACACTTAAAGATTTAACTTCAGTAAATAATAGAGAAGAAATTAAATCAGTAATACATAACAATGTTACATATGAACATGCAAATCAAATTGTAGATATTTTAAACAATTATTTTGTTGATAGTATTAATGAAGTAAGAAACTCTATTCCTCTTGTAAATAATGAAGACGTCATAAACAATATTAAAATAAATGAACACTCCAGTTTTACAACTTTTTCAGTTATTACAATTAATGAATTAAAATTAATATTATTTTCTCAAAAAAATAAGAACAGTCCAGACGATATCAACATGAAATTTTTAAAAGACTATTTCACTTTAATAGGTTATCCATTATTAGACTATATTAATAGATCATTAAATGATGGTATTGTTCCACATGTTTAAAAAAAATCAACAGTCACCCCAATTCCAAAAGTGAAAGGGACTAGGAAAGTAGAGGAATTTAGACCAATTAATATGTTACCAGCCATTGAAAAATTATTAGAATTAGTTGTCCAGAATCAAATAATTAATTATTTAGTTAAAAACAATATTATAGTCTCGGAACAGTCGGGTTTTCGTAAAGATCATTCCTGTGAAACAGCATTAAATTATTTGTTAAATGAATGGAAAATATCACTAGACGAAGGTAAACTTATAACAGCCGTTTTTTTAGATTTGAAAAGAGCATTTGAAACTATAGATAGAGATATCCTAATAAGAAAGTTAGAAGCTTATGGTATAAAACACACGGCACTAAATTGGTTTCGTTCATATTTATATAACAGAACTCAATGTGTAAAATTAAATAGTGTAATATCTGATGATATTAATACGAATATTGGAGTGCCACAAGGAAGTGTATTAGGGCCACTTTTGTTTATTATTTACATCAATGACTTACCAAACGTTCTAACAATTTGTAAAATACACCTCTTTGCAGATGATACTCTTATTTATTTAGAACACAGGGATAAAAGTACATTAATAAGTAATATTAACAAAGATTTAAATAATGTAAGTATATGGATGGACAAAAATAAGTTAAAATTGAATGAATTAAAAACTAAAGTAATGATTTTATCCTTGTCATCAAAAATAAATGAGAATGAAAATAATGTAATAAAATTGAATTCATTTGTACTCGATGTTGTCAGTGAATTTAAATATTTAGGTGTAATGATTGATAATAAGTTGAAGTTTATTCAACATGTAGAATACATAAGTAAAAAGATATCAAAAAAAATTAGTTACCTTTCAAGAATATCTAGAGATCTGTCAACTTGGAGCACTATTGTTATATATAATACTATTATATTGCCACATTTTAAATATTGCTCTACTATTCTGTTCATGTGTAATAAAAATGATATAGATAAATTACAAAAATTACAAAACCGTGCCATGAGAGTAATATTAAAGTGTAATAAATACACTAGTATCAATGTTATGTTAAAAACTTTAGAATGGTTTACTATTGAACAAATTGTAATTTTTAATGTACTACTATTTATATTTAAAATGTTGTCTGGTAAACTGCCGAATTATTTGAACAAAAATGTAAAATATGTTTCTGATACCCATAATTATGCTACTCGACAAGTTAACCAACTATATATACACAGAACTAATAATATGAAAACTTGTAAATCTATCTTTCACAATGGATTATTAATGTATAATAATTTACCCACTTCCTTGAAGTCAGCAAAAACTGTAAATGAATTCAAGTCGAAATTAAAATCGCATTTATAGATGTTTAACCCATGGAATGTTTTTTTTGTAATTTTTTGTATGTATTAGCTAAAGCTATTTAATAAAGTATTATTATTATTATTATTATTATTATTATTATTATTATTATTATTAGTGGCATTAGTTTATTTGCTTTCAATAACCGGATATTTTTTAATTAATTGAATTAAAATTTCCTTATCCTCCATCGTGAATGACACTGCCATATTTTTTGTCTTGATTGACACTTTGATTCGCTGTGACAGCCTATTAGTGTACGCCCTACTATTATAGACGATTTTGCACTGTATTAGACGGTATAGTCAGCTACAATTTGGTTAAATGAATAAAAATCGCCGAATGTTTTTATAATGAATAGTAGGTACAATATATGTATCTGCCGCCCGCTGGCGATCCGCTGGCTATTTACTATGAAAGTAAATTCGTCGGCGATTCGCCAGCGAAACGCTGGCGGGCGACTCGCCAGCGATTCGCTGGACGAAGGACTATGAATACCAGTGACAGACACGCCGCTAAACTCTCTATCGATAGCTCTTTAAATGCGCTACAACTTTTATTAGGGTTGTTTTCTTGTATAATATAGCGTTCTATCAAAATCGCCAAAGAAGCCAAAATTTTGTCCAAAAAAACCAACAAAATGATCTGTTCAAGAGGATAATGGATACGATATATGTAATCAAACTCCTTTTTTGCACTACAGCATCACTGACGTTTTCATTACAATTTATACAAAAAACATATCAGCTCTGTAGGTCCACTGCGATTTTAATAAGAAAACTCGTGCCAATGAGATATACAACCCACAATATACAGTACCTGCAGGGCATTTCCGGGTGGCTACACCTCATAATCGGAAGGGTATGGTCCCACCAACATACAAACCAAACGGTTTGCTCGAATCGATGCAACAATGTTCTCCCTTGAGCAGGGTAACTCGGCGCACGATCTCGACTCTTTAGAAACTTCCGTGTCGGAGGGCCTCTGATAGCCACAGACACGCCTCTGATCTCCATATCTATAGCTTTTGGAACGCGCTACAACTTTTATTAAGGTTGTTTTCCGGTATAACGTAGCGTTCTTGCGAAATCGGCCAAGGAAGCCATAATTTTCTCCAAAAAACCACAATGTGCTCTGTTCAAGAGGAAAATGGATACGTTATAAGTAAGGAAACTTCTTTTTTTGCACTGCAGCATCAAAATCCTTATCATTACAATTAATATATATAAAAAAGCAGCTCTGTAGGTCCAATGGTTTGCGTACCACTGCGACTTTAATAAGAAGGAAGCGCCAATGAGGTATACAACCCGCAATATACCATGCCTACGCGGCATTTCCGGATGGCTACACCCTTTAATAGGTAAGGTTTGGTCCCAGCTACTTATGAACCAAACGGCTACTCGAACTGACACATCAATGTTCTCTCTCGCACAGGGCGATTCTGTGCACCTTGTTGAAATATTAGATCAAGTGTTTTCTAATGATGACCCTACCAGATCAAGTAGTTTTGAAAAATTATTGTCAGTTGTTATAATTTAGTATTTTTATATGACATAAAAATAAATGTCCAAGAATTGTATTAAATATATAAAGTATTATTTCTAATAAATTATTTAATTATCCAAAAGAGTTGTCCATTTTCATGAGGTTATGGGCCCAGACATAGTGTTCTGTGTAAGTAAAGAATACGAATATCCAGATAAAAGGAATATTTAAAAATGCATGCTGGATACATGCAATTGCCCCAGTTAAATTCAGGGAATTTTAACAACTGGAAATTTAGAGTGACAACTCTTTTAGAAGAAAAACAGGTGAAGGTGGCCCTAGAGAAAGAAGAAAATGATATCACAGATGAAAATGAAAGGAGTGCATTTCAAGTAAAAGATGCGAGAGCTAAATCTACAATAATCCAATGTATTACAGATAAGCACTTAGATTTGGTGAAAGATTCAAAAACAGCCAAACAAATGATGAAAGCGTTGGAAGATGTATTTGAAAGGAAGAGTGTCTTCACGAAATTAACTTTAAAAAAGAAGCTATTAACATTAAAATTAAAGAAAGGAGAAAAATTAGAAGACCATTTTTTGAATTTTGATACCACTGTACGAGAATTAGAAAATATTGGGTCAAAAGTTGATGAGTCAGATAAAATATGTCATTTGTTACTATCGTTAAATGAAGAATATGATTCTGTAATTACTGCTATAGAGACTCTAAATACAGAAGTAACAATGGATTTTGTTAAATCTAGACTTCTCGACGAAGAAATAAAACTGTCAAATAAAAATGCAAGAAGGAGTAATAATGAAGAAATGGCATTTAAGGCTGCAAAAATTACATGTTTTAAATGTGGAAAAGAAGGACATAAAGCTCCTAATTGTTACAGATATAAAAATTTTCAAAACCAAGACCGATACAAGGGAAGAAACTTCAAACGTGACAAAGGAAAAATAAATACTATACCGAATCAAAGAAACAAATATTACGAAAAAGCAAATGAAGTTAATGAAGAAGATGAAGATGAAACAACATTTATTGCTTTAAATTGCATACCAAAATTAAATAATAAAAGTATGTTTATTTTAGATTCAGGTGCAACACAGCATTTATTTACAAAGGAAATTGAAGAACATATGACTGACATTGTACCAGTAGAAAGAAAAGTAATAATAAAAGTAGCAAACGGAGAAAATATGGAGGCCAAAAATAAAGGAATTTTACGTACAAGCTGCCAAGGAAGAAAACTGTCTATTCCAGCAATGACAGTTGATGGTATGAAACACAATTTAATTTCTGTTTCACAACTTCTAAATAAGGGAATAAAAGTAATATTCGAAAAAGACAAAGCAAAAATAATAGGAAAAAATTTTACCATCGAGTGCCAAAAAATAAATAATCTGTTTGTGTTACTAACTGACAATAATGAAGAATATAGAAAAGAAAAATGTTATAAAGCGATAAATGAAAATGAAAATATATGGCACCGTAGATTAGGGCATTTAAATCGTACAGGATTAAAAAAATTAGGATTACCGTGTAGCGAGAAGATATGTGCTAAATGTATTGAAGGAAAAGCAACAAGAAAACCATTCTATGAAGCAAAGAAGAAGTATACACAAATAGGGGACTTGATACACACAGATATATCCGGACCAATCAAACCACCAACATCAGAAGGACACAGGTATTTTCAAGTGTTAATAGATGACTTTTCACATTTTCTTGTAGTAAAGTTACTAAAAACAAAAAATGAAGCTGAAGAGAATTTAATACATTTTATAAAACTTATAAAGACACAACATGGAAAGAAAACAAAGAAAATTAGAATGGACAATGGTGGAGAATTCTCTTCAAAATATTTACAAAATTTTTGCAAGATTAAAGGAATAGAAATGCAGTATACTACGCCATATAGTCCGCAACAGAATGGCACTGCAGAAAGAATGAATAGGACTTTAATGGATAAAGTTAGAACAAAACTAGCCGAAACTGATATTCCGAAGGAATTATGGGGCGAAGCAATACAATGTTCAGCATACGAATTGAATAGATGTCCAACAAGAGCCAATCAAGGAATACCACCTGCTACTAGATGGCACGGAAATAATAATTTAAAAAAATTAAGAGTTTTCGGAAGCCGCGCATGGGCTGTAACTCTTCCAAAAGACAATAAATTGAATGCTCGTGCAGAATCTTACATAATGGTAGGATATTCAGGTTCAGGTTACAGATTATGGAATTTTAGAGAGAACAAGGTAATTTGTGCTCGAGATGTAACATTTGACGAAGACAATGTAAAATATGAACACGAAAATATTAAAATAATTGAAAATACAGAGAACACTGAGAAAGAAGATACTGAAATAAATAATGATACTCAAATAAATAAGCAAGAAGAAAATGAAGTAAAAACAAGGTCAGGAAGAGTTGTAAAAGTACCAAATTATTTGAATGAATACGAAGTCTACACAGCATATTGTTCATTGACAGATGAAGATCCACATACTTACACTGAAGCGTGTAAAACAAAAGAATGGAAAGATGCGATACAAAAAGAATTGGACGCACTTAGAAAAATGGAAACATGGGAAGAAGTTAAAGTACCATTACCAAAGGAGAAGAAAGTGATAGATACAAGATGGATATTTAGGACAAAAGAAAATGGAACAAAGAGAGCAAGACTTGTAGCAAAAGGCTATCAATCAACATGTGATATGAATGTATATGCACCAGTTGCCAGATTTTCTACCATCAGAATGATATTAGCGAAGGCTATAAAAGAAAATTGGCCAATAAGACAATTGGATATACCAACTGCTTTTTTAAATGGAAAATTGACAAATGATGTTTATATAAATGCTCCTGAAGGATTAGAAGGAGGAATATATAAATTAAAAAGATCTTTATATGGATTGAAAGAGTCACCCCGTTGTTGGAATGAAGAATTTCATAAATTTGCCGAAGAAAATAATTTTGAACGTTCTAAACATGATTTTTGTCTTTATGTAAGAAGTAATACATTCATGCTAATATGGGTAGATGATATATTAGTAACAGGACATGAAATAGATGAAACAGTAAAATCTTTAAAAGATAAATTTCAAGCAAAAGATCTTGGAGAACTGAAAAATTACTTGGGATTAGAAATAGAAAGAAGTAACGATTGTCTGAAAATAACCCAAATAAAAATGATTGACAAAATTCTTAAAAAGTTTAATATGAATGATTGTAAAGGTGCGAAAACACCTCTAGAAGTAAATTTCAAAGCCAACTCAGAAGAAGAAGTAATACAGGTACCATTTCGCGAACTAATAGGTAGCATTATGTATCTGTCTATAGCAAGTCGTCCAGATATTACTTATGCAGTTTCATACTTAAGCCAATTTTTAGATAAACCTACAGCCCAAATATGGAAAGCTGGGAAAAGAGTGCTTCGATATCTCCAAGAAACAAAAAACTTGTCTCTTACTTTTTTCAGAAATTCATCGAAGAATGAAATCGTCGCCTACTCCGATGCTGATTGGGCAGGGGACACCACAGATCGAAAGAGTATGACCGGCTGTGTAATTTTCTATGAAGGAAATGCTGTTTCGTGGCTGGCACGAAAGCAGAAGACCGTCGCGCTGTCATCCACAGAGGCAGAATATATCGCCGCTGCAAACACCGCCACCGAGTTACTGGCAATTCAGGGAGTATCAACGGACATCAACGGCATGAAGAAAACTGACAGTACCGTTTACATAGACAATCAAGGTGCTATTGACCTTTCTCAAAGTTTTCAAAATAGTAAACGTAGTAAACATATCGACATACGTTTTCATTTTATAAAAGATCTTGTCGCTAAAAATATAATAAACATGAAGTATGTTTCTACACATGAAAACGTAGCCGACATATTTACTAAATCGTTATCGTTTATTAAACATTGTAAATTTAGAGACTTATTAAATGTTAAAAATTTGTAATGTTGCAATTATAAATTTAAATAGTAAATTTATACTTGAGGGAGGGTGTTGAAATATTAGATCAAGTGTTTTCTAATGATGACCCTACCAGATCAAGTAGTTTTGAAAAATTATTGTCAGTTGTTATAATTTAGTATTTTTATATGACATAAAAATAAATGTCCAAGAATTGTATTAAATATATAAAGTATTATTTCTAATAAATTATTTAATTATCCAAAAGAGTTGTCCATTTTCATGACACCTACGCCTCCCTTTAGAAACTTCCATGTCGGTGGGCCTCTGATAGCCACAGACATGCAACTGAGCCCTATATGGATAGCTCTTTGAATACGCTACAACTTTTATTCGGGTTATTTTCCGGTATAATATAAAGTTCTTACGTAATCGGCCAAGGAAGCCAAAATGTTCTCCAAAAAAACACAATGTGCTAAATTCAAGAGAAACATGAATACGTTATATGTAACCAAACTCGTTCTTTTTGCGCGGCAGCATCAAAGACCTTATCATTATAAGTAATATAAAAATAAAATCAGCTCTGTAGACCCAATGGTTTGCACACCACTGCTTCTTTAAGAAAAACGCGGCAATGAAGTATACAACCCTCAATACACAGAGCCTGTGCAACCTTTCCGGGTGGCTACACTTCTTAATCGGTAGAGTATTGTCCAAGCAACATATAAACTAAACGCCTTGCCCCAATTTACATAACAATGGTCTGTGTTGCGCAGGGCGGCTCGGCTCACTTTCGTGTCTCTTTAGAAACTTCCGTGTCGGTGGGTCTCTGAAAGTCACAGACACGTCATTAAGCCCTATATCGATAGCACTTTGAACGCGCTACAATTTTTATTCGGGTTATTTTCTAGTATGTCGTAGCGTTCATGCGCAATCGGCTAAGGATGCCAAAATTTTCTTCAAAAAAACACAATGTGCTAAATTCAAGAGGAAAATGTATACGTTATATATAACTAAACATTTTTTTTGCACCGCAGCATCAAAGACCTCTCCATTGTTATTATTATTAGAAAAATTCAACTTTGAAGATCCAATGGTTTGCGCACCACGGCGACTTTAAGAAAACTGCGCCAATGAGGTATACAACCCGCAATAACATGTGCCTCCGGGGCATTTCCGGGTGGCTACAACTCTTAATCGGTAGGGTATAGTCCCAGTAACAAATGACCCAAACGGCTTGCTTGCATCACAAAATGCAGGGTGGAGGCAAAATTTCGCCCTTAACAACCGGACTAATAATGAATACACGTTCCCAAGTAAATTTAGTCTTATTAATGAACATTATGAGCCATTCCCAAAACCCAAACCATTGATCTTTTTGCACATGATATGGATACAACTGTTGCTTTATTTAAAATTGTCATATGTGACACTTCGTATTGTGATAAAGATGTACAAGATTAACAAATGTGCGAATATTAGGAACAGTATGATTTGGAAACGCTCCGTCTAAATACGTTGGCAACTTTATAATACAGTCTTTATATCAACCACAAATTAAAATGTAGTAAAGATACGAATAAATAAATAAACCAGAAGTAAGTAATTACAATATCTGTGTACTCGCTATTTGTAAACGTAAGCATTTTGACAGAATTTTACCTGATAAACAAGTTTATTAATAATGCCAAAATATAATTGCAACAACTGACAAAACTGTCAATTGCTAAAACAAAATTTTTCATAGCTTTGCTACTGCATTCAATTATTAGAAAAATACGTGGAACGACTCGTCAATTTACGGGGTGGTGAAAATGCTAAAAAAATATGCGATTTCGAGAAAAAGTTATTAAGAAATATTGTTGCTCTCGTCGAGTTACATTACTAGTTAAATTTAATGCACTTATTTCATTTACACCCGGTATATCAATTTGAATATAGCTATATTTATCTGTAATAAAAATTTATATAAAACAATGAACAACAACAACAATAATGTAAATTTAAACAGTTGTCCTCCGATATAATTACAATGTAGTGTCGCGTTATGTCATACCTGTCGGTACATTTGAAAGTATATAATCAAAAAAACACCCGACGTAACACCTCATTACAGCTCATTTAGTTACTCATTCCGTTATTTGTACCTATCGGATACGGACGTTCAACAAATGGTTGTGTGTTGTTATTTCAAATGAAGTGTAGTGATAATGATATTGTGAAAAAGAAGGCGCTCTTCACCTTCAGGCTGCTGCTGTGCTGCGTTGGAGGAGGAATTAAATAGATTTAAAAAAAACTGATTTTGAAGTCCTAGTAAGTACTAGATACTTTGTTATGGCAAGGATCTGGTAGTCATGTGACTTACCCTCATAGATCCGATGAGCGTGTTCATCCTTTTTTCTGCCCTGTAACATTTGGATCTGGAAATCAGGCGACTTACCCCATTAGATCTGATGGACATGTGTTCATTATGGCGCATAATTACACTAATCTGAACCAGATAGTCAAGTGACTTATCGCTGCGTTCCTGATAAACATGTGTTTATCCAATTTTTAGTAATTAAGGTAAGTACTTTATAGTACCCTTCCATAGTCCAGGTTTAGTGTTGGCTTACTTCTATGGGTAAAAATGTTACGTACGGTCAGTGTTACATTTGTTATGTAAACATCAAACCTTCCTTGATTCAGGTAGTTTGTCACGTGACTTACGAACCTTATATATTACTGATATAGTTTCAACACAAGGAGATGATACATGCTCGTCCGGTGTGCGGTAACGAGAATAAACGAGGAGATTACAGCTCAATCGAATTAAGAGAAATTAATAAAAAAATAGTGAAAGTATATGATTAATAATGAATATTAATAAAGAAATAAAATGATATAATTGAAATACTTCGGAAATAAGGGGGTTTTTGTTTTAGCAGCTCGTCACTTATATGAAATCCATATATATTATGGAAGTAGAGATATTCAAATAACGGAGGTGCGGCTATCAGTCCAGTAGTGCAATTCTCAAACAGTTTTTATTTGAATATAAATATTTTGCATTAAATTTAATAATTTAAATACATTTCCAATCATATATCATGTCGACTTGTACAGTATAATAATATTCATTTATTTTTTATAAATATAATTTAGAAATAGCATATATTTCAAAAACATTTAGGTCCACGAAGAAAATAGCTTGATATAAAAACTTATATACGTGACGTCACATCTATATTTTCAAATTACGGAGGACTATAACTCGCTTATTAATAAAAATTTTTCACCGGATTTTCACCGACAGTATTAGTTTTACTTACACGTTCAGATGAAATTATAAAAAAAAAATGGTGCAATCCCCTATTAGATTGGTTCCCTGAATTTTAAAACGAGACTCGCGCGCTTGTCTGGCCAACCTACCGTAAGAAAATCAATGAACTAACACTAGCGCCATAGTTTGTATTACAATATTGTCACAATGGTCAAACTGTTTCAATGTTCTACACTTTATTAGGAAAAAATGCATTTTGTTTATGTTATTTAAGCTTAATAATAATAATAATAATAATTTCTTCGTGAATATAACATATAAGTTTATATATAAAAAATATTTCAGCTATGCGAACATGAAATAATTGTATTCTCTAGAACTAACAGTTTATCGAACACTGTAAGTACCTGCTTCGCCAGGTACAAAATTCTTAACTTTAAAAATTCATATCATTATAATTCTTAGTTCATCATATTCTTACAGAAAAAACATTTTTAAAAAATTCGTATTGAACTCCATTAGAATCGGTCCCCAGTAATCAGTAGGAGAAGTCAAATTAAAGGTATGACGTCAAACAAAATTAATTATATATAAAAAAAAATTCAAAACCAGTACACATTTAGAAAGTGTAACAAACGCTAAAATTCATTATTTTATTCAATCTTTCAGAAAAAAAATTGAATAAAGAGTACCGGACCCTTGATACAATATGTATGCTTTTCATGATTCTCAGTTAATAAAATTTATAAATAAAATTATGTTTGCATATATGTACGTAGCATTTAAAATTTTATACCTCTCATGTCCTCATAGACCTTCCCGTCAGTTCAGTTAATAGCAGGCAGTCAGTGCATTGCATAGCGTCTAATGGAGAAGGAATTGCGCGTAATATATTTTTGGTAATTCGGTAATTTATAATTTTACATTCCTGCTACCAGCTCTACTATATTTTAAGTAGGTAGTCAACGGTTACACCTATTTCAAACAATTATAGTCGTGGTGACGCCGGCGTCGTTTGGTCGTTTTTAAGTTTTAAGTTTGCATGGTTTTTCAAAAAACATTCATCGGGAATGGATGCATATTTTAATCCAATAGAATATATTTAGGAAAGGATACACTCGATAGGCAGATTCGTTATCGTCCAGCCATACCAGAGCCTCTTCAAAAGCTACGATTGGCTCTTCAAGAAGAATTTGACGCAACCCCAAATATTCATAACAAATTTGATCAACTCAATGCCACGACGGTTAAATGACGTAATTCAGGTTCGAAGTTCGAAGAAGATATACAAGCTATTGGCGATACCAGCAGGTCCATTAGAATGAAGCCACCTTTGTTTTTTTTATTTTATAGTTCAGAAAATAAATTATTTGCATTGTTTCTGTTACTTTTGTGAATTAAATTTATTTCTGAATTAATTTGTGCATTCCGTATATATTTTAGAATGAAATAAGCATAGTAAATAAGGGGTAACTAACTAAAAACAGTCAGTTCATTTCCCTATTTAGTTGTAAAATATTCGGTTAATGGGACTTTATAAAAAAATTCGAAGTGGCCGGTTTTTTTGCCGGTTAGTGAATTTAACTTTAAATATAACATATTGTTCTATGATTGACTCTATTTTCTCAAGTAAATACAAATATTTCCACATCCAATTATTGATATACTCATAATGAAAAAATTAAAAAGTATAAAAACAACGAGCAACAAGATACACATACCTCAATGATTATTTAAAGTTAATTTACTCTAGCGATTCCCGATTAGAGAGCTGTTTAAATTTTGATTTTTTCACGGTTTAATGTAACTAGCGCCATCTGTAGTCTAATAGACGAACTAGGTACATGAGGTGGTATTTAATATTACAGATTTAACACTGAAAATCTATTCTTCCCGTCCGAATTCATCCCATTTTTTTCACTTGTGGGATTATGCATTCTGAACATTACGTCATAGGTGGAGGGGGTAACTTTATCACTTGTGGGATTTGGGAACTGTGCGATTATCACTTGTGGCATTGCTAGGTTTTATAGCTTGTGGGATTGTGAATACTGAACATTACGTCATTAGTGGTGGGGGTAACTTTATCACTTGTGGTATTTGGAAAGTCTGACATTTGTGAGGTGTAGGATTTGTGAACTGTAGGATTATACCGCCTGACACGCACTCAACGAGTGTATACGAATTATATTGTAATATTACGTAATTTATACGAATAATTTAAGGAACAAGATGGTGTCTTGGAAAGATTGTCTGCTGGGACTAGATTTTTACGTGGACCTCCTCATTGTTATTGGCGCAGGGGTCCACGTAGCTTATGGGGCTTATGGGAGATTGGAGTAGAGGTACGCGGCACCGGGACTCTGGCCTGATAATCCGTTGCAGTTACCTCCACTCAGGTATATTCGGCGTCATGGATAAAATTTTGGATCTCAATCTTTCTAGGATTTTACTCAAAATTATTCACAAGTATTTCTTATTCACTCGGTGACTACGGTGACCCCCTCAAAATTCTCAATTCACATAAATACTAGTAGTAATACAGAAATAATGTCGTGGTGTATTAAGTTACACCTCATGGATGTGATTGTGGGCTACACATGACATCAACCTATAAACGGTTGTAATTGTCGTTAGAGTGTAGATGCTACTAATGAATGTGTATTGATAACGGGGGGTATGGGGTGCAATTCTAGCACGCCTCCTCGTGGTGCACCCTGGGTAACGCTAAAGTGCTAGAAAAGAACGTCACCCATGTATAACAGAAACTATCAAATAGGCTTTTCTAAGAGTCCTTTCACAACAATAATATGAAAATCTCCAAAAATGAGGCACAATAGGATCTACGCCCATCTACTAACTTCTCATCATAAGACATATTGTCTACCAAACCAAACCTTGGAAATAACAGAATGAAAATTTGAAGTAGATACCTAGTAAAAATTCAAAATTATCGGTATCAAAAATTGTTCTGGTTCATTTGACCGAAGAACAATAATTTCGATACGTATTGTTTACATATTATTTGAAGTTTTGGCTTCATAATATAATTTTTTCATATTAAATTATATTTAGAATTTTATGATGAATACGAATTAATATTTCTAGTCTAGAAAGGAAAAGCAAGGTAAAGATACAGTGAAAGTGGACGATAGTGATCGGACTCTGGAGCAGGCAATCGCAGATAAAGGTTTGACACCTGAAAAATATGCTAATTATATAGATGACGTCAAATTTAGTTACCATAGCTACGAATTAAAGAATTTAATTTTTGAGAGGTAATACCCATATAAAGTACTCGTAAATGCATTGGTAGTTGACACTTTAAGATTTTAAAATGTGTAATGATTTGTTTTGTTTGTATTTAACCATGTTTTTTTTGCTTTCGAGTTCGATGTAATTTTTAATAATTTGTTATTGTACATTTTCACAGATAAAATAAACATATTTAGGGCCGGTCTTTCCACCTTCGGATAAAGTTCCGGATAACTATCCGCCAGATAAACTTATCTGACACTTTATCCGACGGATAACTTTTTTCTGTCTTTCATTTCAAATTTATCTGACGGATAGCTATCCGAAAGATAAGTGCAATATATTGCGTTCCAAAATCTCTGGTAAAATTGAAAAGAGGTAACAGCATTGCAAATGTAATAAGGCAGATAAAGAAAATGCTATATAAATTTTGTTTTGATCAAGTTGCTTAATATTTGTTTTGACATTTGTGGTTATGTTGATTTTGACATTATCATTGATATTTACTGTGAACAAAAAGTTATAATTTAAAAGTAATTTGGATAAATATGCAGTATACTCGTATTCTGTTCTTATTTTGAAATGTGTGAAGATGGAAATTAAAAGAAACGTGAGAGCTGCATTTATTTTATAAACGACGAAATATCGAACATTGCTATATTTGTACATACTAAGGTGTAAGAATATCATAGAAAATTTAAAAAAAACATACCAATGGGTGCCGCCAAAAGAGAGGTATGTCAAGAAGAAGCAGTTACTTCCCAACCCTTGGGTCGTCAAAAAATAAAGCAAATGTTTTGTTTTTAGAAGATTAAACTTGATGACAACAATGATAATTCTTGATTACAATAATTATAAAATTTTATTACAACAATATTAACTGCGCTAGCAGTGAGATTCAGTAAGCAGGGATAGACTAACTACAGTGAAAGGACGATGGAATGGAACAAATATCTTTAGATGTGGAATGTTTTTTTTTTTTATTTATTTAAAATATTCTTATATTATATATGTTAATAAAAAAATAAGTAAGTGGCGGCACATGCTTAAAAAGTATGAAATTTATGAAAAAGCAGAAAAAATAAAATAAAATATGAATAAATAATAATAAACTTGTGAAATTTTTAATAAATGCTATGTCTAATTCTATATCAAAAATTAATCATTATAAAATTGTAAAATTTCTATTATGTATTTTACATTTTTTAAAAAAATTTATTGCATCAATTTATTCGTTTCTGTCAAATATCATATTTGTCCGGTAGAAAAGTTCCGGATAACTTATCTGTCGGATAGGCTATATTTATCTGACGGATAACCTTATCCGAAGATGGAAAGACGCATTTTTTACTTATCCACCAGATAACTTTATCCGGAACTTTATCCGAAGGTGAAAAGACCGGCCCTTAATATGAGAGCAAGTTAAGAATAATTTTATTTCCTGAAAACAGTAAATTATATTTTTAAATGAACTGTACATCACTTATTCATTACAAAACTTTCTACGTTAGGTTAGATTTCACAGCTGACAGTTTTTTGTACCAAGACCGTGGCCACGCTACATCGCTAGCCAGCCAGTGTTACCACACCACTAAATTAGTGTAACCAGAATTAGTTATTTTTATTACACAATAGTTAGGTATTTTAAGATAATATTTGTATTTGTAAGGTCATAAAACAAAATGGTATGTTCTTTTTTATAAAAATTAGAATTTATTACTTCATATTAAGAATTTTTGAAAGTCACTTCGACTGAAGTTGACCGAAAGTGTAATGAAATTATGACATTGAATAATCTCTGTCAGAGGTGATGTGACGTAATTTTTTTATTATTCATTGATTGTTTGTAATAAAAATGTATTACTTGTAAGTGAATCAACACTTTGGATTTTGATTAACGAAATCTAGTTCTGATTTGTGTTGTGTATGTAGGATGTTATGTGAGCTACAGTAATTCCTTTTGGAGTTATATTTAAGGATTGCCCCCTGTAGATAGTAATAAAAAGTATAGTTCCTATAAGCTATTATACCAAGCGAGGCCTCCTGGCCATGATGCTATGCAGGGATGGCGAACCTTTACGAATCAACGTGCCATTTTTCTAAAGAAATGTTTAATGAGGTCATAGACATGCCATCAAATAATTTTGACTTTGTGATTATTGGGAAAATAATAATAATAAATACTATCAACTCAAAACTCTTTATTTACTACAAAAAAATAGGAACACTTTGCAATGTTTCAATTATACGCGTAATTTAAATTAAAGTAAAATTAGTGGACTTCTGTTGTTGCAGATTAGATGACAAATAACATATGTTAGGGTTATAAGATGTTACTTTTAGCAGAATGCATGCTGAACTGGTCATTTGTCAAACGGTTTCTAACCGAGTCTTTAATGTTATTCATCCCTGAAAATAATGACTCGCAGACATAGGTTGATGAAAATATTGTTAAAATAGCATGAGCCAGCTTCTTCAAACAATTAAATTAACGCATTCCATGTTTCCAAAATTTTGTTATTAGCATATTCACTTATATTACTTGTCAATCTTTCTGTTTCAATTAATTCTAACTCTTTCCTTGTTTCAATAAAATTTTGAATCCATATTGAATTAGACTGGAAATCAATCAGCTGCATTTCAAATTCTTCAATTTCCAACCAATCGAATTGGGACAAATTCAGTTTATCAAATGACGTCACATCTGGGTACATAATAAACTTGAGTATTTCCGATAATTCTTTGAACTGAGAAAATCTCGCTGAAAATTCCTTGATTGAAGAATCAATCAGAAATAAATTCTTCAGTGACTTGGTCTTCGTGTGGTTTCTCATGTATTTCTAAATCGTTGATATATTTTTTCAAATCGCAGCCCGCGCACTGCCCCTTTACATTCCGTAGCGTAGGGATCACTCGCGTTCGCTCGTCATATAATACCTACTTCACACTTTTTTTCGTAGTGCATCATAATGAATTTTGTGATCAGTGACGTGCCCAAAATATTGTGTCGCGTGCCATTGGTTCGCCATCCCTGTGCTATAGGATTCACTTCTTATGTTAAGGATTACAAGTTCAAATCCAACAAACAACAAACACATTTATTTTGTATTTATATTTTTGTTGTAATTTTAAATATATATCAATTTGAATATAGACATATTTATCTGTAATAAAAATTGATATAAAACAATGAACAACAACAACAATAATAATGTAAATTTAAACAGTGATATTTTCATAATATGAATTTTATAGAATATTAAAATAGTAAAATTGTGTTAAGAAATTACTTTTCTAAAATAAAACTTTAAAGAATTAAATTTCTCTAATATTTATGATATTTCGATCATGTTTCACATGCACCCAGTAAATGGTACTTACCTACACCTTATACGAGGAGCGCATTGCGTATCTTTACAGCTTACGAAACGAAGTAGGTACTTTTTCAAATGTTTGTCGAAGACAATATTATTACTTAATTATATAATTTATTGTTGTACACTTCTGTAACGAAATGATAATTGATAATGTACATATATTTTTATTTTTCAATACAATATACACGTAAAATCTAAAACTAATATAACATAGTTCATTTGTCGGGAGGAACTGTAGCTCTCTATCTCCATTTGTAATTCTTGTTCACATGTCCACATATCTTCTTCAGCCGTCGCTACAACCATACATCACAAAACTTTATAGATACTTATTCTCTTTCTTTATACATATTCTCATAACTATTAATTTTTATGGCTGTTATAGCATGAACAAGTGATTTTGCGAGCAGTCGACTAGCAAGTCCTTTATCTCTATCAATCGTTTAGGAATTATTTTAGATAAAAATACTTCAATTATGCGCATTTTTATTTTGAAGTATTTTTCTCCAAAATATTCCATAAACGATAGAGATAAAACAGTGCTAGTCATATAATCGCTAATTCTCCTTTATCAGAAACCCATTGCTTTCGCATGTGATACGGAAGTCTGTTCTCTCGTATATATTTATCTTTAGTTATTATCACCTAGCAACAACAACAACAAATAAATATTAATTTTAATAATAGTAATTATACATTATTTAAAAACCATAGTAATATTATTCATACGTATATTACGAGTGAACGAGTGTATACGAATTATATTGTAATATTACGTAATTTATACGAATAATTTGAGTACAAGATGGTGTCTTGGAAAGATTGTCTGCTGGGACTAGATTTCTACGTGGACCTCGCCATTGTTATTGGCGCAGGGGTCCACGTAGCTTATGGGGCTTATGGGAGATTGGAGTGGAGGTACGCGGCACCGGGACTCTGGGGTGATCATCCGATGCCGGTACCTCCACTCAGGTATCTTCGGCGTCATGGATAAAATTTTGAATCTCAATCTTTCTAGGATTTTACTCAAAATTATTCACAAGTATTTCTCATTCACTCGGTGACTACGGTGACCCCCTCAAAATTATCAATTCACATAAAGACTAGTAGTAATACAGAAATAATGTCCTGGTGTATTAAATTACACCTCATGGATGTGATTGTGGGCTACACATGACATCAACCTATAAACGGTTGTAATTGTCGTTAGAGTGTAGATGCTACTAATGAATGTGTATTGATAACGGGGGGTATGGGGTGCAATTCTAGCACGCCTCCTCGTGGTGCACCCTGGGTAACGCTAAAGTGCTAGAAAAGAACGTCACCCATGTATAACAGAAACTATCAAATAGGCTTTTCTAAGAGTCCTTTCACAACAATAATATGAAAATCTCCAAAAATGAGGCACAATAGGATCTACGCCCATCTACTAACTTCTCATCATAAGACATATTGTCTACCAAACCAAACCTTGGAAATAACAGAATGAAAATTTAAAGTAGATACCTAGTAAAAATTCAAAATTATCGGTATCAAAAATTGTTCTGGTTCATTTGACCGAAGAACAATAATTTCGATACGTATTGTTTACATATTATTTGAAGTTTTGGCTTCATAATATAATTTTTTCATATTAAATTATATTTAGAATTTTATGATGAATACGAATTAATATTTCTAGTCTAGAAAGGAAAAGCAAGGTAAAGATACAGTGAAAGTGGACGATAGTGATCGTACTCTGGAGCAGGCAATCGCAGATAAAGGTTTGACACCTGAAAAATGTGCTAATTATATAGATGACGTCAAATTTAGTTACCATAGCTACGAATTAAAGAATTTAATTTTTTAGAGGTAATACCCATATAAAGTACTCGTAAATGCATCGGTAGTTGACACTTTAAGATTTTAAAATGTGTAATGATTTGTTGTTTTGTTTGTATTTAACCATGTTTTTTTTTTGCTTTCGACTTCCATGTAATTTTTAATAATTTGTTATTGTACATTTTCACAGATAAAATAAACATATTTAATATGAGAGCAAGTTAAGAATAACTTTATTTCCTGAAAACAGTAAATTATATTTTTAAATGAACTGTACATCACTTATTCATTACAAAACTTTCTAAGTTAGGTTAGATTTCACAGCTGACGGTTTTTTGTACCAAGACCGTGGCCACGCTACATCGCTAGCCAGCCAGTGTTACCACACCACTAAATTAGTGTAACCAGAATTAGTTATTTTTATTACACAATAGGTAGGTATTTTAAGATAATATTTGTATTTGTAAGGTCATAAAACAAAATGTTATGGTCTTAATATAAAAATTAGAATTTATTACTTCATATTAAGAATTTTTGAAAGTCACTTCGACTGAAGTTGACCGAAAGTGTAATGAAATTATGACATTGAATAATCTCTGTCAGAGGTGATGTGACGTAATTTTTTTATTTTTCATTGATTGTTTGTAATAAAAATGTATAACTTGTAAGTGAATCAACACTTAGGATTTTAATTAACGAAATCTAGTTCTGATTTGTGTTGTGTATGTAGGATGTTATGTGAGCTACAGTAATTCCTTTTGGAGTTATATTTAAGGATTGCCCCCTGTAGATAGTATTAAAAAGTATAGTTCCTATAAGCTATTATACCAAGCGAGGCCTCGTAGCCATGATGCTATAGGATTCACTTCTTATGTTAAGGATTACAAGTTCAAATCCAACAAACTCATTTATTTTGTATATATTTTTTTGTTGTAATTTTAAATATATATCAATTTGAATATAATCATATTTATCTGTAATAAAAATTGATATAAAACAATGAACAACAACAACAACAACAATAATGTAAATTTAAACAGTGATATTTTCATAATATTAATTTTATAGAAAATAAAAAAGTAAAATTGTGTTAAGAAATTACTTTTCTAAAATAAAACTTTAAAGAATTAAATTTCTCTAATATTTATGATATTTCGATCATGTTTCACATGCACCCAGTAAATGGTACTTACCTACACCTTAGGAGCGCATTGCGTATCTTTACAACTTACGAAACGAAGTAGGTACTTTTTCAAATGTTTGTCGAAGACAATATTATTACTTAATTATATAATTTATTGTTGTGTAGGTACACTTATGTAACGAAATGATAATTGATAATATACAAATATTTTTATTTTTAAATACAATATACACGTAAAATCTAAAACTAATATAACATAGTTCATTTTTCGGGAGGAACTGTAGCTCTCTATCTCCATTTGTAATTCTTGTTCACACGTCCACATATCTTCTCCAGCCGTCGCTACAACCATAGGTACATCACAAAACTTTATAAATACTTATTCTCTTTCTTTATACATATTCTCATAACTATTAATTTTTATGGCTGTTATACCATGAACAAGTGATTTTGCGAGCAGTCGACTAGCAAGTCTTTTATCTGTATCAATCGTTTAGGAATTATTTTAGATAAAAATACTTCAATTATGCGCATTTTTATTTTGAAATATTTTTCTCCAAAATATTCCATAAACGATAGAGATAAAACAGTGCTAGTCATCTAATCGCTAATTCTCCTTTATCAGAAACCCATTGCTTTCGCAGTGGCGTAGCGAGCATAATTGGGGCCTGGGGTATATTACCTTTTGAGCGCCCCTTTCCCGTACGAATTTTTTTCATAAAATAATCTTTAAATGTGATTTTAGTGCAGTTTACTAATTGACCAAAATACGGGTATATAAATACAAATATATTTCATAGACATTTTGAAGAAATTTTAATTTCTTACTCCAACATTTAGAAAAAAGTTTTTAGTTTTATTAATTTTATTTCGATAACAGAGTGCAGTACCTACCTAATATACTGTATAATACATTATGAATAGTCACTACCTAAGTGCGCGTCTACAACACACCATAGGTACTATTTTTCAAGACAAATAGGGACACAAGTTCAAGCTAGACTTTAAATTTGAGAAAAAAAATCGCGTTAAAAATAATGAAGCCGAACAAAGATATAAATGAATGAGAAGAAATAATTTTAATTTAATTTTATCTTTAGACAGATAGTACTTTTAAACAAGAGTAAATAAAATAAAAAAAGGATCTTACTTTATAGCAAATGCAAGCAATATATTAATAAAATTTCAATATATATATATATATATATATATATATATATATATATATATATATATATATATATATATATATATATATATATATATATATATATATATATATATACAGGTGTCTTCGAAATAGTGGGACATGGCTTAACCACAGATTCGTGGGACCAAAATAAGACGATTTAAGTAAACTTACTTATATCCGATTGTGCACCGTTTAGCCAGTATTCTGCTTTAAAGTCTTTCTAAA
Organism: Harpalus rubripes; assembly: GCA_963082715.1. Taxonomy (NCBI): domain Eukaryota; kingdom Metazoa; phylum Arthropoda; class Insecta; order Coleoptera; family Carabidae; genus Harpalus; species Harpalus rubripes. The sequence goes on from OY720461.1 coordinate 22,325,916, forward strand.
AACAAATAATATTGCTTATAATAACGAAACGCTTTGTTCGATTTGAATGAAATTTGCTATAACAATCCATATGGATATATTTCATCTTTTAAGATGGTATTTGTTATTGTTAGTGAACAACTAGTGTATGAAACTTGGGTGTTCCGGCCATGATTAAACCATCAATTTTTAATGGCAACGCCAATAATTTAAATTGACTGTTTTTCAAAAAGATACATTCAATAGTAAACTTTCGTGTCTCTGCGTAAGTTATGATATTTGTAACGATTTAGTCAGAAGAAAATAAAATGTAATTGCAGGCGCCGTGTAATTTTTAAAATAAATTTTATCTAGTAGCATTGAGTAAGGATTTTAATCTTTACTCAATGCTAGTAGTCTATCCAAATGTCAAACTACTAATTTTTAATGACAGAAACAATTTTTTTTATGAGCTGTCAATTTTCTAAAGTTGTCTAGGAGTAAACTAACATTATTTAATTGTCTTATTATAATAATAAAAGTAAAATACTATAAGGCCGAAGAAACGGATATGTTACTAGTTTTAAAATATGGCAAAGGAAGTTTTTGATAACCCATAAACAATTCTTATTGTCATTAAAAATTAGTTGTTTGACATTTGGAAAGACTGCTAGATAAAATGTATTTTAAAAATTACACAGCGCAATCACTTACATTTTATTTTTTTCTGACTAAATCGTTACAGATATCATAACTTACGCACAGACACGAAAGTTTACTATTGAATGTATCTTTCTAAAAAACAAATTTACATTATTGGCGTTGCCTTTAAAAAGTATGGTCTATTCATAGTTGCGACACCCAAGTTTCATACACTAGTGGTTCTCTAACAATAACATATACCATCTTAAAAGATGAATTCAAATCGAACAAAGCGTGTCGTTATTATAAGCAATATTTTTTTTTTAGAAAGACTTTAACACAGATGCACAGCCTTACGGGTAAACGTGTGATTAATTTTTTTGTGTAGTTGTTGCAACTGCACTAGATGTCGGCAGTGTAGAGTGCTGATCACATTGGACCAAACAATTATTGTGCATTGACAGTATTTAGCAGGCTCACTCGAATTGTACACTTTTACTTTCAGTTGCCTTGGGCGGCCGCCTGGGGTCTGGGGTTTTGTTCGCAAACCAAGAACTCTGAGACTGAGTATCAGCATCATGCAAACAAATTTCTGACCGGATATATCAAAATATATCTTATTTGATTTGACTGTTTTGGCTCTTATTAACTATAAAGAATAATTAGAATCCCAAGCCGGAATAAGTCCAAGAATTGCATTTTTCGATATTTTTAGCGTTTACATTGTAATATCTCACGAACTATTAAAAATAATTTATTCAAATTTTACGCACTTAGAACATTAAGTATGTAGCATCTATCCGTTTTATACAAAATTGCACAATGCTTATAATAGGTAACTGAGTTAAGTAAAATATTATTGGTAAAATTAAAAATTCGTTTGTGAAAAAAGTAGTTATAGTAAATTTTGTCCCGTTATGAATTTCCAGCAAGTTCCACACTTATTTTTAATGACGAAAACAATTTAATATACATATTGTTTATATGATAAGCTACTGTACGAATTACGAAAGAACGCTGCATCGGTTACTCGGCGCGTACTTATGTACGGAATGATAATATTTGAATGAGAGGATATATAATTTAAAAAAATAAATGCATTTTGTTTTATTTCAAATACATTTATCGATTGTAATTTTTAAAACGGGTCTGTTTTTCTATGTTATAGCCCTCTATAACATTGAAAAACAGTATTTTAGCTGTTAAAAGTTTTTATATTAATTTATAGCAAAATTAAAGAAAAAAAATACGAATTTTTTGACACCAAACACGTTACATATATGATTCATATAAAGAAACAAAATAAATTTAAAAATTTGCAAATTAAGAAAAAATCTTATTCATCAAAAAACTATAATATAATAATAACTTTTATTTATAAAAAAATGAAATATGTAGATACACAATAACTATACAATATTATATTAACTCTTACTTAAATAATATTCTCTTAATTTAGCCTTAAATTTGTTTAATTTTAAATTGACTAACAAAACGTTGCCATTCTTACCAACATGAAGAAAATCCAAAACAATAAAAATGATTGCAAATAAAATACAAATAAACGTTAATTAATGAGCTTCGTTAGGTCAACAACTGTTTTGTTACTGTCAGTTTCATAGTTAATGAGAGTTTTTCTTAATTTCGTAAATTTTTAAATTTATTTTGTGGCTTTACATGTAACAGAAATGTGTTGTTTGGTGTCTAAAATTTTTTTTTCTATAATATGCACTAATTCTTTTTCCTATAAATTAATATAGAAACTTTTGGCAGCTAAAAAAACTGTTTTACTATGTTATAGCCCTATGACTCGTTTTAAAAATTACACTAGAACTATATTTGTTTGAAATTCTGTACTATGCATAATACAAAGCAAATACCAAACAATATTATAGCCTAATGACATCTTTGGGGCGATACCGTCATCAAAAGATTAAATATAACTTAGAAGCCGAGAAGGTATGAGATCCATTTGATCTTTTATTAGCTAATTACCATCATTTGTGGCTTTATTTATTTCTAAAGTTTCCGTAATGTTAATTTTTAATCTTATCATTACGGCAGCCAATATGTTTAGGCGTTCAATTGTAATTATTGTATGTTTGTTTTCTATAAGATATTTTAGAATCGGTTTTTACTAAGACTATATGTTCTTCGAATTTTAACATAAAATTATGAGCCGTTTGTCCGATATAGCTGTAATTACAGTTTATTTTGTATATAATGTCACTATTATTTAAAATGTGTTTGTTACCAAGTTTGTTGTAAGTTGCAAATGGCAAAATTATTGCAAAATTATGCAAAATTATTTTCAGATTGTTAAAATTTTCTCTTCTCTACTGGCCTGTATAGAGTTTCTTAAAGGTTAAGTTCATTTGTTTTTGTATAATATGTTATTAAATAAATGGTTCTTACATACATCCGTTGCGTAAAATGAAATAGTATCTGTATAAGTTCCGATATAGCCGTAATTACGGTTTATTTTGTATATAATGTCACTATTATTTAAAATGTGTTTGTTACCAAGTTTATTGTAAGTTGCAAATGGAATTTTTTTTGTAAAATTGTGCTAAATTATTTTCAGATTATTAAAATTTTCTCTTCTCTACTGGCCTGTATATTTTGTTAAAGATTACGTTCATTTGTTTTTGTATATGCTATTAAATAAATGGTTCTTATATCCGTTGCGTAAAATGAAATAATAAGTTAATCCGATATAGCCCTAATTACGGTTTATTTTGTATATAATGTCACTATTATTTAAAATGTGTTTGTTACCAAGTTTGTTGTAAGTTGCAAATGGCAAAATTATTGTAAAATTGTGCAAAATTATTTTCAGATTATTAAAATTTTCTCTTCTCTACTGGCCTGTATAGAGTTTGTGAAAGATTAAGTTCATTTGTTTTTGTATAATATGTTATTAAATGGTTCTTATGTCCGTTGCGTACAATGATATAGTATCTGTATAAGTTAGTTTACGATAGATAACAAAAGTTGAAACCCGTCGTCGTCATTGTATTCTGAAATCTAAAATAATTAAATTCTTATATATTACCTAATTAATGTGCCACTAATTTAACTTTAATTACTTTTTTTTACACATTACAAGAAAGAGGTGAAGCAACGAATATGAAACACATAATAATTAAGAATATATTACAAAAAAGAGAAATTAATCTTTAAACTTTGTGCAGGTCAATCTAGTATAGAAGAGAAAGAGACGATTTATAGGAAGATATCAGGCAGTTATAAAATTTCAAAACATTTACAATCTGTAAAGAAAAACACATTTTAAATAATACGAGTAGTAATAAACGAGTCTTAACAACTATATGTTCGGCTAGTTGGTAATTTATTATCAATAGCTTAGTATGTTATTATTGTAATTAGAATATACAAATGGACGATGATTCAACAATCAAAATATGTATAAAAATGAACGATGATTCAAGAATCTGAGTATATGCATAAATGGACAATGGTTTAGCAATCAGAATATCGACAGAAAAATAAATTCGTTGTTTTAAGTATGTTATTATTGTAATCCGGATGCGGTATTTCACTACCGAAAATCGGCTACTTTAATATATGAAGGGTTATAATAGGGCTACTGGCGAACCTCCCTTTAAAAAAAAGGTAACACGCCTATTAATAATTCCTCATTCTTTTTAAAGATAAGGAGGTGTGAAAAATTATTGCATTGTATTGTATAATTCAGTACATGTATAATGAACAATATTTGGTTGGCAGAGGAGACCAAAATATATTTTATATTAACAACTTATATATTTATTTAGTTATTTTTTTAAATGTGTTAGGTTCGTGTAACGCATCTCTTCAGCAGTTTAAAATATCTGCACAGGCATTTGTAGTGTTTGATGAGGCTTGGGTTTGACCTTGTCATACAAAGGAAGTAATTATTGGCAGTGCAGTGATCCCACTAATTTCACTGCTTTCCTCAAAACTACTATCCACAGCCCTTCAGCGCAGGGTGCACCATCTCCTGTGTTTAAAAGTAATTACTTGCACTGAGCACGGACTTTAGCATTGGGCTGTGCATCTGGTGACTTTAAAGCAGAATACTGGCTAAACGGTGCATTGTCGTATATAGGTAAGTTTAGTTAAATCGTCTTATTTTAAGCCCAGGAATCTGTGGTTAAGCCATGTCCTCCTATTTCCAAGATATCCTGTATATATTGAAATTTTCCGGAAAATCTTGTTTGTCCGGAGGACAGTTTGGCGCCTCTGCCAGTGGCGCCTGGGGCATAATAGCCCCCTTTGCCCCCCCCCCCCCCGTCACTACGCCACTGTGCTTTCGCATGTGATACGGAAGTCTGTTCTCTCGTATATATTTATCTTTAGTTATTATCACCTAGCAACAACAACAACAAATAAATATTAATTTTAATAATAGTAATTATATATTATTTAAAAACCATAGTAATATTATACATACGTATATTACGAGTGAACGAGTGTATACGAATTATATTATAATATTACGTAATTTATACGAATAATTTAAGTACAAGATGGTGTCTTGGAAAGATTGTCTGCTGGGACTAGATTTCTACGTGGACCTCGCCATTGTTATTGGCGCAGGGGTCCACGTAGCTTATGGAGCTTATGGGAGATTGGAGTGGAGGTACGCGGCACCGGGACTCTGGGGTGATCATCCGTTGCCGGTACCTCCACTCAGGCGTAATCGGCGTCGTGGATAAAATTTTGAATCTCAATCTTTCTAGGATTTTACTCAAAATTATTCACAAGTATTTCTCATTCAGTCGGTGACTACGGTGACCCCCTCAAAATTATCAATTCACATAAAGACTAGTAGTAATACAGAAATAATGTCCTGGTGTATTAAATTACACCTCATGGATGTGATTGTGGGCTACACATGACATCAACCTATAAACGGTTGTAATTGTCGTTAGAGTGTAGATGCTACTAATGAATGTGTATTGATAACGGGGGGTATGGGGTGCAATTCTAGCACGCCTCCTCGTGGTGCACCCTGGGTAACGCTAAAGTGCTAGAAAAGAACGTCACCCATGTATAATAGAAACTATCAAATAGGCTTTTCTAAGAGTCCTTTCACAACAATAATATGAAAATCTCCAAAAATGAGGCACAATAGGATCTACGCCCATCTACTAACTTCTCATCATAAGACATATTGTCTACCAAACCAAACCTTGGAAATAACAGAATGAAAATTTAAAGTAGATACCTAGTAAAAATTCAAAATTATCGGTATCAAAAATTGTTCTGGTTCATTTGACCGAAGAACAATAATTTCGATACGTATTGTTTACATATTATTTGAAGTTTTGGCTTCATAATATAATTTTTTCATATTAAATTATATTTATAATTTTGTGAAGAGTATGAATTAATATTTCTAGTCTAGAAAGGAAAGGCAAGGTAAAGATACAGTGAAAGTGGACGATAGTGATCGTACTCTAGAGCAGGAAATCGCAGATAAAGGTTTGACACCTGAAAAATATGCTAATTATATAGATGACGTCAAATTTAGTTACCATAGCTACGAATTAAAGAATTTAATTTTTTAGAGGTAATACACATATAAAGTACTCGTAAACGCATCGGTAGTTGACACTTTAAGATTTTAAAATGTGTAATGATTTGTTGTTTTGTTTGTATTTAACCATGTTTTTTTTGCTTTCGACTTCGATGTAATTTTTAATAATTTGTTATTGTACATTTTCACAGATAAAATAAACATATTTAATATGAGAGCAAGTTAAGAATAACTTTATTTCCTGAAAACAGTAAATTATATTTTTGAATGAACTGTACATCACTTATTCATTACAAAACTTTCTAAGTTAGGTTAGACTTCACAGCTGACAGTTTTTTGTACCAAGACCGTGGCCACACTACATCGCTAGCCAGCCAGTGTTACCACACCACTAAATTAGTGTAACCAGAATTAGTTATTTTTATTACACAATAGGTAGGTATTTTAAGATAATATTTGTATTTGTAAGGTCATAAAACAAAATGTTATGTTCTTTTTATAAAAATTAGAATTTATTACTTCATATTAAGAATTTTTGAAAGTCACTTCGACTGAAGTTGACCGAAAGTGTAATGAAATTATAACATTGAATAATCTCTGTCAGAGGTGATGTGACGTAATTTTTTTATTTTTCATTGATTGTTTGTAATAAAAATATATTACTTGTAAGGGAATCAACACTTTGGATTTTGATTAACGAAATCTAGATTTGTGTTGTGTATGTAGCATGTTATGTGAGTTACAGTAATTCCTTTTGGAGTTATATTTAAGGAGTGCCCCCTGTAGATAGTAATAAAATGTATAGTTCCTATAAGCTATTATACCAAGCGAGGCCTCGTGGCCATGATGCTCTAGGATTCACTTCTTATGTTATGGATTACAAGTTCAAATCCAACAAACAACAAACTCATTTATTTTGTATTTATATTTTTGTTGTAATTTTAAATATATATCAATTTGAATATAGACATATTTATCTGTAATAAAAATTGATATAAAACAATGAACAACAACAACAATAATAATGTAAATTTAAACAGTGATATTTTCATAATATGAATTTTATAGAATATTAAAATAGTAAAATTGTGTTAAGAAATTATTTTTCTAAAATAAAACTTTAAAGAATTAAATTTCTCTAATATTTATGATATTTCGATCATGTTTCACATGCACCCAGTAAATGGTACTTACCTACACCTTATACGAGGAGCGCATTGCGTATCTTTACAGCTTACGAAACGAAGTAGGTACTTTTTCAAATGTTTGTCGAAGACAATATTATTACTTAATTATATAATTTATTGTTGTACACTTATGTAACGAAATGATAATTGATAATATACAAATATTTTTATTTTTAAATACAATATACAAATTAGGATTTATACTCAAAGAAATCCTTTTTTAATTATACATAAGTCATACAACGTACTTAACTTCAGCCTTCAAGCTACAATCTAATGGTTACAATGATAGCAAGCTCTTTTATAGACTAATTACAATATTCAGCACTTCCTTATCGGAAGATGATGAAATGTGGTGCAATCAAGGAGTGTCTCTATATAATTCCTCCTGCACCAGATGAAAGTATATCTCTGCGAGAAATAGTTCCATTGGTAGGTTTACATGGTTTCTTATCATAATTTTCCTTACATTTCCTTATCTTAATGATTACAATACAAAGAATAATTATTACTAATATAATGATTACACAATAATTAATTATCTCAGAACGTGAATAAGATTCATTGAATTTGATTAAATTTTGTTCACTCACATGAATTTTTTCTAATGATTTGATACTTATAGTTTTATTAATAATCTTATTAGGAATATTACTATTAAGATTAAATTCAATTACTTTACTATATGATTTTTAAAATTTGACTGATTCGTCATTTAATTTACAATTATTAATAGAATATAATCCTTTAAGTTTCTTTTGTATAATTTCTTGTTCACATTCTATTTTTACATTTTCCTCTATAGGTAAATACAAATACTTAATATTAGTATTCGGTATCTGGAATACCTCCTTCTTAATATTTACTTTTACATAACTGCAACTATTGGTATGATGGTTGCAATATAAATTGGTTAAGCAGGTTTCAACAATACTGCTTTCTTTTTGACAAAAATACATTAGGTTTTCCAATTTAACGCATTCTTTTAATCTTCTCAATTGCCGATTCTGATCCTCGTAATATCCGCGTACAATGTCTAAAGTATAGTATTCGTCTGAGTGTAATGTAGGTATAGGTGTGAATTGGATCAATGGGCTTATATATTCTGGGATAGGGATTGATACTAACATTTTAATTTCGAAATTTTCGTATTCGCAATATGTCTTAATTAAATGGTTATTTTCCCAATTATTTATAATTATTTTATTTATGGGTTCTTTAATTTTGATTTGAACTGTATTCATTAATTCATTACGTGATAATAGGCCGAAATGTAAAGTATTTAAACTGCAAAAAGTAAAAGTTTCTTCAATTTGATTTACTGTGTTAAGCAAATCATTAGCTATAAAATTTAATTCGGTAAAAATATTCTTTATTCTATACATTTCTTCTTCATCTAAGTATTTCCCTATTTGTTTCCTTAATAACATTATATTTTCTTTAATATTTTCATTATTTAAATTGATAATTTCGATTTGTTCGTTAAATTGCTGGGTTAAATTTTTATTATTCAAAATTAAGTCATTCATATTATCTTTGAGGATGTTTTGATTACTAGATAAATCTGATATAAGTTTTTCATACTTTTCGGCATCCGATGCGTCAATATTTCCGCTGATACTTTTTATAATCGTTCCTAATCCGTTGATTAGCCCTCTACGAAATCGTTTTGTAAAAATATAATTTTTCGATTCAATTTTACTTAATGTATTCTCTAATATCGTTTTACTTTTTGTTGTTTTATTTAATGTAGGGTCATATTGTTCGAGTTCTTTATAAAATTTATTCTTATTTCGTCTGAGATTATAAATTTGGTCAAATACGTTTGTTAAATTAATATTAATATAAATATATTTCTCATGAGTTTGAATATAGGTAGTCCCTAATTTTACTACATTTACTCCGGGGTTTGTGGTCTCATTTTTGAACAACTGGGTTGCTCCAATGGTTGTGTATCTGTAACAAGACGTGGTCTTTTAATATGGTCATATTTATGTTTTTTGTTCTTATCATCCATAATTTGACATCTTTCTGGAATTATCTTTTCAATATTTATAATTTTGAACTTTAGTTTTTCGCACTTTCCAACGTTTCGTTTATGTTGTTTTAAATATACTTGCTCCGGCAGATTAATTTCTTCATTATTTTCTCCGCTATATTTTGCTTTATTTTTCTCTATATTTCTTTTTATTTCGTTATAAATTTCGTTCATTATTTCTTTATGGTTCTGAATATACGAATCTACGATAATTTCTTCAGTTAATTTAAGATTATTTAATTTTAAGTGTCCAAATAGTATATTTAGTGGGGTTTCTTTAGTTACTGAATGTATCGAGTTATTGTAGGCAATAAGGGCATAGTTTATTCTTTCTTTTAATTTTAATTCTTTAAATGATTTGTTTTGATTAAGGATTCTAAGGTGTTCTATCAGAGTACTGTAAAATCTTTCAACGATACTATTTGATTTCGGGTTGTCTATACTTGTGAAATTTACTTTAATCTTTCTAAAATTCAAAAAGTTTGTTAATAATTTATTATTAAATTCTTTACCATTGTCAGCGATTATTTCTATAGGTATTCCATAATGTGAGAAGTATTTCATTAATTTGTTTATAATAGTAATTGCATTTTGATTTTTAATTTCGTAAGCCTGTGCGTATTTTGAAAAACTATCTACTATTAGATATTTTACTTTTTCTATTGAGAGTAAATCTATATGTATTTTTTCTAATGGTTTATTTGCAGTGGGTGTTAAGATGTTAGGTATTTGTATTGGGTTTCTCTTATATTTATTGGATAAACAAGTCTCACATTGGTTAATAAAATTTTGGATTCCTTCTGCATATTCGGCCAGTACATTCGTTGTTTTAATTTTTGGTAAGTCTCTGTAATACCACGGTGATTGGTTTTCCCTTCATGGTAATTACGGATTTGTGATAATTGTTCATCTTTGTCTGCGACATCAATTACTATGTTTTTACAGGAAATTAGTTTATAACTATTGGCACGAAACATGGTTTGAATGACTACATTAAAAGGGTTTTTGAATTTTTCTGGTATTAAGCAATAATAATTTATTCCGGGTTGTAAATGGCTTTTAATGAATTCTAAAATTATTTTATTACAATCTATTTTATTCAGGTATAAGTATATTCTTTGAATTTTGTTTCCGAAAAGTTTTTCAATTTTCTTATGATTTTTACCATTTGTTCCTTTTATTACAATTTAGTTTCTACCTACGTTAATGGGGGATTCAATATAACTTAACCCATTTATGGGTTGTTCATCATCTGAATGGGCAGTAAGAGTACTTGAAGAGTCTCTGTCATCTGGTTGTGCTATAACTGAGCTAGTGTAATTTTGTATTAAATTGTCTTGCGGTCTCTCGTACACATTAAATGTAATAGAGGTGTTTTGGAAAATGTCTTCTATTAAGTTTTTTATTTTTAGCCATTTTTGTTTGTCTAACCCTGAACATATTTTTGGAAGGTCAACTTCATAAATGTCATTTTGAATTAAATATTCTAATAATTTATTTAAACAATTTTTAATTCTCTGTATAGTAGGCTGTTCGTCATATTTATTTTTAGTTATTAAGTGAATTATAGTTCTATTTTTATCTATTTGTACCGCAATTTTATCTGAAATAATTTTGATTTGGTTTAATTTATTTTTTGTCTAATATCTTTCATTTATTTGTTTGGCAAACCCTTGTCCCATTTTAAAATCTTTTGAGACGCAATGTATAATTGGATTATTACTTTCGAATATATTGCCTTCTTTAACTTCTATTTTAAATGCGGGTCTGATTCTTGATAAACAATCGGCTACGTAATTTTGGCTTCCTTTTTTATACTCTATTGAATAATTAAATTCTTCTAATTTTAATCTCATCCGTATCAATTTTTGATAAGGTTCCTTTAAACTATTTAGCCAAACGAGTGGTCTATGGTCTGTAACTATTTTAAATTTATATCCAAGCAAAAATCGTCTAAAATGTTTCGTAGTCCATACTATAGAAAGATAATAATTCTTTCTCTATGACACTGCAGTTTTGTTCGTGTTTATTCAATGTCCTGGATGCATAGGCTATAGGTAGATCTTTATTATTGTGTTTTTGCGATAATACAGCACCAAGTGCATAATTGCTTGCGTCCGTTGTTAATGTAAACTGTTTTTCGAAGTCAGGGTATTTTAATATGGATTCATTAGTTAGTAGTTCTTTGCAAATTTTGAAACTTTCTAAATAGTACTTATCGTGAATGTCGATTTTACTACCCTTCCTCAAGCATTGTGTAAAGGGTTTAGTAATCTTTGCGAAATTATTTATGAATCTGCAGTAATATCCTAACAATCCGAGAAAGGATTTTATCTCCGTTGTCGTTTTGGGTAATGGAAAATTTTGTATAATTTCAATTTTTTCAGGGTTCGGTTTAATACCTTCCGTAGTGATCAAATGTCCTAAGTATGCCACTTCTTTTCGAAAGAAGCTGGATTTGTCAGTTAGAATTTTTAAATTAGCTTCTCGTAATTTATTAAATACTTTTGTAATATTTTCGATGTGTTCTTGTAAACTACTGCCTAATATTATAACATCATCCAAGTAAACGAAACAAATCTTATTTATGTAATCGCGTAAGACATAATTCATGAGTCTTTGAAAGGTGGACGGAGCGTTTTTTAAACCGAACGGCATACGTGTAAATTCATAGTGTCCGTTACCACTAGAGAATGCTGTCTTTTCTATATCTTCGGGTTCCATCTCAATTTGGTGGAAACCGCTAGTCAAATCAATGGTCGAAAAATAATTACTCTTACCTAGTTTGTCTAGAATTTCTGTTACGTCAGGGATAGGAAACTTGTCATCAACAGTTTTTTCGTTTAAGCGACGTTAATCGATTACCATTCGGAATTTTTGTTTCCCGGAAGCGTCTAGTTTTTTAGGGACCGTCCATATTGGGGATGACCATGGAGAATAGGATGGCTGTATTATAGTATCATTTAATAATTTAGCGACTTCGTTTTCAATTTCCTTTTTATAAATTTCTGGATATTTATAATTTCTAGAATAGATAGGTATTTCATCGGTTGTTCTGATTCTATGTTTAATCTTACTTGTAAAAGTTAGTTTTTCATTTTCCTTGGGAATTAGGTCTTGAAATTTATCTAATAATTTTATCAAAGCTTCTTTTTCTTCGTCATTCAAATATTCAGTTGGAATGTTTACATTTTTTATTGATTCAATATTAAATACGGAGTGTTTTGATTTTTGATCGAAATATTGAAATTTATGTTTATATCTAGATAACATTGTTACAGTATCTGTTTGTAAATTTATTTGGGCGTTTAATATTTTTAAAGCATTAATTCCTAATAATACATGGAAGCTAGAATGAAAGTTATACAAATAACATTTTAAGCTTTTATCTTTGTACTTAATAAAGGTATACTCTTCACCTTTTGATTCTCCGTTCATAGTATTGACAGTAAAATTTTCTTTGAATATTTTAAATTTTGATTTATTTTTATAAACAGAGTCCCTATTAATAAAATTTTGACATGAACCGGTGTCGATTAAAATATAAAGATCTTGTAATTTAATATACGGTAAATGACTTATCATATTTATAGTTAAGGATTCAAGTTTGTTTCTGAATCTATAGGAAAATTTACATTTTCGTTACTTTGGTTGTGAATTTCAAAATCATGATCGTTTAATATTTCTTCATTTTCAGAATCAAATTCTTGATTTTGTTCCGCGTTTAATAATTCTTCTGAAATGAATGTTGGTCTTGATTGTGGGATAAAATTATTATTTGGTCTCGGTCTATACGTTCTAGTTGTTATGGACATGGGTGTTGGTTTGTATGCAGGTTTGACTTGTACCGGTTGTCTTGGAAATTGAGATTGTTGTGGATTTGGGAATCTCAACATTGGTGACTGGTGTTGTTTATAATTATTTACAGGTGGTTGATTTTGTCTGACACGAGTCGTAGGTGTTTGATACTGGGTTTGAGTTTTTACGTATTGTAAGTCGTTCGTAATCAAATTAGAAATTTCACCTAATGTACTCGGGTGTCTACCACTTAATTGCGAACGATATGGTTCTTTACAATTTTTGATAAAAGATTGGGTTGCAAATTGCTGTCCAAAATCGTACATAGTTTTAATTTCATTTGCTTGTAAATCTAATTCTACCTTGCTCTTGAATAATAAGAATAATTCGACATATTTTTTATGAAAGTCTAATATTGATTCATTAGTCTGTTTTAATTCACAAATTTCCATTAATAATGTGGCTGGATTTCTCTTATCGCCATAATTTTGAGTTAAAGGTAATTTTATTTCTCTCCATGAATTTAGACTTGCTCCTGATAAAAGTTCTTTCGCATGCCCAATAATTTTCTTTTTAATAGTGAGTAAAATTAATCTTCTGGTAATTTCAGAAGGATTGATTGATAATTTCAATAACTTCTTCAGTGGAAGTTATAAAGTCATTTAGTGTTTTGACATTTCCGTCATATGCAGGAATAATGTCTAAGAATGTTAACACTTCTTTGTTTAAGTGAGTGAATACATTGGGTTCTGGATTCATTTCGAATCTATTTTATTTTAATACTAATATTATCGTTTAATATTGTAAACGCTACAAAAATTCAATTATTTAAATTATTTACCTTACAGTAGTAAGAAAAGAATTGCGATCTTCATTCGCATATATGCAATTTTCATTTGCAGTTTTTACTGGTGTGTTGATGGACTCTGGCTCTGACTCAGGCGACGGCACGGGTCTCGTAGCACCAGGAGATGTAGTTGGCTGGATGAGGAGATGCTTGCTCTGGCTGAACGACGGCACTGATCTTCTTCACTCACACTATATTGCCCTTTTTTACTTCACTACACTTAACTTCATAGGATCGCTGCAAATTAACAGTTGAAACCGACGACTAAGTTGTTTTAACGGATTTAACACTATTTTTGTGTTTCCGACAAAATAGCCATTTGCTTATCCTACCGACTGCGCCAATTAGGATTTATACTCAAAGAAATCCTTTTTTAAAAAGTTTATTTTAATTAAAAAATGAACAAAGGGTTATACATAAGTCATACAACGTACTTAACTTCAGCCTTCAAGCTACAATCTAATGGTTACAATGATAGCAGGCTCTTTTATAGACTAATTACAATATTCAGCACTTCTTTATCGGAAGATGATGAAATGTGGTGCAATCAAGGAGTGTCTCTATATAATTTACACGTAAAATCTAAAACTAATATAACATAGTTCATTTTTCGGGACGAAATGTAGCTCTCTATCTCCATTTGTAATTCTTGTTCACACGTCCACATATCTTCTTCAGCCGTCGCTACAACCATACATCACAAAACTTTATAAATACTTATTCTCTTTCTTTATACATATTCTCATAACTATTAATTTTTATGGCTGTTATAGCATGAACAAGTGATTTTGCGAGCAGTCGACTAGCAAGTCCTTTATCTCTATCAATCGTTTAGGAATTATTTTAGATAAAAATACTTCAATTATGCGCATTTTTATTTTGAAATATTTTTCTCCAAAATATTCCGTAAACGATAGAGATAAAACAGTGCTAGTCATCTAATCGCTAATTCTCCTTTATCAGAAACCCATTGCTTTCGCATGTGATACGGAAGTCTGTTCTCTCGTATATATTTATCTTTAGTTATTATCACCTAGCAACAACAACAACAACAAATAAATATTAATTTTAATAATAGTAATTATATATTATTTAAAAACCATAGTAATATTATACATACGTATATTACGAGTGAACGAGTGTATACGAATTATATTGTAATATTACGTAATTTATACGAATAATTTGAGTACAAGATGGTGTCTTGGAAAGATTGTCTGCTGGAACTAGATTTCTACGTGGACCTCGCCATTGTTATTGGCGCAGGGGTCCACGTAGCTTATGGGGCTTATGGGAGATTGGAGTGGAGGTACGCGGCACCGGGACTCTGGGGTGATCATCCGTTGCCGGTACCTCCACTCAGGCGTAATAGGCGTCGTGGATAAAATTTTGAATCTCAATCTTTCTAGGATTTTACTCAAAATTATTCACAAGTATTTCTCATTCACTCGGTGACTACGGTGACCCCCTCAAAATTCTCAATTCACATAAAGACTAGTAGTAATACAGAAATAATGTCCTGGTGTATTAAATTACACCTCATGGATGTGATTGTGGGCTACACATGACATTAACCTATAAACGGTTGTAATTGTCGTTAGAGTGTAGATGCTACTAATGAATGTGTATTGATAACGGGGGGTATGGGGTGCAATTCTAGCACGCCTCCTCGTGGTGCACCCTGGGTAACGCTAAATTGCTAGAAAATAATAATAATAATAATAATAATAATAATAATAAATGTTACCCATGTATAACAGAAACTATTAAATGGGTTTTTCTAAGAGTCCTTTGACAACAATAACATGAAAATCTCCAAAAATGAGACACACTAGAATCTACGCTCATCTACTAACTTCCCATCATAAGACATATTGTCTACCAAACCTAACCTTGGAAATAACAGAATGAAAATTTGAAGTAGATACCTAGTAAAAATTCAAAATTATCAGTAACCTTTTGGCATCATAATATAATTTTTTCATATTAAATTATATTTATAATTTTGTGAAGAGTATGAATTAATATTTCTAGTCTAGAAAGGAAAGGCAAGGTAAAGATACAGTGAAAGTGGACGATAGTGATCGTACTCTAGAGCAGGAAATCGCAGATAAAGGTTTGACACCTGAAAAATATGCTAATTATATAGATGACGTCAAATTTAGTTACCATAGCTATACGAATTAAAGTACTCGCAAATGCACCGGTAGTTGACACTTTAAGATATTAAAATGTGTAATGATTTATGGTTTTGTTTGTATTTAACCATGTTTTTTTCTTTTTATTTCGATTTCGATGTAATTTTTGATAATCAATTATTGTACCCTGAAAACAGTAAATTATATTTTTAAATGAACTGTATATCACTTATTCATTACAAAACTTTCTAAGTTAGGTTAAATTTCACAGGTGACATTTTTTTTTTACCAAGACCGTGGCCACGCTACATCGCTAGCTAGCCATCCAGCCAGCCAGTGTTACCACACCACTAAATTAGTGTAACCAGAATTAGTTATTTTTGTTACACAATAGGTGGGTATTTTAAGATAATATTTGTATTTATAAGGTCATAAAACAAAATGATACGTTCTTTTTTATAAAAATTAGAATTTATTACTTCATATTAAGAATTTTTGGAAGTCATTTCGACTGAAGTTGACCGAAAGTATAATAAAATTATGACCTGGAATAATCTCTGTCAGAGGTGATATGACGTATTTTTTTTTATTTTTGATTGATTGTTTATAATAAAAATGTATTATTTGTAAGTGAATCAACACTTAAGATTTTGATTAACGAAATATAGTTCTGATTTGTGTTGTGTATGTAGGATGTTATGTTAGCTACAGTAATTCCTTTTGGAGTTATATTTAAGGTTTTCCCCCTGTAGATAGTAATAAAACGTATAGTTCCTATAAACTATTATACCAAGTGAGGCCTCGTGGTCATGATGCTATAGGATTCACTTCTTATGTTAAGGATTACAAGTTCAAATCCAACAAATTCATTTATTTTGTATTTATTTTTTTGTTATAATTTTAAATATATATCAATACGAATATAGCCATATTAATCTGTAATAAAAATTTATATAAAAAAATGAACAACAACGATATTAATGTAAATTGAAACAGTGATATTTTTATAATATTAATTTTATAGAATATTAAAATAGTAAAATTGTGTTAAGAAATTACTTTACTAAAATAAAACTTTAAAGAATTAAATTTCTCTAATATTTATGATATTTCGATCATGTTTCACATCCAGTAAATGGTACTTATACCTACACCTTATACAAGGAGCGCATTGCGTATCTTTACAATTTACGAAACGAAGTACATTTTCAAATGTTTGTCGAAGACTATATTATTACTTAATTATAATTTATTGTTGTACACTTATGTAACGAAATTATAATTAATAATATACAAGTATTTTTATTTTTAAATACCTACAATATACACGGTAAAATCTAAAACTAATATAACATAGTTCATTTGTCGGGAGGTACTGTAGCTCTCTATCTCCATTTGTAATTCTTGTTCACATATCCACATATCTTCTCCAGTCGTCGATACAACCACATCACAAAACTTTATAAATACTTATTCTCTTTCTTTATACATATTCTCATAACTATTAATTTTTATGGCTGTTATAGCATGAACAAGTGATTAAAGTTGATTTGCGAGCAGTCGACTAGCAGTCCTTCATCTTTATCAATCGTTTAGGAATTATTTTAGATAAAAATACTTCAATCATGCGCATTTTTATTTTGAAGTATTTTTCTCCAAAATATTCCATAAACGATAGAGATAAAACAGTGCTAGTCATATAATCGCTAATTCTCCTTTATCAGAAACCCATTGCTTTCGCATGTGATACGGAAGTCTGTTCTCTCGTATATATTTATCTTTAGTTATTATCACCTAGCAACAACAACAACAAATAAATATTAATTTTAATAATAGTAATTATACATTATTTAAAAACCATAGTAATATTATACATACGTATATTACGAGTGAACGAGTGTATACGAATTATATTGTAATATTACGTAATTTATCCGAATAATTTGAGTACAAGATGGTATCTTGGAAAGATTGTCTGCTGGGACTAGATTTCTACATGGACCTCGCCATTGTTATTGGCGCAGGGGTCCACGTAGCTTATGGGGCTTATGGGAGATTGGAGTGGAGGTACGCGGCACCGGGACTCTGGCCTGATAATCCGTTGCCGTTACCTCCACTCAGATATCTTCGGCGTCATGGATAAAATTTTGAATCTCAATCTTTCTAAGATTTTACTCAAAATTAGTATCAAGTATTTCTCATTCACTCTTACGGTGACCCCCTCAAAATTCTCAATTCACATAAAGACTAGTAGTAATACAGAAATAATGTCCTGGTGTATTAAGTTATACCTCATGGATGTGATTGTGGGCTACACATGACATCAACCTATAAACGGTTGTAATTGTCGTTAGAGTGTAGATGCTACTAATGAATGTGTATTGATAACGGGGGGTATGGGGTGCAATTCTAGCACGCCTCCTCGTGGTGCACCCTGGGTAACGCTAAAGTGCTAGAAAATAATAATAATAATAATAATAATAATAATAATAATAAAAAAAATGTTACCCATGTATAACAGAAACTATTAAATGGGCTTTTCTAAGAGTCCTTTGACAACAATAACATGAAAATCTCCAAAAATGAGGCACACTAGAATCTACGCTCATCTACTAACTTCCCATCATAAGACATATTGTCTACCAAACCTAACCTTGGAAATAACAGAATGAAAATTTGAAGTAGATACCTAGTAAAAATTCAAAATTATCGGTAACAAAAATTGTTCTGGTTCATTTGACCGAAGAACAATAATTTCGATACGTATTGTTTACATATTATTTGAAGTTTTGGCATCATAATATAATTTTTTCATATTAAATTATATTTATAATTTTGTGAAGAGTATGAATTAATATTTCTAGTCTAGAAAGGAAAGGCAAGGTAAAGATACAGTGAAAGTGAACGATAGTGATCGTACTCTAGAGCAGGAAATCGCAGATAAAGGTTTAACACCTGCAAAATATGCTAATTATATAGATGACGTCAAATTTAGTTACCATAGCTATACGAATTAAAGTACTCACAAATGCACCGGTAGTTGACACTTTAAGATATTAAAATGTGTAATGATTTATGGTTTTGTTTGTATTTAACCATGTTTTTTTTTTATTTAGATTTCGATGTAATTTTTGATAATCAATTATTGTACCCTGAAAACAGTAAATTATATTTTTAAATGAACTGTATATCACTTATTCATTACAAAACTTTCTAAGTTAGGTTAAATTTCACAGGTGACATTTTTTTTTACCAAGACCGTGGCCACGCTACATCGCTAGCTAGCCATCCAGCCAGCCAGTGTTACCACACCACTAAATTAGTGTAACCAGAATTAGTTTTATTACACAATAGGTAGGTATTTTAAGATAATATTTGTATTTATAAGGTCATAAAACAAAATGATACGTTCTTTTTTATAAAAATTAGAATTTATTACTTCATATTAAGAATTTTTGAAAGTCATTTCGACTGAAGTTGACCGAAAGTATAATAAAATTATGACCTGGAATAATCTCTGTCAGAGGTGATATGACGTATTTTTTTTTTCATTGATTGTTTGTAATAAAAATGTATTATTTGCAAGTGAATCAACACTTAAGGTTTTGATTAACGAAATATAGTTCTGATTTGTGTTGTGTATGTAGGATGTTATGTTAGCTACAGTAATTCCTTTTGGAGTTATATTTAAGGTTTGCCCCCTGTAGATAGTAATAAAACGTATAGTTCCTATAAACTATTATAACAAGTGAGGCCTCGTGGTCATGATGCTATAGGATTCACTTCTTATGTTAAGGATTACAAGTTCAAATCCAACAAACAACAAATTCATTTATTTTGTATTTATTTTTTTGTTATAATTTTAAATATATATCAATACGAATATAGCCATATTAATCTGTAATAAAAATTTATATAAAAAAATGAACAACAACGATATTAATGTAAATTGAAACAGTGATATTTTTATAATATTAATTTTATAGAATATTAAAATAGTAAAATTGTGTTAAGAAATTACTTTACTAAAATAAAACTTTAAAGAATTAAATTTCTCTAATATTTATGATATTTCGATCATGTTTCACATCCAGTAAATGGTACTTATACCTACACCTTATACAAGGAGCGCATTGCGTATCTTTACAATTTACGAAACGAAGTACATTTTCAAATGTTTGTCGAAGACTATATTATTACTTAATTATAATTTATTGTTGTACACTTATGTAACGAAATTATAATTAATAATATACAAGTATTTTTATTTTTAAATACCTACAATATACACGGTAAAATCTAAAACTAATATAACATAGTTCATTTGTCGGGAGGTACTGTAGCTCTCTATCTCCATTTGTAATTCTTGTTCACATATCCACATATCTTCTCCAGTCGTCGATACAACCACATCACAAAACTTTATAAATACTTATTCTCTTTCTTTATACATATTCTCATAACTATTAATTTTTATGGCTGTTATAGCATGAACAAGTGATTAAAGTTGATTTGCGAGCAGTCGACTAGCAGTCCTTCATCTTTATCAATCGTTTAGGAATTATTTTAGATAAAAATACTTCAATCATGCGCATTTTTATTTTGAAGTATTTTTCTCCAAAATATTCCATAAACGATAGAGATAAAACAGTGCTAGTCATATAATCGCTAATTCTCCTTTATCAGAAACCCATTGCTTTCGCATGTGATACGGAAGTCTGTTCTCTCGTATATATTTATCTTTAGTTATTATCACCTAGCAACAACAACAACAAATAAATATTAATTTTAATAATAGTAATTATACATTATTTAAAAACCATAGTAATATTATACATACGTATATTACGAGTGAACGAGTGTATACGAATTATATTGTAATATTACGTAATTTATACGAATAATTTGAGTACAAGATGGTATCTTGGAAAGATTGTCTGCTGGGACTAGATTTCTACATGGACCTCGCCATTGTTATTGGCGCAGGGGTCCACGTAGCTTATGGGGCTTATGGGAGATTGGAGTGGAGGTACGCGGCACCGGGACTCTGGCCTGATAATCCGTTGCCGTTACCTCCACTCAGATATCTTCGGCGTCATGGATAAAATTTTGAATCTCAATCTTTCTAAGATTTTACTCAAAATTAGTATCAAGTATTTCTCATTCACTCTTACGGTGACCCCCTCAAAATTCTCAATTCACATAAAGACTAGTAGTAATACAGAAATAATGTCCTGGTGTATTAAGTTATACCTCATGGATGTGATTGTGGGCTACACATGACATCAACCTATAAACGGTTGTAATTGTCGTTAGAGTGTAGATGCTACTAATGAATGTGTATTGATAACGGGGGGTATGGGGTGCAATTCTAGCACGCCTCCTCGTGGTGCACCCTGGGTAACGCTAAAGTGCTAGAAAATAATAATAATAATAATAATAATAATAATAATAATAATAATAATAATAAAAAAAATGTTACCCATGTATAACAGAAACTATTAAATGGGCTTTTCTAAGAGTCCTTTGACAACAATAACATGAAAATCTCCAAAAATGAGGCACACTAGAATCTACGCTCATCTACTAACTTCCCATCATAAGACATATTGTCTACCAAACCTAACCTTGGAAATAACAGAATGAAAATTTGAAGTAGATACCTAGTAAAAATTCAAAATTATCGGTAACAAAAATTGTTCTGGTTCATTTGACCGAAGAACAATAATTTCGATACGTATTGTTTACATATTATTTGAAGTTTTGGCATCATAATATAATTTTTTCATATTAAATTATATTTATAATTTTGTGAAGAGTATGAATTAATATTTCTAGTCTAGAAAGGAAAGGCAAGGTAAAGATACAGTGAAAGTGAACGATAGTGATCGTACTCTAGAGCAGGAAATCGCAGATAAAGGTTTAACACCTGCAAAATATGCTAATTATATAGATGACGTCAAATTTAGTTACCATAGCTATACGAATTAAAGTACTCACAAATGCACCGGTAGTTGACACTTTAAGATATTAAAATGTGTAATGATTTATGGTTTTGTTTGTATTTAACCATGTTTTTTTACCTTCCGTCACCTTTAGGTAAGGAAGGTATTGTCTTTGGTCAAAAAATTCGGTGGTGAATTTTTGATGAATAAGCACGTTTTAGGGTCCCTAGAACACGATTTTACTATTTTTACGATGATGTCTGTATGTGTGTGTGTTTGTGTGTATGTGTGTCTGTGTGTGTGTGTGTAACAAAATTTTCGTCTACGATAACTTCCATACTACAATTTAAAAAATTATAATTCTTTCGTATTCCTCTTCGTTACATCCATGTGAAGAGCTGATTAGATTTTGGTTAGAATTGGTCAACCGGAAGTACCCTCATTTGAAGATTTTAACAGTTTTTCTTGAAAAAACGATGTTAAATATCATTTTTTCACATTTGATGTTATTATAAATATTAAAGAATATTTTATTCTCTATGCGATTTGAATGCATTTTATATTTCATATTAAATGAATAAAGAGTTAAAAAATTATAAAGAAATTAAATATCATATATTAGCTAGCTATTCTATAACTCTGGAAACAGCTGATGTATTAAGAAAATTCTGATTGAAAGGTGTCAATGTCAAGTGCAGTTGACAGTATTATAATTTTACTGGAAATATAGGATCTTTTGTTTTCTGTATGGAATTTGTATAAAATACATACAACTGCCTTAAGGTAATGTACAAGAAATAGAATCTTTTGCAAGGAACTTTCTGTATGACATTTATACAAAATACATAGAAATGACGGAAGGTAATGTGCTGGCCACATCAGATTTTTTTTATTTAGATTTCGATGTAATTTTTGATAATCAATTATTGTACCCTGAAAACAGTAAATTATATTTTTAAATGAACTGTATATCACTTATTCATTACAAAACTTTCTAAGTTAGGTTAAATTTCACAGGTGACATTTTTTTTTACCAAGACCGTGGCCACGCTACATCGCTAGCTAGCCATCCAGCCAGCCAGTGTTACCACACCACTAAATTAGTGTAACCAGAATTAGTTTTATTACACAATAGGTAGGTATTTTAAGATAATATTTGTATTTATAAGGTCATAAAACAAAATGATACGTTCTTTTTTATAAAAATTAGAATTTATTACTTCATATTAAGAATTTTTGAAAGTCATTTCGACTGAAGTTGACCGAAAGTATAATAAAATTATGACCTGGAATAATCTCTGTCAGAGGTGATATGACGTATTTTTTTTTTCATTGATTGTTTGTAATAAAAATGTATTATTTGCAAGTGAATCAACACTTAAGGTTTTGATTAACGAAATATAGTTCTGATTTGTGTTGTGTATGTAGGATGTTATGTTAGCTACAGTAATTCCTTTTGGAGTTATATTTAAGGTTTGCCCCCTGTAGATAGTAATAAAACGTATAGTTCCTATAAACTATTATAACAAGTGAGGCCTCGTGGTCATGATGCTATAGGATTCACTTCTTATGTTAAGGATTACAAGTTCAAATCCAACAAACAACAAATTCATTTATTTTGTATTTATTTTTTTGTTATAATTTTAAATATATATCAATACGAATATAGCCATATTAATCTGTAATAAAAATTTATATAAAAAATGAACAACAACAATATTAATGTAAATTGAAACAGTGATATTTTTATAATATTAATTTTATAGAATATAAAAATAGTAAAATTGTGTTAAGAAATTACTTTACTAAAATAAAACTTTAAAGAATTAAATTTCTCTAATATTTATGATATTTCGATCATGTTTCACATCCAGTAAATGGTACTTATACCTACACCTTATACAAGGAGCGCATTGCGTATCTTTACAATTTACGAAACGAAGTACATTTTCAAATGTTTGTCGAAGACTATATTATTACTTAATTATAATTTATTGTTGTACACTTATGTAACGAAATTATAATTGATAATATACAATTATTTTTATTTTTAAATACCTACAATATACACGGTAAAATCTAAAACTAATATAACATAGTTCATTTGTCGGGAGGTACTGTAGCTCTCTATCTCCATTTGTAATTCTTGTTCACATATCCACATATCTTCTCCAGCCGTCGCTACAACCACATCACAAAACTTTATAAATACTTATTCTCTTTCTTTATACATATTCTCATAACTATTAATTTTTATGGCTGTTATAGCATGAACAAGTGATTAAAGTTGATTTGCGAGCAGTCGACTAGCAGTCCTTTATCTTTATCAATCGTTTAGGAATTATTTTAGATAAAAATACTTCAATTATGCGCATTTTTATTTTGACAGAGAATATTCCAGGTCATAATTTTATTATACTTTCGGGCAACTTCAGTCGAAATGACTTTCAAAAATTCTTAATATGAAGTAATAAATTCTAATTTTTATAAAAAAGAACGTATCATTTTGTTTTATGACCTTATAAATACAAATATTATCTTAAAATACCTGCCTATTGTGTAATAAAAATAACTAATTCTGGTTACACTAATTTAGTGGTGTGGTAACACTGGCTGGCTGGATGGCTAGCTAGCGATGTAGCGTGGCCACGGTCTTGGTAAAAAAAAATGTCAGCTGTGAAATTTAACCTAACTTAGAAAGTTTTGTAATGAATAAGTGATATACAGTTCATTTAAAAATATAATTTACTGTTTTCAGGGTACAATAATTGATTATCAAAAATTACATCGAAATCGAAATAAAAAAAAACATGGTTAAATACAAACAAAACCATAAATCATTAAACATTTTAATATCTTAAAGTGTCAACTACCGGTGCATTTGCGAGTACTTTAATTCGTATAGCTATGGTAACTAAATTTGACGTCATCTATATAATTAGCATATTTTTCAGGTGTTAAACCTTTATCTGCGATTTCCTGCTCTAGAGTACGATCACTATCGTCCACTTTCACTGTATCTTTACCTTGCCTTTCCTTTCTAGACTAGAAATATTAATTCATACTCTTCACAAAATTATAAATATAATTTAATATGAAAAAATTATATTATGATGCCAAAACTTCAAATAATATGTAAACAATACGTATCGAAATTATTGTTCTTCGGTCAAATGAACCAGAACAATTTTTGTTACCGATAATTTTGAATTTTTACTAGGTATCTACTTCAAATTTTCATTCTGTTATTTCCAAGGTTAGGTTTGGTAGACAATATGTCTTATGATGGGAAGTTAGTAGATGAGCGTAGATTCTATTGTGCCTCATTTTTGGAGATTTTCATGTTATTGTTGTCAAAGGACTCTTAGAAAAGCCCATTTAATAGTTTCTGTTATACATGGGTAACATTTTTATTATTATTATTATTATTATTATTATTATTTTCTAGCACTTTAGCGTTACCCAGGGTGCACCACGAGGAGGCGTGCTAGAATTGCACCCCATACCCCCCGTTATCAATACACATTCATTAGTAGCATCTACACTCTAACGACAATTACAACCGTTTATAAGTTGATGTCATGGGTAGCCCACAATCACATCCATGAGGTATAACTTAATACACCAGGACATTATTTCTGTATTACTACTAGTCTTTATGTGAATTGAGAATTTTGAGGGGGTCACCGTAAGAGTGAATGAGAAATACTTGATAATAATTTTGAGTAAAATCTTAGAAAGATTGAGATTCAAAATTTTATCCATGACGCCGAAGATATCTGAGTGGAGGTAACGGCAACGGATTATCAGGCCAGAGTCCCGGTGCCGCGTACCTCCACTCCAATCTCCCATAAGCCCCATAAGCTACGTGGACCCCTGCGCCAATAACAATGGCGAGGTCCACGTAGAAATCTAGTCCCAGCAGACAATCTTTCCAAGATACCATCTTGTACTCAAATTATTCGTATAAATTACGTAATATTACAATATAATTCGTATACACTCGTTCACTCGTAATATATAATAATAATAATAATAATAATAATAATAATAATAATAATAATAATAATAATAATAATAATAATAATAATAATAATAATAATAATAATAATAATAATAATAATAATAATAATAATAATAATAATAATAATAATAATAATAATAATAATAATAATAATAATAATAATAATAATAATAATAATAATAATAATAATAATAATAATAATAATAATAATAATAATAATAATAATAATAATAATAATAATAATAATAATAATAATAATAATAATAATAATAATAATAATAATAATAATAATAATAATAATAATAATAATAATAATAATAATAATAATAATAATAATAATAATAATAATAATAATAATAATAATAATAATAATAATAATAATAATAATAATAATAATAATAATAATAATAATAATAATAATAATAATAATAATAATAATAATAATAATAATAATAATAATAATAATAATAATAATAATAATAATAATAATAATAATAATAATAATAATAATAATAATAATAATAATAATAATAATAATAATAATAATAATAATAATAATAATAATAATAATAATAATAATAATAATAATAATAATAATAATAATAATAATAATAATAATAATAATAATAATAATAATAATAATAATAATAATAATAATAATAATAATAATAATAATAATAATAATAATAATAATAATAATAATAATAATAATAATAATAATAATAATAATAATAATAATAATAATAATAATAATAATAATAATAATAATAATAATAATAATAATAATAATAATAATAATAATAATAATAATAATAATAATAATAATAATAATAATAATAATAATAATAATAATAATAATAATAATAATAATATATATATTTCGTATGAAAGAAAGACAGTACAAATAAATTCGATAAAATAATACATGAAGAATAAGAAAAAAAAAAAAAAAAAAAAAAAAACAATACAAATTAAATATTTTTGATTTTTACTATCCAATTTAGTGCATCTTCCGTCAATAGGTGAAGTTCGGCGAAACCTTGCTGAAATTTAGATAAGGGACATTCTTCAACTATATGCTGAATTGTTTCTCTTTCTGCTCCACAATCACAATTTGGACTATCGCGTATTTTCCAGTGATATAACATATTATTACATTTTCCATGGCATGTACGAAACCGATTAAGCTTACACCAAATAGCCCTTGGCTGATCTAAACCTGTTACTTCTTTTGTGGGATCTGAAATTAAATTTTTATTTGGAATATCGGCTGCCTGCCAAGCAATCTTCCAATGTTCTGAAGTGCAGAAAGGTGCATTAAGAAATTCTTCATTCCAAAATGGTTTACGAGATTTTAGTCTGTTAGATGGTAAATTCTCTAAATCTTTTGTAATCGAAAACATATCAGGTGAATTTTGAAATTTATCCCAAAAACGTTTAGTAAAGTAGTTTCTTCTAATATC
This sequence comes from Harpalus rubripes, assembly GCA_963082715.1. NCBI lineage: Eukaryota > Metazoa > Arthropoda > Insecta > Coleoptera > Carabidae > Harpalus > Harpalus rubripes. The sequence continues at coordinate 22,353,501 of OY720461.1, forward strand.
ATATGGTGCGATATGTGCTAAAACATGTAGCCATGGTATAGGAGTTGATTTAATTGTACCAGTTATTATCCGTAGCGTAGTATTTAATTGTGCATCTACCTGCTTTACATGAGCACTGTTCTTCCAGACTGGACAACAATATTCTGCTGCAGAATATACCAGAGCTAGTCCTGTAATTCGTAATGTATGCCCATTAGCTCCCCAACTGGAGCCGGCAAGTTTTAATAAAATATTATTACGCGTTTTCAGTTTTAATCTCAATTTTTCAATGTGGTATTTATATGTGAGAGAGGTATCTAAGGTTACGCCAAGATATTTTGGAGAAAAATTGTGGTTTAATATGGAACCATTAAAATTTACTTTAAGTTTATTATTTTTTAGATTATTTGCAAGATGAAAACAACAAATTTCTGTCTTTTGGGGGTTAGGACATAATCGCCACTTTGTTAAATAAATGCTTAGAGCTTCTAAATCCTTTGTAATAATTTTTTCTAGTTCTTCAAAATTTTTGTGTTGAGTCGCCAGTGCAATGTCGTCTGCATAAATAAATTTTCGAGAAACGGTGACAGGTAAATCACTAATATATAAATTAAACAAAATTGGTGATAAGACGGATCCTTGAGGAAGCCCATTGTTTAAATTTCGAAATTTACTACTCTTGTTTTCAATGAAAACCCTGAATTTTCGGTTTGACAGCATGTCTTCTAAAAGTGATACCAAACTTCCACATGGCAAAACATTATATAATTTATGTATTAGACCATCTTTCCACACAGTGTCGTAAGCTGCTGTTAGGTCAACGAAAACTACTCCAGTTTTTAAACGTTTCTGGAAGCCAGCTTCGATATGTGAAGTTAAAGCCAATACTTGGTCACAACAGTTTTTGCCTGGTCTAAACCCTGCTTGTTCTATTGGAAGTTTCTCTTCAATTATTGGTAAAATTCTATTGTAAATAAGTTTTTCTAGAAACTTAAAACAAACACTAACAAGAGAAATCGGTCTATAACTTGATGGCTCATCAGCTGGTTTTCCAGGCTTGAGAATAGCTATAACTTTAGTTTTCTTGAATTCTGCCGGGATCTTACCTTTGTCGAGTATATCATTATAAAATTTTTTTAGCCAGTTTAAAGCAAGGGGGCCTAGGTTTTTGATAAATTCATAATAAATTCCGTCAAAACCCGCTGCTTTTCGGTTCTTCAAAGATTTAATAACCACTAAAATTTCTTCCAGACTAAAAGGTTGGTATAATTCTTTCGATGTTGAAGCTAATTTTCTTTGTTTTTGAAGTTTTCGTTTCATATTTCTAATTTCATTTTTCTTTAATTTTACGGAATCTGATATACTAACCAGTCTATTAGCTATTGCGTTTGGACTAATATCTATTTTTTGTTTTATCGGATCATTTGCTGCACCTAGTTTTCTGAGTAAAGACCAACTGCTACGGCTTGAATGAGTAAAATTCATGTTTATCATTAATTCATCCCATTTTTCTTTTCTTGAATTATTGATTGAATTCAAAAGTTCATCTGCTATTTCTGAATTTGGTTCCTTCTGATATTTTTCATATAAATTTTTGGTAGTATTATTCCAACATGGTGTATATTCTTTATGGTAGCCTCTAGGGATCGTTCTTTTTGCGACACTTTTTATAACACCTACAAACCTCTGAAAATTTTTGATATTAGATGGAATCCAACGGAGATTTTGATCTACTTGACTTGTAAATTTTGTCCAATTTGCTTTCTGAAAATTCCAACGTGGCTTTGGGATTGAATTAATTAATGGAATATTTATCCCTATATTAACCGATACTGGTCTATGTTGACTATGTGGAAAATTATTTAGAACTGAGCGGAATGCTTGTAATGGTTCATTGCTTAAGTTTCTTGATACAAAACATAAATCCGGGTTATAATCTTTACACCACCTAGCAGAATGGAAGCTTTTCTTATCTTTGGCATCAAAAACGAGATGTAAATTATTTATTTCTGCCCATGTTTGTAGCAATTCACCATTTTCATCATTATCAGAATATCCCCATAAAGTATTATGGCAGTTGAAATCCCCAATAAAAACTGCTGGATGATGAAATTTCAAATTAATTGTTACTGGCCATTTAATGTTGGGTGGTTTGTAAATATTAATAATGTGAGTGTCGTCAATTTTGATATTTATTACGTGTACATCATTTACAATCATTTTCTCTATTATTTTGTAATTCTGAATATTATTTTTGACGTAAGTTGCTAAACCATATTTATTGTGGCACAAATAATCTACAAGTATATATCCATTTATAACTCCTCTTGTTTGTTGTTGTTCTTTATTACTTATATGGGTTTCTTGTAGAACAAGAACGTCAAACTCCATATTTTTGGCAATTCTTTCTAAATATTCACATTTGTCCTTTGAAATTCCCTCTATATTCAGTTGACAAATTTTGATTGTGGGTCCAATAGTTCTAAAATTATCTTTATTTTTATTTTTCGAAATTATATTGCAACTGTCATTTGACCGGGAGGATCTTGAAGATCTAGTTCGGTCTTCGGGGCGACGATTATTGCAGACTACATTTTTATATAGTCCGGGATGGGCCATTATATGAAGGCTACCGTCATCCATCAATTAAAACGCTTTAAAACATTAATTTATGATAGAATTGTGATATGACATATGTCAAATGTCACGCGTTTTTTTTTTTTTTTTAATAATAATAATAATAATAATAATAATAATAATAATAATAATAATAATAATAATAATAATAATAATAATAATAATAATAATAATAATAATAATAATAATAATAATAATAATAATAATAATAATAATAATAATAATAATAATAATAATAATAATAATAATAATAATAATAATAATAATAATAATAATAATAATAATAATAATAATAATAATAATAATAATAATAATAATAATAATAATAATAATAATAATAATAATAATAATAATAATAATAATAATAATAATAATAATAATAATAATAATAATAATAATAATAATAATAATAATAATAATAATAATAATAATAATAATAATAATAATAATAATAATAATAATAATAATAATAATAATAATAATAATAATAATAATAATAATAATAATAATAATAATAATAATAATAATAATAATAATAATAATAATAATAATAATAATAATAATAATAATAATAATATACTTTATTGAGTAAGAGACCCAATGGCGAGGTTCAGCCAAGGCTGATCTTCCACCTAACCAATTTACATTACAATACAATGAAATAAAAATATAAGCGAATAAATACAACAATCAATCCGAGAAACGGAAAGAGAGAGAGAGAAAAAAAACAGTAACGTATAAATAGGTACAGTTATAATCTATAATAATTGACATTTAATAGGCAAAGAAATCATTTGCTAACAAGATATATTCATAAACAATGTTTGTAATAGATTTGTACATGGTTTTTAAAAGTACTATAATGTAGAGATTTTAAATTTTTAGGAATATTGTTATACAATGTAGGAGCTAAATAAGAAAAAGAACTTTTAAATTTTGTTTTATTAAATGATGGTAGTGAATACAATTCATTGTCACGTAGGTTGTAATTATTGTTTTTTGATACAAGCTTATCGCACAAATATTTTGGACATCCCGAAGTCTTTATTTTATGTATTAGACAAAGAAATAGTATTTTTAAGCGATCTTCAATCACATTTAAATTAGCTGCAACACGGTACTGAGAAATATGGTCAAATTTCCGAACGCCGGAAACATAGCTATTTTGGAAAAGGTTTATTTTCTGCTTATCACTTTTACTCAAGTTAGGTATATAAACACAAGCACAATATTCTAACACAGGAAATATCAACGAGTTGACAAGACGAAGCTTTATCTCTGATGAAATTAAATTACGATATTGGTATAACATTTTGAGCTTAAGTTTAGCAGAAATTAATTTTTTTGATAAGTGTTCTCGAAACGAAAGATTTTCATCAAAATGCATACCCAAAGTATTGACCACAGTACTCCGTGGCAACGTTGTACCGTTAAGAAGAACTATAGGCGTTTCATTTGTGCCATGTACGAGTAGAGAAGATTTATTAGCATTAATTGACAGCCCGTTATTTGTTACCCAAGTAGAAAAGTTTTGAAGGTCAGCGTTTAAATGCTTTAAATTATTATGAATTTCGCTCTTATTTATTGTCGCTATAATCTGGGTGTCATCTGCATATGAATGCGCAGTGCAAGATTTTAATGTGCTTGGTAAATCGCTAACATACAATAAATAGAGCAGTGGACCTAAAATAGATCCTTGTGGAACTCCTCGGGTTGATGGGAATATTCTAGAATAAACTGAATGAGAGTTTGAGTTCATTGCAATTTTAAAATTCCTATTCAATAAATAACTCGAACACCACTGTAACGCACTCCAGCCAAACCTATAATATTTCAACTTTGCTAATAACAAATTATGATCTACCATGTCAAAAGCCTTAGAAAAATCTATCTGAATTAGAAGCGTCACTTTTGAATTATCAAAATTTCTAATCATATCATCAACGATATTTAGTAGACATGTGTTCGTACTGTGACCCTTTCTGAATCCAGACTGAGTATGTGGTAAAATGTTTTTATCTTGTATATAGTTAGCAATTTGTTGACAACATATTTTCTCTAAGACTTTTGACATGGTAGGTAAAATACTAATAGGATGTAAGTCGTCAAATGATGCTGCAGTATCTTTTTTAGGGATAGGTTTAACGATTGCCATTTTCCAAATATCTGGGACAATTCCATCCACAATACTAATATTAATTACGTGAGTAATGTGATCAATAACCTTGGGCATGATTATATTTAACATTTTAAGGGAAATACCATCTGTACCTACTAGACTTAAGCGATTGAATTACTTTTATCACTTCCTCTTTATCCACACAACTAAAATTGAAATAATCTGTGGTGTTATTATTTTGATAAAAATTGTTGTTGAAGTAGTCCAAAGTTTGTGAGTTAATACTCGTATCATTGACCTTTTCGATGGTATATTTACCATATTTATCCGGTTCCAATAGAACTTCTGGCAATTCAATTTTATTTTCATTTTTAACTCCTACACGTTTTAAATTATTCCACAGCTCCTTGGAATTATTTATATTTTGATTATTATTGTATTCAAAAAAGGCTTTCTTTTCGCGACGAATTGCAGATGTTGTTAAATTTCTAAGTTCTTTGTACAGTTGTAATTTAGCGTCTGTTTTGAATTGTTTATACTGCACTAATGCTTTATCTCTTTTTGCTTGCATTATCCTAATGACTGGTGTAATCCAAGGACTGTATTTTTTATTAATCCTTACCGTCTTTATAGGAGCATGCTGATCAAATAGGGAAATAATATTATTATTTAAATAGTCCAATTTGTCTTTAACATTAGTTAAAGAGAAAATAAAGTTCCAGTCTATTTGATCACAGTCCTCATAAAAGCAATGCAGATCAAAATTTTTAAAATCTCTATATGTTATAGTCTTTGGTATGATACTACTTTTAGGAAAGTGTAAGATACTATAAACACAGTCGTGATCAGATATGTTGCTAGCATCTAGTATTCCTGAATCCACACATATATTCTTATCAGATATAAGAATTATATCTAGAAGAGTTTTTGAAATTCTTCTAGTAGGCTGAGTTATAATTTGATGCATTCTATTATTAACTATTATATCTGATACAAATTTTGATTTATAATTATTAGAGAGCATGTCTACATTTATGTCTCCAGCGCAGATTACATAATCATATAAAGAGATGAATTCAGTTAATACTGTATCAAGCACTTGGAGATCTTTATAAAATCTTTCATTTGGGTTGTATATTACACCAAAACAAATTGTATGCTTATTAAGAGTACACTTTATCCACAAATGCTCTACATTATTGACAGTGTTCGTAAAAGTAGTATCTAACATTGAAAAAGCGATGCTGTCGCGAACGTAAAAAGCCACTCCTCCGCCACGCTGATTATTTGATCTTGGCAAGCTTACTAGTTTATAACCATGTATATTAAATAGATGCGAAGGGGAGTTATCGCTAATCCACGTTTCACTCACCGCGACAATATCGAAATTTTGTTCGAATATTAAATCTATCACATCTAAAAAACATGAATTCAGAGATGTAACATTTATTTGCGCAAATGTAAACATGTTATTTCCGAGGACATTGACCGCGTTGTTATTAACCATTATAAACCAAGAATTACGATTCTATACAAAGACGAATAGCTGATAGTAAAATTTACTTTAGCATTGAAAGAACACCAAGGTCTTTGATAAAGTGCGTTTTAGAAGAATCGCTCTTCTTTGCATAAATTTTGCAATTTTTTGTCCAAATGTATTTGTATTCTTTCGGTTTCAAAACTTCTCGCGCCTTTTTGTATAATAAATTGTTGAAAGGAGTCAAATGTTCATTAAAATAAATTTTATTTTCGGGACCTTCAAAGTCCAACGTACGGGTAGTAAGTCCTTTATTTTTCCTCGCGGCTAACAAGAAATTATCTTTTAATGCACGCGATATAAATTTGACGATGATGTTTCTGCTGGATTTGGAGTTTCCGGTAGGAAGCCTATGGGTAGCATCAATGTCACTGTTTTTAATAGTTACACCTACTTTTTGCCCGATATCACAAACTACATTATTTATGTTTTCACCGGGATTTTCGGGGATATTGTCAATAATAATATTGTTTAATTTAGAATATTGTTCTAAATCTTCCACTTTATTGTTTAAATTTTTAATTTCAGTTTTTAAGCTTTCATTTTCTTTTATTATGTGGTCCATAGTTTTAATTTTATCATTTATCACCTTTAAACTCGCTTCAAAATCAGAGATTTTGTTGGAACAAAATGTTACCGATGCTAGTAATGCATCCAATTTAGTATTCATGATATTAAATATTCTCTTTTCAAAGGCATTAAATTGTACTTGCAATTCTGAAGAAGGAACAGTGTCGTCGATGATGTTACAGTCGGCAGGGGACATCTTGGCGTTGGCGGTTCTAGACCTTGTCGGTCGGCACCCACTACATTGCCACACTTCAGCCACACTTGCATATAATTTATATTTTTCGTCACCAATACCCGCACAGGTAGTATGAAATGGAGTAGAACATCCGGAGCACACAACACCAGGATATTTTAAATTAACACCCCGGCGACACGTACCACACTGGCGAGCCATCACGGACAGTTTAATTGTGACTTAAAATAAGTAGGAACTTGTTTAACACAAATTTTGCAGAGAAAGAGCTAATTGCACCAATTTTTGACTTTAAGTCCATTGTACCGTATTTTAAGAAGCAACACTTTAACTCACTACTTCAAACCGAATTTACTGCACAAATTGATATATTTTTCGTAATCATAGGGCGAGAATAAAATAAACAAAATAGTTAAATTGTAGGAGCCGAAAAAAATACGTCTTCCTATCTCTATTGTAAACTATAACTATATACGTATGTATAATATTACTATGGTTTTTAAATAATGTATAATTACTATTATTAAAATTAATATTTATTTGTTGTTGTTGTTGCTAGGTGATAATAACTAAAGATAAATATATACGAGAGAACAGACTTCCGTATCACATGCGAAAGCAATGGGTTTCTGATAAAGGAGAATTAGCGATTATATGACTAGCACTGTTTTATCTCTATCGTTTATGGAATATTTTGGAGAAAAATACTTCAAAATAAAAATGCGCATAATTGAAGTATTTTTATCTAAAATAATTCCTAAACGATTGATAAAGATAAAGGACTGCTAGTCGACTGCTCGCAAATCAACTTTAATCACTTGTTCATGCTATAACAGCCATGAAAATTAATAGTTATATAAATTTATATATATATATATATATATATATATATATATATATATATATATATATATATATATATATATATATATATAATATTTATAAAGTTTTGTGATGTACCTATGGTTGTAGCGACGGCTGGAGAAGATATGTGGACGTGTGAACAAGAATTACAAATGGAGATAGAGAGCTACAGTTCCTCCCGAAAAATGAACTATTTTATATTATATTTAGATTTTACGTGTATATTGTATTTAAAAATAAAAATATTTGTATATTATCAATTATCATTTCGTTACATAAGTGTACAACAATAAATTATATAATTAAGTAATAATATTGTCTTCGACAAACATTTGAAAAAGTACCTACTTCGTTTCGTAAGTTGTAAAGATACGCAATGCGCTCCTTGTATAAGGTGTAGGTAAGTACCATTTACTGGGTGCATGTGAATCATGATCGAAATATCATAAATATTAGAGAAATTTATTTCTTTAAAGTTTTATTTTAGAAAAGTAATTTCTTAACACAATTTTACTATTTTAATATTCTATAAAATTAATATTATGAAAATATCACTGTTTAAATTTACGTTATTGTTGTTGTTGTTCATTGTTTTATATCAATTTTTATTACAGATAAATATGATTATAATCAAATTGATATATATTTAAAATTACAACAAAAAAATAAATACAAAATAAATGAGTTTGTTGTGTGTTGGATTTGAACTTGTAATCCTTAATATAAGAAGTCAATCCTATAGCATCATGGCCACGAGGCCTCGCTTGGTATAATAGCTTATAGGAACTATACTTTTTATTACTATCTACAGGGGGCAATCCTTAAATATAACTCCAAAAGGAATTACTGTAGCTCACATAACATCCTACGTACACAACACAAATCAGAACTAAATTTCGTTAATCAAAATCCTAAGTGTTGATTCACTTACAAGTAATACATTTTTATTACAAACAATCCATGAAAAATAAAAAATTACGTCACATCACCTCTGACTAGGGTTTCACGGGCTTGGCTTGAAGCTTGAAAGCTTGGCTTGGCTTGGTTTGAAAAAGCTTGAAAAATCAAGCCAAGCCTGCCGTTCAAAAAAGCTTGACTTTTCAAGCCAAGCCAAGCTTCGATTCCACCAAGCCCAAGCCAAACCAAGCTTAACATTTAAAAAAGCTTGAATTTTCAAGCCAAACCAAGATTTCGACTCTCAAGTAGCTTGGTTGAAAACAAGCTTTTTCAAGCTTTTCTTAAGAAATGTTGTCAAGGTCGACAAAACCGTAATTTTATGGTTGTGACGTACTTTTTCATTGCTTCGGCACATTTTTGCGAACTTCTAAGAATTGGAGTTTCCAAAAGGACCAGCCTTCATTACCTGCTAGTCCAGTAAGCTTGAAAACTTTGTAAATAGGAAACTATACCCTTCATCATTCTTATTATGAAAAGACAATTTATTTTCTCAATCTGAACCAACTATTCGCACATGTAGTACTCGCACACAATCAAGTATACAAAATAAATTTATAAAATGTTGAAAAAGTTTTATAATCAATATTCATTTAAATTTTAACTAACTTGATTTTAAATACCAAACATTAAGCTTGAACACATAAAATTTATTGCTGGTATTTATTGAAATGCTACAAATAGATAATTATGCTGCAGAATAAAAATTATAAGAAATAATAATATACTCTACACCGCAAGGTAAATTGAGTGACAGACTACATAAATGATGATAATTATTGCATTTTAAAGTTGCATTTTGTACAATGTTTTGTTATTCTGGTATTTCCGAATCACAAAGACGAGACAATTTCTGTTTGTGGATATGTAAATTTATATTCAAAGATTTTCAAAGCTATTTTTATCTCAACCCCTAATGTAGCCCTAATAAACCGACCTTGTCTGTGACAGGTATAATAGACAATAACAAACAAAGAAAGCATTCTCATTTAAATATTACCTTGATACAAGTTTTCATTGTTTCCAAAAATATGAATTAATAAATAAGCAAATAAATATATAATATCGGCTTATTACGTAGTTCTGGAGGTAATAACGAAATATCCGTATCGTTGAGGGTATTTACTTTTGTATTATTTGAATATGCACATGATTACTGTAATTATATTTATGTACTTAACTTACATGATTCTGTACTCAAAAATCAGTAGAAATTTCATAAGAAGAAGCGAGTAGGTATTTATGTCACGAACAAACAAAATTTCGGGGAAATTCCCGTCTGTAGGGTTGGTTTTATGGTTTCCAGATGTATTTGAAGTAGGTATAAAAGGTCAGTGACAGGTCATTTTCATCCCATTGTACATTTCAAAATATTTATGTATTTTACTGTTCTTGCGTGTTTAGAGTGTTGAGTTTTTTTATTTGTACAGGGTGAATATGAACTATATAGTATGACAAACTTTAACAGTTTATTGGGAGGTCATTTCGAGTAAAAATGAAATTAAGTCCTATTCATTTTAGTTATTAAAATACAATTAAAGTCCAACTAATGCACATGCCTACTTGAATAAATGCAGTCAACGAAAATAATAAAAGAAACATAAATATTGAAGGGTAAATATTTAATAAAAGATAATAAATTTATGTTGATTGTTTACTCTTAAAAATAAAATAAATGAATAAAATATACATTTTTATAATTAAAAGGAAAAAACATTTGGTGTAAGTTTCATAAATTTTATTTTATAGTTTTGTTTGTCTTTACGCATAAGAAGATATTTTTTAATTGTACCACAATAAATTTATGTAAAACAAGACGTGATTTATACATTGTTACGGTACAATACATCGATATATCGTATTTATCGGTATATCGATATATTTAATTTAATTCACATCGAATATTTATATTAAAATCTTGATACCGAACAACTACTACTAGTTTTCAAGACCTATATACCTACTGTGCGCATGAGCATTTATAAAGCTTGAAAGCTTGAAAAACTTGAAATCGCTTGAAAAGGCTTGAAAAAGCTTGATAAAGCTTGAAAATCAAGTCAAGCCTAAAATATTTAAAGCCTGAAGTTTTCAAGCCAAGCCAAGCTCTGTTTCCATCAAGCTCAAGCCAAGCCTAACATTAAAAAATCTGATGTGGCCAGCACATTACCTGCCGTCATTTCTATGTATTTTGTACAAATTTCATACTGAAAGTTCCTTGTTAAATTAAATACATATTCTATTTCTTGTACATTACCTTCCGGCAGTTGCATGTATTTAATGCAAATTTCATACAGAAAATTATTATTTTGTGACGTTTTCTATATACAGTGTAATGTATCTGCAGAAATAAAAGATTTATTATTATTATTATTTCTTGTACATTACCTTAAAGCAGTTGTATGTATTTTATACAAATTCCATACAGAAAGCAAAAGATCCTATATTTCCAATAAAATTATAAGACAGACACACTATGTCAATTTCACTTGACACTGACATCTTTCAATCAGAATTTTCTTAATATAGTAGCTGTTTCCACAGCTATGACTACTTTATGAAATTTAATTTCTTTATAATTTTTACCTTCCGTCACCTTTAGGTAAGGAAGGTATTGTCTTTGGTCAAAAAATTCGGTGGTGAGTTTTTGATGAATAAGCACGTTTTAGGGTCCCTACAATACGATTTTACTATTTTTACGATGATGTCTGTATGTGTGTGTGTGTGTGTATGTATGTGTGTCTGTGTGTGTGTGTGTGTGTGTGTAACAAAATTTTCGTCTACGATAACTTCCATACTACAATTCTAAAAATTATAATTCTTTCGTATTTCTCTTCGTTACATCCATGTGAAGAGCTGATTAGATTTTGGTTAGAATTGGACAACCGGAAGTACCCTCATTTCAAGATTTTAACAGTTTTTCTTGAAAAAACTATGTTAAATATCATTTTTTCACATTTAATGTTATTATAAATATTAAAGAATATTTTATTCTCTATACGATTTGACTGCATTTTATACTTAATATTAAATGTATACAGAGTTAAAAAATTATAAAGAAATTAAATTTCATAAAGTAGCCATAGCTATGGAAACAGCTACTATATTAAGAAAATTTTGATTGAAAGATGTCAGTGTCAAGTGAAATTGATATAAGGTACGTTCTATCGGTGTCAGAAATATTCCTACTAGAATAAGAATATTCTTAAAGCAATAGAACGCTCAGTGGCAAATAACTGTCAAGTAAAAAATAAATACGATAGAACAGTGGGAGTGTTTATGTGTTATTGTTAGTTAACAACTAAAGCTAACTTTGTATGTTTATTTTGAATCTTCAAAATGTTGTTATTACAGAGATTATAATTATATAAAAATATATTAAATAATAAAAATGTAAAGGAGGTATTTCTTTGAGCACAGTCTAATCTGAACATTGACAAATGTAACAGGAAGGTACGCGCGACAGTCGGCTAGTACAATTTTGAATTTATCTCCAATCTATATATCTTCCAACCAGCGCTTGCAGCTCTGAAGTTGGAATGATTCGTAGGAATATTCAGATTTTTTTGACGCAAAAGAACGATCATTGAGGTTCTACTAGAAGAAGTAGTAAGATTTCTGACACCGATGGAACGTACCTATAGTGTGTTTGTCTTATAATTATACTGGAAATATAGGATCTTTTGCGATAAATTTTCTGTATGGAATTTGCATAAAATACATGCAACTGCCGAAAGGTAAAGTACAAGAAATATAATCTTTAGCAAGGAACTTTCTGTATGAAATTTGTACAAAATACATAGAACTGACGGAAGGTAATGTGCTGGCCACATCAGATTTTTTAACTCTATATCCATTTAATATTAAGTATAAAATGTAATCAAATCGTATAGAGAATAAAATATTCTTTAATATTTATAATAACATCAAATGTGAAAAAATTATATTTAACATAGTTTTTTCAAGAAAAACTGTTAAAATCATCAAATGATGGTACTTCCGGTTGACCAATTGTAACCAAAATCTAATCAGCTCTTCCTATGGATGTAACGAAGAAGTATACGAAAAAATTATAATTTTTGTAACTGTAGTATTAGAGTTATCGCAGACGAAAATTTTGTTACACACACACACACACACACGCACACACGCACACGCACACGCACACGCACACGCACACGCACACGCACACGCACACGCACACGCACACGCACACGCACACGCACACGCACACGCACACGCACACGCACACGCACACGCACACGCACACACACACACACACAAACACACACACACACACATACACACACACACACACACACACACACATACAAACACACACACACACACACACACACACACACACACAGACATCATCGTAAAAATAGTAAATTCGTATTCTAGGGACCCTAAAACGTGCTTATTGAGTAAAAACTCATCATCGAATTTTTTGACCAAAGACAATACCTTCCTTACCTAAAGATGACGGAAGGTAAAAAAGCTTGAAGTTTCAAGCCAAGCCAAGCTTTTTTATTTCAAGCCAAGTAGCTTGGCTAATTAGTGGATTGTGACGTATGTGTGCTAATTAGTTGGGTTTGTTTTGATAATTTGGAATTTGTGACGTACGCGGGGTTAATTAGTGACCTGTGTGTTTTATTTATATCAACCCTAATTTGTTTTTACTTTCTAATATTTATTGTTATTTCCCGTTTTGTAACGTATGCGGAGATAGTTGATTTGTACATTTTCGTATAAATACGGTACTATAAGAGCTGTAGTTACAAGTGTTTTGTCATTTACTTCTGAAGAGGTCCTCCACGTATTCATTTTCTGCAACACCATCGGGGTAAGTGTAATAACAATTATTAGTTATAACAATGAAATAACATTATTTTTATAAAATATGTGTTTGCGTGATTATAGATGAATGACATGCGTACACAACTGGCTTTTGCTGAAGCTCCCTTAAAGAAATCCCGCATTCAGGAGTCTAATTTCGAGCCATCTACTATGCATTCAACCCGTCCTAACGCTGGTTTCTACGCACAGAGCAGCTACAATCAAGTAGACTCACGCGATGAGCTTGACCAGTCGCCTATTAAGTCTTGGGATGAGTCACAATATGACCAAGAAATGGACGAAGAATCGAATACCTTATTGATGCAGGCTGTAGATAAGTATGAAAAACATGAAGAAACAAAATTAAATAGAGCGATATTAAATGAAAAACATCGTCTGTTAGATGTCATGGAATTTCCGTTAACAAAAACAGCTAAAAAAAATTTAACAGTAGGCGTTAAACCTTTGGAAGGTTTTCAATCAATTTTAAGATTGAGGAATTTAGAGTTGACTGCGTGTGCATGGTTTCATTACGATGAAGTAAAAGAACTTTTTAATGTTATAAAAAATATTTACGTGCAACTACGCCCTGTTTAATGTATTGAAAGAATCAGAAAGTAATTTGTATTTGTATGAAATAGCATTAAAATTACCGTGTAATGTTAAACATGATGTGGATATGAAATTAGAATCATATTGAAATTGTAATCAGTGGTAGTTTGTAAACTTATAATAGTTAAATAAAATTTATAAATATTTACCGTTGTTCCTCATTTTGTAATCAGCAGTGATAGTGTCGACATGGAGTATTGTTTCAGAGCACCGTTTACAGCTATTATTGCGGGACCCACGGCTTCTGGAAAGTCATACTTCATAAAAAGGCTACTGCACGGTTTGAATTCTATGTGCGATACTACATTCAATAAAATAATATCGTGTTTCGATGAGTGGCAACCTATGTATGATGAAAAAACTGGATTACCAGATATGAACTCTTTTGACGGTTTAGAATAAATGTTAATTATTTTAGATGATTTAATGAGGGAGACAAATCATAACGTTGTTGATATTTTTACTAAAGGGAGCCATCACCGTAAAATCAGTGTTTTTTATATAACGCAAAATATATTCCATCAAGGTAAAAGACAGCGCGATATTTCCCTTAATGCACATTACGTTATTTATTTTAAAAACCCAAGAGATCGGTCTCAGATAAAGCACTTAGCTCGTCAAATATATCCCGATAATGCTAAATTTATTCAAGAATCTTACTAGAATGCAACAACTAGACCCCACGGTTAAATATATCCCGATAATGTTAAATTATTCAAGAATCTTACTCGGATGCAACAACTAGACCCCAGGGTTATTTATTTATAGATATGAAACAAGATACACCTGAAAATTGGCGAATTCGTACGAATGTTTTACCCGATGAAAAGCCTACATACGTCTATGTTCCCAAGAAAGGGTATAAATAAAACATATCTTTTCTAAACAATTTATTTGCGTGCAACATGTCGAGAGCGATAGTTGTCAACGAGCATGTTTTGAAATTTCTTCAAAAGAGTAAACCCGAATATCGAAAAGCTGTATTAAAAGCCGCCGATAATCGTTTAATTCATTGCATTTGCGAGTGTATTCATAATACTTTAATTGGTAAAGTTCCTTTAACTAAAATACAGAAAGAGAAATTATCGCAGCATAAAAAAGTACTTAGACGTATAGTTAAAAATAAATCATCAGCGGGTCAAAAGAAAAAACTAATTATTCAAAAGGGTGGTGCATTTCTTCCGCTCTTACTTGCCCCGATTATATCAGGTGTGTTAGGAGGATTATTAAATAAATAGAAAATTTAAGTTATGGAGCACACCAAGAAAATGGTATTAATAGAACCTCGCGTTTTTGACCATTTTCAAAAATTCCATCACATCCAACCCGACACGTTGTCACAGTTAGATCGTGAAATGCAAATTATTTTAAACCAGAAAAATGTTAGTGATAGTGAAAAATGGGACCTGTATAATAAAATTTTGCAAAAATATTTAAATATATTGAATAACGTTCGTAAACCCATTACAATATCGACGGTTTGCGAAACAAACGAAGAACAGAAACTACCGGAAGCTTACGCTGAAAAAGAACTTTCCGATAATGATCAGTATAAATTTCAGGATATATTAAAAGTTGTACCTAAACAAAATATCAAGAAAGCGACTCTGCTACTTCAGATACTTAAAGATGGTGGAGTAACGTGGAATGAACGCGGTGTCGTGAGTTATGGCGGACATAAACTTGACGGTAGTAATATAATCGATCTCGTTAGCGACGTCGTAAAGATTAATAAAACAGGTGTCGATCCGGAAGGTTGGCGTTATTTTGCGGACATTTTACACAAAGTTAATATACCACGAGTTCTACTTTTTAACAAAAGAAGATTAGATTATGTTAATAATAAATTAAAGAAAGAAGAAGACATTAAAAGTGAAGTAGTCGAAGAAATTCCGTTTATTGATAGTACACCTTCTCTGTCACCCAAGTCGAAACAAAAAGGAAGAAAAAAGAAAATTAATTGGTCACCTTACGAATTATAAAAATGTACACTTTAAGTAAACGGTATTATTCACCTTCAGATCCTATTAGTTTTTCGCATGTAGACAAAATTTATAAATCAACAAATATTTCTACAAAGCAAATTCAAAACTGGCTAGAAAGTCAGGACACGTATACTTTAAATAAACAAGTTCGTCGCAAGTTTAAAAGAAATAAGTACTATGTTACAACAATGAATGAATTATTACAATGTGATTTAATTGATTTAAGAAATTTGGCCAAGTACAATAACATTGTTAAATATTTACTAACCGTTATTGATGTCTTCTCAAAACACGCTATGGTGAAACCCCTATATACTAAAACAGGAAGCGATGTTGCGAGATCTTTTGAAGAAATTTTTAAGGAACGCGTTCCTATTAATTTACAAACAGACAAAGGCAAGGAATTTTTGGCTTCTAAAGTACAATCATTATTTAAAAAGCATGATATAAATTTTTATGTTGCAAAAAATCCTGATGTTAAAGCAGCTATAGTAGAACGTTTTAATAAAACTTTAAAAACAAAAATGTTTAAGTATTTTTCATTTGCTAATACCTACAGGTATATTGACGTGTTGCAGGATTTAGTAAATAGTTATAATAATTCGTACCACAGAACAATTAAAATGGCACCAAACGAAGTATGTGAAGATAATATTTTAACAGTGTATAATAATATTAACGGCAATAAATCTCCCAATAAACCCAAAAATAAAAATAAATTATATAAAGTTGGTGATTTTGTACGTATTGCTAATTATAAACACGCCTTTGAAAAAGGTTATGTTAATAACTGGAGTGGTGAAATATTTAAAATTACTGACGTTATTTTGAGAGACCCCGTTGTATATAAAATATGTGATTTATTAAACGAACCCGTAGATGGCGTATTTTATCAACCAGAAATTCAACGTGTAACATATAATTCTGAAAATTATTTTCAAATAGATAAAATTTTAAAGAAACGCTATAAAAACGGTAACACAGAAATTTTAGTTCAGTGGAAAAATTACCCGTCAAAGTTTAACTCGTGGATTCCGAGTAACTCTTTTACGCGAGTATGAATTCTAATAAATTGTCTGATTTTTATTTAACTCTACTATCAAACAGTTCGAAAAATTATTTTCCGACAAATACATCAGCTAATTATTTCACGCAGCTACCAAAAAGTATACATCTAACGGGTGAATGGTGTGTAGGATTAACTGAAATACAATACCCTTGCTCGTTTTCATCAGTTACGGAGGACGATAATACCGTTTATTGTACCTACAATGTAACTTTAAAAGATGAAATGGACGCCACACAAATTAAAAACTTGTTCACGGATGTAAGATTATCTATGTGGCTTGAAAATATAATGCGACATAAAAAATATAAATCCGTTGACGATGTTGTTAATGTACACCTCGAGAAGAAAAATACTCTCTTGCATATAGATTACAAAACTAAAACAGATTCAGGCAATTACCAAACTGTAGAATCAATAGTGACGGCCCTGAATGCAAATATAATATTGCAAAAGGACAAAGTTGAATTTAGAATAAATGGAGGTAGCAAGAAAGTGTCATGTAATGCTATTACTACATTTATATCATCATTGAAATTATCTCCACGATTAAGTTTACAACTTGGTTTTGAACCAGGTACTAATATACTTAATCAATCTTCAATATATCCGTCAAATGTGTTACTAGTATTACCATCGCAACTGTTTGTGTATAGTGATATTGTAGAATCGCAAATGATAGGTGATATTTTTGCTAATGTTATTATAATTGTTGCAATTGACAACAGTCGTTACATTTATGGTACCCAAAACTTTTCTTTTTTCCAAATTTAAACGATTTTGAAATATTTCCTAACATTTTATAAAGTTTTGTAGATATTAATAAATCTATAAAATATTTTTTATGTTCATAACATGTTGAATCTTTTTGTAACCAAATATAATATTTCTTGTTTATATTTTCAATTATTTTTTCTGAAAGTTTATGTATAAATAAAGGAATGTGTTTATTGTTTTCAAAAAAATTATCTAATATTTCTAAAAAAGACAGAACAATAGCAAATACCAAGTCTGTGGGTCTATACAAAAATTCTATTTTTTCAGATTCACCATAATCTCCTAGAAAAATTAAAATTTCGTGTTTTGTATAAATTTCGTCATTTTCTTTAAATAATGTAAACATTTATTACATTGAAATTTAGTATTACATTTATAAATCAAATACCCGGCAAAATATGCAATTATATTTTTTTCGAAGTCAGTAATATTTTCTGCCACTTTTCCTTCAGTTTCTTCATTTTCGTCTCTGAGTTCATCTTCCTCGTCCTCTGAGTCACTGGCTCCTGTATCTTCATGTTTGGTGTCAGCTGGATTTTCATTTGATGTACTGCAATTAAAATCAATTCAAAAATCAAATTATGTAAAATTAAAACCAACGTTAAAACAGTGTTTACAGATAAAAATTATTAAAAACAATTTCATGCACTTGCAGTCATATACATAACTTAATTCTTGTTAAAAAAAATAAGCTTAGTTAATATGAACAAAGATTTTTATGAAAATGGACTTCACCGGAATTTGAATACAGAATCTTCCCATTATCGTACTGTATAAAAACAGTAACAACATTAAACTTAGTTAAGTTAAAAAAAATAAAATCTGTATATATTATTTTATACCTGATTAATATGGTAGTTTCGTTCTTGATGTTTACTAAATTTAAACTTTCGTCGTTGTCGATTTCGCAATTTCCATTGCCGGCTGATTCTAGCATCCTAATATGCATATTTTGCTGGAGAGCCTGCCTGAATCCTTTTACAGATGGATTTGGATTATATCCACCTCTATTTCGCAATACGGAAAATAGATTTTCTAGTGGATCCTGCTGTAGCCTATTGGTTAAGAGGAAGGGATTGCCTCCCAAAAAGGAATAATCTTCATCTTTTATTTTATTAAAAAGTTGTAAAATACCATTTATGGTTTGCACTAGTCCACTGAAGCAATATACATTATTCCTTTCCTTATTTTTGTTATTTAATATTTTAATTGAATCTATATAGTCAATGGCGTCATTCAAAGTTTCAATAACTTTTTCGTTTCTCTCTGATAACGCACTTTTAAAAGGGTTACTATCTTTTAATAATCTGCTGTTCAAACAATCAAAAATATCATTAATTTTTCTTAAAAATGTTGCTGTATTTTGCGCTGTAACAGTGTTTAAATCACCCGTTCGTATAGCTGTCTCCATTGCTGTAGACATTCTTCTGCTAAATACCTGAACAGCTAATTTGACAGACATTTTTTCAAATGAATTAGGATGTATGTGTCTTTCTGTTATTTTTAATATGGATGACACATATTTGCAATTATTATTGTCAATGTTATACACCGCACGTACATCATTCCACGAAACATTGTTCGAATTTACAATAATGTCAGTTTTTATTAAATTATTGCGAATTGATTTGATTGCAAAAATTAAGTTATTTTTATATATAAATGAAGGTTTTGTTTTTGTGACACCCAACAAATTAAAAAGACGACGATTATTTGACCCTTGGTCACAAACAATTGTTGTTACTTTCAATCCAATTGAAAAACATATTTCTATATTTTTATATACCATTTCTAATAGTGAACTGCCTCGAACACCGCCTTTTGAAATATAAAAGGAAAGTGGTTGTTTCCAAGAAGTAAATAAGCCTCGCACCATGAAAACAAGGCCTTGCTCAGCGAATTTAGGAAAACGCCCTAAATGGCCTAAATCTTCATATCCCTCTATCAAATCTAAACTTTTGTTGTAATCCAAACTTTTTTTTAGAGACATCTCATCAAACATCAATACACAGAATTTATCCTTTTCTTCAAAAGAATTAACTTTTAACTGAAATTTTTTTATTAAAGATGTCTCCACACCTGTTTCTAAATGATAAATTTTTAGCCAATCTCTAATAGTGCGTGGAGAAGGCAAAATTATTTTCGATTTCTGTCTCATGAATTTATATAAGGATGGAGACTTGTAATAATATGATAATGCTAAATTCATTTCTTTTGTTGTCCATTTTGATCTTTTTTTATGAAATAAATTCATGTTTATTAGCGTTGTAGCATCATCAGATTTATTATTTAAACATTTTTTCAGAACAGCCATATCTGATTTGTACAAACATTTCCTCTTTAGTCTGTGGATTTTCATACGTTTTTTAGCCAACAGTAATTGTTTTTTGTTTAGTTTATTTAATAGTTTTCTTTTTCTTGGCGTTATGTCCTGAGCTGAACCACTGTTGACCGAACTTCTATTTGGAGAAGCCTGGAATGGAAAAATAAAATATTTAATGTTGTTGTTGATTTCATTTCTTTATCAATTAAAAAATTGTCTCTAGTGCAATTTAAAACGGAAATAGAGACAAATAATAACACAAATAAAATAAAATTACATCGATAAACTACATATTAATTAGAAGCAAGAACTACTCGTAAAGTATTATTATTTTTCTAATAAAAAAGTGAATTTTTATTATGTTGATTTATTTGAACCTTTAAAATAATTTAAAAAAGAAACATTAAAATACGCTTCTGAATTTTCGAGAGTTGTCATAAAATTTAAAAAAATTATAAATATAATTTTTAATCTTTCATATTCAAATAAAATAGACTCATATCTATCTATAAACTAAAAAATATAGTTCAACATAGACAAAAATGAACAATTTTAAATAAAATTAAACTTTAATTGGTAATGAATTAAAACAATTAACATTGAAATTTTAAAGTATTTTTAGAAAGATTTTACTTTATCAGATTTTCTGTTTGCTTTTTCATTATTTTAATTATGTTAACATACTGCGATTTAAAGATATGTGGTTGTAAATATTTTGTAATAACAAAAATATGTTTTTATTTAACAAATAAATTTAAAAATCTATATTTCGTACAAAGGCACAGAATTGCAACATTAACTGTTTTTATTCAATTTTGACAATTTAAACTTATTATTAACTCCATAGCAACAACTATAAGTAACTGTTTATTTGCTAGTGATTTAAAAATATTTAAATCACTCTCACTCAATTTTAACTCACTCTGCAACAAATAGTACCATTTAATAAATAATATAATTATATATATATATATATATATATATATATATATATATATTATTTATTAAATGATAATAAATAATATATATATATATATATATATATATATATATATATATATATATATATATATATATATTATTTATTAAATGATAATACACAAAAATAACACTTATGCTGGGTTGCAAGAAAACTATTCAATAAATAGTTTATTGATTCTATACTTACCGGTCCTATAAAGTTAGCGAACCGTTAAAATTCAAACAGTTGCATGAAGAAAATATTGGGATCTTTATTTAATGAATTATTTATCTAGCAACAGTATCAATTCAATAAACAAGGAGCACATTGACGATAAATGTTAATGTCATAATCCATAAACGTCTCCGTGATCGAGTATAGAATAATTATTAAAAATGGATAAATTAAATAAGAGTAGAACTTTTATTAAAACAGAGAAACAGGTTTGCTGAAAATCATTCAAAATGTAATTGAAGACAAAAAAAAAATAATAGATGGTTCGACAAATAAAAATAAATTGGAAGCTCCAGTGACATAATTAAGTGGAATTATTAATTGCGTGCTTGGTGACAGAACTGCCATACAAGTTCCAAAATGTCTAAAATCACATATTGTATAAAAATAATATACGATTATTTGCTTATCCTTCAATTAGTAGGTAGTTATTTCATTTTAAACGTAAAAATTACACCAATTATTTATTTTCACATTAAACGTCAAACACGATTTATTTATATATTTATCGGTCTCAAATCAGCCCTAGAAGTTATAGGACTGTCTAGTGAATCTTTAAAATTATATGGCGTTCATGCAACGATTTTTGGAAACCTAGAGAAACGTTAGTTGCTAATGAACCAAAAAATAGTTTCTTGCAACCCAGCATCAGTTTTTTATTTTGTCAAAATTAAATATTATAATGGTTTTTATTAATATTTCGTCAAAATTGAATAAAATATCGTATAAATCACGTGAGCTATGAATGTTTATTCACTCGAACAAATTAACACACTCGCTTTTTGGGCTAAACTTTCTTCTCATGATTAAACATTATCTTAGCTCACTTGGTGTATAAATATCTATTATTATAATAATACTTATATTTTTAGTCGGGGTTACAAAATGTATTTCTTCGTTTGCCTGACGTTCTGGTGAAGATATTGTGGGAGAATCAGACCGAATATTGTTATTGGTGTAGACTTTATTCACTGGTTGTTTCACTTTTAATTCTTCCATATTCGAGGATGAAGACGGTGTTGAAATCGAACCAAAATCATACGGAACTGCGTGTTTAACTAATTTTCTTCGCGAACTTCCTCCAGTTTTATATTTCGGATCAAAATGTTTAGCACACATAACTTTGTTCACTAATTGTTCACTTCGCAGTTTCAACAAATTTAAATTTCCGCTATTATTAATCCACACATTTTGTATATTAATTTCCGCTGGAAACTTAAAAAATGCTAAATGAGGGCATTTCTTTCGCGAATTTTCGCAGTTGAAATAAACACAACAATGTGCCGCCGTACTCATTTTGAACACTAGAAGCACCAAATTGTACGAACTATCTCAAACGAAATGCAATACAGAAATATTTTCCGAAAGGTAAAACTAAAGAAAACTTTCCTTCTTAACTAAATTCGCGGAAAATTCACATTGGATGTGGATTACCCAATCATGCTGTACAACGGAGATTATCGATATTCATTTGAAGTGATTGTCGGTTAAATCCTCTTTGTATTTAATCCTCTATTTTCAAGTTAACATTTTCAAACAAATTTAATCCTATTTTCAAATAAATGTTCTTATCTAAGTATGTAATAATGGTAATATTAACGAAAGTCTCAGAAATGTATAATTGCGAAAACCGAAAACTTGTTACAAATAAATTCTAAGCTTGCTGCTAAGTTGCAAATTTGGTTTCTTATTATTGACTTAAGTCCTAATCTTACTGGACTAATGGTAATTTAACTGTTAAATTGAGATGTTGGTACAAAACCAGACATATACATCCGGGTATAATTTTCAATTTTGCAAACCAGACATGTCCAATAACTAACATTATAGCATATATTTTCTAAAACAAAATAAGACATATCCTCTATGGGGTTTATTCATCATAATTCACGATGGCTGTAATATTTTCCGTACGCCACGATACCCTATTGATACCATATAATTTAATATTAAAATTATATATATATATATATATATATATATATATATATATATATATATATATATATATATATATATATATATATATATATATATATATCAAGCGATTTCTGCATAACTTCTTTTACACGTTAAATTTTTCGTAATGTAATAAACGAAGCTATTGAATACATCCATACATCCACATCACAGAAACTCACGTAATATTAAGCTGAACACAAACCTCACCATTTAATAAATAATATAATATAATAATAATATTATTTATTAAATGATCCAACTTAAAATGTGATTCTCGAGTTCTGAATAATATTTGAAGGAATTTTAATATGATGATTTTAATGATTATGTTGCTGAAATAAAACATTTTTTGTCTTAAGTACTTCATTAAAAAAATCTGATGTGGCCAGCACAATACCTTCCGTCAGTTCTATGTATTTTGTATAAATGTCATATAGAAGGTTCCTTGCAAAAGATTATATTTCTTGTACATTACCTTAAGGCAGTTGTATGTATTTTGTACTAATTCCATACAGAAAGTTTCTAACAAAAGATCCTATATTTCCAGTAAAATTATAACATAAACATACTGTCAACTGCACTTGACACTGACACCTTTCAATCAGAATTTTCTTAATGTATCGCAGCTGTTTCCAGAGTTATAGCAAAGCTGACTAATATATATGATATTTAATTTCTTTATAATTTTTTAACTCTATATCCATTTAATATGAAGTATAAAATGCATTCAAATCGTATAGAGAATAAATAATTCTTTAATATTTATAATAACATTAAATGTGAAAAAAATGATATTTAACATCGTTTTTGCAAGAAAAACTGTTAAAATCTTCAAATGAGTGTACTTCCGGTTGACCAATTATAACCAAAATCTAATCAGCTCTTCACATGGATGTAACGAAGAGGAATACGAAAGAATTATAATTTTTGGAATTGCAGTATTAGAGTTATCGCATTAGAAAATTTTGTCACACACAGACACACACACACACACACACACACACACACACACACACATACATACACACACACACACATACAGACATCATCGTAAAAATAGTAAAATCGTATTCTAGGGACCCTAAAACGTGCTTATTCGTCAAAAACTCACCACCGAATTTTTTGACCAAAGACAATACCTTCCTTACCTAAAGGTGACGGAAGGTAAAAATGAGATTCATTTATGTAAGAAATGCGTGAATTCTTGGGATGTAACATACATCAAAACTAATTTCTATTTTTACACTTCATATTCAAAAACCTAAAATACAGTGTTCTGAACTATCAACATAACATAAGTTCTTACCTACAGAGGTCTCTGCCCCTCTAAGTACATTTTTTCGCGCAACACATTTGAACCTTAGGTTGCCATTATTCTTATATTATTTATTAAATGCCAAAAGGTACAGTTTTTTACACAACCTCACTATATCCCGGTATTGAAAAGAGAATTTGAAAATATTGAAATAAATATAAGAACAAGCACCGGTGAAAAAGCACCATTCCAATACGGCACAGTGAGTGTAAAACTTCACTTTAAGAAGTTAACACAATGAAGTCGTGTCATTACCATGACTATTATGTAAATCAGGCGGGGAGCGGGGTCGGTGCAATTTATGGCCGTATTATGGTCAAAACTGTAAGTCTTAAATCTGTAAATAATGAACAAAATCGCGAAACGAAACCTGCCACTCTTATGTATAATTTTATATTAATCAACAAAATTAGATGTGATTTTGTCAGTATTTTTACAGATTTAAACTTACAGTTTTGACCATAATACGGCCATTACAGAGGTAATGCTTACCAAAAGTGGCACGGTTTTGTGAGTTTCCTAAAACGATTATTGAGAAGTGTAATGCCCTTTGTTAAAAGCGGCTTAAAAACTGTTGGGCAAGAAGCTATTCGTTCGGGATTATAATTTATTAATGATGTAGTTAACGATACACCTGTAAAGGAGGCGCTCAACTCGCGATTAAATGAGTCAGTTAACAACTTAAAACGTCAAGCTAAAACTAAAATTGATAGTTTGATAGGTTCCGGTTTACTTATAAAAAGACAACGTCCAACAAATAAAATTCATAACTCGAGTTCCCGGCGACGCTTGAAGACATCCAAAATTAAAAGTCGCCGTGTGCAATCACCAGATATTTTTGATAAAAAATAAAATGGCTTTTTTACATCCTAGAAGTTGTGAATGTGCAAAATCTGAACTGGATCTTTTTACCGTCCCTGCTACACAGACAAGTATTGAAACCGGGCGCTGGGTACATTATACAACACTATCAAGTATATCAGACGATGCACCGCTGGAGTTTGTTATAAATGGGGGTGACGATTATATTGATTTAGTACATACTTTAATTTCTGTATATATAAAATTAACTAAAGATGACGGGAGTGCTTTTGATGAAAATAATAACGCAAAAATTGCATCCGTTAATAATATTTTACACTCAATGTTTAGTCAAGTTGAAGTTTATTTAAATCAAAAACTTATTTCGACACCAAATAATACCTACGCTTATAAATGTTATCTGGATACACTTTTAAATTACGGGCCATCTGCTAAAAAGTCACATTTAACCTGTGGCTTATGGTATCCTGATACAAGCGGTAAAATGGATATAACCACTAACGAGAATGAAGGGTTTAATAAACGATATAATTTTACAAAAAATAGTAAAGAAGTTGAACTTATAGGTCTGTACCAGCTATGGACACACACAAAAGGGGCGGGCAGACCACTCCGCTGCCACGCCAAGGTAAAAATACTATAATGAGTTAAATTGTATAATAGAAATAATGAACGTAAACACAGGTTTAAATAATTTCGAAAAGGTTGTAATGATGTTAAGAACAAATACAAATGCGACTGCTCGCAATGATGGATATCAAACAACTGAAAATAATATAATACATAACAACGTAAACAAATAACATATAACATAACAATAACAATGATAAATACAAATACAAACAATAAAGTGGGCCTGTGCCGATGAAGGCGGCGCGATCGCAATTCATGGACGCGCCGCCTGCGTCGGTACAGGTCATTTAAACTGTGATATATTCAATCAAGAGAAATTGTTAATGAATGGTGTTGAAATTCGTGTTAAATTCGTCCGCTCTAGAAATAGTTTTTCACTTATGGGTGACAATGTGCCAGGAAAATTAAAAATTACGGATGCATGTTTATTAATTCGGCGGCAGCAAATAAATCCAAGTGTTATGATAGCACAACACACGCGAATGCGTTAGAAATGACAACAGCAAAACACCCTATTACCAGAAGCGAGATAAAAGTTTTAACTATTCTACAAACAATTCAAAGCAAATCTTTGGACAATATATTTCTTGGCCAGTTACCAAAACGATGTACCATCTGCTTCGTGTCAAATAAGGCTTTTAACGGTGATTTAAAATTAAATCCGTTTTATTAAACATTAAATTATTTATCATTATTTGTTGATGGTCAACAAATTCCAAGTAAACCTTTACAGCCAAATTTTACAGATGATAAATTCGTGAGCTCTTATCACACCTTATTCTCCGGCATGGGAATTCATTTTTCATTCATTATTCAATGGAAGAAGAATTTGCGCCATTACAAACGGAATTTTATCGTCCTATTGGTCAGGAAGATCCGAACTTGGAGTCGTTGAAGGGACGTAGAATAGTGAACATTGCTCACCTAATCACACAGGCCAGGAAGCTAGAAAATCACGAATGTCAAGCTAATCCGTCGGGTTATATGTCCTTTTTTAAGGAGGTACAGATCACTATTTTTCAATATTTCATTATTAGCAAAATTATTTTTTTAGGATAAAATTGGAATGAATTCCAATTTAGTATTTAAATGTACAAAATGTGGGGAAAGACGTACAATCGTAACAAATCCTTGTACAAACGACACAGAGAATATTAATTTCTCGGCTGTATGGGCACGGTTTCAACGGGGAAAGGGTATTACGGCATGGAAGAATTTCTTTCTTCCTTAAATGTCCCTGTCATGAGCTCCAAGACTTTTGCGAAATACCATACGGAAGTTGGAGAGGTATTTATACGAATATCTGATTTCCAATTTTTTTTTTGTCCTTGAAAATATTATTAACAATTCAATATTACAATTTTAGGCATGGTTGCGGTCTTTAACCAGGGCAATTGAAGACGCTGCAGCAGCCGAATATGCTCATGCAGTTAGTACAGGAAGTATGGACGGCGATATTGGCAAGATTGCTGTTTCGGTGGATGGCGGTTGGAGTCACCGCAGTTATGGGCACAGCTATACTGCAAAATCTGGGGTCGCTGTAATTATAGGGCAGCACACAAAGCACATTTTACACCTTGGTGAGCGCAATAAGTATTGCAGTATTTGCGCAATTGTTGCAAGAAGAAATAAGGACGCGCAGAGTCATACATGTTATAAGAACTGGAACGGATCATCTCCTGCAATGGAGGCAGATATTATTGTCCAAGGATTTCAGACCAGTGAAACTATGTTCAAGTTGCGCTATACAACTTACGTGGGCGACGGTGACTCCAGCGTCTGAAAGAGAATAGAAGACTCAGTTTCGTACAGCCAGCACGTGACAAAAGAAATATAGGAAAATTAGTTACGATATATGGTCAATTTATCACAATTTTACGAAACATCTGTTAACAAAGAGTACGGCTGCGGTATTTCGCTACCGAAAAGCGTCTCTGAGTTATACAGATGTATGTGAAAAATGACCTATAATGAAAAAGGACATGAGATGTAAGTATATATATATATATATATATATATATATATATATATATATATATATATATATATATATATATATATATATATATATAACTATTGCACATTTTATGGTTACATAAAATTTTGATTCTATTCAGGTAACAACTTTTATCTACAAATCAGGACGAACGGAAAGAATATGAACAATACCATATTTTTAGAATTTGATTAATACTATACAAATATTTTGTAAATACTTAAGTTAGTTTGGAGTTTACTAAAGTAATGTAAATTATTTAAGTATCAAAGTGTAAAATGTCTATTATAGCTGGAATGTGCTTATGTTGCAGGAATCACAAATTAGCGGTTTTCACCTCTAAGAATATCGCTATTTGTAGAAAAGTATTTATCACTTCTTTTTTATTGTTACAGGGACCGATGTTCATTCAACTTCAGGTGCAAAAGTTAGGATGGTATCTCGCAATGATGATAGTATCTGAATGAAACAGAGCAATAAATTATTCTAAATTTAGGGTTTTTCTTCTCTTTCGATTTAAATTCAAATTGATTCGCAATGATGATAAAAAAAGAGCCAGTGTTGTTGTCGGCTATATTTTTTTCTGAGTGAATCTTAATTTTTCTAAATTTATTATGTTAAATGAAAAATTAAAAAAATATTTTTAAATCTTCTCTGCATTTACAAAGATGAGAAAAAAGTGGGTGCACTGTCATTTGTTTTATTTACTGTGAGCGAATATTTTTTAATACAAATTTTTATTATTTTTGAATGAAAAATCGAAATAAATTGAATTGTAACCTATGTAATCCAAATGAATTTATTTTATTAAAATTTCTTTATTTTGACCTGCTCTTGTTTAATAATTATGCTATTTTTCCACTTATATTATGACTGTTTGACAATAATGTTATTTATTGTTGTTAGCAATAAGCTATATCCCCTTTTTATATATTAAATTTAATAATCTTTGGTTTTTACACTTCACAATTTGAATTTTCACCATTTCTAAAATCCCATATTCGCACCTGACCGTCAACACCTTGTATATTTAAACAAAAAAATTTTTGTCGTGTCATTTATATCATTATGTAATGAAAATAAGTAATCAATAATATTATGTAATACAATAACATAAGGAATTGTAACGTTTCTTTCATCCCTCATTTCACTGTGTGACAAATATAACCCAAAGTATCCTACTTTACTGAATTAATATGTACAAACTCCGGCCAACTATTTACAGAAATATTTGTATTTCACCGATAGAATTGCTTTGCAAAGGGTTGGGAATCAACAATTAGTCAATTTGTTTTTGTTACTCATAGAATGGAAAATGTGATTCAAGTGTACTGGCGTATTGTACTGGCAGGCTATTATGTTGAACAAAGATAGAAGCATGTTAGTACACAGGTACTAAAAGGAGAAAACCGAATAATGATAATGTTTCTTGAAAAGTAGAGGGAGAAGTTGCGAATGCAATCTTGAATCACATAACTATATTTCTGAATTCCTATCTTCATCGGAAATAAATACCTATGTTATTTATTGTTAAATAGTGCAACGTTCAAAGTATTTAGTATGTTACTTTTACATACACCAATAATGTTTTCAACAGCAGCATAATTAACAAAAATAAGTAGGTGTAGGTTCGGAAATGAAACTTAAATTGAAATAATATGTATAATTTGGAATTTTTTAAGTTGATTGGTTTTATATCAATAATATTTTTACTATTATATTCGTTTCACGCAATTTGCATTTTTTAATACTACTTTAAACATAAACTATTGATGTACCTACTTTTACAGTAAAGATATTATATTAAATTATTGCAAGCTAATACAAAATAAAATTGAACGATATTTGGAAGATATTTATTTAATGACGATAAAGTATGTATCTATTTTCGTACATTTTCTATATTTCTGGAATGTATTGTTTTGATTTCAACATTTTCAAAATATGAAACGAATAAAAATTATTACTTGGGTACTCTTTGAATTTTGGTTTGTGTCTTGGATATAAGTATGGCAATTACCCAATAGTTGCGACTAGCAAATATAAAGATTTCTTCTATATCGACTTGCTTCAAAATACAGAACACTAGCGCTCGCTTCGGACTTGAAATAAATTACTCAAGGGTCACAGTTAACGTTAACGAAGGAGATGACATAACATGGGAAGATTATAGCAACTGCTACTGCATTACCGTTTTTGATTTAACAGCGGACTTATCATCAGGTACGCAATCCCACTGGAATCTTATAAGAAACGGAAGTTTACGTTTAGAAATCGGGTTTAATTCACCACTTACAGAAACTATAAACTGTTTGATATACGCCGACTTGACTATAGCAGGTAAAATAAATAACTACAGTCGTTTACACGTTGATTATTTAGTTTGCATCTAGCTTTTGAAGCAATGACTGCGTTCTTTGATTTTCAAGGGTTTCTTGTTGAAGACAAAAATTTTGTCATTAAGGAATTAGCAGTTCGTACCTGCTCAGTGCAATTATCCCAAACATATTATTTATTTAAAGCACCAAAAGAATACGCCGCGCTTTCACATCGGAGCAGAGTTCAAGTAAAATGGTTAACAAGAAATTATCACGGTATTAAGTGGACTGATGGAAGCACAGAATATAAAAACTTGGACAGTATTTTACAAACTTCGTTAAAATTTATCGACAGCGTTTACGTAAAAGGTTTAGAGAAGAGAAATTATCTTGCTAAATTTTTTTCAAAAATACGTATCATAAACATTGAGAATTTAGGGTGTCCCCGGTTAAAATATTTAAATAACACATTTAAATCTTCACACTGCGGTAATCACATTATTAAGAATGCTAGGTGCGCTTTGGAAAACGCGAACAATTTACAAACGTGGTACGATGAACACTGTTCAACTGGACGGATGCCTCAAGAAAATGAACCACATGGAAAAACATATTTTGCTCTTGTTTATGCAAATAATACACATTATGTGTCTAAACCGAGCCTAATTATCGTGAATCACGATCCTGATTACATGCCCGGTAGTCATTGGATGGCAATTGTCATTGATGTTCATAATTTTGCGTATTTTTTCGACAGTTTTGGAAGAAAACCATACGGTAAAATTTTGAATTTTATCAAAAGGAACAGTACTATGTGTAGATATAACGACATGCAAATTCAAAATCTGAATTCAACTGTTTGTGGACAATATTGTGTTTTATTTCTTCTAAACTACGTATTTGGTAATAAAATTGATAGTTTTTTAAGTATATTTGATAATAATTATGACAACAATGACTCTCTTTGTAAAACGTTATTTGCATATTATTTTAAATAAAAGAATATAATCCAGATATATACATGTATTTTTTATTACTTACCCTAGCGGCGCCTCGCAATTACTGTTTAATAAAGGTGAGTCTTATCAGAAAAGAAAAATCGAGTATTATAAATATATAATGTGTATAATCTGAAAAAATAAAATAATACACGAATAAAAAAATAATAATAACGCGCCAGGGCTACTCCGTCGCTCCAGGGTCTATGTCGGGGTTAGCAACGAAGTCCATCATCACCATGGCGTCCATCTCGGAGTCCGTCTCGTTAGTGAGATCCATCGCGGAGGCTATCTCGGTGTCCGTCTCGAGGGTCGTGTCGAGGTCTGAGTCGGCTACAGGCGGGCTGGAGGTCGCAACGCTTGCGGGTGGTCGCGTCATAGGGTACGCTAAACCCACTACACGCTCTACAACCGTTGAATTTATTCCTGACGATGTGCATCCTTTCTACACTATGTCTGTCGCAGTATGCGCAGCGGTAATTTTTTACTGCAAAATTGTGAATCCTTCCAGGTAGCCGTAGCTCGACAGTTCCGTTGCAGCTTAGGCACTTAAATTTAGCGATAACCTGCAATTAATTTACACAGATAGACATATGCGTTACATATAAGTATATAGTTACTCTACCTGGCTATCATCGCTGACCCCTCTATATGGCGCTAGGGTTGGATCACTAAGCATTTTTAGCTGGAGTGTATGATTTCACAATGGATACTGAGGGCCAAACCAAAGCTTACGAAGCACAACGATGGACTGTAAAATCAGAATAGCCCTAGTCCTAATGACAACTTATACGATATACAAAATTTTCCAAACACTGGTATATCACTACCCAGAATGTCTACATTACACAAAGCATGAGGCTAACGGGGTTGGTTCGATATACACATTCTTAATGAGTTTTCAAAAACTTGAATTCCAGGAAAAGAAAATATAGTCGTCCCCATTTTAAAGTTTAAACTGAGGAAACCTAATATGTATACCAGGATTCGTTTTAAAATTGAAAATTTGGATGTTTGCTTTTCTCCCTCTTTGTAAATGTTATCGGCGTATTATTTTAAATAAAAGAATATAATACAAATATATACATATATATTTTTATTACTCTACCCCGGGCTACGTCTCGTAATCACTGTTTAAGGCGATCGTGTAAACATTTTTAACTGCGGTTATTTATATTTTCGGCATATTCCACGGATATATACTTCTACCTAGCTTCTTTTCTATAAACGTTTTTGTTTACAAACACACCCGGCCCATAAGACTGTGCCAGTTTCGCGTTTTACACTAATCATCGTTAAACTTGTTTATCGCTTTTTGATCGGCTAGAACTACATCATTGAAACTTCTAGAGTTAAAATAATCCGCGTCGTGTTCTTCAGATATCTCATCGTCTCTGTCTACAGGTCTACCGCGGTTTAATTTATTCCCTGGACCGAGATACAGGTGATGGAGAAAATTCATTTTAATAAAGTGTCGGTGTCAACGATGCGTCGCTGCAGACAATTAAAAACGAAGGTCATGTGAGTTTGTCCGTTTGCAGAAATACAAATATTTCCACGCCGTCGAATACCTCCCGGTCGAAATCTTACACGATACAAAAGTAGTGGGGGTACATTTCGACTGCGTGGGATTTCGACCGCTGGGAATTTCGCCCCCGTGGGATTTCGACCACGTGGGAATTCGACCGCGTGGATTTCGGCGCGGAACGTACTCATTTGTATCGTGTAACATTTCGACCAGGTGGGATTCGACGGCGTAGAAATATTTGTATTTCTGCAGAACGGACAAAGTGGTGGAGTACATTTCGACCGCGTGGGATTTCGACCGCGTGGATTTCGACCGCGTGGAATTTCGACCGCGTGGATTTCGACCGCGCGGAACGTACTCGAAAAGAACCCAGGGCGCAAAGTATTTTTGGGGCTCAGGCCTATTTTTATTATCTTATTTAACTGATTTATATAATAGGTTAACGACAAATTCATTCGAAATAAGAAACATTTTTCAACAATGATAGGTGTAAGATAGAACAATATTCCGTGGTTAGAAATAATATTCTTTAAGTTCTTGGTTTGCAAATGTTCTCAGAAATTGAAAAGTATCTATTTGGTTTTTACATTTACCGATTTACTGCCTCCAATAGGGATGTATTCGGACCAGGCTGGGTCGGGCTTTGATGTTTGGGTCGACCCGAGAAAAAAATCGGCAACCAGACTCGAAGATCGACTCCAGAATAAAAAAGCAAGCCGATGTTTAACTTTTTCGTTTCAAACTAAAAAAAAAAAACATTATGTTTAACTAAATCATTCCAAATTGCTTAACATAAATTATTAAAAATTAGACGTTTCTAGTGTTAGCTTTTTAGCAAAACAAATTTTTTATAAATGGGATTTAACACCCGGTTACAGAAGAGGGCAGAAATTTTATGCAACTTTTTTAACAAATCTTGTACTATCTTTTACGTAATAGATTATTTTATCAAACTTTCTGTTTCTACTCAAAAATAAGATAAAATATTATGCTAGAAACAACAATCAACCTTTTCGTATTCGTTGTTGCCTGATTTGAATTTTAACTTGAAATGGTTGTAAAGGCGAGCCTTGAATTCTTGAAATAAAGTAACTGTTATCTTTTTTTACTAGGATGTTATTAAATCATTATGATCCTGTTTAAAACCATCCATTTCATCAAAATATTAAAGAAACTATGCATGTGATTTAACTATAATTTGTTTCGATTATTTCGAGACGGGCCAAGATGGTAAGTCTGACGCGGTTCGCCAAATGATAGGCTCGAAAATGAAAATAGGCCTGACTCAATGGCTAAAGCTAAAGATTGAATATATCCCTTCACGCGGCATATTAATTATCATGAATGAGCACTTCACAGTCGCGACTAGAAACTAAGTCTATTTATGGTTAAATTGAATCAATATTATTTTAGTTGAAATAGTTAATGTTGGGAACTAAATTATAGTTCAATGAGGGATATTAAAGGCCTTTAAGTTCCATATTGTTGTTGATATTATTTTATTCAGGCGTTTCGGTCAATATTTGACCATCATCAGTACAATTTTCCAATTTAAAATAGCATTATTACATTGAATGTTATTATAACAATTTATGTAAAATCATCTTCGATTATAGATTACACATGAAAATATCATGTATCTTAAAATACAGTTTATGAAATATAAGTGAGGATAAATCCAACATTTATTAAGAAAACTCAACTTGAAATGATGTACAAAACATTTTGAATAACCTAACCTCCCTCATTCAATATTATTTTACTTTTAACGAGTAATATCGACCTGAATACTTTGATTTTGCTCGTTTAATGAAAATATATTTGTAAATTTTGTTTGATGGGGACCTGAGGCCCTTTCATACATGGGTCCGAGGGCCCTTGGCCCTTTCGGACGAGGGCCTAGGGAGCAAGTGTCCCGTTGCTTACCAAATTCGCTAGCTATACTTAAACTCACATGAAATTATTCTAGTATTTTAAATATCTGAAAATCGGCTCATTTCTCAACCATAATTTCGATACGGTTAAAAAAATGTTTAAAATATTAGAGGAATTTCATGTAAGTTTAAGTTGCTAATTTTTATTTTATAGTTACTGTGTAGTTTTTCAACTTACCTGGCAATCTTTTCTTGACAAAACATGTATTCAAAAAATTCTCCACACATTTTTTCTTTCAATTTTATACTGAAACCAGTTTCAGTACAAAATAACAAGAAAAAATGAAAAAATCAGAAAAATTATTTTTCCATGGTAAAACTATACCCATCCACTCAATCATATTATAAGCCAAAATTCCAATAACATCTCGTCTAGTCGGCACTGGAAATCAATTATTTTAAACGTCATTACTAAAACAAAAGTTGTTTACTTACCACCATCATGTGCATCGCGACTTGTTTAGCCTATATTAGGATTAGGTTCATAATTGCATACAGCGTATTTAGAAACTAGGCTGGTAGTTGGAAGTCTTAGTACCTTTAGAATAGGCTGCAGCAGAATAAATTTCTCCAAATCCACCGAAACCTATTGATGGGCCTAACATTCAGTTTTCTTAGCAATGCCTTGCAAGATCTCTCCACTTTTTTGTAATGGGTCCGGAAAAATGGTTCTTGGCATTTATAAGTTTAGGCGGTAGACTTGTCCCCTAAGACCAAACATACATTAGATGCCGCATTCCCTATACTGTGTAATAGGCAATCGAAATTTAGGATACCTTTATATCCAGGGTATATTATTACCATAAAATATATAATTTCAGCTTAAATTAGGAACAAAAATAAAATTAGGTTTTAAACGAAATTAAATTAACTGAAGAAAACGCGCATTGCGTACTTTTTTCGAGGCATACCAGACATACTGTTTGGTTAAAAATTTGAAATTGCCTGCAAGCGTTATGGTTAGGGTTGCATATCTGGAAGGGGAGTGGGCAAGCTAGATTTTATAAATGGCATTGTTAACATAGGCGAAGTTAGACTTTAAAATTAGGGGGTGCTAAAGTCCCTTACCTTAAAATGAAAAAAAAGTTGGTTTAAAAATAAAAAAGTATTTATTTAATAAATTTATAAATAAGGACATAAAATATTATTTATAAAATAAATAAATAAATATATCATCACGGCTTATTACCCATTGCTGGGTGTGCTAATCTGCTTTTTACACAGATATCGGTAATGATGAAATATTAGCACCGTGTGTGCGCTTACCAGGCGTCACCTCACGGGCACTCATTGCTGGCGTGGAGAGTGCACCACAGGGGTTAATTTAGTGTCATTTAAAATTCGAAATATTTGGCGTCGGTCGGGGACGAACACGGTTCCCCATATTCTCGACCTGACACTCAGGCACGCGGCCACGAGACCCCATATTATTTAAAGTAACAAAATAGTTATTTATGATATAAGAGTTAAAAATGACATTTTAGTTTGTGAAAAGGAAGTTTGGAACACGACGCGAAGCTAATTTTCTGTTTCCATTCAGAAGTATAAATTTTTTCTAAATATCTTAGGTATTATTTATTTATTTTTAATTTTTTTTTAAAGTTCATTTTCATATTCTATACTGATCTACCTACTAATAAATTCGTAAAGCAATTTTGTGTCATAGTAGTGCTCAACCAGTTTTTAATTCTCCTCATAACAGAGAATAATAATTTTATAAAGTTTATAATAAATACCAAATGTACCTTGATTAAGTACACTTTTAATATTATTTGATTCGTGACTGCTCATCATGTTCTTTAGAATAGTAATTTCAGCTTTTAAAATATCTTTATGTATTTGCAAAAGTGGTATAATAATGATCTATATCTACGGCTATTGCTAGTTCTTGGCTTTCTACGGAAAATCAGAGTTTTAGGTGTATAGTTATTGCATATGAAAAATACCTTTATGTTATTTTTTCAAGATTTGTGTTATTATAAAAATTAAAGATTATTAAATTTTCTACAGATTTGCCTAAATACCTACTTTTTCTATATATTTTATGGATTTATAAAATTATCTATAAGTTTAATCCTGTTCATATCTCAAATATATGTAACTGACAGATAAATGTCACTGTCAATGAACTAATCATTTCAAATTAATAATAGTAAGGTTTTAAAAATAAAATAGTAAATAGAACCATAATTATATCGAATGGATCTTAATACAGTTTCCGCAATAACTAAATATGTAGGTATGTGTATTTAAATTAATAAAAATTAAATAGCGGGAGGGTTGGTTTTTACCATCAATCCCTTTATGCCAGTCGGTCGAAGGGAGCTACGTTTTTCAGCAGGATGGTGCCTGTTTCATACTGCAAAAACTATTAAAACCAGGCTTGAAAATCAAGTAGTCCGGATTTGTCGCCAATTGAGTCCCTTTGGGTAACAGAACTAAAAGTAAAATTGCAACAAATATGGGATATTATTGAACCTGATTAGTGTGTAAAGTTAGCTGATATAATGCCTAACAGAATTAAAGCCGTTATAGCCAATAAAGGAGGCGCAACGCAATATTAAAATAGGGAACCAACTATTCTGATTCGTGTGTCAAAATTAATTTAATTTAGTTTAAAACCTAATTTTAGCGAAACAATTTTATTTTTATTCTTAATTTAAGCTGAAATTGTATACTTTACAGTAATAATATAATTTTTTTGTTATAAAGTGAAATGTCATTATGGTAAAATATTGTGCAGGCCCAACTTATATGATTTTGGCCTCGTATATTCCAATATTGAATGGATTTTTAAAAATCTCTTATTGCCTTTGGCAAAAATACAGTTCCAAAATGTGTCAAAACCCAAACACGTTACCGACCAGCCCTAAATTTTCAAACTTTGCTCCTGGACCAAGGTAATTTTTTGGTAAATTTTGGTAGTAGGGGTTTCAATAACTGTTTTTTTTTTTTTTTTTTTTTTTTGAAACAAATAGTTGATGCGAATGAGCATTTCACAAAAAAAACCTGTGCACCAAATAGGTACACGTGGTGTCAAAAAAACATGCCGCGCACAGTTAAGGTGCACATGGACGTTAACGTGTTAAATGGAGAAAAATCAAATGCATTTAGACACGGTCAAATATTAATATTAAGCAGAATCATTGCCTGCACAATTTTTATTTATTTATTTGGAGCCACTTTAGGGAGTGGCCTGGATAAAATTCTCTTATATATGTAACCCAAAAATCTGTGAAATATAATCCCAGAAATGTGTTTTAAGACAAGAACAATCATTTTTTAAATTTAAAGGTTTGACTTAAACCACTAGTACAATTTCACACATTTAAAAGTTAATTATTTACAAAAGACACATAGATTACATTTATAATAAAAAATTAATATAAATTGTAACAAATGGAAGTTATTAACATGTAAATATAATGCATGTTCTACTTACAACAATATTATAGAAGAACCGTTGCACCTCAACGCTGAAGAACTTGTATAGATTAGAATCATATTTGAAATTACAGGGGAATATCAGTATCCAAAAGTTTTTTAAAAGTATAGTCGTTAGCAGTGTTGCCAAACGGCGGGTAATTACTCAAATGTCGGCTATAGAATTGTTGTCCATCGGGTAATTTCGGGTAATAGGGGATTACAGAACAATTGATTTAAGAGAAATGAGGAAAAAATATTGAAAGTATATGCTTAATGATGAATATTAATAAAGAAATAAAACGATATAATTGAAACACTTTGGAAATAAGCGGATTTTTGTTATAGCAGCTCGTCACTCATATGAATTCCGTATATATTATTTGGTTGGCGGTTCAAAGACGGCCTATAAATAATATATAACGAATACAAGATTCATCTAAATGCAAACATTACAAATGTTTGGAATTATCCTGCGAAGAATATTGTTGTATACGGGATAAAATATCGTAGGACTAAACTTCAGGGGTTGTTTGTATGTTCTGGCTACTTAATTCAGTTTTGGATTACAGCCAAATAAGAATGCAGTACAGTACAGATATCAAATAAATGAAATAATTCAGCAGTATTAAGACATTTTTAATGTTGTAGGTACTTATGGGGACCGTACAAAACGACCTGCAGGTATCTCAAAAGTACTATGCGACGCAGAAAATTTTGCAAAAGGTTGCCAAATTGTATACGGAGACTACTAAGCATAACAGAAGTCAGAACTCAAAGAGATGACGTGAAAGAACAAAATATTGGGAAGAATTTCTTAAACATAGCCTAGAAGACAATAAGTTTATTGTTACTTTAGTATTTTTGTGCTAGAATCTAGAATTTAGTATCATTGTACACTGAATCTGCTGATGTATAATTGATTTACTTTTGATGAAAATTTTGTATTGAAAATTTAAACCAAGAAAAAATATAAATATATCAAATAAAATGTATAAGATTTTAACGATATTTTATAACTATAGTTTATAAATTTGATACTTTTGTACTCAGAATATCATGCTGCGTCTTTTGATATATAGGTACCATAATTTATAATGAAAATTTATTGCAAAAAAATGGAAAGATAACTGTAGGTGTCATGTCATTGTGATATATAGTGTGTCCCATAACTTCAGGTACATATTAGAAGGGCATATAGTTCTTAATGTCCTGATTACGGAACAAAATAATTTTTTCATAATTAGAAAATTAGTTTTTGAGGTTTTTGAAGGAAACAGTTTTGGGACACTGGTTGAATAGGTTGTGTGTTTTTTTCATTACATACACATCTCCCAAACTTAATTGGTGTGACAAAGCTTTACGTAATTGCATAAATTCATTTCATTGTTAAATTATTTTATGTAATAGTTATAACTAATTTCACTATTCCAAATATTATAGTATCCAGGGGTACAAAAAATGTTCTTCTTAAGTGAACTACCCTTAATTATAGGAATTTTGAAAAAAATATTTTTGTTCCGTAATCAGGACATTAAGAACTATATGCCCTTCTAATATGTACCTGAAGTTATGGGACACCCTGTATATATATAATATTTTTTAATTTATTTCGTATTATATGTTTATTTCTGCAAACTACATTATAAGTACAATATTTACAATAAGTTATTGTTAACAATTAAAAAGTTCTTTTTTGTACACTTTTGTAATGTATATAACCAAATATAGTATTTATTAATATAAAAATTGGATAATATGTGTAATATTTTATTTTACAACTTCCTAGAATACATATAATAACAATAATTAATATAAAAATCATAATACATTGTCAAAATTTGAAGAAATTCCAATGTTTTTATCTTGGTATTTAGGCGCCGGCGCTTCTCATATTTCACATACACATACCACAAATAATTTGTTAATATAACACAAGACGTATTCAGGTTTTTTTTTTGCTAACCAATTCTCGAGTATATCTTCTCTGAAAAAAAGTCCAATCATTTATTTTGTATTTGTTATAAACTATTGTGTTATATTTGTTGATTTACATATAAACAATAGCCAGAAAAACTATTGAATGTTTTCTGATAACAATTATTTTTAGCTACGGTAGTAGATCTGATGAAGGTCAGATGATTGTTGAGAATAGGTACAGACATCATGTGCAACGGTGGTTGCAAATAGTACTAACGACAAAAAGCAACTAATTTTAAAATATAGCTGTATCAAATAATAAAATATGAAAAAATAGTGTTGTTTGTATATTTCCAAAACGCCTATTGTAAGCATATTTGTTTATCGTTACTGTCATTTGACATTTAATATTATAATTATTGTTTATATTAATTAACAAGTAATTATTTGTTTTTTTTTGAGGCTAAATGTAAATAAACTCATAAGAAAATATTACTTAAAAATCATTATTTATAAATTGTTTATAAATCATAGTTCATGTTATTGCCAAAAGATGACTCAACTGGTATTGATTTTTGCTAATCCAATGCAAAATCAATCAATTTTTGGGTTTTACTCAATAAAAAATTATATTGTCAAAAAATATTTTAAACTACAATATATTTAATCTGTCTGAATAGGTTATGAAACATAAAAATAATTATTAATATTTTATAAAAATTTCCAGGTATGTAGTATAGATATTTACCTGTAGATTGCTGTGGGGTCTCATATTTCATTAAAATTTACAAAATTTTCATTTTCCGGCTAAATTAGGCACTTTTCAAAAATATTTATTTGAAGAAAAAGACTTAGAATTTAAAATAAGTGAGGTATTATTTGAAACTTTTTTTGATATTCTTTAATTTTTTGATCTGACATTTCGTTAATCAGTCAGCTGATTTTGTTGATATATAATAACAATAACAATACGTGGTGTAAAGAGTATAAATAAATAAAGACTCAATTTAAGGGTGAAAAGGGAATCTAAGAAAAACAGAAGGGTGCGTTTTGCAGAATACAATTGTTAGGTATGCATATCTTTTAAATTAAACAATCTTTTAGTTAAATTTCCGTTTATATTTACAGGGCCGCTCCGTGCGGGCGGGCAGGTTGTGCCCCGTACAAAGGCCACACAATTCCTGAAATGATTTAGTTTTTTCAGTACCGACGCCTTCTTTAAGGGGCTTAATTTTCATATGCCCCCAAATGCTCATATAAATAATACTAGGTAAAAAAATGTATCGATAGGTCTGGTGTGGAATCAGTGTGACGACAAGCGATCGAAAAATCAATAATAACGATCATGCCCAGTAGATGAACTTGAAATATTAATGACAAGCATCGTTTGACGATATACAATCTAAAAATGTAATAAAATCGACAACGCGCGCGACATAGATTAAATTAAAATTTTCAAGAATTTTTTCGACGATATTTGAATATAGCAATGAAATATGATAATTTCAAGATAATGACAACGGAACAGTAGAAATATTTGCTGGAATGTCAATATTATGAATATAATGTACTGTTTAATGTAAAAGTAGGTATTTAATATTTAAAAAAATTCTGGTACTGTTCATAACATTGTTGTAGTCATAGGTAGGTGTAAAACAAGACTATGAATTCATAAGGAATAAAATAATAAAGACAATATAGTTTTATATCTCGTATATTTATTTATCTCCTCCCGCTATTTAATTTTTATTAATTTAAATATACATACTTACATATTTAGTTATTGGGGAAACTGTATTAAGATCCACTCCATATGACTATGGTTCTATTTACTATTTTCTTTTTAAAACGTTACTATTATTAATTTGAAATGATTAGTTCTTTGACAGTGACATTTGTCTGTCAGTTACATACAATTGAGAAATGAACTGTGTAATCAAGGAGATTTGCTGTTTAAAGCGTGGGCTCCGTGATTAAATTTATAGATAATTTTATAAATTTATCCATAAAATATATAGAAAAAAATATTTATGCAAATCTGTAGAAAATTTAATAATCTTTAATTTTTATAATAACACAAATTTTGAAAAAAAAACATTTGAAGATATTTTTCGAAGAAAATCTATTTTAGGCTTAAAGTAAAGTGCCGTATTAGAATAAGGTAGTATTTGAGTTAGAGGGGAGGATCTACACACACGCACAAACACACACACTCTCACACACAGACAGACAGACATCGTAAAAATAATTCGTGGTTATTTACTGAAAACTCACCATCGAATTTTTGGGCTGATAACATTACCTCTTTTACCTACGGTATGACGGGATATAAACAGAAGACAGATATCATTTTTACAAATTTAATTATAAAATAGAAGTTAATTTATAAAAAAACGTATCTTATATACACTACACATTAAAACTTATTACATTATAAAACAAATAATTTTCTTTTAAAAATTAATTTACATAAAGATCGTATGTACACTAAACACAACATAACACAACACACACACACACACACACACACACACACACACACACACACACACACACACACACAAATTAAAACTAAAAGACATATGAATGGTTTTTTTATCATAATTAGTTCTCATAAAATCAGTAAGGTGTCAAATATAACGAGCTTTCTGCTTCACCATTTTTATATTGTAAAAAAAAATTCTAATAAAATAGCGTATATACACTAGACACAACACATCACAACACACACACACACACACACACACACACACAAATTAAAACTAACAGACATATGAATGGTTTTTTTATCATAATTAGTTCTCATAAAATCAGTATGGTGTCAAATATAACGAGCTTTCTGCTTCACCATTTTTATATTGTAAAAAAAATTCTAATAAAAAAACGTATATACACTAAACACAACACATCACAACACAGCACAACACACACACACACACACACACACACACACATATATATATATATATATATATATATATATATATATATATATATATTAAAACTTTAAATATAAATAAAAAAATAAACATCTTTTTCTTTTAAGTTAATTTATAAAAAACCGTATATACACTAAACACAACACTCACACACACACACACACACACACACACACACACACACACACACACACACACACACACACACACACATTAAAACTTTAAATATAAATTTAAAAAAAAATATTTTCTTTTAAAAATTAATTTATAAAAAAACATATATACACTAAACACAACACACACACACACACACACACACACACACACACACACACACACACATACACACACACATTAAAATTTCAAAAGATTTTGGCATTCTTAATCTTTCAGGTAGGGGAGGTGTCTGTTTTTGCAGTTCTCCTGTAATTTAAATAAAAAGGAAAGATTAGTGATCGAATAAACCATAAACAGAATGTCTAAATTTAATTTTGGTATCTAGTTCAAGCAGGCCAAATATCGGGGTATGCCTATGAAACTTATATTTTTCATTGTACCCCACGTTTTTACTACAATTAGATAGTTAGAAATATAAAACAAGATATTTTGTTACTTACTTAGGTCAGGTTTAGCATATTGCTTATAAAAATTTATTTCGTCTTATATCGATTCGTTTTTAAAGGGTTCCTATATAAATAAAAGATGTTTAATGTTTTTTTAAAGTAAAAACAGTCAGTTATACTTACAATTTTCGTAAGTACCTTCTACATAGGCTACGGCAGAATAGACTTCTCCGAATCCACCGCAGCGTATTGGAGGGCCTACCACCCATTTTTTTTTAACTGTCTGTTACCAATTGTCCAGTTGGTATTGCCATTTTTTTTTCTTAATTTAAGCTGAAATTTTACAGTAATATAATTGTTGTAATAATAAAATATTTCTTGAGTTTTTTGTTATAAAATGAAATGTCATTATGGTAAAATATTGTGCAAGCCCAACAAATATGGCCTCGTACATTCCAATATTGAGCGGATTTTTAAAAATCTCTTATTGCCTTTCACAAAAATACAGTTCCAAAATGTGTCAAAACCCAATGTTATTTAACACGTTAACGACCAGCCCTAAATTTTGAAACTTTACTTCTGGACCAACGTAATTTTTTGTTAAATTTTGGTAGTAAGGGGTTCAATAACTGCTTTTATTTTGGAAAAAAATAGTTGATGCGAACGAGTATTTCACAAAAAGAACCTGTGCACCAAATAGGTACACGTGGTGCAAAGAACATGGCGCGCACAATTAAGATCCACATGGTCGTTAACGTATTAAATGGAGAAAAATCAAATGCATTTAGACACGGTCAAATATTA
The DNA here is from genome assembly GCA_963082715.1 of Harpalus rubripes. Taxonomy (NCBI): domain Eukaryota; kingdom Metazoa; phylum Arthropoda; class Insecta; order Coleoptera; family Carabidae; genus Harpalus; species Harpalus rubripes. The sequence goes on from OY720461.1 coordinate 22,398,303, forward strand.
ATATTAAACAAAATCATTGCCTGCACAATTTTTATTTATTTATTTGGAGCCACTTTAGGGGGCGGCCCGGATAAAATTCCCTCAATTATTTAAAAAAGACACATAAATTATATTTATAGTAAAAAATTAATATAATTTGTAACAATTGGAAGTTATTAACATGTAAATATAATGCATGTTCTACTTACAACAATATTATAGAAGAACCGTTACACCTCAACGCTGAAGAACTTGTATAGATTAGAATCATATTTGAAATTACAGGTGAATATCAGTATCCAAAGGTTTTACAAAAGTATAGTCATCACAGTGTTGCCAATCGGCGGGTAATTATTCAAATGTCGGGTATAGAATTGTTACCTATCGAGTAATTTCGGGTAATAGGGGATTACAGCGCAATTTATTTAAGAGAAATTAGGAAAAAATATTAAAAGTATATGCTTAATGATAAATGAATGAATAAAACGATATAATTGAAATACTTCGGATATAAGCGGATTTTTGTTATAGCAGCTCGTCACTCATATAAATTCCGTAAATATTATTTTGATTGGCAACTCAAAGACGGCCTATAAATATATAACGAATACCTAGTTAGGGGAGGAGCCTATTACATAAATCGTGTAGACTTGTACAGTATAATAATATTCATTTACTTTTTATAAATATAATTTAGATATAGCATATATATCAAGAACATTTAGGTCCACGAAGAAAATAGTTTTATATAAAAACTTATCTTTGTGACGTCACATTCATATTTTCAAATTTCGGAGGACTATAACTCGCTTATTAATAGGAATTTTTTCACCGGATTTTCACCGACAGTCTTAGTTTTAGTTATACGTGGTTGAAAAAGTCGGATAATCTAACAACAAAACTATTGTTATACTTCATTTCACATAAGAAAATAGCGATGGGAAGATCAAACTGCACCTATCTATAAAGTGATAGTTTTGTTGATAGATGGTACTACATGAGATTAGTGCATTTGCGTTTTGCGTTCCAGTCAGTGCATGTGCATTTGCATTGTATACATTTCACCAGCATGGCAAACATTTGACTTAATGACATTTTAGGTTAAGTTTGTGTATGTAAATAACAAAACAATTAATTAATAATGGACAGTTTGTTGATGCAGGTAAATGTACTCCAATATTATCCAATCAAACAAAAACAACAAGATTAAACTGCACCTATCCTCTCATCACTATTTTCGTACGTGAAATGAAGTATAGAGTAATTTTAACATTGGCAACACTGGTCATCAGAGCGCCGAGGACCCCGAAGATACACGATGTCGTCCGAGTGGATAATTAGACTCATTTTTAGAATTTTTTCTTAAATCCTGACAAAAACAATTCCTTACGCACAAAAATTTTTTTTTTTAAACTTATTCTAAAACTAATATGCGATTCGGGTTTTGCGGGCGCTTGAAACGTACCTACATTGTGCTGCGACTAGACTATTCTGAAAATTTTTAACATAAAAGGAATGCGTTGATTGGTTGATTCATAAACCTGACCTGTGTTATCCTTTAGATACAAAATATCCCTAAAACAATTAGGTTTTCATAATTTCATATTTTAGCGGTTATTTAAACAATTCCTCTGTGCAAGGTAACACAAAATTATTAATATAAAATGAAGTAGGTAATCAAATCTGAAATAATTCATTCTTATCATTAAACGATAAATCCTAAAAAATCTTATGTGGCCAACACCAAATCCCCCGCTATTTAATTTTTATTAATTTAAATATACATACTTACATACTTAGTTATTGCGGAAACTGTATTAAGATCCATTTATGACTATTGTTCTATTTACTATTTACTTTTTAAAACGTTACTATTATTAATTTGAAATGATTAGTTTTTTGACAGTGATGTTTATCTGTCAGTTACATAAATTTGAGATATGAACTGTGTAACCAAGGAATTTTGCTTGCCTAAAGCGTAGGCTCCGGGATTAAAATTATAGGTAATTTTATAAATTTATCCATAAAATATATTATAGAAAAATTATTTATACAAATCTATAGAAAATTTAACAATCTTTAATTTTTATAATAACACAAATCTTGAAAAATAACATTTGAAGATATTTTTCGAAGAAAATATATTTTAAGCTTCAAGTAAAGTGCCGTTTCCGGTTATTTGATATACACCAAAATCTAATGGCCTCTTCTCATATTAAGGCAGTATTTGAGTTAGAGTGGAGAATCTACACACACACACTCTCACACACACACACACACACACACGCACACACACATACACACACATTCACATACAAACACGCACACACACACACATTCACATACAAACACACATACAAGCGCGCGCGCGCACACACACACACACACACACACACACACACACACACACACACACATACACACACATTCACATACAAACACACATACACGCACATACACACACACGCACACGCACATACCGTGTGTCTGGCTTAAAGGTGTACATAGGAGATTGACATGGGATATCAGTTTTTTTCAATTTGCTGCTCGCCTAATTATTTTAAGCAAAAACGCGCCAAAAAGTTTTAGGGCATAAAATTCTGCATCTAAATCAATAAACAGAATTACCTTTATATGATTTATAACGACAGAAATTAATTATGAAAATGTCGAAAATTACGTTGAAAATATTGAACAAAAAATAAATAAATGCTTGACGTTTTATCTGTCACAACGTAAGTTAACATATTTGACGTTTCTGACAATTTACTAAAACGTCAAGCATTTATTTATTTTTTGTTCAATTCCATGGCTGTCGATATTTTCAACGTAATTTTCGAAATTTTTATATTTAATTTTTGTCGTTACAAAGTATGTAAAGGAAATTCTGTTTATCGATTTAGATGCAGAATTTTATGCAAAAACTGATTTCCCATGTTAATCTCCTATGTACACCTTTAAGTCAGACACACGGTATTGGGATTTTCAAATAAGAAAACGCTAACTAGCGGCGAAAATTAGAACTGCGATACATTGGTACACATTTGACATTTCCTTGGCTTTTTATAGAGACAAGACAGGTTTATTATTACTTTATACTGACTTTTTTGGAAATAAATTATTATATCTAACACGTAATTGTATTATATAGTTTTCCTAGTAAGTAAGTATTGAATTTAAAAGTATATTGCGAATGTTTTATGCAATACAAGAATAATTTGTGTTTGATTAACATCACCAGCATCAATTTAACAACATGGAATTTTCGCCTAAAAAGGCAATAAAGAATAGAAAGGTATGCATTGTTTACGGTTGCAATTCTACGGCCAATAAAAACCGTACTATTAGATTTCACCAGTTTCCAAAAAAAGGAGAGAGGCAAGTACTAATTAAAAACAAATATGGGGATGACATTTATGTGACAAATTGGATGCATGGATTCGTGTACTAAAAATGGGTGTAAAAATTACATCAAACATGTATGTTTGTTCGTTACATTTTTCACAAATGGATTATAAGTCAAATGCGTCGAACAAATTCAAGAGGTATTTGAAAGCTACATCTGTACCAAATTGCAATTTGCCAACATCGCCAGTACATGGATCACTCGGCAAATCAAGTAAAACTTCTAGTGAGAAGAAAAAATTACAGGTATTACATTAGATTATTGTTTTTGTTCGTTATGAAATTAATATAACTGATATTTGATACTTGCAGATATTACGAGAAGAACGTCGTAATAGAAGACTATTGTACCGAAACCAATTATTTGCACAAGAACTTGTTGAACCAGAAAGTACGCATGAAGAACATATTGAGCCTGCTGTTAGTATTCACATAACAATTATGATTATCAATAATTTTTTTTTTCTAATATTCACATTGTAGTTTGAGGAACACGATATATTTATGTGTCCGAAGGAGTCCTTGGCAAGTGAACCACCATCACCAAGCACATTGTCTGCAGCAGAAGTTTTAGTAGAGTTAGCCAATAAACCATCCGTTATAAAAATATATGTTGACAAAAGTGTGCAAGTAAAAACTGGCGACATTGCTATTCCTTTTATCTTCTGCATTGATAATGATAAAATTCTTTCAACGTTGCCTGGAATCCCAAATTTCAAAATTCTTGACCATTTAACTTTTTTGATGGATAAATATTACCTTGAAAAAAGAAGACACCTTTTGCCAATAATAGAAAGAATAATTATGACTCTAATGAAATTAAAACTAGATCTTAGTTTCACTGTATTGTGTATTTTATTTAAATATGTATCGCTGAATACATGCAGACTTTATTTTTATTCAAGTATAAGACAATTAGCATCTATTCTGAGGCCTCTAATACGTTGGGTTTTAAGGAAAGAAATAAGAAACAACATACCAATATGTTTTAGTAGATTTGAAAATCTAACAACTGTTTTTGATTGTACTGAATGTATCATTCAGAAACCAAAATGCTTAAAATGTAGAATAAAATGTTATTCGCATTATAAATCTAATTTAACAGTTAAATTCATGACTGGTGTTACTCCTGGTGGATTAATATCGTTTTGTAGTAAGGCATATGGAGGGAGAAGCAGTGATAAAAAAATCTTCCAGCAGAGCAATGTTATTAATCTTTTGCCAAAAAATTCTGAAATTATGGTTGACCGAGGTTTTCTAGTAGATGATATTTGTGCTGCTAAGAATATTAAAGTAATAAGGCCCCCCTTTTTAAAAAACCAAAAGCAGTTTTCCAAAGTAGATGCTATTAACAGCAGAGAAATAGCTCGCGCAAGAGTACATGTCGAAAGAGTTAATCAACGACTAAAAAATTATAAAATTCTTTCTAACAAGATAGACTGGAATTTGTTTTCTTATATAGATGATATTTTTATTATTATTTGCGGTATTGTAAATTTATCAGCTCCAGTACTTGGAGATGACAAATTTTTGTAAAAGAAAAATGTACAAATAAACAAGCATAATAAAACTTTTATTCACATAGCATATGTAACATTTTACAAAAATAAATATCCTTCAATTTGTAGAGCAATTTTATGCAGTAATCTTGGTTGTAGGATACGGGAATTATTTTTATTTTTTTCACTTGTGCACTGTATATAACAAAATCACACTGTGTCAGGTTTAAAATACATAGACTTAATTGCTCCTGAGCGTAATATGTATGCTTCTCTTTTAAAAGTAAAACTTCATTATTTTTGTATAAATAATTACATTTTTGAAGCAAAATTTCGTCGGTGAGGTCTGCGAGTTCATATGGACATTTAATTTCAACAAGTTTCACTGGTGTAAAGTTTTCAATAACAATTCCGTCTGGGGAACAAGCTAACCACTCATTATTTTGTGCAATTACTAAACCATATGTTACAACAAAATTTTAAGTATCCGTAATGTATTTCGTTCTAGCTGCATCTTCAAATTTTATGCCATGTTGTACATATTTATTTGTGAAACTTTTAGGCCAAAAATAACGGAGCGCTTTTTTTCGCCAGTCGTCTAAAGAATAAGTAAAAAGTGGGTAACATCTGCTCGCGTTTATTCTAAATTGACGATGTCTGTGCCACTCGTTTATATCTGACTTAGTGTCATTACAAATTTTTACAATTTTCTCGAAATCGAGACCTCCGTGGTGATAGTGGTACACTTTGCTGCAGCATAAATTTAATGTGGCTGGAATCTGCTTTACTTCTGTCATTATCGTCGACTTACAAGCATTTTTTAAAATAATGCTTGTGTAATCGGGAACATAGGGCGTAATCTTCATCTCTCCAGACTCTGTTGAAACTGACCCAGAAACATCTGATCGAATTCGAAATCTGCAATATACAAGAAATGTGAATTATAGTATGTACAATTAATTATATTGCTATTCTACATACATATGTTTGCTATAAGCTGAAGCACTGTCAACGTTTTGAAAAGATTGCAGAATAGTGTTATTTTCCCCTTGGGGTAATTCCAATTTTTGAGCATTTATGCAACAAAATGATGACATTGGTTTTGGAGTATATTCATCTAATGTTTTTCCCTTCATATTAGACCAAACACATTTTTTTTTCGTTGTAGACACGTCTTCCAGTAAAAATATGTTGTTTCTGAAATAAATTAAATATTGATAAAAACGTATTCATACAAATATAAGTACTAATGACAACGTACCTGTTCAAATATAATAAAACAGCTACAATATGTTTGCAGCTTTCACTAGCACCAGCTTTGCAAGAACATGCCATTTCTTTGATGTCTGTTTTATCATTATTAATAAAAATTGTACCAGTTATTGTATGTGGTGGTTGACTAAGGGCACTTGTTTGAAGACACAGAGCGTATATTTCAATTTTATTGTAATTACTAGACATAAAATTATGTGTCCACTATTTATTATTTGTTGACCTTCTATCATATTCCTCGAAGATACTGTACAACATGCAAATTTACAGAGTGAATCTAAATCTACAGAAATGAAGTTATCCATGTTAAGAATAATAAAAGAGTAAAAAAGTAAAGAAAAATACAAGATTAATTGAAATAATAGAGACACCAAGTAAACTAAAAGATCTAATTCTAATCTAATAGGGTTTCTATTTACTAATTCTGACTAATTATAAGATATATACATTTTTATTACTAAGGAAAAACTATTGTATTATACTAACCTACAAACTACGTACTTACTTTAGCACTAAATTCTAAATAAATTATTAAACAGTACATGAAACTAAAATTATATGATTATAAAAACTATATTCTACGTGAATTATAAATAGAAAATACTAATAAATGAGAAAATTATACAAAAATTAAAGAAATACAATTGACAGCAATGGTACGCGTACGAAAGTCAACAAAACGTGTACCAGTGTTCAAGATTTCGCTATATGCGATCAGCGCCATCTCTTGATACTTGAACATCCCAATACACACACACACACACACACACACACACACGCACACACGCACACGCGCACACACACACACACACACACACACACACACACACACACACACACACAAAAGCATGTGGAAAAGCATTTTTTACTTCCACAGAAAAAAGTATGCGAAAACACACGAAAATCTGTCCCATGGTGGACGAACGAACTAACTTTATTGCGGAAAAAAGTAAATGCACTTCGCAGGCGATACCAACGGACAAGAATTAATCCAATATAGCGAGACGAAAGGAAGAAAATATATATGGAAGAAAAAGAAAGATACACACAAACTATAAAAAAAGAAAAAACGAAGTCATGGAAAGAATATTGTTTCATATCGAGCAAAACAAACCCATGGAATAATGTGTATAAAATGGCTGCTGGTAAATACAAGAACACAGTTAAACTTACCACAATTAAGAAAGAAAATGGCGATTTTACAGAGGACACAGAAAGTACGCTAAAGAGAATGATGGATGAATTCGTACCCGATGACAGTGAAGAGGACGATAATGAATATCACAAAAATGTAAGAGAAGAGAATAAAAACTTGATCACATCAGAAAATGACATCCATTTTACACCAGAAGAAATTGAACAAATATTAAAAAGTATGAACCCTAAAAAAGCCCCCGGGGCTGACGGCATTACAAGTGACATATTATTAAAAACATTTCATTTAGTTCCTCTATTTTTTACTGAACTATACAATCAGTGCCTCCTACGTTCACATTTCCCTAAAGAATGGAAACTCGCAACAATAATACCAGTTTTAAAGCCAGGTAAAGAAAATTCAAATGACGTAGACAAATTTAGGCCTATCAGTCTAATTAATGTTGGAGGAAAAGTGTTGGAAAAATTATTAATAAACAGAATTATGAAATATATGGACACAAATAACTTAATGAATACAAATCAGTTCGGATTCATCAAAAAATCAGGAACAACTGAAGCTTTAATAGAGCTAAAAAATTTCGTCGAAGAAAGTTTTAAAGAAAAGAAATCAGTAGCAATAATCAGCTTAGATGTGAAAGGGGCTTCCAATGCAGCGTGGTGGCCCGCTATCATAAAATCTATGAGAGATACTAAATGTCCTAAAAAATTATATAATCTATCAAAAAGCTACTTCAACGAAAGAAGCGCCGAATTAAGTTTGAATAATGTCAAGGTAACAAAAGCAGTTAAAAGAGGATGCCCTCAAGGGTCATGCAGTGGGCCAGGGTTTTGGAACATTCAATATAATTCTTTATTAAATCAACATTATTCTAAAAATACTAAAGTCATAGCCTTCGCCGACGATCTTCTTATATTAACAAAAGGAAAAAATATTCTTGACATTGAAAATACCGCAAATTTAGAATTATACAAAGTAATGAACTGGGCGAGAAATAATAAAATCACTTTTAACGACAGTAAATCGCAAATAATGATAGTAACAAAAAGAACAAGTATTCTAAATAAGGACATACATGTTTACCTAAATTACAAGGAATTAAAACAAGTGAAAATCATCAAATATTTAGGAATAAAAATTGATAACAAATTTAGTTTCGATGAACATATTAATTATATCACAGATAAGTGTGGGAAACTTATACATATCCTCTCAAAATCAGCCAAAATAAATTAGGGAATAAAACAAGAAGCATTAAACACTATATATAAAGGGGCCATCATACCAATTTTGTCGTATAGGGTACCAGCGTGGAAAGATGCACTCCAAAAGAAATCAAACCAAAGAAAAATCAAAAGGGTGCAAAGACTTATAAATATTAAAATTCTTAAAGGATATAGAACTCTATCTCACGAGGCATTCTGTATAATATCAGGAAATATGTGCATCATTCTCAAATTAGAAGAAATAGCAAGAATTCATGTGAAACTAAAAGTATTACAACAAAGAAACCCACTGGAAAATGAAGAAGAAGAGTCTGACAGAAAGCGAGAGGTGTACAATGAAGAAAACAAAGTTAGTGTTGAAAAGTGGCAAAATGCGTGGTCAAACAGTGTAAACGGTAATATTACAAAGACGTTTTTCCCAAATATACTTAAAAGATTAAAAGTTAAAATACCGTATTCATCAAAACTTACAACAATATTAAGTGGACATGGTAAACTGAAAAGTTACTTACACAGATTTAAATTATCGGAAAACGCGGAGTGCAAGTGCGGTGAACCCGTCCAAACAGTACATCACTTAATATATAACTGTGCATTATTAAATAACGAAAGATATAAACTACAAACTCAGATAATTAACAAAGGTGGAATGTGGCCGACTGAAAACGCTGAACTAATCGAAAAATATTTGAAAAACTTTGCTGAATATATAGAAGCGATAAACTTTGAAGATTTGTTATAAAAATGTTAAACTACCTAGATGATTTTCATACTTCTTTTGAATGGGTTCCTATTATGTATTGATATAAAGATGTGATATGTAATTAATAAGAAATGTATAATGTGAAATGCGTAAGTAAAACATACGATTTGTATATAGTGTATATATTTATATATAGCATGTAATATTCTGTATTATGGTGCAGGCTAAATAAATAAAAAAAAAAACACACACACACAGGTACGCAGACAAACAGACAGACAGACATCATAAAAATAATTCGTGCTTATTTACTAAAAACTCACCATCGAATTTTTGGACCGATAACATTATCTCCCTTACCTACGATATGACGGGAGGTAAAAAGAAGACAGATATCATTTTTACAAATTTTATTATAAAATAGAAGTTAATTTATAAAAAAAAAACGTATCTAATACACTAATCATTAAAACGTATTACATTATAAAAAAAATAATTTTCTTTTCTCAAAGTCTTTGGCATTATATCCGATTTTTAATATCCATTGAAAACTGGAGTTTTAACAATCTTTTTTCCTTCTTCTTAATCGTTGAGGCTGTGGAGGTCTTCTTTTTCACTGTCGATGATTTCATTGACGTTATCATCTTTAATGGGCGTTCTGCCTCTTTGTTCGACTTCTTTACGTCGTGGTCGTAGTTTACGCATTATTTCTGATGTAGACGATGTAAATTCTAACGGGCCGGATAATAAAGCACCTTCACTTTCAATGCCTTTCGTTAAAATATTGCGAAGGTTTTGATAATCCCGCTCCGTATCATATTTCATTTTTGCGACAAAGTCTACGAATTCATGTAGTGCTCCTGTAATTTAAATAAAAGGTAAGATTAGTGGTCAAATAAAATATAAACAGAATGTCTAAATTTAATTTTGGTTTTTAGTTCAAGCAATAGAGAGTTTAAAAGGTGCTTGCTCGGAAAAAAATCCAGGAGTTTTGCATTGCAAATTGGCAGTTTAATACATTATCCTTAATAAAATACTAAATTTGCGACCTCGGGGCTCTGTTGCTCGCTCCGTCATATTGGAAAAATTGCCGACGTAATTAGTTTCTTCACAATATCTCTTTTCCAGTATTTCCAAGACAAACAGTAGTTATTACAAAAATTGTAACTTGCAATTTTTTATACGAAAAAGGATTCTTTCATTTCTTACCTAGAATGAACTGTTAATTCTCTGTCAAAGAATTACGTTAAAACTAATTAGCAAAAATAACTGACAGAAATTTAAATTACACAAAAAATATGGAATCTTATGTTTTTAATATTTAGTCTAATAGCTTTTACTACTTATAACAGTTTGCTTCGTCGTGGCATCAAATTAAATAATATTTCGATGATTTTTAAAATGTTTAAGAGCGTTCCATTTAAAATATAACATAGGCTGTCATTGTCAAGTGAATATTATCTGTCAATTAGGTTGTATTGTTACTTCTAAGTTAAAAATAATGTGTACAGTTCAAGAAAAAGTGCAAAAAAATTAATGGTATAACGCAGACGTTAGTCTCAGACAGGTATCTGATTTATTTCGTAAATCATTTCCTGATCGACCAACATTAAGTGCTTCAACTATATCACGAATTGTTAACAATTTTAAGAGAGATGGTTGCGTTAAACGTTAACATGTAGAGAAAACAAAACGAAATAATGTTTAACAGAGGTGAAAATGGCCGAAATGATTACACTGGTACGAAATAATAATAGATTATCTTCGAAAATGATAGGGCAAGCTGCGGGTGTAAGCAAAACCAGTGTATATCGTTTACTAAGGAAAGAACATTTTAAATCGCACCACTTTCAAATCCATCAAGAATGGTTGTGGATAACATTGAACATTTATTAAATGTTTATATTTCTTGCAATCTTTTTCATTTCTAAAATGATTAAATCAAAATACATATTTTATTTACTATGTTCTATTTTCATTGGAACGCTCCTATTCATTGCTGTCATTTGGTGACTATGGATATGACAAATTCCATATTTCAAGTTAAATAAAACGCAGGGTATGTGGATTATTCTGGAGTTCTATACTTGGTTCTCAACTCAACTAGTGTACCGTCATTGCTAACTTGGTAATTATTAAGTATTGCTGTCACACTTTTGTCCTCGTTACATCCTGGTTGTTTCATATTCTCATTTTGAGTATTACTCTATTACAAGAATGTCATTCGAATAAATAATAAATAAAATAAAAAATATGTAAGTTATAAAAGACTTACCTCTATATCACACGTATTGTTTGATATTATTTTATCATCATTGTTGTTAGATAAATTTGCAATCGCCATGGACACAAGCATTTTCCCTTCTTGATGTCATTATTATAGTTTAAGAACAAATTACAAATAATCAATGTAGTTATTGAAATTTTGACATATTGACAAAGATGTTTTTAGCTGCAGAAAAATAATATTTTATCGACATAGGTGTTTGCTGAAGCCGGCAATTGCATGTTAGACAGCAGCTTTTTTTTATATCAGTATGCGCATGAGTATGGGGTATCGGACACAGGAGCAAATTTTAGCAAAAATTTAAAACTGACATATAAGGTAATAAGGTTTATCATATTTTCAGCACTGTTACGATATAGAAGGTTTCTGCAAAGCTAAAAACGCAAAAAGTTGACATAGGAGGTTTCTATTCTACACCATCGATATGCTAATATATATACTCAATATACTTATTTATTGCTTTTATAATTGAGTAATTATTTCATACTCAAATCCTAGATCCTAAAATTGGTATCGTTTGAACTACTCGATTTGACAAAGACCCAGTTAAATTTCTAATGTCGAAACCATCCCACGTTACATATATTTAAGGTACGTTCTATTGGTGTCAGAGATCTTCCTACTTCTTCTAGTAAAACATCAATGGTCGTTCTTTTGCGTCAAAAAAATCGAAATATTCCTACGAATCATTCCAACTTCAGCGTTGGTAGGAAGATATATAGAGTGGAGATAGATTCAAAATTATACTAGCCGACTGTCGCGCGTACATTTCTGTCACATTTGTGAATGTTTAGAGTAGACTGTGCTCAACAAAAATATCTCCTTTACGTTTTTATTATTTAATATATTTTTATATAATTATAATCTCTGTAATATTTGCATAACAACATTTCGAAGATCCAAAATAAACATACAAAGTTATCTTTAGTTGTTAACTAACAATAACACGTACCCACTGCCACTGTTCTACTGTATTTATTTTTTTTACTTGACAGCACTTGACAGTTATTTGCTACTGAGCGTTCTATTGCTTTAAGAATATTCTTATTCTAGTACGAATATTTTTGACACCGATAGAACATACCTTTTGTATCTGATTTTCTGGAAGACAACAAACAATATCATCAACATCTATTATAGAACACGCAATTGAATTGGTTGTGGTCCAACAATATGGTGGATTTTTTTCTAGACTTTTTATAATATTAACAATGAGTTAACAGTTTGTATATTTGAAATAAATTATTGCTGACATTTTTTCACAATTTATTTCAAATAGTCATTTTGTGTAATAAACAGGTATCAAAGCTTAAAAATATATCAAGGTGGGGCCTAGATCTTTCTTTTTATGAAAGCGAATAAAGAGAAAATATTGCTGATAGACAAAATTTATTTTTGGATAATGAAAGAACATAATTTCTAGTTTTAAGGCAGTTTTAGACAAAATATCTTGAAGGTGGTGACCATCATTCTCTATACACTGACGCAAACGATTTCTGAAGCTTTCTACACGTTCCAACATTCGGGCTATTTCCTGCCGAATAAGATTCTTCAGACGGAGCAGGGTTGTAGACAAAGGTTTAGCCGCCCTACAATCCCACTTCAGCTGAAAAATCTTATTCGGCAGGAAGTAGCTCGAAAGTTGGAACGTGTAGAGGAACTTCAGACATCGGTTGCATCATCAGTGCGTGTGGGTGTGGGTGTGGGTGCGGGTGCGGGTGCGGTTGTGGGTGTGGGTGTGGGTGTGGGTGTGGGTGTGTAGGTGTTGGATCCACGATTTTTCTAATACTATAAAACTTAAGACATTTTTAACTACGGATTCCTCAATCTAACAATAATGGAAAGAGTTGACTAAGTTTTGGTAACAATTGGACAACCAGAAGTAGTAGTTACAGGAAAAAAATCATCTCAATATTATTTATCGAAAATTTATGTAAATACTTATATTAAAGAACGTTAAATTCTTTATTCGATAAAAATAAATTCATTATTATATCTTCTACAGATTTTAAAGAAATGCATATAAAATAATTTGATGTAAAAAATCTCAGATCAAACCTAATGAATAAGTGATGTACAGTTCATTTAAAAATATAATTTACTGTTTTCAGGAAATAAAGTTATTCTTAACTTGCTCTCATATTAAATATGTTTATCTGTGATAATGTACAATAGTTGATTATCAAAAATTACATCGAAATCGAAATAATAATAATAAAAAAAAAACATGGTTAAGTAAAACCAAACCATAAATCATTACACATTTTAATATCTTAAAGTGTCAACTACCGGTGCATTTGCAAGTACTTTAATTCGTATAGCTATGGTAACTAAATTTGACATCATCTATATAATTAGCATATTTTTCAGGTGTCAAACCTTTATCTGCGATTGCCTGCTCTAGAATACGATCACTATCGTCCACTTTCACTGTATCTTTACCTTGCCTTTCCTTTCTAGACTAGAAATATTAATTCCTACTCTTCACAAAATTATAAATATAATTTAATATGAAAAAATTATATTATGATGCCAAAACTTCAAATAATATGTAAACAATACGTATCGAAATTATTGTTCTTCGGTCAAATGAACCAGAACAATTTTTGTTACCGATAATTTTGAATTTTTACTAGGTATCTACTTCAAATTTTCATTCTGTTATTTCCAAGGTTAGGTTTGGTAGACAATATGTCTTATGAAGAGAAGTTAGTAGATGGGCGTAGATTCTATTGTGCCTCATTTTTGGAGATTTTCATGTTATTGTTGTCAAAGGACTCTTAGAAAAGCCCATTTAATAGTTTCTGTTATACATGGGTGACGTTTTTTTTTTTTATTATTATTTTCTAGCACTTTAGCGTTACCCAGGGTGCACCACGAGGAGGCGTGCTAGAATTGCACCCCACACCCCCCGTTATCAATAAACATTCATTAGTAGCATCTACACTCTAACGACAATTACAACCGTTTATAGGTTGATGTCATGTGTAGCCCACAATCACATCCATGAGGTGTAACTTAATACACCAGGACATTATTTCTGTATTACTACTAGTCTTTATGTGAATTGAGAATTTTGAGGGGGTCACCGTAGTCACCGAGTGAATGAGAAATACTTGTGAATAATTTTGAGTAAAATCCTAGAAAGATTGAGATTCAAAATTTTATCCACGTCGCCGATTACGCCTGAGTGGAGGTAACGGCAACGGATTATCAGGCCAGAGTCCCGGTGCCGCGTACCTCCACTCCAATCTCCCATAAGCCCCATAAGCTACGTGGACCCCTGCGCCAATAACAATGGCGAGGTCCACGTAGAAATCTAGTCCCAGCAGACAATCTTTCCAAGATATCATCTTGTACTCAAATTATTCGTATAAATTACGGAATATTACAATATAATTCGTATACACTCGTTCACTCGTAATATACGTATGTATAATATTACTATGGTTTTTAAACAATGTATAATTACTATTATTAAAATTAATATTTATTTGTTGTTGTTGTTGCTAGGTGATAATAACTAAAGATAAATATATACGAGAGAACAGACTTCCGTATCACATGCGAAAGCAATGGGTTTCTGATAAAGGAGAATTAGCGATTATATGACTAGCACTGTTTTATCTCTATCGTTTATGGAATATTTTGGAGAAAAATACTTCAAAATAAAAATGCGCATAATTGAAGTATTTTTATCTAAAATAATTCCTAAACGATTGATAGAGATAAAGGACTGCTAGTCGACTGCTCGCAAATCAACTTTAATCACTTGTTCATGCTGTAACAGCCATAAAAATTAATAGTTATGAGAATATGTATAAAGAAAGAGAATAAGTATTTATAAAGTTTTGTGATGTGGTTGTAGCGACGGCTGGAGAAGATATGTGGACATGTGAACAAAAATTACAAATGGAGATAGAGAGCTACAGTACCTCCCGACAAATGAACTATGTTATATTAGTTTTAGATTTTACCGTGTATATTGTAGATATTTAAAAATAAAAATAATTGTATATTATCAATTATAATTTCGTTACATAAGTGTACAACAATAAATTATAATTAAGTAATAATATAGTCTTCGACAAACATTTGAAAATGTACTTCGTTTCGTAAATTGTAAAGATACGCAATGCGCTCCTTGTATAAGGTGTAGGTATAAGTACCATTTACTGGGTGTGAAACATGATCGAAATATCATAAATATTAGAGAAATTTAATTCTTTAAAGTTTTATTTTAGTAAAGTAATTTCTTAACACAATTTTACTATTTTAATATTCTATAAAATTAATATTATAAAAATATCACTGTTTCAATTTACATTAATATTGTTGTTGTTCATTTTTTTATATAAATTTTTATTACAGATTAATATGGCTATATTCATATTGATATATATATTTAAAATTACAACAAAAAAATATATACAAAATAAATGAATTTGTTGTTTGTTGGATTTGAACTTGTAATCCTTAACATAAGAAGTGAATCCTATAGCATCATGACCACGAGGCCTCACTTGGTATAATAGTTTATAGGAACTATACGTTTTATTACTATCTACAGGGGGCAAACCTTAAATATAACTCCAAAAAGAATTACTGTAGCTAACATAACATCCTACATACACAACACAAATCAGAACTAGATTTCGTTAATCAAAATCTTAAGTGTTGATTCACTTACAAATAATACATTTTTATTACAAACAATCAATGAAAAATAAAAAAAAATACGTCATATCACCTCTGACAGAGATTATTCCAGGTCATAATTTTATTATACTTTCGGTCAACTTCAGTCGAAATGACTTTCAAAAATTCTTAATATGAAGTAATAAATTCTAATTTTTATAAAAAAGAACATACCATTTTGTTTTATGACCTTATAAATACAAATATTATCTTAAAATACCTATCTATTGTGTAATAAAAATAACTAATTCAGGTTACACTAATTTAATGGTGTGGTAACACTGGCTGACTGGATGGCTGCCTAGCGATGTAGCGTGGCCACGGTTTTGGTAAAAAAAAACTGTCAGCTGTGAAATTTAACCTAACTTAGAAAGTTTTGTAATGAATAAGGGATATACAGTTCATTTAAAAATATAATTTACTGTTTTCAGGGTACAATAATTGATTATCAAAAATTACATCGAAATCGAAAAAAAAAACATGGTTAAATACAAACAAAACCATAAATCATTACACATTTTAATATCTTAAAGTGTCAACTACCGGTGCATTTGCGAGTACTTTAATTCGTATAGCTATGGTAACTAAATTTGACGTCATCTATATAATTAGCATATTTTTCAGGTGTCAAACCTTTATCTGCGATTTCCTGCTCTAGAGTACGATCACTATCGTCCACTTTCACTGTATCTTTACCTTGCCTTTCCTTTCTAGACTAGAAATATTAATTCATACTCTTTACAAAATTATAAATATAATTTAATATGAAAAAATTATATTATGATGCCAAAACTTCAAATAATATGTAAACAATACGTATCGAAATTATTGTTCTTCGGTCAAATGAACCAGAACAATTTTTGTCACCGATAATTTTGAATTTTTACTAGGTATCTACATCAAATTTTCATTCTGTTATTTCCAAGGTTAGGTTTGGTAGACAATATGTCTTATGATGAGAAGTTAGAAGATGGGCGTAGATTCTATTGTGCCTCATTTTTGGAGATTTTCATGTTATTGTTGTTAAAGGGCTCTTAGAAAAGCCCATTTAATAGTTTCTGTTATACATGGGTGACATTTTTTTATTATTATTATTATTATTATTATTATTTTCTAGCACTTTAGCGTTACCCAGGGTGCACCACGAGGAGGCGTGCTAGAATTGCACCCCATACCCCCCGTTATCAATACACATTCATTAGTAGCATCTACACTCTAACGACAATTACAACCGTTTATAGGTTGATGTCATGTGTAGCCCACAATCACATCCATGAGGTGTAACTTAATACACCAGGACATTATTTCTGTATTACTACTAGTCTTTATGTGAATTGAGAATTTTGAGGGGGTCACCGTAAGAGTGAATGAGAAATACTTGATAATAATTTTGAGTAAAATCTTAGAAAGATTGAGATTCAAAATTTTATCCATGACGCCGAAGATACCTGAGTGGAGGTAACGGCAACGGATTATCAGGCCAGAGTCCCGGTGCCGCGTACCTCCACTCCAATCTCCCATAAGCCCCATAAGCTACGTGGACCCCTGCGCCAATAACAATGGCGAGGTCCACGTAGAAATCTAGTCCCAGCAGACAATCTTTCCAAGATACCATCTTGTACTCAAATTATTCGTATAAATTACGTAATATTACAATATAATTCGTATACACTCGTTCACTCGTAATATACGTATGTATAATATTACTATGGTTTTTAAATAATGTATAATTACTATTATTAAAATTAATATTTATTTGTTGTTGTTGTTGCTAGGTGATAATAACTAAAGATAAATATATACGAGAGAACAGACTTCCGTATCACATGCGAAAGCAATGGGTTTCTGATAAAGGAGAATTAGCGATTATATGACTAGCACTGTTTTATCTCTATCGTTTATGGAATATTTTGGAGAAAAATACTTCAAAATAAAAATGCGCATAATTAAAAGTATTTTTATCTAAAATAATTCCTAAACGATTGATAAAGACAAAGGACTGCTAGTCGACTGCTCGCAAATCAACTTTAATCACTTGTTCATGCTATAACAGCCATAAAAATTAATAGTTATGAGAATATGTATAAAGAAAGAGAATAAGTATTTATAAAGTTTTGTGATGTGGTTGTAGCGACGGCTGGAGAAGATATGTGGATATGTGAACAAGAATTACAAATGGAGATAGAGAGCTACAGTACCTCCCGACAAATGAACTATGTTATATTAGTTTTAGATTTTACCGTGTATATTGTAGGTATTTAAAAGTAAAAATAATTGTATACTGTCAATTATAATTTCGTTACATAAGTGTACAACAATAAATTATAATTAAGTAATAATATAGTCTTCGACAAACATTTGAAAATGTACTTCGTTTCGTAAATTGTAAAGATACGCAATGCGCTCCTTGTATAAGGTGTAGGTATAAGTACCATTTACTGGGTGTGAAACATGATCGAAATATCATAAATATTAGAGAAATTTAATTCTTTAAAGTTTTATTTTAGTAAAGTAATTTCTTAACACAATTTTACTATTTTAATATTCTATAAAATTAATATTATAAAAATATCACTGTTTCAATTTACATTAATATTGTTGTTGTTCATTTTTTTATATAAATTTTTATTACAGATTAATATGGCTATATTCATATTGATATATATATATATTTAAAATTACAACAAAAAAATATATACAAAATAAGTGAATTTGTTGTTTGTTGGATTTGAACTTGTAATCCTTAACATAAGAAGTGAATCCTATAGCATCATGACCACGAGGCCTCACTTGGTATAATAGTTTATAGGAACTATACGTTTTATTACTATCTACAGGGGGCAAACCTTAATTATAACTCCAAAAAGAATTACTGTAGCTAACATAACATCCTACATACACAACACAAATCAGAACTAGATTTCGTTAATCAAAATCTTAAGTGTTGATTCACTTACAAATAATACAGTTTTATTACAAACAATCAATGAAAAATAAAAAAAAATACGTCATATCACCTCTGACAGAGATTATTCCAGGTCATAATTTTATTATACTTTCGGTCAACTTCAGTCGAAATGACTTTCAAAAATTCTTAATATGAAGTAATAAATTCTAATTTTTATAAAAAAGAACATACCATTTTGTTTTATGACCTTATAAATACAAATATTATCTTAAAATACCTATCTATTGTGTAATAAAAATAACTAATTCAGGTTACACTAATTTAATGGTGTGGTAACACTGGCTGACTGGATGGCTGCCTAGCGATGTAGCGTGGCCACGGTTTTGGTAAAAAAAAAACTGTCAGCTGTGAAATTTAACCTAACTTAGAAAGTTTTGTAATGAATAAGTGATATACAGTTCATTTAAAAATATAATTTACTGTTTTCAGGGTACAATAATTGATTATCAAAAATTACATCGAAATCGAAAAAAAAAAACATGGTTAAATACAAACAAAACCATAAATCATTACACATTTTAATATCTTAAAGTGTCAACTACCGGTGCATTTGCGAGTACTTTAATTCGTATAGCTATGGTAACTAAATTTGACGTCATCTATATAATTAGCATATTTTTCAGGTGTCAAACCTTTATCTGCGATTTCCTGCTCTAGAGTACGATCACTATCGTCCACTTTCACTGTATCTTTACCTTGCCTTTCCTTTCTAGACTAGAAATATTAATTCATACTCTTTACAAAATTATAAATATAATTTAATATGAAAAAATTATATTATGATGCCAAAACTTCAAATAATATGTAAACAATACGTATCGAAATTATTGTTCTTCGGTCAAATGAACCAGAACAATTTTTGTCACCGATAATTTTGAATTTTTACTAGGTATCTACATCAAATTTTCATTCTGTTATTTCCAAGGTTAGGTTTGGTAGACAATATGTCTTATGATGAGAAGTTAGAAGATGGGCGTAGATTCTATTGTGCCTCATTTTTGGAGATTTTCATGTTATTGTTGTCAAAGGGCTCTTAGAAAAGCCCATTTAATAGTTTCTGTTATACATGGGTGACATTTTTTTTATTATTATTATTATTATTATTATTATTATTTTCTAGCACTTTAGCGTTACCCAGGGTGCACCACGAGGAGGCGTGCTAGAATTGCACCCCATACCCCCCGTTATCAATACACATTCATTAGTAGCATCTACACTCTAACGACAATTACAACCGTTTATAGGTTGATGTCATGTGTAGCCCACAATCACATCCATGAGGTGTAACTTAATACACCAGGACATTATTTCTGTATTACTACTAGTCTTTATGTGAATTGAGAATTTTGAGGGGGTCACCGTAAGAGTGAATGAGAAATACTTGATAATAATTTTGAGTAAAATCTTAGAAAGATTGAGATTCAAAATTTTATCCATGACGCCGAAGATACCTGAGTGGAGGTAACGGCAACGGATTATCAGGCCAGAGTCCCGGTGCCGCGTACCTCCACTCCAATCTCCCATAAGCCCCATAAGCTACGTGGACCCCTGCGCCAATAACAATGGCGAGGTCCACGTAGAAATCTAGTCCCAGCAGACAATCTTTCCAAGATATCATCTTGTACTCAAATTATTCGTATAAATTACGTAATATTACAATATAATTCGTATACACTCGTTCACTCGTAATATACGTATGTATAATATTACTATGGTTTTTAAACAATGTATAATTACTATTATTAAAATTAATATTTATTTGTTGTTGTTGTTGCTAGGTGATAATAACTAAAGATAAATATATACGAGAGAACAGACTTCCGTATCACATGCGAAAGCAATGGGTTTCTGATAAAGGAGAATTAGCGATTATATGACTAGCACTGTTTTATCTCTATCGTTTATGGAATATTTTGGAGAAAAATACTTCAAAATAAAAATGCGCATAATTGAAGTATTTTTATCTAAAATAATTCCTAAACGATTGATAGAGATAAAGGACTGCTAGTCGACTGCTCGCAAATCAACTTTAATCACTTGTTCATGCTGTAACAGCCATAAAAATTAATAGTTATGAGAATATGTATAAAGAAAGAGAATAAGTATTTATAAAGTTTTGTGATGTGGTTGTAGCGACGGCTGGAGAAGATATGTGGACATGTGAACAAAAATTACAAAGGGAGATAGAGAGCTACAGTACCTCCCGACAAATGAACTATGTTATATTAGTTTTAGATTTTACCGTGTATATTGTAGGTATTTAAAAATAAAAATAATTGTATATTATCAATTATAATTTCGTTACATAAGTGTACAACAATAAATTATAATTAAGTAATAATATAGTCTTCGACAAACATTTGAAAATGTACTTCGTTTCGTAAATTGTAAAGATACGCAATGCGCTCCTTGTATAAGGTGTAGGTATAAGTACCATTTACTGGGTGTGAAACATGATCGAAATATAAATATTAGAGAAATTTAATTCTTTAAAGTTTTATTTTAGTAAAGTAATTTCTTAACACAATTTTACTATTTTAATATTCTATAAAATTAATATTATAAAAATATCACTGTTTCAATTTACATTAATATTGTTGTTCATTTTTTTATATAAATTTTTATTACAGATTAATATGGCTATATTCATATTGATATATATATATATTTAAAATTACAACAAAAAAATATATACAAAATAAGTGAATTTGTTGTTTGTTGGATTTGAACTTGTAATCCTTAACATAAGAAGTGAATCCTATAGCATCATGACCACGAGGCCTCACTTGGTATAATAGTTTATAGGAACTATACGTTTTATTACTATCTACAGGGGGCAAACCTTAAATATAACTCCAAAAAGAATTACTGTAGCTAACATAACATCCTACATACACAACACAAATCAGAACTAGATTTCGTTAATCAAAATCTTAAGTGTTGATTCACTTACAAATAATACATTTTTATTACAAACAATCAATGAAAAATAAAAAAAAATACGTCATATCACCTCTGACAGAGATTATTCCAGGTCATAATTTTATTATACTTTCGGTCAACTTCAGTCGAAATGACTTTCAAAAATTCTTAATATGAAGTAATAAATTCTAATTTTTATAAAAAAGAACATACCATTTTGTTTTATGACCTTATAAATACAAATATTATCTTAAAATACCTATCTAATGTGTAATAAAAATAACTAATTCAGGTTACACTAATTTAATGGTGTGGTAACACTGGCTGACTGGATGGCTGCCTAGCGATGTAGCGTGGCCACGGTTTTGGTAAAAAAAAAACTGTCAGCTGTGAAATTTAACCTAACTTAGAAAGTTTTGTAATGAATAAGTGATATACAGTTCATTTAAAAATATAATTTACTGTTTTCAGGGTACAATAATTGATTATCAAAAATTACATCAAAATCGAAAAAAAAAAACATGGTTAAATACAAACAAAACCATAAATCATTACACATTTTAATATCTTAAAGTGTCAACTACCGGTGCATTTGCGAGTACTTTAATTCGTATAGCTATGGTAACTAAATTTGACGTCATCTATATAATTAGCATATTTTTCAGGTGTCAAACCTTTATCTGCGATTTCCTGCTCTAGAGTACGATCACTATCGTCCACTTTCACTGTATCTTTACCTTGCCTTTCCTTTCTAGACTAGAAATATTAATTCATACTCTTTACAAAATTATAAATATAATTTAATATGAAAAAATTATATTATGATGCCAAAACTTCAAATAATATGTAAACAATACGTATCGAAATTATTGTTCTTCGGTCAAATGAACCAGAACAATTTTTGTCACCGATAATTTTGAATTTTTACTAGGTATCTACATCAAATTTTCATTCTGTTATTTCCAAGGTTAGGTTTGGTAGACAATATGTCTTATGATGAGAAGTTAGAAGATGGGCGTAGATTCTATTGTGCCTCATTTTTGGAGATTTTCATGTTATTGTTGTCAAAGGGCTCTTAGAAAAGCCCATTTAATAGTTTCTGTTATACATGGGTGACATTTTTTTATTATTATTATTATTATTATTATTATTATTATTATTATTATTTTCTAGCACTTTAGCGTTACCCAGGGTGCACCACGAGGAGGCGTGCTAGAATTGCACCCCATACCCCCCGTTATCAATACACATTCATTAGTAGCATCTACACTCTAACGACAATTACAACCGTTTATAGGTTGATGTCATGTGTAGCCCACAATCACATCCATGAGGTGTAACTTAATACACCAGGACATTATTTCTGTATTACTACTAGTCTTTATGTGAATTGAGAATTTTGAGGGGGTCACCGTAAGAGTGAATGAGAAATACTTGATAATAATTTTGAGTAAAATCTTAGAAAGATTGAGATTCAAAATTTTATCCATGACGCCGAAGATACCTGAGTGGAGGTAACGGCAACGGATTATCAGGCCAGAGTCCCGGTGCCGCGTACCTCCACTCCAATCTCCCATAAGCCCCATAAGCTACGTGGACCCCTACGCCAATAACAATGGCGAGGTCCACGTAGAAATCTAGTCCCAGCAGACAATCTTTCCAAGATATCATCTTGTACTCAAATTATTCGTATAAATTACGTAATATTACAATATAATTCGTATACACTCGTTCACTCGTAATATACGTATGTATAATATTACTATGGTTTTTAAACAATGTATAATTACTATTATTAAAATTAATATTTATTTGTTGTTGTTGTTGCTAGGTGATAATAACTAAAGATAAATATATACGAGAGAACAGACTTCCGTATCACATGCGAAAGCAATGGGTTTCTGATAAAGGAGAATTAGCGATTATATGACTAGCCCTGTTTTATCTCTATCGTTTATGGAATATTTTGGAGAAAAATACTTCAAAATAAAAATGCGCATAATTGAAGTATTTTTATCTAAAATAATTCCTAAACGATTGATAGAGATAAAGGACTGCTAGTCGACTGCTCGCAAATCAACTTTAATCACTTGTTCATGCTGTAACAGCCATAAAAATTAATAGTTATGAGAATATGTATAAAGAAAGAGAATAAGTATTTATAAAGTTTTGTGATGTGGTTGTAGCGACGGCTGGAGAAGATATGTGGACATGTGAACAAAAATTACAAATGGAGATAGAGAGCTACAGTACCTCCCGACAAATGAACTATGTTATATTAGTTTTAGATTTTACCGTGTATATTGTAGGTATTTAAAAATAAAAATAATTGTATATTATCAATTATAATTTCGTTACATAAGTGTACAACAATAAATTATAATTAAGTAATAATATAGTCTTCGACAAACATTTGAAAATGTACTTCGTTTCGTAAATTGTAAAGATACGCAATGCGCTCCTTGTATAAGGTGTAGGTATAAGTACCATTTACTGGGTGTGAAACATGATCGAAATATCATAAATATTAGAGAAATTTAATTCTTTAAAGTTTTATTTTAGTAAAGTAATTTCTTAACACAATTTTACTATTTTAATATTCTATAAAATTAATATTATAAAAATATCACTGTTTCAATTTACATTAATATTGTTGTTGTTCATTTTTTTATATAAATTTTTATTACAGATTAATATGGCTATATTCATATTGATATATATATATATTTAAAATTACAACAAAAAAATATATACAAAATAAGTGAATTTGTTGTTTGTTGGATTTGAACTTGTAATCCTTAACATAAGAAGTGAATCCTATAGCATCATGACCACGAGGCCTCACTTGGTATAATAGTTTATAGGAACTATACGTTTTATTACTATCTACAGGGGGCAAACCTTAAATATAACTCCAAAAAGAATTACTGTAGCTAACATAACATCCTACATACACAACACAAATCAGAACTAGATTTCGTTAATCAAAATCTTAAGTGTTGATTCACTTACAAATAATACATTTTTATTACAAACAATCAATGAAAAATAAAAAAAAATACGTCATATCACCTCTGACAGAGATTATTCCAGGTCATAATTTTATTATACTTTCGGTCAACTTCAGTCGAAATGACTTTCAAAAATTCTTAATATGAAGTAATAAATTCTAATTTTTATAAAAAAGAACATACCATTTTGTTTTATGACCTTATAAATACAAATATTATCTTAAAATACCTATCTATTGTGTAATAAAAATAACTAATTCAGGTTACACTAATTTAATGGTGTGGTAACACTGGCTGACTGGATGGCTGCCTAGCGATGTAGCGTGGCCACGGTTTTGGTAAAAAAAAAAACTGTCAGCTGTGAAATTTAACCTAACTTAGAAAGTTTTGTAATGAATAAGTGATATACAGTTCATTTAAAAATATAATTTACTGTTTTCAGGGTACAATAATTGATTATCAAAAATTACATCGAAATCGAAAAAAAAAACATGGTTAAATACAAACAAAACCATAAATCATTACACATTTTAATATCTTAAAGTGTCAACTACCGGTGCATTTGCGAGTACTTTAATTCGTATAGCTATGGTAACTAAATTTGACGTCATCTATATAATTAGCATATTTTTCAGGTGTCAAACCTTTATCTGCGATTTCCTGCTCTAGAGTACGATCACTATCGTCCACTTTCACTGTATCTTTACCTTGCCTTTCCTTTCTAGACTAGAAATATTAATTCATACTCTTTACAAAATTATAAATATAATTTAATATGAAAAAATTATATTATGATGCCAAAACTTCAAATAATATGTAAACAATACGTATCGAAATTATTGTTCTTCGGTCAAATGAATCAGAACAATTTTTGTCACCGATAATTTTGAATTTTTACTAGGTATCTACATCAAATTTTCATTCTGTTATTTCCAAGGTTAGGTTTGGTAGACAATATGTCTTATGATGAGAAGTTAGAAGATGGGCGTAGATTCTATTGTGCTTCATTTTTGGAGATTTTCATGTTATTGTTGTCAAAGGGCTCTTAGAAAAGCCCATTTAATAGTTTCTGTTATACATGGGTGACATTTTTTTATTATTATTATTATTATTATTATTATTATTATTTTCTAGCACTTTAGCGTTACCCAGGGTGCACCACGAGGAGGCGTGCTAGAATTGCACCCCATACCCCCCGTTATCAATACACATTCATTAGTAGCATCTACACTCTAACGACAATTACAACCGTTTATACTCGTAGGTTGATGTCATGTGTAGCCCACAATCACATCCATGAGGTGTAACTTAATACACCAGGACATTATTTCTGTATTACTACTAGTCTTTATGTGAATTGAGAATTTTGAGGGGGTCACCGTAAGAGTGAATGAGAAATACTTGATAATAATTTTGAGTAAAATCTTAGAAAGATTGAGATTCAAAATTTTATCCATGACGCCGAAGATACCTGAGTGGAGGTAACGGCAACGGATTATCAGGCCAGAGTCCCGGTGCCGCGTACCTCCACTCCAATCTCCCATAAGCCCCATAAGCTACGTGGACCCCTGCGCCAATAACAATGGCGAGGTCCACGTAGAAATCTAGTCCCAGCAGACAATCTTTCCAAGATATCATCTTGTACTCAAATTATTCGTATAAATTACGTAATATTACAATATAATTCGTATACACTCGTTCACTCGTAATATACGTATGTATAATATTACTATGGTTTTTAAACAATGTATAATTACTATTATTAAAATTAATATTTATTTGTTGTTGTTGTTGCTAGGTAATAATAACTAAAGATAAATATATACGAGAGAACAGACTTCCGTATCACATGCGAAAGCAATGGGTTTCTGATAAAGGAGAATTAGCGATTATATGACTAGCCCTGTTTTATCTCTATCGTTTATGGAATATTTTGGAGAAAAATACTTCAAAATAAAAATGCGCATAATTGAAGTATTTTTATCTAAAATAATTCCTAAACGATTGATAGAGATAAAGGACTGCTAGTCGACTGCTCGCAAATCAACTTTAATCACTTGTTCATGCTGTAACAGCCATAAAAATTAATAGTTATGAGAATATGTATAAAGAAAGAGAATAAGTATTTATAAAGTTTTGTGATGTGGTTGTAGCGACGGCTGGAGAAGATATGTGGACATGTGAACAAAAATTACAAATGGAGATAGAGAGCTACAGTACCTCCCGACAAATGAACTATGTTATATTAGTTTTAGATTTTACCGTGTATATTGTAGGTATTTAAAAATAAAAATAATTGTATATTATCAATTATAATTTCGTTACATAAGTGTACAACAATAAATTATAATTAAGTAATAATATAGTCTTCGACAAACATTTGAAAATGTACTTCGTTTCGTAAATTGTAAAGATACGCAATGCGCTCCTTGTATAAGGTGTAGGTATAAGTACCATTTACTGGGTGTGAAACATGATCGAAATATCATAAATATTAGAGAAATTTAATTCTTTAAAGTTTTATTTTAGTAAAGTAATTTCTTAACACAATTTTACTATTTTAATATTCTATAAAATTAATATTATAAAAATATCACTGTTTCAATTTACATTAATATTGTTGTTGTTCATTTTTTTATATAAATTTTTATTACAGATTAATATGGCTATATTCATATTGATATATATATATATATATTTAAAATTACAACAAAAAAATATATACAAAATAAGTGAATTTGTTGTTTGTTGGATTTGAACTTGTAATCCTTAACATAAGAAGTGAATCCTATAGCATCATGACCACGAGGCCTCACTTGGTATAATAGTTTATAGGAACTATACGTTTTATTACTATCTACAGGGGGCAAACCTTAAATATAACTCCAAAAAGAATTACTGTAGCTAACATAACATCCTACATACACAACACAAATCAGAACTAGATTTCGTTAATCAAAATCTTAAGTGTTGATTCACTTACAAATAATACATTTTTATTACAAACAATCAATGAAAAATAAAAAAAAATACGTCATATCACCTCTGACAGAGATTATTCCAGGTCATAATTTTATTATACTTTCGGTCAACTTCAGTCGAAATGACTTTCAAAAATTCTTAATATGAAGTAATAAATTCTAATTTTTATAAAAAAGAACATACCATTTTGTTTTATGACCTTATAAATACAAATATTATCTTAAAATACCTATCTATTGTGTAATAAAAATAACTAATTCAGGTTACACTAATTTAATGGTGTGGTAACACTGGCTGACTGGATGGCTGCCTAGCGATGTAGCGTGGCCACGGTTTTGGTAAAAAAAAAACTGTCAGCTGTGAAATTTAACCTAACTTAGAAAGTTTTGTAATGAATAAGTGATATACAGTTCATTTAAAAATATAATTTACTGTTTTCAGGGTACAATAATTGATTATCAAAAATTACATCGAAATCGAAAAAAAAAACATGGTTAAATACAAACAAAACCATAAATCATTACACATTTTAATATCTTAAAGTGTCAACTACCGGTGCATTTGCGAGTACTTTAATTCGTATAGCTATGGTAACTAAATTTGACGTCATCTATATAATTAGCATATTTTTCAGGTGTCAAACCTTTATCTGCGATTTCCTGCTCTAGAGTACGATCACTATCGTCCACTTTCACTGTATCTTTACCTTGCCTTTCCTTTCTAGACTAGAAATATTAATTCATACTCTTTACAAAATTATAAATATAATTTAATATGAAAAAATTATATTATGTTGCCAAAACTTCAAATAATATGTAAACAATACGTATCGAAATTATTGTTCTTCGGTCAAATGAATCAGAACAATTTTTGTCACCGATAATTTTGAATTTTTACTAGGTATCTACATCAAATTTTCATTCTGTTATTTCCAAGGTTAGGTTTGGTAGACAATATGTCTTATGATGAGAAGTTAGAAGATGGGCGTAGATTCTATTGTGCTTCATTTTTGGAGATTTTCATGTTATTGTTGTCAAAGGGCTCTTAGAAAAGCCCATTTAATAGTTTCTGTTATACATGGGTGACATTTTATTATTATTATTATTATTATTATTATTATTATTATTTTCTAGCACTTTAGCGTTACCCAGGGTGCACCACGAGGAGGCGTGCTAGAATTGCACCCCATACCCCCCGTTATCAATACACATTCATTAGTAGCATCTACACTCTAACGACAATTACAACCGTTTATAGGTTGATGTCATGTGTAGCCCACAATCACATCCATGAGGTGTAACTTAATACACCAGGACATTATTTCTGTATTACTACTAGTCTTTATGTGAATTGAGAATTTTGAGGGGGTCACCGTAAGAGTGAATGAGAAATACTTGATAATAATTTTGAGTAAAATCTTAGAAAGATTGAGATTCAAAATTTTATCCATGACGCCGAAGATACCTGAGTGGAGGTAACGGCAACGGATTATCAGGCCAGAGTCCCGGTGCCGCGTACCTCCACTCCAATCTCCCATAAGCCCCATAAGCTACGTGGACCCCTGCGCCAATAACAATGGCGAGGTCCACGTAGAAATCTAGTCCCAGCAGACAATCTTTCCAAGATATCATCTTGTACTCAAATTATTCGTATAAATTACGTAATATTACAATATAATTCGTATACACTCGTTCACTCGTAATATACGTATGTATAATATTACTATGGTTTTTAAACAATGTATAATTACTATTATTAAAATTAATATTTATTTGTTGTTGTTGTTGCTAGGTGATAATAACTAAAGATAAATATATACGAGAGAACAGACTTCCGTATCACATGCGAAAGCAATGGGTTTCTGATAAAGGAGAATTAGCGATTATATGACTAGCACTGTTTTATCTCTATCGTTTATGGAATATTTTGGAGAAAAATACTTCAAAATAAAAATGCGCATAATTGAAGTATTTTTATCTAAAATAATTCCTAAACGATTGATAGAGATAAAGGACTGCTAGTCGACTGCTCGCAAATCAACTTTAATCACTTGTTCATGCTGTAACAGCCATAAAAATTAATAGTTATGAGAATATGTATAAAGAAAGAGAATAAGTATTTATAAAGTTTTGTGATGTGGTTGTAGCGACGGCTGGAGAAGATATGTGGACATGTGAACAAAAATTACAAATGGAGATAGAGAGCTACAGTACCTCCCGACAAATAAACTATGTTATATTAGTTTTAGATTTTACCGTGTATATTGTAGGTATTTAAAAATAAAAATAATTGTATATTATCAATTATAATTTCGTTACATAAGTGTACAACAATAAATTATAATTAAGTAATAATATAGTCTTCGAAAAACATTTGAAAATGTACTTCGTTTCGTAAATTGTAAAGATACGCAATGCGCTCCTTGTATAAGGTGTAGGTATAAGTACCATTTACTGGGTGTGAAACATGATCGAAATATCATAAATATTAGAGAAATTTAATTCTTTAAAGTTTTATTTTAGTAAAGTAATTTCTTAACACAATTTTACTATTTTAATATTCTATAAAATTAATATTATAAAAATATCACTGTTTCAATTTACATTAATATTGTTGTTGTTCATTTTTTTATATAAATTTTTATTACAGATTAATATGGCTATATTCATATTGATATATATATATATTTAAAATTACAACAAAAAAATATATACAAAATAAGTGAATTTGTTGTTTGTTGGATTTGAACTTGTAATCCTTAACATAAGAAGTGAATCCTATAGCATCATGACCACGAGGCCTCACTTGGTATAATAGTTTATAGGAACTATACGTTTTATTACTATCTACAGGGGGCAAACCTTAAATATAACTCCAAAAAGAATTACTGTAGCTAACATAACATCCTACATACACAACACAAATCAGAACTAGATTTCGTTAATCAAAATCTTAAGTGTTGATTCACTTACAAATAATACATTTTTATTACAAACAATCAATGAAAAATAAAAAAAAATACGTCATATCACCTCTGACAGAGATTATTCCAGGTCATAATTTTATTATACTTTCGGTCAACTTCAGTCGAAATGACTTTCAAAAATTCTTAATATGAAGTAATAAATTCTAATTTTTATAAAAAAGAACATACCATTTTGTTTTATGACCTTATAAATACAAATATTATCTTAAAATACCTATCTATTGTGTAATAAAAATAACTAATTCAGGTTACACTAATTTAATGGTGTGGTAACACTGGCTGACTGGATGGCTGCCTAGCGATGTAGCGTGGCCACGGTTTTGGTAAAAAAAAAACTGTCAGCTGTGAAATTTAACCTAACTTAGAAAGTTTTGTAATGAATAAGTGATATACAGTTCATTTAAAAATATAATTTACTGTTTTCAGGGTACAATAATTGATTATCAAAAATTACATCGAAATCGAAAAAAAAAAACATGGTTAAATACAAACAAAACCATAAATCATTACACATTTTAATATCTTAAAGTGTCAACTACCGGTGCATTTGCGAGTACTTTAATTCGTATAGCTATGGTAACTAAATTTGACGTCATCTATATAATTAGCATATTTTTCAGGTGTCAAACCTTTATCTGCGATTTCCTGCTCTAGAGTACGATCACTATCGTCCACTTTCACTGTATCTTTACCTTGCCTTTCCTTTCTAGACTAGAAATATTAATTCATACTCTTTACAAAATTATAAATATAATTTAATATGAAAAAATTATATTATGTTGCCAAAACTTCAAATAATATGTAAACAATACGTATCGAAATTATTGTTCTTCGGTCAAATGAATCAGAACAATTTTTGTCACCGATAATTTTGAATTTTTACTAGGTATCTACATCAAATTTTCATTCTGTTATTTCCAAGGTTAGGTTTGGTAGACAATATGTCTTATGATGAGAAGTTTGAAGATGGGCGTAGATTCTATTGTGCTTCATTTTTGGAGATTTTCATGTTATTGTTGTCAAAGGGCTCTTAGAAAAGCCCATTTAATAGTTTCTGTTATACATGGGTGACATTTTTTTATTATTATTATTATTATTATTATTATTTTCTAGCACTTTAGCGTTACCCAGGGTGCACCACGAGGAGGCGTGCTAGAATTGCACCCCATACCCCCCGTTATCAATACACATTCATTAGTAGCATCTACACTCTAACGACAATTACAACCGTTTATAGGTTGATGTCATGTGTAGCCCACAATCACATCCATGAGGTGTAACTTAATACACCAGGACATTATTTCTGTATTACTACTAGTCTTTATGTGAATTGAGAATTTTGAGGGGGTCACCGTAAGAGTGAATGAGAAATACTTGATAATAATTTTGAGTAAAATCTTAGAAAGATTGAGATTCAAAATTTTATCCATGACGCCGAAGATACCTGAGTGGAGGTAACGGCAACGGATTATCAGGCCAGAGTCCCGGTGCCGCGTACCTCCACTCCAATCTCCCATAAGCCCCATAAGCTACGTGGACCCCTGCGCCAATAACAATGGCGAGGTCCACGTAGAAATCTAGTCCCAGCAGACAATCTTTCCAAGATATCATCTTGTACTCAAATTATTCGTATAAATTACGTAATATTACAATATAATTCGTATACACTCGTTCACTCGTAATATACGTATGTATAATATTACTATGGTTTTTAAACAATGTATAATTACTATTATTAAAATTAATATTTATTTGTTGTTGTTGTTGCTAGGTGATAATAACTAAAGATAAATATATACGAGAGAACAGACTTCCGTATCACATGCGAAAGCAATGGGTTTCTGATAAAGGAGAATTAGCGATTATATGACTAGCACTGTTTTATCTCTATCGTTTATGGAATATTTTGGAGAAAAATACTTCAAAATAAAAATGCGCATAATTGAAGTATTTTTATCTAAAATAATTCCTAAACGATTGATAGAGATAAAGGACTGCTAGTCGACTGCTCGCAAATCAACTTTAATCACTTGTTCATGCTGTAACAGCCATAAAAATTAATAGTTATGAGAATATGTATAAAGAAAGAGAATAAGTATTTATAAAGTTTTGTGATGTGGTTGTAGCGACGGCTGGAGAAGATATGTGGACATGTGAACAAAAATTACAAATGGAGATAGAGAGCTACAGTACCTCCCGACAAATAAACTATGTTATATTAGTTTTAGATTTTACCGTGTATATTGTAGGTATTTAAAAATAAAAATAATTGTATATTATCAATTATAATTTCGTTACATAAGTGTACAACAATAAATTATAATTAAGTAATAATATAGTCTTCGACAAACATTTGAAAATGTACTTCGTTTCGTAAATTGTAAAGATACGCAATGCGCTCCTTGTATAAGGTGTAGGTATAAGTACCATTTACTGGGTGTGAAACATGATCGAAATATCATAAATATTAGAGAAATTTAATTCTTTAAAGTTTTATTTTAGTAAAGTAATTTCTTAACACAATTTTACTATTTTAATATTCTATAAAATTAATATTATAAAAATATCACTGTTTCAATTTACATTAATATTGTTGTTGTTCATTTTTTTATATAAATTTTTATTACAGATTAATATGGCTATATTCATATTGATATATATATATATTTAAAATTACAACAAAAAAATATATACAAAATAAGTGAATTTGTTGTTTGTTGGATTTGAACTTGTAATCCTTAACATAAGAAGTGAATCCTATAGCATCATGACCACGAGGCCTCACTTGGTATAATAGTTTATAGGAACTATACGTTTTATTACTATCTACAGGGGGCAAACCTTAAATATAACTCCAAAAAGAATTACTGTAGCTAACATAACATCCTACATACACAACACAAATCAGAACTAGATTTCGTTAATCAAAATCTTAAGTGTTGATTCACTTACAAATAATACATTTTTATTACAAACAATCAATGAAAAATAAAAAAAAATACGTCATATCACCTCTGACAGAGATTATTCCAGGTCATAATTTTATTATACTTTCGGTCAACTTCAGTCGAAATGACTTTCAAAAATTCTTAATATGAAGTAATAAATTCTAATTTTTATAAAAAAGAACATACCATTTTGTTTTATGACCTTATAAATACAAATATTATCTTAAAATACCTATCTATTGTGTAATAAAAATAACTAATTCAGGTTACACTAATTTAATGGTGTGGTAACACTGGCTGACTGGATGGCTGCCTAGCGATGTAGCGTGGCCACGGTTTTGGTAAAAAAAAAAACTGTCAGCTGTGAAATTTAACCTAACTTAGAAAGTTTTGTAATGAATAAGTGATATACAGTTCATTTAAAAATATAATTTACTGTTTTCAGGGTACAATAATTGATTATCAAAAATTACATCGAAATCGAAAAAAAAAACATGGTTAAATACAAACAAAACCATAAATCATTACACATTTTAATATCTTAAAGTGTCAACTACCGGTGCATTTGCGAGTACTTTAATTCGTATAGCTATGGTAACTAAATTTGACGTCATCTATATAATTAGCATATTTTTCAGGTGTCAAACCTTTATCTGCGATTTCCTGCTCTAGAGTACGATCACTATCGTCCACTTTCACTGTATCTTTACCTTGCCTTTCCTTTCTAGACTAGAAATATTAATTCATACTCTTTACAAAATTATAAATATAATTTAATATGAAAAAATTATATTATGATGCCAAAACTTCAAATAATATGTAAACAATACGTATCGAAATTATTGTTCTTCGGTCAAATGAATCAGAACAATTTTTGTCACCGATAATTTTGAATTTTTACTAGGTATCTACATCAAATTTTCATTCTGTTATTTCCAAGGTTAGGTTTGGTAGACAATATGTCTTATGATGAGAAGTTAGAAGATGGGCGTAGATTCTATTGTGCTTCATTTTTGGAGATTTTCATGTTATTGTTGTCAAAGGGCTCTTAGAAAAGCCCATTTAATAGTTTCTGTTATACATAAGTGACATTTTTTTATTATTATTATTATTATTATTATTATTTTCTAGCACTTTAGCGTTACCCAGGGTGCACCACGAGGAGGCGTGCTAGAATTGCACCCCATACCCCCCGTTATCAATACACATTCATTAGTAGCATCTACACTCTAACGACAATTACAACCGTTTATACTCGTAGGTTGATGTCATGTGTAGCCCACAATCACATCCATGAGGTGTAACTTAATACACCAGGACATTATTTCTGTATTACTACTAGTCTTTATGTGAATTGAGAATTTTGAGGGGGTCACCGTAAGAGTGAATGAGAAATACTTGATAATAATTTTGAGTAAAATCTTAGAAAGATTGAGATTCAAAATTTTATCCATGACGCCGAAGATACCTGAGTGGAGGTAACGGCAACGGATTATCAGGCCAGAGTCCCGGTGCCGCGTACCTCCACTCCAATCTCCCATAAGCCCCATAAGCTACGTGGACCCCTGCGCCAATAACAATGGCGAGGTCCACGTAGAAATCTAGTCCCAGCAGACAATCTTTCCAAGATATCATCTTGTACTCAAATTATTCGTATAAATTACGTAATATTACAATATAATTCGTATACACTCGTTCACTCGTAATATACGTATGTATAATATTACTATGGTTTTTAAACAATGTATAATTACTATTATTAAAATTAATATTTATTTGTTGTTGTTGTTGCTAGGTAATAATAACTAAAGATAAATATATACGAGAGAACAGACTTCCGTATCACATGCGAAAGCAATGGGTTTCTGATAAAGGAGAATTAGCGATTATATGACTAGCCCTGTTTTATCTCTATCGTTTATGGAATATTTTGGAGAAAAATACTTCAAAATAAAAATGCGCATAATTGAAGTATTTTTATCTAAAATAATTCCTAAACGATTGATAGAGATAAAGGACTGCTAGTCGACTGCTCGCAAATCAACTTTAATCACTTGTTCATGCTGTAACAGCCATAAAAATTAATAGTTATGAGAATATGTATAAAGAAAGAGAATAAGTATTTATAAAGTTTTGTGATGTGGTTGTAGCGACGGCTGGAGAAGATATGTGGACATGTGAACAAAAATTACAAATGGAGATAGAGAGCTACAGTACCTCCCGACAAATGAACTATGTTATATTAGTTTTAGATTTTACCGTGTATATTGTAGGTATTTAAAAATAAAAATAATTGTATATTATCAATTATAATTTCGTTACATAAGTGTACAACAATAAATTATAATTAAGTAATAATATAGTCTTCGACAAACATTTGAAAATGTACTTCGTTTCGTAAATTGTAAAGATACGCAATGCGCTCCTTGTATAAGGTGTAGGTATAAGTACCATTTACTGGGTGTGAAACATGATCGAAATATCATAAATATTAGAGAAATTTAATTCTTTAAAGTTTTATTTTAGTAAAGTAATTTCTTAACACAATTTTACTATTTTAATATTCTATAAAATTAATATTATAAAAATATCACTGTTTCAATTTACATTAATATTGTTGTTGTTCATTTTTTTATATAAATTTTTATTACAGATTAATATGGCTATATTCATATTGATATATATATATATTTAAAATTACAACAAAAAAATATATACAAAATAAGTGAATTTGTTGTTTGTTGGATTTGAACTTGTAATCCTTAACATAAGAAGTGAATCCTATAGCATCATGACCACGAGGCCTCACTTGGTATAATAGTTTATAGGAACTATACGTTTTATTACTATCTACAGGGGGCAAACCTTAAATATAACTCCAAAAAGAATTACTGTAGCTAACATAACATCCTACATACACAACACAAATCAGAACTAGATTTCGTTAATCAAAATCTTAAGTGTTGATTCACTTACAAATAATACATTTTTATTACAAACAATCAATGAAAAATAAAAAAAAATACGTCATATCACCTCTGACAGAGATTATTCCAGGTCATAATTTTATTATACTTTCGGTCAACTTCAGTCGAAATGACTTTCAAAAATTCTTAATATGAAGTAATAAATTCTAATTTTTATAAAAAAGAACATACCATTTTGTTTTATGACCTTATAAATACAAATATTATCTTAAAATACCTATCTATTGTGTAATAAAAATAACTAATTCAGGTTACACTAATTTAATGGTGTGGTAACACTGGCTGACTGGATGGCTGCCTAGCGATGTAGCGTGGCCACGGTTTTGGTAAAAAAAAAACTGTCAGCTGTGAAATTTAACCTAACTTAGAAAGTTTTGTAATGAATAAGTGATATACAGTTCATTTAAAAATATAATTTACTGTTTTCAGGGTACAATAATTGATTATCAAAAATTACATCGAAATCGAAAAAAAAAACATGGTTAAATACAAACAAAACCATAAATCATTACACATTTTAATATCTTAAAGTGTCAACTACCGGTGCATTTGCGAGTACTTTAATTCGTATAGCTATGGTAACTAAATTTGACGTCATCTATATAATTAGCATATTTTTCAGGTGTCAAACCTTTATCTGCGATTTCCTGCTCTAGAGTACGATCACTATCGTCCACTTTCACTGTATCTTTACCTTGCCTTTCCTTTCTAGACTAGAAATATTAATTCATACTCTTTACAAAATTATAAATATAATTTAATATGAAAAAATTATATTATGTTGCCAAAACTTCAAATAATATGTAAACAATACGTATCGAAATTATTGTTCTTCGGTCAAATGAATCAGAACAATTTTTGTCACCGATAATTTTGAATTTTTACTAGGTATCTACATCAAATTTTCATTCTGTTATTTCCAAGGTTAGGTTTGGTAGACAATATGTCTTATGATGAGAAGTTAGAAGATGGGCGTAGATTCTATTGTGCTTCATTTTTGGAGATTTTCATGTTATTGTTGTCAAAGGGCTCTTAGAAAAGCCCATTTAATAGTTTCTGTTATACATGGGTGACATTTTTTTATTATTATTATTATTATTATTATTATTATTATTATTATTATTTTCTAGCACTTTAGCGTTACCCAGGGTGCACCACGAGGAGGCGTGCTAGAATTGCACCCCATACCCCCCGTTATCAATACACATTCATTAGTAGCATCTACACTCTAACGACAATTACAACCGTTTATAGGTTGATGTCATGTGTAGCCCACAATCACATCCATGAGGTGTAACTTAATACACCAGGACATTATTTCTGTATTACTACTAGTCTTTATGTGAATTGAGAATTTTGAGGGGGTCACCGTAAGAGTGAATGAGAAATACTTGATAATAATTTTGAGTAAAATCTTAGAAAGATTGAGATTCAAAATTTTATCCATGACGCCGAAGATACCTGAGTGGAGGTAACGGCAACGGATTATCAGGCCAGAGTCCCGGTGCCGCGTACCTCCACTCCAATCTCCCATAAGCCCCATAAGCTACGTGGACCCCTGCGCCAATAACAATGGCGAGGTCCACGTAGAAATCTAGTCCCAGCAGACAATCTTTCCAAGATATCATCTTGTACTCAAATTATTCGTATAAATTACGTAATATTACAATATAATTCGTATACACTCGTTCACTCGTAATATACGTATGTATAATATTACTATGGTTTTTAAACAATGTATAATTACTATTATTAAAATTAATATTTATTTGTTGTTGTTGTTGCTAGGTGATAATAACTAAAGATAAATATATACGAGAGAACAGACTTCCGTATCACATGCGAAAGCAATGGGTTTCTGATAAAGGAGAATTAGCGATTATATGACTAGCACTGTTTTATCTCTATCGTTTATGGAATATTTTGGAGAAAAATACTTCAAAATAAAAATGCGCATAATTGAAGTATTTTTATCTAAAATAATTCCTAAACGATTGATAGAGATAAAGGACTGCTAGTCGACTGCTCGCAAATCAACTTTAATCACTTGTTCATGCTGTAACAGCCATAAAAATTAATAGTTATGAGAATATGTATAAAGAAAGAGAATAAGTATTTATAAAGTTTTGTGATGTGGTTGTAGCGACGGCTGGAGAAGATATGTGGACATGTGAACAAAAATTACAAATGGAGATAGAGAGCTACAGTACCTCCCGACAAATAAACTATGTTATATTAGTTTTAGATTTTACCGTGTATATTGTAGGTATTTAAAAATAAAAATAATTGTATATTATCAATTATAATTTCGTTACATAAGTGTACAACAATAAATTATAATTAAGTAATAATATAGTCTTCGAAAAACATTTGAAAATGTACTTCGTTTCGTAAATTGTAAAGATACGCAATGCGCTCCTTGTATAAGGTGTAGGTATAAGTACCATTTACTGGGTGTGAAACATGATCGAAATATCATAAATATTAGAGAAATTTAATTCTTTAAAGTTTTATTTTAGTAAAGTAATTTCTTAACACAATTTTACTATTTTAATATTCTATAAAATTAATATTATAAAAATATCACTGTTTCAATTTACATTAATATTGTTGTTGTTCATTTTTTTATATAAATTTTTATTACAGATTAATATGGCTATATTCATATTGATATATATATATATTTAAAATTACAACAAAAAAATATATACAAAATAAGTGAATTTGTTGTTTGTTGGATTTGAACTTGTAATCCTTAACATAAGAAGTGAATCCTATAGCATCATGACCACGAGGCCTCACTTGGTATAATAGTTTATAGGAACTATACGTTTTATTACTATCTACAGGGGGCAAACCTTAAATATAACTCCAAAAAGAATTACTGTAGCTAACATAACATCCTACATACACAACACAAATCAGAACTAGATTTCGTTAATCAAAATCTTAAGTGTTGATTCACTTACAAATAATACATTTTTATTACAAACAATCAATGAAAAATAAAAAAAAATACGTCATATCACCTCTGACAGAGATTATTCCAGGTCATAATTTTATTATACTTTCGGTCAACTTCAGTCGAAATGACTTTCAAAAATTCTTAATATGAAGTAATAAATTCTAATTTTTATAAAAAAGAACATACCATTTTGTTTTATGACCTTATAAATACAAATATTATCTTAAAATACCTATCTATTGTGTAATAAAAATAACTAATTCAGGTTACACTAATTTAATGGTGTGGTAACACTGGCTGACTGGATGGCTGCCTAGCGATGTAGCGTGGCCACGGTTTTGGTAAAAAAAAAACTGTCAGCTGTGAAATTTAACCTAACTTAGAAAGTTTTGTAATGAATAAGTGATATACAGTTCATTTAAAAATATAATTTACTGTTTTCAGGGTACAATAATTGATTATCAAAAATTACATCGAAATCGAAAAAAAAAAACATGGTTAAATACAAACAAAACCATAAATCATTACACATTTTAATATCTTAAAGTGTCAACTACCGGTGCATTTGCGAGTACTTTAATTCGTATAGCTATGGTAACTAAATTTGACGTCATCTATATAATTAGCATATTTTTCAGGTGTCAAACCTTTATCTGCGATTTCCTGCTCTAGAGTACGATCACTATCGTCCACTTTCACTGTATCTTTACCTTGCCTTTCCTTTCTAGACTAGAAATATTAATTCATACTCTTTACAAAATTATAAATATAATTTAATATGAAAAAATTATATTATGTTGCCAAAACTTCAAATAATATGTAAACAATACGTATCGAAATTATTGTTCTTCGGTCAAATGAATCAGAACAATTTTTGTCACCGATAATTTTGAATTTTTACTAGGTATCTACATCAAATTTTCATTCTGTTATTTCCAAGGTTAGGTTTGGTAGACAATATGTCTTATGATGAGAAGTTTGAAGATGGGCGTAGATTCTATTGTGCTTCATTTTTGGAGATTTTCATGTTATTGTTGTCAAAGGGCTCTTAGAAAAGCCCATTTAATAGTTTCTGTTATACATGGGTGACATTTTTTTATTATTATTATTATTATTATTATTTTCTAGCACTTTAGCGTTACCCAGGGCGCACCACGAGGAGGCGTGCTAGAATTGCACCCCATACCCCCCGTTATCAATACACATTCATTAGTAGCATCTACACTCTAACGACAATTACAACCGTTTATAGGTTGATGTCATGTGTAGCCCACAATCACATCCATGAGGTGTAACTTAATACACCAGGACATTATTTCTGTATTACTACTAGTCTTTATGTGAATTGAGAATTTTGAGGGGGTCACCGTAAGAGTGAATGAGAAATACTTGATAATAATTTTGAGTAAAATCTTAGAAAGATTGAGATTCAAAATTTTATCCATGACGCCGAAGATACCTGAGTGGAGGTAACGGCAACGGATTATCAGGCCAGAGTCCCGGTGCCGCGTACCTCCACTCCAATCTCCCATAAGCCCCATAAGCTACGTGGACCCCTGCGCCAATAACAATGGCGAGGTCCACGTAGAAATCTAGTCCCAGCAGACAATCTTTCCAAGATATCATCTTGTACTCAAATTATTCGTATAAATTACGTAATATTACAATATAATTCGTATACACTCGTTCACTCGTAATATACGTATGTATAATATTACTATGGTTTTTAAACAATGTATAATTACTATTATTAAAATTAATATTTATTTGTTGTTGTTGTTGCTAGGTGATAATAACTAAAGATAAATATATACGAGAGAACAGACTTCCGTATCACATGCGAAAGCAATGGGTTTCTGATAAAGGAGAATTAGCGATTATATGACTAGCACTGTTTTATCTCTATCGTTTATGGAATATTTTGGAGAAAAATACTTCAAAATAAAAATGCGCATAATTGAAGTATTTTTATCTAAAATAATTCCTAAACGATTGATAGAGATAAAGGACTGCTAGTCGACTGCTCGCAAATCAACTTTAATCACTTGTTCATGCTGTAACAGCCATAAAAATTAATAGTTATGAGAATATGTATAAAGAAAGAGAATAAGTATTTATAAAGTTTTGTGATGTGGTTGTAGCGACGGCTGGAGAAGATATGTGGACATGTGAACAAAAATTACAAATGGAGATAGAGAGCTACAGTACCTCCCGACAAATGAACTATGTTATATTAGTTTTAGATTTTACCGTGTATATTGTAGGTATTTAAAAATAAAAATAATTGTATATTATCAATTATAATTTCGTTACATAAGTGTACAACAATAAATTATAATTAAGTAATAATATAGTCTTCGACAAACATTTGAAAATGTACTTCGTTTCGTAAATTGTAAAGATACGCAATGCGCTCCTTGTATAAGGTGTAGGTATAAGTACCATTTACTGGGTGTGAAACATGATCGAAATATCATAAATATTAGAGAAATTTAATTCTTTAAAGTTTTATTTTAGTAAAGTAATTTCTTAACACAATTTTACTATTTTAATATTCTATAAAATTAATATTATAAAAATATCACTGTTTCAATTTACATTAATATTGTTGTTGTTCATTTTTTTATATAAATTTTTATTACAGATTAATATGGCTATATTCATATTGATATATATATATATATATTTAAAATTACAACAAAAAAATATATACAAAATAAGTGAATTTGTTGTTTGTTGGATTTGAACTTGTAATCCTTAACATAAGAAGTGAATCCTATAGCATCATGACCACGAGGCCTCACTTGGTATAATAGTTTATAGGAACTATACGTTTTATTACTATCTACAGGGGGCAAACCTTAAATATAACTCCAAAAAGAATTACTGTAGCTAACATAACATCCTACATACACAACACAAATCAGAACTAGATTTCGTTAATCAAAATCTTAAGTGTTGATTCACTTACAAATAATACATTTTTATTACAAACAATCAATGAAAAATAAAAAAAAATACGTCATATCACCTCTGACAGAGATTATTCCAGGTCATAATTTTATTATACTTTCGGTCAACTTCAGTCGAAATGACTTTCAAAAATTCTTAATATGAAGTAATAAATTCTAATTTTTATAAAAAAGAACATACCATTTTGTTTTATGACCTTATAAATACAAATATTATCTTAAAATACCTATCTATTGTGTAATAAAAATAACTAATTCAGGTTACACTAATTTAATGGTGTGGTAACACTGGCTGACTGGATGGCTGCCTAGCGATGTAGCGTGGCCACGGTTTTGGTAAAAAAAAAAACTGTCAGCTGTGAAATTTAACCTAACTTAGAAAGTTTTGTAATGAATAAGTGATATACAGTTCATTTAAAAATATAATTTACTGTTTTCAGGGTACAATAATTGATTATCAAAAATTACATCGAAATCGAAAAAAAAAACATGGTTAAATACAAACAAAACCATAAATCATTACACATTTTAATATCTTAAAGTGTCAACTACCGGTGCATTTGCGAGTACTTTAATTCGTATAGCTATGGTAACTAAATTTGACGTCATCTATATAATTAGCATATTTTTCAGGTGTCAAACCTTTATCTGCGATTTCCTGCTCTAGAGTACGATCA
This sequence comes from Harpalus rubripes, assembly GCA_963082715.1. Taxonomy (NCBI): domain Eukaryota; kingdom Metazoa; phylum Arthropoda; class Insecta; order Coleoptera; family Carabidae; genus Harpalus; species Harpalus rubripes. Next base: position 22,441,946 of record OY720461.1, read on the forward strand.
CTATCGTCCACTTTCACTGTATCTTTACCTTGCCTTTCCTTTCTAGACTAGAAATATTAATTCATACTCTTTACAAAATTATAAATATAATTTAATATGAAAAAATTATATTATGTTGCCAAAACTTCAAATAATATGTAAACAATACGTATCGAAATTATTGTTCTTCGGTCAAATGAATCAGAACAATTTTTGTCACCGATAATTTTGAATTTTTACTAGGTATCTACATCAAATTTTCATTCTGTTATTTCCAAGGTTAGGTTTGGTAGACAATATGTCTTATGATGAGAAGTTAGAAGATGGGCGTAGATTCTATTGTGCTTCATTTTTGGAGATTTTCATGTTATTGTTGTCAAAGGGCTCTTAGAAAAGCCCATTTAATAGTTTCTGTTATACATGGGTGACATTTTTTTATTATTATTATTATTATTATTATTATTATTATTATTTTCTAGCACTTTAGCGTTACCCAGGGTGCACCACGAGGAGGCGTGCTAGAATTGCACCCCATACCCCCCGTTATCAATACACATTCATTAGTAGCATCTACACTCTAACGACAATTACAACCGTTTATAGGTTGATGTCATGTGTAGCCCACAATCACATCCATGAGGTGTAACTTAATACACCAGGACATTATTTCTGTATTACTACTAGTCTTTATGTGAATTGAGAATTTTGAGGGGGTCACCGTAAGAGTGAATGAGAAATACTTGATAATAATTTTGAGTAAAATCTTAGAAAGATTGAGATTCAAAATTTTATCCATGACGCCGAAGATACCTGAGTGGAGGTAACGGCAACGGATTATCAGGCCAGAGTCCCGGTGCCGCGTACCTCCACTCCAATCTCCCATAAGCCCCATAAGCTACGTGGACCCCTGCGCCAATAACAATGGCGAGGTCCACGTAGAAATCTAGTCCCAGCAGACAATCTTTCCAAGATATCATCTTGTACTCAAATTATTCGTATAAATTACGTAATATTACAATATAATTCGTATACACTCGTTCACTCGTAATATACGTATGTATAATATTACTATGGTTTTTAAACAATGTATAATTACTATTATTAAAATTAATATTTATTTGTTGTTGTTGTTGCTAGGTGATAATAACTAAAGATAAATATATACGAGAGAACAGACTTCCGTATCACATGCGAAAGCAATGGGTTTCTGATAAAGGAGAATTAGCGATTATATGACTAGCACTGTTTTATCTCTATCGTTTATGGAATATTTTGGAGAAAAATACTTCAAAATAAAAATGCGCATAATTGAAGTATTTTTATCTAAAATAATTCCTAAACGATTGATAGAGATAAAGGACTGCTAGTCGACTGCTCGCAAATCAACTTTAATCACTTGTTCATGCTGTAACAGCCATAAAAATTAATAGTTATGAGAATATGTATAAAGAAAGAGAATAAGTATTTATAAAGTTTTGTGATGTGGTTGTAGCGACGGCTGGAGAAGATATGTGGACATGTGAACAAAAATTACAAATGGAGATAGAGAGCTACAGTACCTCCCGACAAATAAACTATGTTATATTAGTTTTAGATTTTACCGTGTATATTGTAGGTATTTAAAAATAAAAATAATTGTATATTATCAATTATAATTTCGTTACATAAGTGTACAACAATAAATTATAATTAAGTAATAATATAGTCTTCGAAAAACATTTGAAAATGTACTTCGTTTCGTAAATTGTAAAGATACGCAATGCGCTCCTTGTATAAGGTGTAGGTATAAGTACCATTTACTGGGTGTGAAACATGATCGAAATATCATAAATATTAGAGAAATTTAATTCTTTAAAGTTTTATTTTAGTAAAGTAATTTCTTAACACAATTTTACTATTTTAATATTCTATAAAATTAATATTATAAAAATATCACTGTTTCAATTTACATTAATATTGTTGTTGTTCATTTTTTTATATAAATTTTTATTACAGATTAATATGGCTATATTCATATTGATATATATATATATATTTAAAATTACAACAAAAAAATATATACAAAATAAGTGAATTTGTTGTTTGTTGGATTTGAACTTGTAATCCTTAACATAAGAAGTGAATCCTATAGCATCATGACCACGAGGCCTCACTTGGTATAATAGTTTATAGGAACTATACGTTTTATTACTATCTACAGGGGGCAAACCTTAAATATAACTCCAAAAAGAATTACTGTAGCTAACATAACATCCTACATACACAACACAAATCAGAACTAGATTTCGTTAATCAAAATCTTAAGTGTTGATTCACTTACAAATAATACATTTTTATTACAAACAATCAATGAAAAATAAAAAAAAATACGTCATATCACCTCTGACAGAGATTATTCCAGGTCATAATTTTATTATACTTTCGGTCAACTTCAGTCGAAATGACTTTCAAAAATTCTTAATATGAAGTAATAAATTCTAATTTTTATAAAAAAGAACATACCATTTTGTTTTATGACCTTATAAATACAAATATTATCTTAAAATACCTATCTATTGTGTAATAAAAATAACTAATTCAGGTTACACTAATTTAATGGTGTGGTAACACTGGCTGACTGGATGGCTGCCTAGCGATGTAGCGTGGCCACGGTTTTGGTAAAAAAAAAACTGTCAGCTGTGAAATTTAACCTAACTTAGAAAGTTTTGTAATGAATAAGTGATATACAGTTCATTTAAAAATATAATTTACTGTTTTCAGGGTACAATAATTGATTATCAAAAATTACATCGAAATCGAAAAAAAAAAACATGGTTAAATACAAACAAAACCATAAATCATTACACATTTTAATATCTTAAAGTGTCAACTACCGGTGCATTTGCGAGTACTTTAATTCGTATAGCTATGGTAACTAAATTTGACGTCATCTATATAATTAGCATATTTTTCAGGTGTCAAACCTTTATCTGCGATTTCCTGCTCTAGAGTACGATCACTATCGTCCACTTTCACTGTATCTTTACCTTGCCTTTCCTTTCTAGACTAGAAATATTAATTCATACTCTTTACAAAATTATAAATATAATTTAATATGAAAAAATTATATTATGTTGCCAAAACTTCAAATAATATGTAAACAATACGTATCGAAATTATTGTTCTTCGGTCAAATGAATCAGAACAATTTTTGTCACCGATAATTTTGAATTTTTACTAGGTATCTACATCAAATTTTCATTCTGTTATTTCCAAGGTTAGGTTTGGTAGACAATATGTCTTATGATGAGAAGTTTGAAGATGGGCGTAGATTCTATTGTGCTTCATTTTTGGAGATTTTCATGTTATTGTTGTCAAAGGGCTCTTAGAAAAGCCCATTTAATAGTTTCTGTTATACATGGGTGACATTTTTTTATTATTATTATTATTATTATTATTATTATTATTATTATTATTTTCTAGCACTTTAGCGTTACCCAGGGTGCACCACGAGGAGGCGTGCTAGAATTGCACCCCATACCCCCCGTTATCAATACACATTCATTAGTAGCATCTACACTCTAACGACAATTACAACCGTTTATAGGTTGATGTCATGTGTAGCCCACAATCACATCCATGAGGTGTAACTTAATACACCAGGACATTATTTCTGTATTACTACTAGTCTTTATGTGAATTGAGAATTTTGAGGGGGTCACCGTAAGAGTGAATGAGAAATACTTGATAATAATTTTGAGTAAAATCTTAGAAAGATTGAGATTCAAAATTTTATCCATGACGCCGAAGATACCTGAGTGGAGGTAACGGCAACGGATTATCAGGCCAGAGTCCCGGTGCCGCGTACCTCCACTCCAATCTCCCATAAGCCCCATAAGCTACGTGGACCCCTGCGCCAATAACAATGGCGAGGTCCACGTAGAAATCTAGTTCCAGCAGACAATCTTTCCAAGATATCATCTTGTACTCAAATTATTCGTATAAATTACGTAATATTACAATATAATTCGTATACACTCGTTCACTCGTAATATACGTATGTATAATATTACTATGGTTTTTAAACAATGTATAATTACTATTATTAAAATTAATATTTATTTGTTGTTGTTGTTGCTAGGTGATAATAACTAAAGATAAATATATACGAGAGAACAGACTTCCGTATCACATGCGAAAGCAATGGGTTTCTGATAAAGGAGAATTAGCGATTATATGACTAGCACTGTTTTATCTCTATCGTTTATGGAATATTTTGGAGAAAAATACTTCAAAATAAAAATGCGCATAATTGAAGTATTTTTATCTAAAATAATTCCTAAACGATTGATAGAGATAAAGGACTGCTAGTCGACTGCTCGCAAATCAACTTTAATCACTTGTTCATGCTGTAACAGCCATAAAAATTAATAGTTATGAGAATATGTATAAAGAAAGAGAATAAGTATTTATAAAGTTTTGTGATGTGGTTGTAGCGACGGCTGGAGAAGATATGTGGACATGTGAACAAAAATTACAAATGGAGATAGAGAGCTACAGTACCTCCCGACAAATAAACTATGTTATATTAGTTTTAGATTTTACCGTGTATATTGTAGGTATTTAAAAATAAAAATAATTGTATATTATCAATTATAATTTCGTTACATAAGTGTACAACAATAAATTATAATTAAGTAATAATATAGTCTTCGAAAAACATTTGAAAATGTACTTCGTTTCGTAAATTGTAAAGATACGCAATGCGCTCCTTGTATAAGGTGTAGGTATAAGTACCATTTACTGGGTGTGAAACATGATCGAAATATCATAAAGATTAGAGAAATTTAATTCTTTAAAGTTTTATTTTAGTAAAGTAATTTCTTAACACAATTTTACTATTTTAATATTCTATAAAATTAATATTATAAAAATATCACTGTTTCAATTTACATTAATATTGTTGTTGTTCATTTTTTTATATAAATTTTTATTACAGATTAATATGGCTATATTCATATTGATATATATATATATATATATATATATATATATATATATATATATATATATATATATATATATTTAAAATTACAACAAAAAAATATATACAAAATAAGTGAATTTGTTGTTTGTTGGATTTGAACTTGTAATCCTTAACATAAGAAGTGAATCCTATAGCATCATGACCACGAGGCCTCACTTGGTATAATAGTTTATAGGAACTATACGTTTTATTACTATCTACAGGGGGCAAACCTTAAATATAACTCCAAAAAGAATTACTGTAGCTAACATAACATCCTACATACACAACACAAATCAGAACTAGATTTCGTTAATCAAAATCTTAAGTGTTGATTCACTTACAAATGATACATTTTTATTACAAACAATCAATGAAAAATAAAAAAAAATACGTCATATCACCTCTGACAGAGATTATTCCAGGTCATAATTTTATTATACTTTCGGTCAACTTCAGTCGAAATGACTTTCAAAAATTCTTAATATGAAGTAATAAATTCTAATTTTTATAAAAAAGAACATACCATTTTGTTTTATGACCTTATACATACAAATATTATCTTAAAATACCTATCTATTGTGTAATAAAAATAACTAATTCAGGTTACACTAATTTAATGGTGTGGTAACACTGGCTGACTGGATGGCTGCCTAGCGATGTAGCGTGGCCACGGTTTTGGTAAAAAAAAAACTGTCAGCTGTGAAATTTAACCTAACTTAGAAAGTTTTGTAATGAATAAGTGATATACAGTTCATTTAAAAATATAATTTACTGTTTTCAGGGTACAATAATTGATTATCAAAAATTACATCGAAATCGAAATAAAAAAACATGGTTAAATACAAACAAAACCATAAATCATTACACATTTTAATATCTTAAAGTGTCAACTACCGGTGCATTTGCGAGTACTTTAATTCGTATAGCTATGGTGACTAAATTTGACGTCATCTATATAATTAGCATATTTTTCAGGTGTCAAACCTTTATCTGCGATTTCCTGCTCTAGAGTACGATCACTATCGTCCACTTTCACTGTATCTTTACCTTGCCTTTCCTTTCTAGACTAGAAATATTAATTCATACTCTTTACAAAATTATAAATATAATTTAATATGAAAAAATTATATTATGATGCCAAAACTTCAAATAATATGTAAACAATACGTATCGAAATTATTGTTCTTCGGTCAAATGAATCAGAACAATTTTTGTCACCGATAATTTTGAATTTTTACTAGGTATCTACATCAAATTTTCATTCTGTTATTTCCAAGGTTAGGTTTGGTAGACAATATGTCTTATGATGAGAAGTTAGAAGATGGGCGTAGATTCTATTGTGCTTCATTTTTGGAGATTTTCATGTTATTGTTGTCAAAGGGCTCTTAGAAAAGCCCATTTAATAGTTTCTGTTATACATGGGTGACATTTTTTTATTATTATTATTATTATTATTATTATTATTATTTTCTAGCACTTTAGCGTTACCCAGGGTGCACCACGAGGAGGCGTGCTAGAATTGCACCCCATACCCCCCGTTATCAATACACATTCATTAGTAGCATCTACACTCTAACGACAATTACAACCGTTTATAGGTTGATGTCATGTGTAGCCCACAATCACATCCATGAGGTGTAACTTAATACACCAGGACATTATTTCTGTATTACTACTAGTCTTTATGTGAATTGAGAATTTTGAGGGGGTCACCGTAAGAGTGAATGAGAAATACTTGATAATAATTTTGAGTAAAATCTTAGAAAGATTGAGATTCAAAATTTTATCCATGACGCCGAAGATACCTGAGTGGAGGTAACGGCAACGGATTATCAGGCCAGAGTCCCGGTGCCGCGTACCTCCACTCGTTGCTAGGTGATAATAACTAAAGATAAATATATACGAGAGAACAGACTTCCGTATCACATGCGAAAGCAATGGGTTTCTGATAAAGGAGAATTAGCGATTATATGACTAGCACTGTTTTATCTCTATCGTTTATGGAATATTTTGGAGAAAAATACTTCAAAATAAAAATGCGCATAATTGAAGTATTTTTATCTAAAATAATTCCTAAACGATTGATAGAGATAAAGGACTGCTAGTCGACTGCTCGCAAATCAACTTTAATCACTTGTTCATGCTGTAACAGCCATAAAAATTAATAGTTATGAGAATATGTATAAAGAAAGAGAATAAGTATTTATAAAGTTTTGTGATGTGGTTGTAGCGACGGCTGGAGAAGATATGTGGACATGTGAACAAAAATTACAAATGGAGATAGAGAGCTACAGTACCTCCCGACAAATAAACTATGTTATATTAGTTTTAGATTTTACCGTGTATATTGTAGGTATTTAAAAATAAAAATAATTGTATATTATCAATTATAATTTCGTTACATAAGTGTACAACAATAAATTATAATTAAGTAATAATATAGTCTTCGAAAAACATTTGAAAATGTACTTCGTTTCGTAAATTGTAAAGATACGCAATGCGCTCCTTGTATAAGGTGTAGGTATAAGTACCATTTACTGGGTGTGAAACATGATCGAAATATCATAAATATTAGAGAAATTTAATTCTTTAAAGTTTTATTTTAGTAAAGTAATTTCTTAACACAATTTTACTATTTTAATATTCTATAAAATTAATATTATAAAAATATCACTGTTTCAATTTACATTAATATTGTTGTTGTTCATTTTTTTATATAAATTTTTATTACAGATTAATATGGCTATATTCATATTGATATATATATATATATTTAAAATTACAACAAAAAAATATATACAAAATAAGTGAATTTGTTGTTTGTTGGATTTGAACTTGTAATCCTTAACATAAGAAGTGAATCCTATAGCATCATGACCACGAGGCCTCACTTGGTATAATAGTTTATAGGAACTATACGTTTTATTACTATCTACAGGGGGCAAACCTTAAATATAACTCCAAAAAGAATTACTGTAGCTAACATAACATCCTACATACACAACACAAATCAGAACTAGATTTCGTTAATCAAAATCTTAAGTGTTGATTCACTTACAAATAATACATTTTTATTACAAACAATCAATGAAAAATAAAAAAAAATACGTCATATCACCTCTGACAGAGATTATTCCAGGTCATAATTTTATTATACTTTCGGTCAACTTCAGTCGAAATGACTTTCAAAAATTCTTAATATGAAGTAATAAATTCTAATTTTTATAAAAAAGAACATACCATTTTGTTTTATGACCTTATAAATACAAATATTATCTTAAAATACCTATCTATTGTGTAATAAAAATAACTAATTCAGGTTACACTAATTTAATGGTGTGGTAACACTGGCTGACTGGATGGCTGCCTAGCGATGTAGCGTGGCCACGGTTTTGGTAAAAAAAAAACTGTCAGCTGTGAAATTTAACCTAACTTAGAAAGTTTTGTAATGAATAAGTGATATACAGTTCATTTAAAAATATAATTTACTGTTTTCAGGGTACAATAATTGATTATCAAAAATTACATCGAAATCGAAAAAAAAAACATGGTTAAATACAAACAAAACCATAAATCATTACACATTTTAATATCTTAAAGTGTCAACTACCGGTGCATTTGCGAGTACTTTAATTCGTATAGCTATGGTAACTAAATTTGACGTCATCTATATAATTAGCATATTTTTCAGGTGTCAAACCTTTATCTGCGATTTCCTGCTCTAGAGTACGATCACTATCGTCCACTTTCACTGTATCTTTACCTTGCCTTTCCTTTCTAGACTAGAAATATTAATTCATACTCTTTACAAAATTATAAATATAATTTAATATGAAAAAATTATATTATGTTGCCAAAACTTCAAATAATATGTAAACAATACGTATCGAAATTATTGTTCTTCGGTCAAATGAATCAGAACAATTTTTGTCACCGATAATTTTGAATTTTTACTAGGTATCTACATCAAATTTTCATTCTGTTATTTCCAAGGTTAGGTTTGGTAGACAATATGTCTTATGATGAGAAGTTAGAAGATGGGCGTAGATTCTATTGTGCTTCATTTTTGGAGATTTTCATGTTATTGTTGTCAAAGGGCTCTTAGAAAAGCCCATTTAATAGTTTCTGTTATACATGGGTGACATTTTTTTATTATTATTATTATTATTATTATTATTATTATTATTATTATTTTCTAGCACTTTAGCGTTACCCAGGGTGCACCACGAGGAGGCGTGCTAGAATTGCACCCCATACCCCCCGTTATCAATACACATTCATTAGTAGCATCTACACTCTAACGACAATTACAACCGTTTATAGGTTGATGTCATGTGTAGCCCACAATCACATCCATGAGGTGTAACTTAATACACCAGGACATTATTTCTGTATTACTACTAGTCTTTATGTGAATTGAGAATTTTGAGGGGGTCACCGTAAGAGTGAATGAGAAATACTTGATAATAATTTTGAGTAAAATCTTAGAAAGATTGAGATTCAAAATTTTATCCATGACGCCGAAGATACCTGAGTGGAGGTAACGGCAACGGATTATCAGGCCAGAGTCCCGGTGCCGCGTACCTCCACTCCAATCTCCCATAAGCCCCATAAGCTACGTGGACCCCTGCGCCAATAACAATGGCGAGGTCCACGTAGAAATCTAGTCCCAGCAGACAATCTTTCCAAGATATCATCTTGTACTCAAATTATTCGTATAAATTACGTAATATTACAATATAATTCGTATACACTCGTTCACTCGTAATATACGTATGTATAATATTACTATGGTTTTTAAACAATGTATAATTACTATTATTAAAATTAATATTTATTTGTTGTTGTTGTTGCTAGGTGATAATAACTAAAGATAAATATATACGAGAGAACAGACTTCCGTATCACATGCGAAAGCAATGGGTTTCTGATAAAGGAGAATTAGCGATTATATGACTAGCACTGTTTTATCTCTATCGTTTATGGAATATTTTGGAGAAAAATACTTCAAAATAAAAATGCGCATAATTGAAGTATTTTTATCTAAAATAATTCCTAAACGATTGATAGAGATAAAGGACTGCTAGTCGACTGCTCGCAAATCAACTTTAATCACTTGTTCATGCTGTAACAGCCATAAAAATTAATAGTTATGAGAATATGTATAAAGAAAGAGAATAAGTATTTATAAAGTTTTGTGATGTGGTTGTAGCGACGGCTGGAGAAGATATGTGGACATGTGAACAAAAATTACAAATGGAGATAGAGAGCTACAGTACCTCCCGACAAATAAACTATGTTATATTAGTTTTAGATTTTACCGTGTATATTGTAGGTATTTAAAAATAAAAATAATTGTATATTATCAATTATAATTTCGTTACATAAGTGTACAACAATAAATTATAATTAAGTAATAATATAGTCTTCGAAAAACATTTGAAAATGTACTTCGTTTCGTAAATTGTAAAGATACGCAATGCGCTCCTTGTATAAGGTGTAGGTATAAGTACCATTTACTGGGTGTGAAACATGATCGAAATATCATAAATATTAGAGAAATTTAATTCTTTAAAGTTTTATTTTAGTAAAGTAATTTCTTAACACAATTTTACTATTTTAATATTCTATAAAATTAATATTATAAAAATATCACTGTTTCAATTTACATTAATATTGTTGTTGTTCATTTTTTTATATAAATTTTTATTACAGATTAATATGGCTATATTCATATTGATATATATATATATATATTTAAAATTACAACAAAAAAATATATACAAAATAAGTGAATTTGTTGTTTGTTGGATTTGAACTTGTAATCCTTAACATAAGAAGTGAATCCTATAGCATCATGACCACGAGGCCTCACTTGGTATAATAGTTTATAGGAACTATACGTTTTATTACTATCTACAGGGGGCAAACCTTAAATATAACTCCAAAAAGAATTACTGTAGCTAACATAACATCCTACATACACAACACAAATCAGAACTAGATTTCGTTAATCAAAATCTTAAGTGTTGATTCACTTACAAATAATACATTTTTATTACAAACAATCAATGAAAAATAAAAAAAAATACGTCATATCACCTCTGACAGAGATTATTCCAGGTCATAATTTTATTATACTTTCGGTCAACTTCAGTCGAAATGACTTTCAAAAATTCTTAATATGAAGTAATAAATTCTAATTTTTATAAAAAAGAACATACCATTTTGTTTTATGACCTTATAAATACAAATATTATCTTAAAATACCTATCTATTGTGTAATAAAAATAACTAATTCAGGTTACACTAATTTAATGGTGTGGTAACACTGGCTGACTGGATGGCTGCCTAGCGATGTAGCGTGGCCACGGTTTTGGTAAAAAAAAAACTGTCAGCTGTGAAATTTAACCTAACTTAGAAAGTTTTGTAATGAATAAGTGATATACAGTTCATTTAAAAATATAATTTACTGTTTTCAGGGTACAATAATTGATTATCAAAAATTACATCGAAATCGAAAAAAAAAACATGGTTAAATACAAACAAAACCATAAATCATTACACATTTTAATATCTTAAAGTGTCAACTACCGGTGCATTTGCGAGTACTTTAATTCGTATAGCTATGGTAACTAAATTTGACGTCATCTATATAATTAGCATATTTTTCAGGTGTCAAACCTTTATCTGCGATTTCCTGCTCTAGAGTACGATCACTATCGTCCACTTTCACTGTATCTTTACCTTGCCTTTCCTTTCTAGACTAGAAATATTAATTCATACTCTTTACAAAATTATAAATATAATTTAATATGAAAAAATTATATTATGTTGCCAAAACTTCAAATAATATGTAAACAATACGTATCGAAATTATTGTTCTTCGGTCAAATGAATCAGAACAATTTTTGTCACCGATAATTTTGAATTTTTACTAGGTATCTACATCAAATTTTCATTCTGTTATTTCCAAGGTTAGGTTTGGTAGACAATATGTCTTATGATGAGAAGTTAGAAGATGGGCGTAGATTCTATTGTGCTTCATTTTTGGAGATTTTCATGTTATTGTTGTCAAAGGGCTCTTAGAAAAGCCCATTTAATAGTTTCTGTTATACATGGGTGACATTTTTTTATTATTATTATTATTATTATTATTATTATTTTCTAGCACTTTAGCGTTACCCAGGGTGCACCACGAGGAGGCGTGCTAGAATTGCACCCCATACCCCCCGTTATCAATACACATTCATTAGTAGCATCTACACTCTAACGACAATTACAACCGTTTATAGGTTGATGTCATGTGTAGCCCACAATCACATCCATGAGGTGTAACTTAATACACCAGGACATTATTTCTGTATTACTACTAGTCTTTATGTGAATTGAGAATTTTGAGGGGGTCACCGTAAGAGTGAATGAGAAATACTTGATAATAATTTTGAGTAAAATCTTAGAAAGATTGAGATTCAAAATTTTATCCATGACGCCGAAGATACCTGAGTGGAGGTAACGGCAACGGATTATCAGGCCAGAGTCCCGGTGCCGCGTACCTCCACTCCAATCTCCCATAAGCCCCATAAGCTACGTGGACCCCTGCGCCAATAACAATGGCGAGGTCCACGTAGAAATCTAGTCCCAGCAGACAATCTTTCCAAGATATCATCTTGTACTCAAATTATTCGTATAAATTACGTAATATTACAATATAATTCGTATACACTCGTTCACTCGTAATATACGTATGTATAATATTACTATGGTTTTTAAACAATGTATAATTACTATTATTAAAATTAATATTTATTTGTTGTTGTTGTTGCTAGGTGATAATAACTAAAGATAAATATATACGAGAGAACAGACTTCCGTATCACATGCGAAAGCAATGGGTTTCTGATAAAGGAGAATTAGCGATTATATGACTAGCACTGTTTTATCTCTATCGTTTATGGAATATTTTGGAGAAAAATACTTCAAAATAAAAATGCGCATAATTGAAGTATTTTTATCTAAAATAATTCCTAAACGATTGATAGAGATAAAGGACTGCTAGTCGACTGCTCGCAAATCAACTTTAATCACTTGTTCATGCTGTAACAGCCATAAAAATTAATAGTTATGAGAATATGTATAAAGAAAGAGAATAAGTATTTATAAAGTTTTGTGATGTGGTTGTAGCGACGGCTGGAGAAGATATGTGGACATGTGAACAAAAATTACAAATGGAGATAGAGAGCTACAGTACCTCCCGACAAATAAACTATGTTATATTAGTTTTAGATTTTACCGTGTATATTGTAGGTATTTAAAAATAAAAATAATTGTATATTATCAATTATAATTTCGTTACATAAGTGTACAACAATAAATTATAATTAAGTAATAATATAGTCTTCGAAAAACATTTGAAAATGTACTTCGTTTCGTAAATTGTAAAGATACGCAATGCGCTCCTTGTATAAGGTGTAGGTATAAGTACCATTTACTGGGTGTGAAACATGATCGAAATATCATAAATATTAGAGAAATTTAATTCTTTAAAGTTTTATTTTAGTAAAGTAATTTCTTAACACAATTTTACTATTTTAATATTCTATAAAATTAATATTATAAAAATATCACTGTTTCAATTTACATTAATATTGTTGTTGTTCATTTTTTTATATAAATTTTTATTACAGATTAATATGGCTATATTCATATTGATATATATATATATATATTTAAAATTACAACAAAAAAATATATACAAAATAAGTGAATTTGTTGTTTGTTGGATTTGAACTTGTAATCCTTAACATAAGAAGTGAATCCTATAGCATCATGACCACGAGGCCTCACTTGGTATAATAGTTTATAGGAACTATACGTTTTATTACTATCTACAGGGGGCAAACCTTAAATATAACTCCAAAAAGAATTACTGTAGCTAACATAACATCCTACATACACAACACAAATCAGAACTAGATTTCGTTAATCAAAATCTTAAGTGTTGATTCACTTACAAATAATACATTTTTATTACAAACAATCAATGAAAAATAAAAAAAAATACGTCATATCACCTCTGACAGAGATTATTCCAGGTCATAATTTTATTATACTTTCGGTCAACTTCAGTCGAAATGACTTTCAAAAATTCTTAATATGAAGTAATAAATTCTAATTTTTATAAAAAAGAACATACCATTTTGTTTTATGACCTTATAAATACAAATATTATCTTAAAATACCTATCTATTGTGTAATAAAAATAACTAATTCAGGTTACACTAATTTAATGGTGTGGTAACACTGGCTGACTGGATGGCTGCCTAGCGATGTAGCGTGGCCACGGTTTTGGTAAAAAAAAAACTGTCAGCTGTGAAATTTAACCTAACTTAGAAAGTTTTGTAATGAATAAGTGATATACAGTTCATTTAAAAATATAATTTACTGTTTTCAGGGTACAATAATTGATTATCAAAAATTACATCGAAATCGAAAAAAAAAACATGGTTAAATACAAACAAAACCATAAATCATTACACATTTTAATATCTTAAAGTGTCAACTACCGGTGCATTTGCGAGTACTTTAATTCGTATAGCTATGGTAACTAAATTTGACGTCATCTATATAATTAGCATATTTTTCAGGTGTCAAACCTTTATCTGCGATTTCCTGCTCTAGAGTACGATCACTATCGTCCACTTTCACTGTATCTTTACCTTGCCTTTCCTTTCTAGACTAGAAATATTAATTCATACTCTTTACAAAATTATAAATATAATTTAATATGAAAAAATTATATTATGTTGCCAAAACTTCAAATAATATGTAAACAATACGTATCGAAATTATTGTTCTTCGGTCAAATGAATCAGAACAATTTTTGTCACCGATAATTTTGAATTTTTACTAGGTATCTACATCAAATTTTCATTCTGTTATTTCCAAGGTTAGGTTTGGTAGACAATATGTCTTATGATGAGAAGTTAGAAGATGGGCGTAGATTCTATTGTGCTTCATTTTTGGAGATTTTCATGTTATTGTTGTCAAAGGGCTCTTAGAAAAGCCCATTTAATAGTTTCTGTTATACATGGGTGACATTTTTTTATTATTATTATTATTATTATTATTATTATTATTTTCTAGCACTTTAGCGTTACCCAGGGTGCACCACGAGGAGGCGTGCTAGAATTGCACCCCATACCCCCCGTTATCAATACACATTCATTAGTAGCATCTACACTCTAACGACAATTACAACCGTTTATAGGTTGATGTCATGTGTAGCCCACAATCACATCCATGAGGTGTAACTTAATACACCAGGACATTATTTCTGTATTACTACTAGTCTTTATGTGAATTGAGAATTTTGAGGGGGTCACCGTAAGAGTGAATGAGAAATACTTGATAATAATTTTGAGTAAAATCTTAGAAAGATTGAGATTCAAAATTTTATCCATGACGCCGAAGATACCTGAGTGGAGGTAACGGCAACGGATTATCAGGCCAGAGTCCCGGTGCCGCGTACCTCCACTCGTTGCTAGGTGATAATAACTAAAGATAAATATATACGAGAGAACAGACTTCCGTATCACATGCGAAAGCAATGGGTTTCTGATAAAGGAGAATTAGCGATTATATGACTAGCACTGTTTTATCTCTATCGTTTATGGAATATTTTGGAGAAAAATACTTCAAAATAAAAATGCGCATAATTGAAGTATTTTTATCTAAAATAATTCCTAAACGATTGATAGAGATAAAGGACTGCTAGTCGACTGCTCGCAAATCAACTTTAATCACTTGTTCATGCTGTAACAGCCATAAAAATTAATAGTTATGAGAATATGTATAAAGAAAGAGAATAAGTATTTATAAAGTTTTGTGATGTGGTTGTAGCGACGGCTGGAGAAGATATGTGGACATGTGAACAAAAATTACAAATGGAGATAGAGAGCTACAGTACCTCCCGACAAATAAACTATGTTATATTAGTTTTAGATTTTACCGTGTATATTGTAGGTATTTAAAAATAAAAATAATTGTATATTATCAATTATAATTTCGTTACATAAGTGTACAACAATAAATTATAATTAAGTAATAATATAGTCTTCGAAAAACATTTGAAAATGTACTTCGTTTCGTAAATTGTAAAGATACGCAATGCGCTCCTTGTATAAGGTGTAGGTATAAGTACCATTTACTGGGTGTGAAACATGATCGAAATATCATAAATATTAGAGAAATTTAATTCTTTAAAGTTTTATTTTAGTAAAGTAATTTCTTAACACAATTTTACTATTTTAATATTCTATAAAATTAATATTATAAAAATATCACTGTTTCAATTTACATTAATATTGTTGTTGTTCATTTTTTTATATAAATTTTTATTACAGATTAATATGGCTATATTCATATTGATATATATATATATATTTAAAATTACAACAAAAAAATATATACAAAATAAGTGAATTTGTTGTTTGTTGGATTTGAACTTGTAATCCTTAACATAAGAAGTGAATCCTATAGCATCATGACCACGAGGCCTCACTTGGTATAATAGTTTATAGGAACTATACGTTTTATTACTATCTACAGGGGGCAAACCTTAAATATAACTCCAAAAAGAATTACTGTAGCTAACATAACATCCTACATACACAACACAAATCAGAACTAGATTTCGTTAATCAAAATCTTAAGTGTTGATTCACTTACAAATAATACATTTTTATTACAAACAATCAATGAAAAATAAAAAAAAATACGTCATATCACCTCTGACAGAGATTATTCCAGGTCATAATTTTATTATACTTTCGGTCAACTTCAGTCGAAATGACTTTCAAAAATTCTTAATATGAAGTAATAAATTCTAATTTTTATAAAAAAGAACATACCATTTTGTTTTATGACCTTATAAATACAAATATTATCTTAAAATACCTATCTATTGTGTAATAAAAATAACTAATTCAGGTTACACTAATTTAATGGTGTGGTAACACTGGCTGACTGGATGGCTGCCTAGCGATGTAGCGTGGCCACGGTTTTGGTAAAAAAAAAACTGTCAGCTGTGAAATTTAACCTAACTTAGAAAGTTTTGTAATGAATAAGTGATATACAGTTCATTTAAAAATATAATTTACTGTTTTCAGGGTACAATAATTGATTATCAAAAATTACATCGAAATCGAAAAAAAAAACATGGTTAAATACAAACAAAACCATAAATCATTACACATTTTAATATCTTAAAGTGTCAACTACCGGTGCATTTGCGAGTACTTTAATTCGTATAGCTATGGTAACTAAATTTGACGTCATCTATATAATTAGCATATTTTTCAGGTGTCAAACCTTTATCTGCGATTTCCTGCTCTAGAGTACGATCACTATCGTCCACTTTCACTGTATCTTTACCTTGCCTTTCCTTTCTAGACTAGAAATATTAATTCATACTCTTTACAAAATTATAAATATAATTTAATATGAAAAAATTATATTATGTTGCCAAAACTTCAAATAATATGTAAACAATACGTATCGAAATTATTGTTCTTCGGTCAAATGAATCAGAACAATTTTTGTCACCGATAATTTTGAATTTTTACTAGGTATCTACATCAAATTTTCATTCTGTTATTTCCAAGGTTAGGTTTGGTAGACAATATGTCTTATGATGAGAAGTTAGAAGATGGGCGTAGATTCTATTGTGCTTCATTTTTGGAGATTTTCATGTTATTGTTGTCAAAGGGCTCTTAGA
The DNA here is from genome assembly GCA_963082715.1 of Harpalus rubripes. Classification (NCBI taxonomy): domain Eukaryota; kingdom Metazoa; phylum Arthropoda; class Insecta; order Coleoptera; family Carabidae; genus Harpalus; species Harpalus rubripes. Next base: position 22,459,711 of record OY720461.1, read on the forward strand.
AAAGCCCATTTAATAGTTTCTGTTATACATGGGTGACATTTTTTTATTATTATTATTATTATTATTATTATTATTATTATTATTATTTTCTAGCACTTTAGCGTTACCCAGGGTGCACCACGAGGAGGCGTGCTAGAATTGCACCCCATACCCCCCGTTATCAATACACATTCATTAGTAGCATCTACACTCTAACGACAATTACAACCGTTTATAGGTTGATGTCATGTGTAGCCCACAATCACATCCATGAGGTGTAACTTAATACACCAGGACATTATTTCTGTATTACTACTAGTCTTTATGTGAATTGAGAATTTTGAGGGGGTCACCGTAAGAGTGAATGAGAAATACTTGATAATAATTTTGAGTAAAATCTTAGAAAGATTGAGATTCAAAATTTTATCCATGACGCCGAAGATACCTGAGTGGAGGTAACGGCAACGGATTATCAGGCCAGAGTCCCGGTGCCGCGTACCTCCACTCCAATCTCCCATAAGCCCCATAAGCTACGTGGACCCCTGCGCCAATAACAATGGCGAGGTCCACGTAGAAATCTAGTCCCAGCAGACAATCTTTCCAAGATATCATCTTGTACTCAAATTATTCGTATAAATTACGTAATATTACAATATAATTCGTATACACTCGTTCACTCGTAATATACGTATGTATAATATTACTATGGTTTTTAAACAATGTATAATTACTATTATTAAAATTAATATTTATTTGTTGTTGTTGTTGCTAGGTGATAATAACTAAAGATAAATATATACGAGAGAACAGACTTCCGTATCACATGCGAAAGCAATGGGTTTCTGATAAAGGAGAATTAGCGATTATATGACTAGCACTGTTTTATCTCTATCGTTTATGGAATATTTTGGAGAAAAATACTTCAAAATAAAAATGCGCATAATTGAAGTATTTTTATCTAAAATAATTCCTAAACGATTGATAGAGATAAAGGACTGCTAGTCGACTGCTCGCAAATCAACTTTAATCACTTGTTCATGCTGTAACAGCCATAAAAATTAATAGTTATGAGAATATGTATAAAGAAAGAGAATAAGTATTTATAAAGTTTTGTGATGTGGTTGTAGCGACGGCTGGAGAAGATATGTGGACATGTGAACAAAAATTACAAATGGAGATAGAGAGCTACAGTACCTCCCGACAAATAAACTATGTTATATTAGTTTTAGATTTTACCGTGTATATTGTAGGTATTTAAAAATAAAAATAATTGTATATTATCAATTATAATTTCGTTACATAAGTGTACAACAATAAATTATAATTAAGTAATAATATAGTCTTCGAAAAACATTTGAAAATGTACTTCGTTTCGTAAATTGTAAAGATACGCAATGCGCTCCTTGTATAAGGTGTAGGTATAAGTACCATTTACTGGGTGTGAAACATGATCGAAATATCATAAATATTAGAGAAATTTAATTCTTTAAAGTTTTATTTTAGTAAAGTAATTTCTTAACACAATTTTACTATTTTAATATTCTATAAAATTAATATTATAAAAATATCACTGTTTCAATTTACATTAATATTGTTGTTGTTCATTTTTTTATATAAATTTTTATTACAGATTAATATGGCTATATTCATATTGATATATATATATATATATTTAAAATTACAACAAAAAAATATATACAAAATAAGTGAATTTGTTGTTTGTTGGATTTGAACTTGTAATCCTTAACATAAGAAGTGAATCCTATAGCATCATGACCACGAGGCCTCACTTGGTATAATAGTTTATAGGAACTATACGTTTTATTACTATCTACAGGGGGCAAACCTTAAATATAACTCCAAAAAGAATTACTGTAGCTAACATAACATCCTACATACACAACACAAATCAGAACTAGATTTCGTTAATCAAAATCTTAAGTGTTGATTCACTTACAAATAATACATTTTTATTACAAACAATCAATGAAAAATAAAAAAAAATACGTCATATCACCTCTGACAGAGATTATTCCAGGTCATAATTTTATTATACTTTCGGTCAACTTCAGTCGAAATGACTTTCAAAAATTCTTAATATGAAGTAATAAATTCTAATTTTTATAAAAAAGAACATACCATTTTGTTTTATGACCTTATAAATACAAATATTATCTTAAAATACCTATCTATTGTGTAATAAAAATAACTAATTCAGGTTACACTAATTTAATGGTGTGGTAACACTGGCTGACTGGATGGCTGCCTAGCGATGTAGCGTGGCCACGGTTTTGGTAAAAAAAAAACTGTCAGCTGTGAAATTTAACCTAACTTAGAAAGTTTTGTAATGAATAAGTGATATACAGTTCATTTAAAAATATAATTTACTGTTTTCAGGGTACAATAATTGATTATCAAAAATTACATCGAAATCGAAAAAAAAAACATGGTTAAATACAAACAAAACCATAAATCATTACACATTTTAATATCTTAAAGTGTCAACTACCGGTGCATTTGCGAGTACTTTAATTCGTATAGCTATGGTAACTAAATTTGACGTCATCTATATAATTAGCATATTTTTCAGGTGTCAAACCTTTATCTGCGATTTCCTGCTCTAGAGTACGATCACTATCGTCCACTTTCACTGTATCTTTACCTTGCCTTTCCTTTCTAGACTAGAAATATTAATTCATACTCTTTACAAAATTATAAATATAATTTAATATGAAAAAATTATATTATGTTGCCAAAACTTCAAATAATATGTAAACAATACGTATCGAAATTATTGTTCTTCGGTCAAATGAATCAGAACAATTTTTGTCACCGATAATTTTGAATTTTTACTAGGTATCTACATCAAATTTTCATTCTGTTATTTCCAAGGTTAGGTTTGGTAGACAATATGTCTTATGATGAGAAGTTAGAAGATGGGCGTAGATTCTATTGTGCTTCATTTTTGGAGATTTTCATGTTATTGTTGTCAAAGGGCTCTTAGAAAAGCCCATTTAATAGTTTCTGTTATACATGGGTGACATTTTTTTATTATTATTATTATTATTATTATTATTATTTTCTAGCACTTTAGCGTTACCCAGGGTGCACCACGAGGAGGCGTGCTAGAATTGCACCCCATACCCCCCGTTATCAATACACATTCATTAGTAGCATCTACACTCTAACGACAATTACAACCGTTTATAGGTTGATGTCATGTGTAGCCCACAATCACATCCATGAGGTGTAACTTAATACACCAGGACATTATTTCTGTATTACTACTAGTCTTTATGTGAATTGAGAATTTTGAGGGGGTCACCGTAAGAGTGAATGAGAAATACTTGATAATAATTTTGAGTAAAATCTTAGAAAGATTGAGATTCAAAATTTTATCCATGACGCCGAAGATACCTGAGTGGAGGTAACGGCAACGGATTATCAGGCCAGAGTCCCGGTGCCGCGTACCTCCACTCCAATCTCCCATAAGCCCCATAAGCTACGTGGACCCCTGCGCCAATAACAATGGCGAGGTCCACGTAGAAATCTAGTCCCAGCAGACAATCTTTCCAAGATATCATCTTGTACTCAAATTATTCGTATAAATTACGTAATATTACAATATAATTCGTATACACTCGTTCACTCGTAATATACGTATGTATAATATTACTATGGTTTTTAAACAATGTATAATTACTATTATTAAAATTAATATTTATTTGTTGTTGTTGTTGCTAGGTGATAATAACTAAAGATAAATATATACGAGAGAACAGACTTCCGTATCACATGCGAAAGCAATGGGTTTCTGATAAAGGAGAATTAGCGATTATATGACTAGCACTGTTTTATCTCTATCGTTTATGGAATATTTTGGAGAAAAATACTTCAAAATAAAAATGCGCATAATTGAAGTATTTTTATCTAAAATAATTCCTAAACGATTGATAGAGATAAAGGACTGCTAGTCGACTGCTCGCAAATCAACTTTAATCACTTGTTCATGCTGTAACAGCCATAAAAATTAATAGTTATGAGAATATGTATAAAGAAAGAGAATAAGTATTTATAAAGTTTTGTGATGTGGTTGTAGCGACGGCTGGAGAAGATATGTGGACATGTGAACAAAAATTACAAATGGAGATAGAGAGCTACAGTACCTCCCGACAAATAAACTATGTTATATTAGTTTTAGATTTTACCGTGTATATTGTAGGTATTTAAAAATAAAAATAATTGTATATTATCAATTATAATTTCGTTACATAAGTGTACAACAATAAATTATAATTAAGTAATAATATAGTCTTCGAAAAACATTTGAAAATGTACTTCGTTTCGTAAATTGTAAAGATACGCAATGCGCTCCTTGTATAAGGTGTAGGTATAAGTACCATTTACTGGGTGTGAAACATGATCGAAATATCATAAATATTAGAGAAATTTAATTCTTTAAAGTTTTATTTTAGTAAAGTAATTTCTTAACACAATTTTACTATTTTAATATTCTATAAAATTAATATTATAAAAATATCACTGTTTCAATTTACATTAATATTGTTGTTGTTCATTTTTTTATATAAATTTTTATTACAGATTAATATGGCTATATTCATATTGATATATATATATATATATTTAAAATTACAACAAAAAAATATATACAAAATAAGTGAATTTGTTGTTTGTTGGATTTGAACTTGTAATCCTTAACATAAGAAGTGAATCCTATAGCATCATGACCACGAGGCCTCACTTGGTATAATAGTTTATAGGAACTATACGTTTTATTACTATCTACAGGGGGCAAACCTTAAATATAACTCCAAAAAGAATTACTGTAGCTAACATAACATCCTACATACACAACACAAATCAGAACTAGATTTCGTTAATCAAAATCTTAAGTGTTGATTCACTTACAAATAATACATTTTTATTACAAACAATCAATGAAAAATAAAAAAAAATACGTCATATCACCTCTGACAGAGATTATTCCAGGTCATAATTTTATTATACTTTCGGTCAACTTCAGTCGAAATGACTTTCAAAAATTCTTAATATGAAGTAATAAATTCTAATTTTTATAAAAAAGAACATACCATTTTGTTTTATGACCTTATAAATACAAATATTATCTTAAAATACCTATCTATTGTGTAATAAAAATAACTAATTCAGGTTACACTAATTTAATGGTGTGGTAACACTGGCTGACTGGATGGCTGCCTAGCGATGTAGCGTGGCCACGGTTTTGGTAAAAAAAAAACTGTCAGCTGTGAAATTTAACCTAACTTAGAAAGTTTTGTAATGAATAAGTGATATACAGTTCATTTAAAAATATAATTTACTGTTTTCAGGGTACAATAATTGATTATCAAAAATTACATCGAAATCGAAAAAAAAAACATGGTTAAATACAAACAAAACCATAAATCATTACACATTTTAATATCTTAAAGTGTCAACTACCGGTGCATTTGCGAGTACTTTAATTCGTATAGCTATGGTAACTAAATTTGACGTCATCTATATAATTAGCATATTTTTCAGGTGTCAAACCTTTATCTGCGATTTCCTGCTCTAGAGTACGATCACTATCGTCCACTTTCACTGTATCTTTACCTTGCCTTTCCTTTCTAGACTAGAAATATTAATTCATACTCTTTACAAAATTATAAATATAATTTAATATGAAAAAATTATATTATGTTGCCAAAACTTCAAATAATATGTAAACAATACGTATCGAAATTATTGTTCTTCGGTCAAATGAATCAGAACAATTTTTGTCACCGATAATTTTGAATTTTTACTAGGTATCTACATCAAATTTTCATTCTGTTATTTCCAAGGTTAGGTTTGGTAGACAATATGTCTTATGATGAGAAGTTAGAAGATGGGCGTAGATTCTATTGTGCTTCATTTTTGGAGATTTTCATGTTATTGTTGTCAAAGGGCTCTTAGAAAAGCCCATTTAATAGTTTCTGTTATACATGGGTGACATTTTTTTATTATTATTATTATTATTATTATTATTATTATTATTATTATTTTCTAGCACTTTAGCGTTACCCAGGGTGCACCACGAGGAGGCGTGCTAGAATTGCACCCCATACCCCCCGTTATCAATACACATTCATTAGTAGCATCTACACTCTAACGACAATTACAACCGTTTATAGGTTGATGTCATGTGTAGCCCACAATCACATCCATGAGGTGTAACTTAATACACCAGGACATTATTTCTGTATTACTACTAGTCTTTATGTGAATTGAGAATTTTGAGGGGGTCACCGTAAGAGTGAATGAGAAATACTTGATAATAATTTTGAGTAAAATCTTAGAAAGATTGAGATTCAAAATTTTATCCATGACGCCGAAGATACCTGAGTGGAGGTAACGGCAACGGATTATCAGGCCAGAGTCCCGGTGCCGCGTACCTCCACTCCAATCTCCCATAAGCCCCATAAGCTACGTGGACCCCTGCGCCAATAACAATGGCGAGGTCCACGTAGAAATCTAGTCCCAGCAGACAATCTTTCCAAGATATCATCTTGTACTCAAATTATTCGTATAAATTACGTAATATTACAATATAATTCGTATACACTCGTTCACTCGTAATATACGTATGTATAATATTACTATGGTTTTTAAACAATGTATAATTACTATTATTAAAATTAATATTTATTTGTTGTTGTTGTTGCTAGGTGATAATAACTAAAGATAAATATATACGAGAGAACAGACTTCCGTATCACATGCGAAAGCAATGGGTTTCTGATAAAGGAGAATTAGCGATTATATGACTAGCACTGTTTTATCTCTATCGTTTATGGAATATTTTGGAGAAAAATACTTCAAAATAAAAATGCGCATAATTGAAGTATTTTTATCTAAAATAATTCCTAAACGATTGATAGAGATAAAGGACTGCTAGTCGACTGCTCGCAAATCAACTTTAATCACTTGTTCATGCTGTAACAGCCATAAAAATTAATAGTTATGAGAATATGTATAAAGAAAGAGAATAAGTATTTATAAAGTTTTGTGATGTGGTTGTAGCGACGGCTGGAGAAGATATGTGGACATGTGAACAAAAATTACAAATGGAGATAGAGAGCTACAGTACCTCCCGACAAATAAACTATGTTATATTAGTTTTAGATTTTACCGTGTATATTGTAGGTATTTAAAAATAAAAATAATTGTATATTATCAATTATAATTTCGTTACATAAGTGTACAACAATAAATTATAATTAAGTAATAATATAGTCTTCGAAAAACATTTGAAAATGTACTTCGTTTCGTAAATTGTAAAGATACGCAATGCGCTCCTTGTATAAGGTGTAGGTATAAGTACCATTTACTGGGTGTGAAACATGATCGAAATATCATAAATATTAGAGAAATTTAATTCTTTAAAGTTTTATTTTAGTAAAGTAATTTCTTAACACAATTTTACTATTTTAATATTCTATAAAATTAATATTATAAAAATATCACTGTTTCAATTTACATTAATATTGTTGTTGTTCATTTTTTTATATAAATTTTTATTACAGATTAATATGGCTATATTCATATTGATATATATATATATATTTAAAATTACAACAAAAAAATATATACAAAATAAGTGAATTTGTTGTTTGTTGGATTTGAACTTGTAATCCTTAACATAAGAAGTGAATCCTATAGCATCATGACCACGAGGCCTCACTTGGTATAATAGTTTATAGGAACTATACGTTTTATTACTATCTACAGGGGGCAAACCTTAAATATAACTCCAAAAAGAATTACTGTAGCTAACATAACATCCTACATACACAACACAAATCAGAACTAGATTTCGTTAATCAAAATCTTAAGTGTTGATTCACTTACAAATAATACATTTTTATTACAAACAATCAATGAAAAATAAAAAAAAATACGTCATATCACCTCTGACAGAGATTATTCCAGGTCATAATTTTATTATACTTTCGGTCAACTTCAGTCGAAATGACTTTCAAAAATTCTTAATATGAAGTAATAAATTCTAATTTTTATAAAAAAGAACATACCATTTTGTTTTATGACCTTATAAATACAAATATTATCTTAAAATACCTATCTATTGTGTAATAAAAATAACTAATTCAGGTTACACTAATTTAATGGTGTGGTAACACTGGCTGACTGGATGGCTGCCTAGCGATGTAGCGTGGCCACGGTTTTGGTAAAAAAAAAACTGTCAGCTGTGAAATTTAACCTAACTTAGAAAGTTTTGTAATGAATAAGTGATATACAGTTCATTTAAAAATATAATTTACTGTTTTCAGGGTACAATAATTGATTATCAAAAATTACATCGAAATCGAAAAAAAAAACATGGTTAAATACAAACAAAACCATAAATCATTACACATTTTAATATCTTAAAGTGTCAACTACCGGTGCATTTGCGAGTACTTTAATTCGTATAGCTATGGTAACTAAATTTGACGTCATCTATATAATTAGCATATTTTTCAGGTGTCAAACCTTTATCTGCGATTTCCTGCTCTAGAGTACGATCACTATCGTCCACTTTCACTGTATCTTTACCTTGCCTTTCCTTTCTAGACTAGAAATATTAATTCATACTCTTTACAAAATTATAAATATAATTTAATATGAAAAAATTATATTATGTTGCCAAAACTTCAAATAATATGTAAACAATACGTATCGAAATTATTGTTCTTCGGTCAAATGAATCAGAACAATTTTTGTCACCGATAATTTTGAATTTTTACTAGGTATCTACATCAAATTTTCATTCTGTTATTTCCAAGGTTAGGTTTGGTAGACAATATGTCTTATGATGAGAAGTTAGAAGATGGGCGTAGATTCTATTGTGCTTCATTTTTGGAGATTTTCATGTTATTGTTGTCAAAGGGCTCTTAGAAAAGCCCATTTAATAGTTTCTGTTATACATGGGTGACATTTTTTTATTATTATTATTATTATTATTATTATTATTATTATTATTATTATTATTTTCTAGCACTTTAGCGTTACCCAGGGTGCACCACGAGGAGGCGTGCTAGAATTGCACCCCATACCCCCCGTTATCAATACACATTCATTAGTAGCATCTACACTCTAACGACAATTACAACCGTTTATAGGTTGATGTCATGTGTAGCCCACAATCACATCCATGAGGTGTAACTTAATACACCAGGACATTATTTCTGTATTACTACTAGTCTTTATGTGAATTGAGAATTTTGAGGGGGTCACCGTAAGAGTGAATGAGAAATACTTGATAATAATTTTGAGTAAAATCTTAGAAAGATTGAGATTCAAAATTTTATCCATGACGCCGAAGATACCTGAGTGGAGGTAACGGCAACGGATTATCAGGCCAGAGTCCCGGTGCCGCGTACCTCCACTCCAATCTCCCATAAGCCCCATAAGCTACGTGGACCCCTGCGCCAATAACAATGGCGAGGTCCACGTAGAAATCTAGTCCCAGCAGACAATCTTTCCAAGATATCATCTTGTACTCAAATTATTCGTATAAATTACGTAATATTACAATATAATTCGTATACACTCGTTCACTCGTAATATACGTATGTATAATATTACTATGGTTTTTAAACAATGTATAATTACTATTATTAAAATTAATATTTATTTGTTGTTGTTGTTGCTAGGTGATAATAACTAAAGATAAATATATACGAGAGAACAGACTTCCGTATCACATGCGAAAGCAATGGGTTTCTGATAAAGGAGAATTAGCGATTATATGACTAGCACTGTTTTATCTCTATCGTTTATGGAATATTTTGGAGAAAAATACTTCAAAATAAAAATGCGCATAATTGAAGTATTTTTATCTAAAATAATTCCTAAACGATTGATAGAGATAAAGGACTGCTAGTCGACTGCTCGCAAATCAACTTTAATCACTTGTTCATGCTGTAACAGCCATAAAAATTAATAGTTATGAGAATATGTATAAAGAAAGAGAATAAGTATTTATAAAGTTTTGTGATGTGGTTGTAGCGACGGCTGGAGAAGATATGTGGACATGTGAACAAAAATTACAAATGGAGATAGAGAGCTACAGTACCTCCCGACAAATAAACTATGTTATATTAGTTTTAGATTTTACCGTGTATATTGTAGGTATTTAAAAATAAAAATAATTGTATATTATCAATTATAATTTCGTTACATAAGTGTACAACAATAAATTATAATTAAGTAATAATATAGTCTTCGAAAAACATTTGAAAATGTACTTCGTTTCGTAAATTGTAAAGATACGCAATGCGCTCCTTGTATAAGGTGTAGGTATAAGTACCATTTACTGGGTGTGAAACATGATCGAAATATCATAAATATTAGAGAAATTTAATTCTTTAAAGTTTTATTTTAGTAAAGTAATTTCTTAACACAATTTTACTATTTTAATATTCTATAAAATTAATATTATAAAAATATCACTGTTTCAATTTACATTAATATTGTTGTTGTTCATTTTTTTATATAAATTTTTATTACAGATTAATATGGCTATATTCATATTGATATATATATATATATTTAAAATTACAACAAAAAAATATATACAAAATAAGTGAATTTGTTGTTTGTTGGATTTGAACTTGTAATCCTTAACATAAGAAGTGAATCCTATAGCATCATGACCACGAGGCCTCACTTGGTATAATAGTTTATAGGAACTATACGTTTTATTACTATCTACAGGGGGCAAACCTTAAATATAACTCCAAAAAGAATTACTGTAGCTAACATAACATCCTACATACACAACACAAATCAGAACTAGATTTCGTTAATCAAAATCTTAAGTGTTGATTCACTTACAAATAATACATTTTTATTACAAACAATCAATGAAAAATAAAAAAAAATACGTCATATCACCTCTGACAGAGATTATTCCAGGTCATAATTTTATTATACTTTCGGTCAACTTCAGTCGAAATGACTTTCAAAAATTCTTAATATGAAGTAATAAATTCTAATTTTTATAAAAAAGAACATACCATTTTGTTTTATGACCTTATAAATACAAATATTATCTTAAAATACCTATCTATTGTGTAATAAAAATAACTAATTCAGGTTACACTAATTTAATGGTGTGGTAACACTGGCTGACTGGATGGCTGCCTAGCGATGTAGCGTGGCCACGGTTTTGGTAAAAAAAAAACTGTCAGCTGTGAAATTTAACCTAACTTAGAAAGTTTTGTAATGAATAAGTGATATACAGTTCATTTAAAAATATAATTTACTGTTTTCAGGGTACAATAATTGATTATCAAAAATTACATCGAAATCGAAAAAAAAAACATGGTTAAATACAAACAAAACCATAAATCATTACACATTTTAATATCTTAAAGTGTCAACTACCGGTGCATTTGCGAGTACTTTAATTCGTATAGCTATGGTAACTAAATTTGACGTCATCTATATAATTAGCATATTTTTCAGGTGTCAAACCTTTATCTGCGATTTCCTGCTCTAGAGTACGATCACTATCGTCCACTTTCACTGTATCTTTACCTTGCCTTTCCTTTCTAGACTAGAAATATTAATTCATACTCTTTACAAAATTATAAATATAATTTAATATGAAAAAATTATATTATGTTGCCAAAACTTCAAATAATATGTAAACAATACGTATCGAAATTATTGTTCTTCGGTCAAATGAATCAGAACAATTTTTGTCACCGATAATTTTGAATTTTTACTAGGTATCTACATCAAATTTTCATTCTGTTATTTCCAAGGTTAGGTTTGGTAGACAATATGTCTTATGATGAGAAGTTAGAAGATGGGCGTAGATTCTATTGTGCTTCATTTTTGGAGATTTTCATGTTATTGTTGTCAAAGGGCTCTTAGAAAAGCCCATTTAATAGTTTCTGTTATACATGGGTGACATTTTTTTATTATTATTATTATTATTATTATTATTATTATTATTATTTTCTAGCACTTTAGCGTTACCCAGGGTGCACCACGAGGAGGCGTGCTAGAATTGCACCCCATACCCCCCGTTATCAATACACATTCATTAGTAGCATCTACACTCTAACGACAATTACAACCGTTTATAGGTTGATGTCATGTGTAGCCCACAATCACATCCATGAGGTGTAACTTAATACACCAGGACATTATTTCTGTATTACTACTAGTCTTTATGTGAATTGAGAATTTTGAGGGGGTCACCGTAAGAGTGAATGAGAAATACTTGATAATAATTTTGAGTAAAATCTTAGAAAGATTGAGATTCAAAATTTTATCCATGACGCCGAAGATACCTGAGTGGAGGTAACGGCAACGGATTATCAGGCCAGAGTCCCGGTGCCGCGTACCTCCACTCCAATCTCCCATAAGCCCCATAAGCTACGTGGACCCCTGCGCCAATAACAATGGCGAGGTCCACGTAGAAATCTAGTCCCAGCAGACAATCTTTCCAAGATATCATCTTGTACTCAAATTATTCGTATAAATTACGTAATATTACAATATAATTCGTATACACTCGTTCACTCGTAATATACGTATGTATAATATTACTATGGTTTTTAAACAATGTATAATTACTATTATTAAAATTAATATTTATTTGTTGTTGTTGTTGCTAGGTGATAATAACTAAAGATAAATATATACGAGAGAACAGACTTCCGTATCACATGCGAAAGCAATGGGTTTCTGATAAAGGAGAATTAGCGATTATATGACTAGCACTGTTTTATCTCTATCGTTTATGGAATATTTTGGAGAAAAATACTTCAAAATAAAAATGCGCATAATTGAAGTATTTTTATCTAAAATAATTCCTAAACGATTGATAGAGATAAAGGACTGCTAGTCGACTGCTCGCAAATCAACTTTAATCACTTGTTCATGCTGTAACAGCCATAAAAATTAATAGTTATGAGAATATGTATAAAGAAAGAGAATAAGTATTTATAAAGTTTTGTGATGTGGTTGTAGCGACGGCTGGAGAAGATATGTGGACATGTGAACAAAAATTACAAATGGAGATAGAGAGCTACAGTACCTCCCGACAAATAAACTATGTTATATTAGTTTTAGATTTTACCGTGTATATTGTAGGTATTTAAAAATAAAAATAATTGTATATTATCAATTATAATTTCGTTACATAAGTGTACAACAATAAATTATAATTAAGTAATAATATAGTCTTCGAAAAACATTTGAAAATGTACTTCGTTTCGTAAATTGTAAAGATACGCAATGCGCTCCTTGTATAAGGTGTAGGTATAAGTACCATTTACTGGGTGTGAAACATGATCGAAATATCATAAATATTAGAGAAATTTAATTCTTTAAAGTTTTATTTTAGTAAAGTAATTTCTTAACACAATTTTACTATTTTAATATTCTATAAAATTAATATTATAAAAATATCACTGTTTCAATTTACATTAATATTGTTGTTGTTCATTTTTTTATATAAATTTTTATTACAGATTAATATGGCTATATTCATATTGATATATATATATATATTTAAAATTACAACAAAAAAATATATACAAAATAAGTGAATTTGTTGTTTGTTGGATTTGAACTTGTAATCCTTAACATAAGAAGTGAATCCTATAGCATCATGACCACGAGGCCTCACTTGGTATAATAGTTTATAGGAACTATACGTTTTATTACTATCTACAGGGGGCAAACCTTAAATATAACTCCAAAAAGAATTACTGTAGCTAACATAACATCCTACATACACAACACAAATCAGAACTAGATTTCGTTAATCAAAATCTTAAGTGTTGATTCACTTACAAATAATACATTTTTATTACAAACAATCAATGAAAAATAAAAAAAAATACGTCATATCACCTCTGACAGAGATTATTCCAGGTCATAATTTTATTATACTTTCGGTCAACTTCAGTCGAAATGACTTTCAAAAATTCTTAATATGAAGTAATAAATTCTAATTTTTATAAAAAAGAACATACCATTTTGTTTTATGACCTTATAAATACAAATATTATCTTAAAATACCTATCTATTGTGTAATAAAAATAACTAATTCAGGTTACACTAATTTAATGGTGTGGTAACACTGGCTGACTGGATGGCTGCCTAGCGATGTAGCGTGGCCACGGTTTTGGTAAAAAAAAAACTGTCAGCTGTGAAATTTAACCTAACTTAGAAAGTTTTGTAATGAATAAGTGATATACAGTTCATTTAAAAATATAATTTACTGTTTTCAGGGTACAATAATTGATTATCAAAAATTACATCGAAATCGAAAAAAAAAAACATGGTTAAATACAAACAAAACCATAAATCATTACACATTTTAATATCTTAAAGTGTCAACTACCGGTGCATTTGCGAGTACTTTAATTCGTATAGCTATGGTAACTAAATTTGACGTCATCTATATAATTAGCATATTTTTCAGGTGTCAAACCTTTATCTGCGATTTCCTGCTCTAGAGTACGATCACTATCGTCCACTTTCACTGTATCTTTACCTTGCCTTTCCTTTCTAGACTAGAAATATTAATTCATACTCTTTACAAAATTATAAATATAATTTAATATGAAAAAATTATATTATGTTGCCAAAACTTCAAATAATATGTAAACAATACGTATCGAAATTATTGTTCTTCGGTCAAATGAATCAGAACAATTTTTGTCACCGATAATTTTGAATTTTTACTAGGTATCTACATCAAATTTTCATTCTGTTATTTCCAAGGTTAGGTTTGGTAGACAATATGTCTTATGATGAGAAGTTTGAAGATGGGCGTAGATTCTATTGTGCTTCATTTTTGGAGATTTTCATGTTATTGTTGTCAAAGGGCTCTTAGAAAAGCCCATTTAATAGTTTCTGTTATACATGGGTGACATTTTTTTATTATTATTATTATTATTATTATTATTATTATTATTATTATTATTATTATTATTATTATTATTATTATTTTCTAGCACTTTAGCGTTACCCAGGGTGCACCACGAGGAGGCGTGCTAGAATTGCACCCCATACCCCCCGTTATCAATACACATTCATTAGTAGCATCTACACTCTAACGACAATTACAACCGTTTATAGGTTGATGTCATGTGTAGCCCACAATCACATCCATGAGGTGTAACTTAATACACCAGGACATTATTTCTGTATTACTACTAGTCTTTATGTGAATTGAGAATTTTGAGGGGGTCACCGTAAGAGTGAATGAGAAATACTTGATAATAATTTTGAGTAAAATCTTAGAAAGATTGAGATTCAAAATTTTATCCATGACGCCGAAGATACCTGAGTGGAGGTAACGGCAACGGATTATCAGGCCAGAGTCCCGGTGCCGCGTACCTCCACTCCAATCTCCCATAAGCCCCATAAGCTACGTGTACCCCTGCGCCAATAACAATGGCGAGGTCCACGTAGAAATCTAGTCCCAGCAGACAATCTTTCCAAGATATCATCTTGTACTCAAATTATTCGTATAAATTACGTAATATTACAATATAATTCGTATACACTCGTTCACTCGTAATATACGTATGTATAATATTACTATGGTTTTTAAACAATGTATAATTACTATTATTAAAATTAATATTTATTTGTTGTTGTTGTTGCTAGGTGATAATAACTAAAGATAAATATATACGAGAGAACAGACTTCCGTATCACATGCGAAAGCAATGGGTTTCTGATAAAGGAGAATTAGCGATTATATGACTAGCACTGTTTTATCTCTATCGTTTATGGAATATTTTGGAGAAAAATACTTCAAAATAAAAATGCGCATAATTGAAGTATTTTTATCTAAAATAATTCCTAAACGATTGATAGAGATAAAGGACTGCTAGTCGACTGCTCGCAAATCAACTTTAATCACTTGTTCATGCTGTAACAGCCATAAAAATTAATAGTTATGAGAATATGTATAAAGAAAGAGAATAAGTATTTATAAAGTTTTGTGATGTGGTTGTAGCGACGGCTGGAGAAGATATGTGGACATGTGAACAAAAATTACAAATGGAGATAGAGAGCTACAGTACCTCCCGACAAATAAACTATGTTATATTAGTTTTAGATTTTACCGTGTATATTGTAGGTATTTAAAAATAAAAATAATTGTATATTATCAATTATAATTTCGTTACATAAGTGTACAACAATAAATTATAATTAAGTAATAATATAGTCTTCGAAAAACATTTGAAAATGTACTTCGTTTCGTAAATTGTAAAGATACGCAATGCGCTCCTTGTATAAGGTGTAGGTATAAGTACCATTTACTGGGTGTGAAACATGATCGAAATATCATAAATATTAGAGAAATTTAATTCTTTAAAGTTTTATTTTAGTAAAGTAATTTCTTAACACAATTTTACTATTTTAATATTCTATAAAATTAATATTATAAAAATATCACTGTTTCAATTTACATTAATATTGTTGTTGTTCATTTTTTTATATAAATTTTTATTACAGATTAATATGGCTATATTCATATTGATATATATATATATTTAAAATTACAACAAAAAAATATATACAAAATAAGTGAATTTGTTGTTTGTTGGATTTGAACTTGTAATCCTTAACATAAGAAGTGAATCCTATAGCATCATGACCACGAGGCCTCACTTGGTATAATAGTTTATAGGAACTATACGTTTTATTACTATCTACAGGGGGCAAACCTTAAATATAACTCCAAAAAGAATTACTGTAGCTAACATAACATCCTACATACACAACACAAATCAGAACTAGATTTCGTTAATCAAAATCTTAAGTGTTGATTCACTTACAAATAATACATTTTTATTACAAACAATCAATGAAAAATAAAAAAAAATACGTCATATCACCTCTGACAGAGATTATTCCAGGTCATAATTTTATTATACTTTCGGTCAACTTCAGTCGAAATGACTTTCAAAAATTCTTAATATGAAGTAATAAATTCTAATTTTTATAAAAAAGAACATACCATTTTGTTTTATGACCTTATAAATACAAATATTATCTTAAAATACCTATCTATTGTGTAATAAAAATAACTAATTCAGGTTACACTAATTTAATGGTGTGGTAACACTGGCTGACTGGATGGCTGCCTAGCGATGTAGCGTGGCCACGGTTTTGGTAAAAAAAAAACTGTCAGCTGTGAAATTTAACCTAACTTAGAAAGTTTTGTAATGAATAAGTGATATACAGTTCATTTAAAAATATAATTTACTGTTTTCAGGGTACAATAATTGATTATCAAAAATTACATCGAAATCGAAAAAAAAAAACATGGTTAAATACAAACAAAACCATAAATCATTACACATTTTAATATCTTAAAGTGTCAACTACCGGTGCATTTGCGAGTACTTTAATTCGTATAGCTATGGTAACTAAATTTGACGTCATCTATATAATTAGCATATTTTTCAGGTGTCAAACCTTTATCTGCGATTTCCTGCTCTAGAGTACGATCACTATCGTCCACTTTCACTGTATCTTTACCTTGCCTTTCCTTTCTAGACTAGAAATATTAATTCATACTCTTTACAAAATTATAAATATAATTTAATATGAAAAAATTATATTATGTTGCCAAAACTTCAAATAATATGTAAACAATACGTATCGAAATTATTGTTCTTCGGTCAAATGAATCAGAACAATTTTTGTCACCGATAATTTTGAATTTTTACTAGGTATCTACATCAAATTTTCATTCTGTTATTTCCAAGGTTAGGTTTGGTAGACAATATGTCTTATGATGAGAAGTTTGAAGATGGGCGTAGATTCTATTGTGCTTCATTTTTGGAGATTTTCATGTTATTGTTGTCAAAGGGCTCTTAGAAAAGCCCATTTAATAGTTTCTGTTATACATGGGTGACATTTTTTTATTATTATTATTATTATTATTATTATTATTATTATTATTATTATTATTATTATTTTCTAGCACTTTAGCGTTACCCAGGGTGCACCACGAGGAGGCGTGCTAGAATTGCACCCCATACCCCCCGTTATCAATACACATTCATTAGTAGCATCTACACTCTAACGACAATTACAACCGTTTATAGGTTGATGTCATGTGTAGCCCACAATCACATCCATGAGGTGTAACTTAATACACCAGGACATTATTTCTGTATTACTACTAGTCTTTATGTGAATTGAGAATTTTGAGGGGGTCACCGTAAGAGTGAATGAGAAATACTTGATAATAATTTTGAGTAAAATCTTAGAAAGATTGAGATTCAAAATTTTATCCATGACGCCGAAGATACCTGAGTGGAGGTAACGGCAACGGATTATCAGGCCAGAGTCCCGGTGCCGCGTACCTCCACTCCAATCTCCCATAAGCCCCATAAGCTACGTGGACCCCTGCGCCAATAACAATGGCGAGGTCCACGTAGAAATCTAGTTCCAGCAGACAATCTTTCCAAGATATCATCTTGTACTCAAATTATTCGTATAAATTACGTAATATTACAATATAATTCGTATACACTCGTTCACTCGTAATATACGTATGTATAATATTACTATGGTTTTTAAACAATGTATAATTACTATTATTAAAATTAATATTTATTTGTTGTTGTTGTTGCTAGGTGATAATAACTAAAGATAAATATATACGAGAGAACAGACTTCCGTATCACATGCGAAAGCAATGGGTTTCTGATAAAGGAGAATTAGCGATTATATGACTAGCACTGTTTTATCTCTATCGTTTATGGAATATTTTGGAGAAAAATACTTCAAAATAAAAATGCGCATAATTGAAGTATTTTTATCTAAAATAATTCCTAAACGATTGATAGAGATAAAGGACTGCTAGTCGACTGCTCGCAAATCAACTTTAATCACTTGTTCATGCTGTAACAGCCATAAAAATTAATAGTTATGAGAATATGTATAAAGAAAGAGAATAAGTATTTATAAAGTTTTGTGATGTGGTTGTAGCGACGGCTGGAGAAGATATGTGGACATGTGAACAAAAATTACAAATGGAGATAGAGAGCTACAGTACCTCCCGACAAATAAACTATGTTATATTAGTTTTAGATTTTACCGTGTATATTGTAGGTATTTAAAAATAAAAATAATTGTATATTATCAATTATAATTTCGTTACATAAGTGTACAACAATAAATTATAATTAAGTAATAATATAGTCTTCGAAAAACATTTGAAAATGTACTTCGTTTCGTAAATTGTAAAGATACGCAATGCGCTCCTTGTATAAGGTGTAGGTATAAGTACCATTTACTGGGTGTGAAACATGATCGAAATATCATAAAGATTAGAGAAATTTAATTCTTTAAAGTTTTATTTTAGTAAAGTAATTTCTTAACACAATTTTACTATTTTAATATTCTATAAAATTAATATTATAAAAATATCACTGTTTCAATTTACATTAATATTGTTGTTGTTCATTTTTTTATATAAATTTTTATTACAGATTAATATGGCTATATTCATATTGATATATATATATATATATATATATATATATATATATATATATATATATATATATATATATATATATATATTTAAAATTACAACAAAAAAATATATACAAAATAAGTGAATTTGTTGTTTGTTGGATTTGAACTTGTAATCCTTAACATAAGAAGTGAATCCTATAGCATCATGACCACGAGGCCTCACTTGGTATAATAGTTTATAGGAACTATACGTTTTATTACTATCTACAGGGGGCAAACCTTAAATATAACTCCAAAAAGAATTACTGTAGCTAACATAACATCCTACATACACAACACAAATCAGAACTAGATTTCGTTAATCAAAATCTTAAGTGTTGATTCACTTACAAATGATACATTTTTATTACAAACAATCAATGAAAAATAAAAAAAAATACGTCATATCACCTCTGACAGAGATTATTCCAGGTCATAATTTTATTATACTTTCGGTCAACTTCAGTCGAAATGACTTTCAAAAATTCTTAATATGAAGTAATAAATTCTAATTTTTATAAAAAAGAACATACCATTTTGTTTTATGACCTTATAAATACAAATATTATCTTAAAATACCTATCTATTGTGTAATAAAAATAACTAATTCAGGTTACACTAATTTAATGGTGTGGTAACACTGGCTGACTGGATGGCTGCCTAGCGATGTAGCGTGGCCACGGTTTTGGTAAAAAAAAAACTGTCAGCTGTGAAATTTAACCTAACTTAGAAAGTTTTGTAATGAATAAGTGATATACAGTTCATTTAAAAATATAATTTACTGTTTTCAGGGTACAATAATTGATTATCAAAAATTACATCGAAATCGAAATAAAAAAACATGGTTAAATACAAACAAAACCATAAATCATTACACATTTTAATATCTTAAAGTGTCAACTACCGGTGCATTTGCGAGTACTTTAATTCGTATAGCTATGGTAACTAAATTTGACGTCATCTATATAATTAGCATATTTTTCAGGTGTCAAACCTTTATCTGCGATTTCCTGCTCTAGAGTACGATCACTATCGTCCACTTTCACTGTATCTTTACCTTGCCTTTCCTTTCTAGACTAGAAATATTAATTCATACTCTTTACAAAATTATAAATATAATTTAATATGAAAAAATTATATTATGATGCCAAAACTTCAAATAATATGTAAACAATACGTATCGAAATTATTGTTCTTCGGTCAAATGAATCAGAACAATTTTTGTCACCGATAATTTTGAATTTTTACTAGGTATCTACATCAAATTTTCATTCTGTTATTTCCAAGGTTAGGTTTGGTAGACAATATGTCTTATGATGAGAAGTTAGAAGATGGGCGTAGATTCTATTGTGCTTCATTTTTGGAGATTTTCATGTTATTGTTGTCAAAGGGCTCTTAGAAAAGCCCATTTAATAGTTTCTGTTATACATGGGTGACATTTTTTTATTATTATTATTATTATTATTATTATTATTATTATTATTTTCTAGCACTTTAGCGTTACCCAGGGTGCACCACGAGGAGGCGTGCTAGAATTGCACCCCATACCCCCCGTTATCAATACACATTCATTAGTAGCATCTACACTCTAACGACAATTACAACCGTTTATAGGTTGATGTCATGTGTAGCCCACAATCACATCCATGAGGTGTAACTTAATACACCAGGACATTATTTCTGTATTACTACTAGTCTTTATGTGAATTGAGAATTTTGAGGGGGTCACCGTAAGAGTGAATGAGAAATACTTGATAATAATTTTGAGTAAAATCTTAGAAAGATTGAGATTCAAAATTTTATCCATGACGCCGAAGATACCTGAGTGGAGGTAACGGCAACGGATTATCAGGCCAGAGTCCCGGTGCCGCGTACCTCCACTCGTTGCTAGGTGATAATAACTAAAGATAAATATATACGAGAGAACAGACTTCCGTATCACATGCGAAAGCAATGGGTTTCTGATAAAGGAGAATTAGCGATTATATGACTAGCACTGTTTTATCTCTATCGTTTATGGAATATTTTGGAGAAAAATACTTCAAAATAAAAATGCGCATAATTGAAGTATTTTTATCTAAAATAATTCCTAAACGATTGATAGAGATAAAGGACTGCTAGTCGACTGCTCGCAAATCAACTTTAATCACTTGTTCATGCTGTAACAGCCATAAAAATTAATAGTTATGAGAATATGTATAAAGAAAGAGAATAAGTATTTATAAAGTTTTGTGATGTGGTTGTAGCGACGGCTGGAGAAGATATGTGGACATGTGAACAAAAATTACAAATGGAGATAGAGAGCTACAGTACCTCCCGACAAATAAACTATGTTATATTAGTTTTAGATTTTACCGTGTATATTGTAGGTATTTAAAAATAAAAATAATTGTATATTATCAATTATAATTTCGTTACATAAGTGTACAACAATAAATTATAATTAAGTAATAATATAGTCTTCGAAAAACATTTGAAAATGTACTTCGTTTCGTAAATTGTAAAGATACGCAATGCGCTCCTTGTATAAGGTGTAGGTATAAGTACCATTTACTGGGTGTGAAACATGATCGAAATATCATAAATATTA
This sequence comes from Harpalus rubripes, assembly GCA_963082715.1. Lineage (NCBI taxonomy): Eukaryota > Metazoa > Arthropoda > Insecta > Coleoptera > Carabidae > Harpalus > Harpalus rubripes. The sequence continues at coordinate 22,481,864 of OY720461.1, forward strand.
GAGAAATTTAATTCTTTAAAGTTTTATTTTAGTAAAGTAATTTCTTAACACAATTTTACTATTTTAATATTCTATAAAATTAATATTATAAAAATATCACTGTTTCAATTTACATTAATATTGTTGTTGTTCATTTTTTTATATAAATTTTTATTACAGATTAATATGGCTATATTCATATTGATATATATATATATATATATTTAAAATTACAACAAAAAAATATATACAAAATAAGTGAATTTGTTGTTTGTTGGATTTGAACTTGTAATCCTTAACATAAGAAGTGAATCCTATAGCATCATGACCACGAGGCCTCACTTGGTATAATAGTTTATAGGAACTATACGTTTTATTACTATCTACAGGGGGCAAACCTTAAATATAACTCCAAAAAGAATTACTGTAGCTAACATAACATCCTACATACACAACACAAATCAGAACTAGATTTCGTTAATCAAAATCTTAAGTGTTGATTCACTTACAAATAATACATTTTTATTACAAACAATCAATGAAAAATAAAAAAAAATACGTCATATCACCTCTGACAGAGATTATTCCAGGTCATAATTTTATTATACTTTCGGTCAACTTCAGTCGAAATGACTTTCAAAAATTCTTAATATGAAGTAATAAATTCTAATTTTTATAAAAAAGAACATACCATTTTGTTTTATGACCTTATAAATACAAATATTATCTTAAAATACCTATCTATTGTGTAATAAAAATAACTAATTCAGGTTACACTAATTTAATGGTGTGGTAACACTGGCTGACTGGATGGCTGCCTAGCGATGTAGCGTGGCCACGGTTTTGGTAAAAAAAAAACTGTCAGCTGTGAAATTTAACCTAACTTAGAAAGTTTTGTAATGAATAAGTGATATACAGTTCATTTAAAAATATAATTTACTGTTTTCAGGGTACAATAATTGATTATCAAAAATTACATCGAAATCGAAAAAAAAAAACATGGTTAAATACAAACAAAACCATAAATCATTACACATTTTAATATCTTAAAGTGTCAACTACCGGTGCATTTGCGAGTACTTTAATTCGTATAGCTATGGTAACTAAATTTGACGTCATCTATATAATTAGCATATTTTTCAGGTGTCAAACCTTTATCTGCGATTTCCTGCTCTAGAGTACGATCACTATCGTCCACTTTCACTGTATCTTTACCTTGCCTTTCCTTTCTAGACTAGAAATATTAATTCATACTCTTTACAAAATTATAAATATAATTTAATATGAAAAAATTATATTATGTTGCCAAAACTTCAAATAATATGTAAACAATACGTATCGAAATTATTGTTCTTCGGTCAAATGAATCAGAACAATTTTTGTCACCGATAATTTTGAATTTTTACTAGGTATCTACATCAAATTTTCATTCTGTTATTTCCAAGGTTAGGTTTGGTAGACAATATGTCTTATGATGAGAAGTTTGAAGATGGGCGTAGATTCTATTGTGCTTCATTTTTGGAGATTTTCATGTTATTGTTGTCAAAGGGCTCTTAGAAAAGCCCATTTGATAGTTTCTGTTATACATGGGTGACATTTTTTTATTATTATTATTATTATTATTATTATTATTATTATTATTATTATTATTATTATTTTCTAGCACTTTAGCGTTACCCAGGGTGCACCACGAGGAGGCGTGCTAGAATTGCACCCCATACCCCCCGTTATCAATACACATTCATTAGTAGCATCTACACTCTAACGACAATTACAACCGTTTATAGGTTGATGTCATGTGTAGCCCACAATCACATCCATGAGGTGTAACTTAATACACCAGGACATTATTTCTGTATTACTACTAGTCTTTATGTGAATTGAGAATTTTGAGGGGGTCACCGTAAGAGTGAATGAGAAATACTTGATAATAATTTTGAGTAAAATCTTAGAAAGATTGAGATTCAAAATTTTATCCATGACGCCGAAGATACCTGAGTGGAGGTAACGGCAACGGATTATCAGGCCAGAGTCCCGGTGCCGCGTACCTCCACTCCAATCTCCCATAAGCCCCATAAGCTACGTGGACCCCTGCGCCAATAACAATGGCGAGGTCCACGTAGAAATCTAGTTCCAGCAGACAATCTTTCCAAGATATCATCTTGTACTCAAATTATTCGTATAAATTACGTAATATTACAATATAATTCGTATACACTCGTTCACTCGTAATATACGTATGTATAATATTACTATGGTTTTTAAACAATGTATAATTACTATTATTAAAATTAATATTTATTTGTTGTTGTTGTTGCTAGGTGATAATAACTAAAGATAAATATATACGAGAGAACAGACTTCCGTATCACATGCGAAAGCAATGGGTTTCTGATAAAGGAGAATTAGCGATTATATGACTAGCACTGTTTTATCTCTATCGTTTATGGAATATTTTGGAGAAAAATACTTCAAAATAAAAATGCGCATAATTGAAGTATTTTTATCTAAAATAATTCCTAAACGATTGATAGAGATAAAGGACTGCTAGTCGACTGCTCGCAAATCAACTTTAATCACTTGTTCATGCTGTAACAGCCATAAAAATTAATAGTTATGAGAATATGTATAAAGAAAGAGAATAAGTATTTATAAAGTTTTGTGATGTGGTTGTAGCGACGGCTGGAGAAGATATGTGGACATGTGAACAAAAATTACAAATGGAGATAGAGAGCTACAGTACCTCCCGACAAATAAACTATGTTATATTAGTTTTAGATTTTACCGTGTATATTGTAGGTATTTAAAAATAAAAATAATTGTATATTATCAATTATAATTTCGTTACATAAGTGTACAACAATAAATTATAATTAAGTAATAATATAGTCTTCGAAAAACATTTGAAAATGTACTTCGTTTCGTAAATTGTAAAGATACGCAATGCGCTCCTTGTATAAGGTGTAGGTATAAGTACCATTTACTGGGTGTGAAACATGATCGAAATATCATAAAGATTAGAGAAATTTAATTCTTTAAAGTTTTATTTTAGTAAAGTAATTTCTTAACACAATTTTACTATTTTAATATTCTATAAAATTAATATTATAAAAATATCACTGTTTCAATTTACATTAATATTGTTGTTGTTCATTTTTTTATATAAATTTTTATTACAGATTAATATGGCTATATTCATATTGATATATATATATATATATATATATATATATATATATATATATATATATATATATATATATATATATTTAAAATTACAACAAAAAAATATATACAAAATAAGTGAATTTGTTGTTTGTTGGATTTGAACTTGTAATCCTTAACATAAGAAGTGAATCCTATAGCATCATGACCACGAGGCCTCACTTGGTATAATAGTTTATAGGAACTATACGTTTTATTACTATCTACAGGGGGCAAACCTTAAATATAACTCCAAAAAGAATTACTGTAGCTAACATAACATCCTACATACACAACACAAATCAGAACTAGATTTCGTTAATCAAAATCTTAAGTGTTGATTCACTTACAAATGATACATTTTTATTACAAACAATCAATGAAAAATAAAAAAAAATACGTCATATCACCTCTGACAGAGATTATTCCAGGTCATAATTTTATTATACTTTCGGTCAACTTCAGTCGAAATGACTTTCAAAAATTCTTAATATGAAGTAATAAATTCTAATTTTTATAAAAAAGAACATACCATTTTGTTTTATGACCTTATAAATACAAATATTATCTTAAAATACCTATCTATTGTGTAATAAAAATAACTAATTCAGGTTACACTAATTTAATGGTGTGGTAACACTGGCTGACTGGATGGCTGCCTAGCGATGTAGCGTGGCCACGGTTTTGGTAAAAAAAAAACTGTCAGCTGTGAAATTTAACCTAACTTAGAAAGTTTTGTAATGAATAAGTGATATACAGTTCATTTAAAAATATAATTTACTGTTTTCAGGGTACAATAATTGATTATCAAAAATTACATCGAAATCGAAAAAAAAAAACATGGTTAAATACAAACAAAACCATAAATCATTACACATTTTAATATCTTAAAGTGTCAACTACCGGTGCATTTGCGAGTACTTTAATTCGTATAGCTATGGTAACTAAATTTGACGTCATCTATATAATTAGCATATTTTTCAGGTGTCAAACCTTTATCTGCGATTTCCTGCTCTAGAGTACGATCACTATCGTCCACTTTCACTGTATCTTTACCTTGCCTTTCCTTTCTAGACTAGAAATATTAATTCATACTCTTTACAAAATTATAAATATAATTTAATATGAAAAAATTATATTATGTTGCCAAAACTTCAAATAATATGTAAACAATACGTATCGAAATTATTGTTCTTCGGTCAAATGAATCAGAACAATTTTTGTCACCGATAATTTTGAATTTTTACTAGGTATCTACATCAAATTTTCATTCTGTTATTTCCAAGGTTAGGTTTGGTAGACAATATGTCTTATGATGAGAAGTTTGAAGATGGGCGTAGATTCTATTGTGCTTCATTTTTGGAGATTTTCATGTTATTGTTGTCAAAGGGCTCTTAGAAAAGCCCATTTAATAGTTTCTGTTATACATGGGTGACATTTTTTTATTATTATTATTATTATTATTATTATTATTATTATTTTCTAGCACTTTAGCGTTACCCAGGGTGCACCACGAGGAGGCGTGCTAGAATTGCACCCCATACCCCCCGTTATCAATACACATTCATTAGTAGCATCTACACTCTAACGACAATTACAACCGTTTATAGGTTGATGTCATGTGTAGCCCACAATCACATCCATGAGGTGTAACTTAATACACCAGGACATTATTTCTGTATTACTACTAGTCTTTATGTGAATTGAGAATTTTGAGGGGGTCACCGTAAGAGTGAATGAGAAATACTTGATAATAATTTTGAGTAAAATCTTAGAAAGATTGAGATTCAAAATTTTATCCATGACGCCGAAGATACCTGAGTGGAGGTAACGGCAACGGATTATCAGGCCAGAGTCCCGGTGCCGCGTACCTCCACTCCAATCTCCCATAAGCCCCATAAGCTACGTGGACCCCTGCGCCAATAACAATGGCGAGGTCCACGTAGAAATCTAGTCCCAGCAGACAATCTTTCCAAGATATCATCTTGTACTCAAATTATTCGTATAAATTACGTAATATTACAATATAATTCGTATACACTCGTTCACTCGTAATATACGTATGTATAATATTACTATGGTTTTTAAACAATGTATAATTACTATTATTAAAATTAATATTTATTTGTTGTTGTTGTTGCTAGGTGATAATAACTAAAGATAAATATATACGAGAGAACAGACTTCCGTATCACATGCGAAAGCAATGGGTTTCTGATAAAGGAGAATTAGCGATTATATGACTAGCACTGTTTTATCTCTATCGTTTATGGAATATTTTGGAGAAAAATATTTCAAAATAAAAATGCGCATAATTGAAGTATTTTTATCTAAAATAATTCCTAAACGATTGATAGAGATAAAGGACTGCTAGTCGACTGCTCGCAAATCAACTTTAATCACTTGTTCATGCTGTAACAGCCATAAAAATTAATAGTTATGAGAATATGTATAAAGAAAGAGAATAAGTATTTATAAAGTTTTGTGATGTGGTTGTAGCGACGGCTGGAGAAGATATGTGGACATGTGAACAAAAATTACAAATGGAGATAGAGAGCTACAGTACCTCCCGACAAATAAACTATGTTATATTAGTTTTAGATTTTACCGTGTATATTGTAGGTATTTAAAAATAAAAATAATTGTATATTATCAATTATAATTTCGTTACATAAGTGTACAACAATAAATTATAATTAAGTAATAATATAGTCTTCGACAAACATTTGAAAATGTACTTCGTTTCGTAAATTGTAAAGATACGCAATGCGCTCCTTGTATAAGGTGTAGGTATAAGTACCATTTACTGGATGTGAAACATGATCGAAATATCATAAATATTAGAGAAATTTAATTCTTTAAAGTTTTATTTTAGTAAAGTAATTTCTTAACACAATTTTACTATTTTAATATTCTATAAAATTAATATTATAAAAATATCACTGTTTCAATTTACATTAATATTGTTGTTGTTCATTTTTTTATATAAATTTTTATTACAGATTAATATGGCTATATTCATATTGATATATATATATTTAAAATTACAACAAAAAAATATATACAAAATAAGTGAATTTGTTGTTTGTTGGATTTGAACTTGTAATCCTTAACATAAGAAGTGAATCCTATAGCATCATGACCACGAGGCCTCACTTGGTATAATAGTTTATAGGAACTATACGTTTTATTACTATCTACAGGGGGCAAACCTTAAATATAACTCCAAAAAGAATTACTGTAGCTAACATAACATCCTACATACACAACACAAATCAGAACTAGATTTCGTTAATCAAAATCTTAAGTGTTGATTCACTTACAAATAATACATTTTTATTACAAACAATCAATGAAAAATAAAAAAAAAATACGTCATATCACCTCTGACAGAGATTATTCCAGGTCATAATTTTATTATACTTTCGGTCAACTTCAGTCGAAATGACTTTCAAAAATTCTTAATATGAAGTAATAAATTCTAATTTTTATAAAAAAGAACATACCATTTTGTTTTATGACCTTATAAATACAAATATTATCTTAAAATACCTATCTATTGTGTAATAAAAATAACTAATTCAGGTTACACTAATTTAATGGTGTGGTAACACTGGCTGACTGGATGGCTGCCTAGCGATGTAGCGTGGCCACGGTTTTGGTAAAAAAAAAACTGTCAGCTGTGAAATTTAACCTAACTTAGAAAGTTTTGTAATGAATAAGTGATATACAGTTCATTTAAAAATATAATTTACTGTTTTCAGGGTACAATAATTGATTATCAAAAATTACATCGAAATCGAAAAAAAAAACATGGTTAAATACAAACAAAACCATAAATCATTACACATTTTAATATCTTAAAGTGTCAACTACCGGTGCATTTGCGAGTACTTTAATTCGTATAGCTATGGTAACTAAATTTGACGTCATCTATATAATTAGCATATTTTTCAGGTGTCAAACCTTTATCTGCGATTTCCTGCTCTAGAGTACGATCACTATCGTCCACTTTCACTGTATCTTTACCTTGCCTTTCCTTTCTAGACTAGAAATATTAATTCATACTCTTTACAAAATTATAAATATAATTTAATATGAAAAAATTATATTATGATGCCAAAACTTCAAATAATATGTAAACAATACGTATCGAAATTATTGTTCTTCGGTCAAATGAATCAGAACAATTTTTGTCACCGATAATTTTGAATTTTTACTAGGTATCTACATCAAATTTTCATTCTGTTATTTCCAAGGTTAGGTTTGGTAGACAATATGTCTTATGATGAGAAGTTAGAAGATGGGCGTAGATTCTATTGTGCTTCATTTTTGGAGATTTTCATGTTATTGTTGTCAAAGGGCTCTTAGAAAAGCCCATTTAATAGTTTCTGTTATACATGGGTGACATTTTTTTATTATTATTATTATTATTATTATTATTTTCTAGCACTTTAGCGTTACCCAGGGTGCACCACGAGGAGGCGTGCTAGAATTGCACCCCATACCCCCCGTTATCAATACACATTCATTAGTAGCATCTACACTCTAACGACAATTACAACCGTTTATAGGTTGATGTCATGTGTAGCCCACAATCACATCCATGAGGTGTAACTTAATACACCAGGACATTATTTCTGTATTACTACTAGTCTTTATGTGAATTGAGAATTTTGAGGGGGTCACCGTAAGAGTGAATGAGAAATACTTGATAATAATTTTGAGTAAAATCTTAGAAAGATTGAGATTCAAAATTTTATCCATGACGCCGAAGATACCTGAGTGGAGGTAACGGCAACGGATTATCAGGCCAGAGTCCCGGTGCCGCGTACCTCCACTCGTTGCTAGGTGATAATAACTAAAGATAAATATATACGAGAGAACAGACTTCCGTATCACATGCGAAAGCAATGGGTTTCTGATAAAGGAGAATTAGCGATTATATGACTAGCACTGTTTTATCTCTATCGTTTATGGAATATTTTGGAGAAAAATATTTCAAAATAAAAATGCGCATAATTGAAGTATTTTTATCTAAAATAATTCCTAAACGATTGATAGAGATAAAGGACTGCTAGTCGACTGCTCGCAAATCAACTTTAATCACTTGTTCATGCTGTAACAGCCATAAAAATTAATAGTTATGAGAATATGTATAAAGAAAGAGAATAAGTATTTATAAAGTTTTGTGATGTGGTTGTAGCGACGGCTGGAGAAGATATGTGGACATGTGAACAAAAATTACAAATGGAGATAGAGAGCTACAGTACCTCCCGACAAATAAACTATGTTATATTAGTTTTAGATTTTACCGTGTATATTGTAGGTATTTAAAAATAAAAATAATTGTATATTATCAATTATAATTTCGTTACATAAGTGTACAACAATAAATTATAATTAAGTAATAATATAGTCTTCGACAAACATTTGAAAATGTACTTCGTTTCGTAAATTGTAAAGATACGCAATGCGCTCCTTGTATAAGGTGTAGGTATAAGTACCATTTACTGGATGTGAAACATGATCGAAATATCATAAATATTAGAGAAATTTAATTCTTTAAAGTTTTATTTTAGTAAAGTAATTTCTTAACACAATTTTACTATTTTAATATTCTATAAAATTAATATTATAAAAATATCACTGTTTCAATTTACATTAATATTGTTGTTGTTCATTTTTTTATATAAATTTTTATTACAGATTAATATGGCTATATTCATATTGATATATATATATTTAAAATTACAACAAAAAAATATATACAAAATAAGTGAATTTGTTGTTTGTTGGATTTGAACTTGTAATCCTTAACATAAGAAGTGAATCCTATAGCATCATGACCACGAGGCCTCACTTGGTATAATAGTTTATAGGAACTATACGTTTTATTACTATCTACAGGGGGCAAACCTTAAATATAACTCCAAAAAGAATTACTGTAGCTAACATAACATCCTACATACACAACACAAATCAGAACTAGATTTCGTTAATCAAAATCTTAAGTGTTGATTCACTTACAAATAATACATTTTTATTACAAACAATCAATGAAAAATAAAAAAAAATACGTCATATCACCTCTGACAGAGATTATTCCAGGTCATAATTTTATTATACTTTCGGTCAACTTCAGTCGAAATGACTTTCAAAAATTCTTAATATGAAGTAATAAATTCTAATTTTTATAAAAAAGAACATACCATTTTGTTTTATGACCTTATAAATACAAATATTATCTTAAAATACCTATCTATTGTGTAATAAAAATAACTAATTCAGGTTACACTAATTTAATGGTGTGGTAACACTGGCTGACTGGATGGCTGCCTAGCGATGTAGCGTGGCCACGGTTTTGGTAAAAAAAAAACTGTCAGCTGTGAAATTTAACCTAACTTAGAAAGTTTTGTAATGAATAAGTGATATACAGTTCATTTAAAAATATAATTTACTGTTTTCAGGGTACAATAATTGATTATCAAAAATTACATCGAAATCGAAAAAAAAAACATGGTTAAATACAAACAAAACCATAAATCATTACACATTTTAATATCTTAAAGTGTCAACTACCGGTGCATTTGCGAGTACTTTAATTCGTATAGCTATGGTAACTAAATTTGACGTCATCTATATAATTAGCATATTTTTCAGGTGTCAAACCTTTATCTGCGATTTCCTGCTCTAGAGTACGATCACTATCGTCCACTTTCACTGTATCTTTACCTTGCCTTTCCTTTCTAGACTAGAAATATTAATTCATACTCTTTACAAAATTATAAATATAATTTAATATGAAAAAATTATATTATGATGCCAAAACTTCAAATAATATGTAAACAATACGTATCGAAATTATTGTTCTTCGGTCAAATGAATCAGAACAATTTTTGTCACCGATAATTTTGAATTTTTACTAGGTATCTACATCAAATTTTCATTCTGTTATTTCCAAGGTTAGGTTTGGTAGACAATATGTCTTATGATGAGAAGTTAGAAGATGGGCGTAGATTCTATTGTGCTTCATTTTTGGAGATTTTCATGTTATTGTTGTCAAAGGGCTCTTAGAAAAGCCCATTTAATAGTTTCTGTTATACATGGGTGACATTTTTTTATTATTATTATTATTATTATTATTATTATTATTATTTTCTAGCACTTTAGCGTTACCCAGGGTGCACCACGAGGAGGCGTGCTAGAATTGCACCCCATACCCCCCGTTATCAATACACATTCATTAGTAGCATCTACACTCTAACGACAATTACAACCGTTTATAGGTTGATGTCATGTGTAGCCCACAATCACATCCATGAGGTGTAACTTAATACACCAGGACATTATTTCTGTATTACTACTAGTCTTTATGTGAATTGAGAATTTTGAGGGGGTCACCGTAAGAGTGAATGAGAAATACTTGATAATAATTTTGAGTAAAATCTTAGAAAGATTGAGATTCAAAATTTTATCCATGACGCCGAAGATACCTGAGTGGAGGTAACGGCAACGGATTATCAGGCCAGAGTCCCGGTGCCGCGTACCTCCACTCGTTGCTAGGTGATAATAACTAAAGATAAATATATACGAGAGAACAGACTTCCGTATCACATGCGAAAGCAATGGGTTTCTGATAAAGGAGAATTAGCGATTATATGACTAGCACTGTTTTATCTCTATCGTTTATGGAATATTTTGGAGAAAAATATTTCAAAATAAAAATGCGCATAATTGAAGTATTTTTATCTAAAATAATTCCTAAACGATTGATAGAGATAAAGGACTGCTAGTCGACTGCTCGCAAATCAACTTTAATCACTTGTTCATGCTGTAACAGCCATAAAAATTAATAGTTATGAGAATATGTATAAAGAAAGAGAATAAGTATTTATAAAGTTTTGTGATGTGGTTGTAGCGACGGCTGGAGAAGATATGTGGACATGTGAACAAAAATTACAAATGGAGATAGAGAGCTACAGTACCTCCCGACAAATAAACTATGTTATATTAGTTTTAGATTTTACCGTGTATATTGTAGGTATTTAAAAATAAAAATAATTGTATATTATCAATTATAATTTCGTTACATAAGTGTACAACAATAAATTATAATTAAGTAATAATATAGTCTTCGACAAACATTTGAAAATGTACTTCGTTTCGTAAATTGTAAAGATACGCAATGCGCTCCTTGTATAAGGTGTAGGTATAAGTACCATTTACTGGATGTGAAACATGATCGAAATATCATAAATATTAGAGAAATTTAATTCTTTAAAGTTTTATTTTAGTAAAGTAATTTCTTAACACAATTTTACTATTTTAATATTCTATAAAATTAATATTATAAAAATATCACTGTTTCAATTTACATTAATATTGTTGTTGTTCATTTTTTTATATAAATTTTTATTACAGATTAATATGGCTATATTCATATTGATATATATATATTTAAAATTACAACAAAAAAATATATACAAAATAAGTGAATTTGTTGTTTGTTGGATTTGAACTTGTAATCCTTAACATAAGAAGTGAATCCTATAGCATCATGACCACGAGGCCTCACTTGGTATAATAGTTTATAGGAACTATACGTTTTATTACTATCTACAGGGGGCAAACCTTAAATATAACTCCAAAAAGAATTACTGTAGCTAACATAACATCCTACATACACAACACAAATCAGAACTAGATTTCGTTAATCAAAATCTTAAGTGTTGATTCACTTACAAATAATACATTTTTATTACAAACAATCAATGAAAAATAAAAAAAAATACGTCATATCACCTCTGACAGAGATTATTCCAGGTCATAATTTTATTATACTTTCGGTCAACTTCAGTCGAAATGACTTTCAAAAATTCTTAATATGAAGTAATAAATTCTAATTTTTATAAAAAAGAACATACCATTTTGTTTTATGACCTTATAAATACAAATATTATCTTAAAATACCTATCTATTGTGTAATAAAAATAACTAATTCAGGTTACACTAATTTAATGGTGTGGTAGCACTGGCTGACTGGATGGCTGCCTAGCGATGTAGCGTGGCCACGGTTTTGGTAAAAAAAAAACTGTCAGCTGTGAAATTTAACCTAACTTAGAAAGTTTTGTAATGAATAAGTGATATACAGTTCATTTAAAAATATAATTTACTGTTTTCAGGGTACAATAATTGATTATCAAAAATTACATCGAAATCGAAAAAAAAAACATGGTTAAATACAAACAAAACCATAAATCATTACACATTTTAATATCTTAAAGTGTCAACTACCGGTGCATTTGCGAGTACTTTAATTCGTATAGCTATGGTAACTAAATTTGACGTCATCTATATAATTAGCATATTTTTCAGGTGTCAAACCTTTATCTGCGATTTCCTGCTCTAGAGTACGATCACTATCGTCCACTTTCACTGTATCTTTACCTTGCCTTTCCTTTCTAGACTAGAAATATTAATTCATACTCTTTACAAAATTATAAATATAATTTAATATGAAAAAATTATATTATGATGCCAAAACTTCAAATAATATGTAAACAATACGTATCGAAATTATTGTTCTTCGGTCAAATGAATCAGAACAATTTTTGTCACCGATAATTTTGAATTTTTACTAGGTATCTACATCAAATTTTCATTCTGTTATTTCCAAGGTTAGGTTTGGTAGACAATATGTCTTATGATGAGAAGTTAGAAGATGGGCGTAGATTCTATTGTGCTTCATTTTTGGAGATTTTCATGTTATTGTTGTCAAAGGGCTCTTAGAAAAGCCCATTTAATAGTTTCTGTTATACATGGGTGACATTTTTTTATTATTATTATTATTATTATTATTATTATTATTATTTTCTAGCACTTTAGCGTTACCCAGGGTGCACCACGAGGAGGCGTGCTAGAATTGCACCCCATACCCCCCGTTATCAATACACATTCATTAGTAGCATCTACACTCTAACGACAATTACAACCGTTTATAGGTTGATGTCATGTGTAGCCCACAATCACATCCATGAGGTGTAACTTAATACACCAGGACATTATTTCTGTATTACTACTAGTCTTTATGTGAATTGAGAATTTTGAGGGGGTCACCGTAAGAGTGAATGAGAAATACTTGATAATAATTTTGAGTAAAATCTTAGAAAGATTGAGATTCAAAATTTTATCCATGACGCCGAAGATACCTGAGTGGAGGTAACGGCAACGGATTATCAGGCCAGAGTCCCGGTGCCGCGTACCTCCACTCGTTGCTAGGTGATAATAACTAAAGATAAATATATACGAGAGAACAGACTTCCGTATCACATGCGAAAGCAATGGGTTTCTGATAAAGGAGAATTAGCGATTATATGACTAGCACTGTTTTATCTCTATCGTTTATGGAATATTTTGGAGAAAAATACTTCAAAATAAAAATGCGCATAATTGAAGTATTTTTATCTAAAATAATTCCTAAACGATTGATAGAGATAAAGGACTGCTAGTCGACTGCTCGCAAATCAACTTTAATCACTTGTTCATGCTGTAACAGCCATAAAAATTAATAGTTATGAGAATATGTATAAAGAAAGAGAATAAGTATTTATAAAGTTTTGTGATGTGGTTGTAGCGACGGCTGGAGAAGATATGTGGACATGTGAACAAAAATTACAAATGGAGATAGAGAGCTACAGTACCTCCCGACAAATGAACTATGTTATATTAGTTTCAGATTTTACCGTGTATATTGTAGGTATTTAAAAATAAAAATAATTGTATATTATCAATTATAATTTCGTTACATAAGTGTACAACAATAAATTATAATTAAGTAATAATATAGTCTTCGACAAACATTTGAAAATGTACTTCGTTTCGTAAATTGTAAAGATACGCAATGCGCTCCTTGTATAAGGTGTAGGTATAAGTACCATTTACTGGATGTGAAACATGATCGAAATATCATAAATATTAGAGAAATTTAATTCTTTAAAGTTTTATTTTAGTAAAGTAATTTCTTAACACAATTTTACTATTTTAATATTCTATAAAATTAATATTATAAAAATATCACTGTTTCAATTTACATTAATATTGTTGTTGTTCATTTTTTTATATAAATTTTTATTACAGATTAATATGGCTATATTCATATTGATATATATATATATTTAAAATTACAACAAAAAAATATATACAAAATAAGTGAATTTGTTGTTTGTTGGATTTGAACTTGTAATCCTTAACATAAGAAGTGAATCCTATAGCATCATGACCACGAGGCCTCACTTGGTATAATAGTTTATAGGAACTATACGTTTTATTACTATCTACAGGGGGCAAACCTTAAATATAACTCCAAAAAGAATTACTGTAGCTAACATAACATCCTACATACACAACACAAATCAGAACTAGATTTCGTTAATCAAAATCTTAAGTGTTGATTCACTTACAAATAATACATTTTTATTACAAACAATCAATGAAAAATAAAAAAAAATACGTCATATCACCTCTGACAGAGATTATTCCAGGTCATAATTTTATTATACTTTCGGTCAACTTCAGTCGAAATGACTTTCAAAAATTCTTAATATGAAGTAATAAATTCTAATTTTTATAAAAAAGAACATACCATTTTGTTTTATGACCTTATAAATACAAATATTATCTTAAAATACCTATCTATTGTGTAATAAAAATAACTAATTCAGGTTACACTAATTTAATGGTGTGGTAACACTGGCTGACTGGATGGCTGCCTAGCGATGTAGCGTGGCCACGGTTTTGGTAAAAAAAAAACTGTCAGCTGTGAAATTTAACCTAACTTAGAAAGTTTTGTAATGAATAAGTGATATACAGTTCATTTAAAAATATAATTTACTGTTTTCAGGGTACAATAATTGATTATCAAAAATTACATCGAAATCGAAAAAAAAAACATGGTTAAATACAAACAAAACCATAAATCATTACACATTTTAATATCTTAAAGTGTCAACTACCGGTGCATTTGCGAGTACTTTAATTCGTATAGCTATGGTAACTAAATTTGACGTCATCTATATAATTAGCATATTTTTCAGGTGTCAAACCTTTATCTGCGATTTCCTGCTCTAGAGTACGATCACTATCGTCCACTTTCACTGTATCTTTACCTTGCCTTTCCTTTCTAGACTAGAAATATTAATTCATACTCTTTACAAAATTATAAATATAATTTAATATGAAAAAATTATATTATGATGCCAAAACTTCAAATAATATGTAAACAATACGTATCGAAATTATTGTTCTTCGGTCAAATGAATCAGAACAATTTTTGTCACCGATAATTTTGAATTTTTACTAGGTATCTACATCAAATTTTCATTCTGTTATTTCCAAGGTTAGGTTTGGTAGACAATATGTCTTATGATGAGAAGTTAGAAGATGGGCGTAGATTCTATTGTGCTTCATTTTTGGAGATTTTCATGTTATTGTTGTCAAAGGGCTCTTAGAAAAGCCCATTTAATAGTTTCTGTTATACATGGGTGACATTTTTTTATTATTATTATTATTATTATTATTATTATTATTTTCTAGCACTTTAGCGTTACCCAGGGTGCACCACGAGGAGGCGTGCTAGAATTGCACCCCATACCCCCCGTTATCAATACACATTCATTAGTAGCATCTACACTCTAACGACAATTACAACCGTTTATAGGTTGATGTCATGTGTAGCCCACAATCACATCCATGAGGTGTAACTTAATACACCAGGACATTATTTCTGTATTACTACTAGTCTTTATGTGAATTGAGAATTTTGAGGGGGTCACCGTAAGAGTGAATGAGAAATACTTGATAATAATTTTGAGTAAAATCTTAGAAAGATTGAGATTCAAAATTTTATCCATGACGCCGAAGATACCTGAGTGGAGGTAACGGCAACGGATTATCAGGCCAGAGTCCCGGTGCCGCGTACCTCCACTCGTTGCTAGGTGATAATAACTAAAGATAAATATATACGAGAGAACAGACTTCCGTATCACATGCGAAAGCAATGGGTTTCTGATAAAGGAGAATTAGCGATTATATGACTAGCACTGTTTTATCTCTATCGTTTATGGAATATTTTGGAGAAAAATACTTCAAAATAAAAATGCGCATAATTGAAGTATTTTTATCTAAAATAATTCCTAAACGATTGATAGAGATAAAGGACTGCTAGTCGACTGCTCGCAAATCAACTTTAATCACTTGTTCATGCTGTAACAGCCATAAAAATTAATAGTTATGAGAATATGTATAAAGAAAGAGAATAAGTATTTATAAAGTTTTGTGATGTGGTTGTAGCGACGGCTGGAGAAGATATGTGGACATGTGAACAAAAATTACAAATGGAGATAGAGAGCTACAGTACCTCCCGACAAATGAACTATGTTATATTAGTTTCAGATTTTACCGTGTATATTGTAGGTATTTAAAAATAAAAATAATTGTATATTATCAATTATAATTTCGTTACATAAGTGTACAACAATAAATTATAATTAAGTAATAATATAGTCTTCGACAAACATTTGAAAATGTACTTCGTTTCGTAAATTGTAAAGATACGCAATGCGCTCCTTGTATAAGGTGTAGGTATAAGTACCATTTACTGGGTGTGAAACATGATCGAAATATCATAAATATTAGAGAAATTTAATTCTTTAAAGTTTTATTTTAGTAAAGTAATTTCTTAACACAATTTTACTATTTTAATATTCTATAAAATTAATATTATAAAAATATCACTGTTTCAATTTACATTAATATTGTTGTTGTTCATTTTTTTATATAAATTTTTATTACAGATTAATATGGCTATATTCATATTGATATATATATATTTAAAATTACAACAAAAAAATATATACAAAATAAGTGAATTTGTTGTTTGTTGGATTTGAACTTGTAATCCTTAACATAAGAAGTGAATCCTATAGCATCATGACCACGAGGCCTCACTTGGTATAATAGTTTATAGGAACTATACGTTTTATTACTATCTACAGGGGGCAAACCTTAAATATAACTCCAAAAAGAATTACTGTAGCTAACATAACATCCTACATACACAACACAAATCAGAACTAGATTTCGTTAATCAAAATCTTAAGTGTTGATTCACTTACAAATGATACATTTTTATTACAAACAATCAATGAAAAATAAAAAAAAATACGTCATATCACCTCTGACAGAGATTATTCCAGGTCATAATTTTATTATACTTTCGGTCAACTTCAGTCGAAATGACTTTCAAAAATTCTTAATATGAAGTAATAAATTCTAATTTTTATAAAAAAGAACATACCATTTTGTTTTATGACCTTATAAATACAAATATTATCTTAAAATACCTATCTATTGTGTAATAAAAATAACTAATTCAGGTTACACTAATTTAATGGTGTGGTAACACTGGCTGACTGGATGGCTGCCTAGCGATGTAGCGTGGCCACGGTTTTGGTAAAAAAAAAACTGTCAGCTGTGAAATTTAACCTAACTTAGAAAGTTTTGTAATGAATAAGTGATATACAGTTCATTTAAAAATATAATTTACTGTTTTCAGGGTACAATAATTGATTATCAAAAATTACATCGAAATCGAAATAAAAAAACATGGTTAAATACAAACAAAACCATAAATCATTACACATTTTAATATCTTAAAGTGTCAACTACCGGTGCATTTGCGAGTACTTTAATTCGTATAGCTATGGTAACTAAATTTGACGTCATCTATATAATTAGCATATTTTTCAGGTGTCAAACCTTTATCTGCGATTTCCTGCTCTAGAGTACGATCACTATCGTCCACTTTCACTGTATCTTTACCTTGCCTTTCCTTTCTAGACTAGAAATATTAATTCATACTCTTTACAAAATTATAAATATAATTTAATATGAAAAAATTATATTATGATGCCAAAACTTCAAATAATATGTAAACAATACGTATCGAAATTATTGTTCTTCGGTCAAATGAATCAGAACAATTTTTGTCACCGATAATTTTGAATTTTTACTAGGTATCTACATCAAATTTTCATTCTGTTATTTCCAAGGTTAGGTTTGGTAGACAATATGTCTTATGATGAGAAGTTAGAAGATGGGCGTAGATTCTATTGTGCTTCATTTTTGGAGATTTTCATGTTATTGTTGTCAAAGGGCTCTTAGAAAAGCCCATTTAATAGTTTCTGTTATACATGGGTGACATTTTTTTATTATTATTATTATTATTATTATTATTATTTTCTAGCACTTTAGCGTTACCCAGGGTGCACCACGAGGAGGCGTGCTAGAATTGCACCCCATACCCCCCGTTATCAATACACATTCATTAGTAGCATCTACACTCTAACGACAATTACAACCGTTTATAGGTTGATGTCATGTGTAGCCCACAATCACATCCATGAGGTGTAACTTAATACACCAGGACATTATTTCTGTATTACTACTAGTCTTTATGTGAATTGAGAATTTTGAGGGGGTCACCGTAAGAGTGAATGAGAAATACTTCATAATAATTTTGAGTAAAATCTTAGAAAGATTGAGATTCAAAATTTTATCCATGACGCCGAAGATACCTGAGTGGAGGTAACGGCAACGGATTATCAGGCCAGAGTCCCGGTGCCGCGTACCTCCACTCCAATCTCCCATAAGCCCCATAAGCTACGTGGACCCCTGCGCCAATAACAATGGCGAGGTCCACGTAGAAATCTAGTCCCAGCAGACAATCTTTCCAAGATATCATCTTGTACTCAAATTATTCGTATAAATTACGTAATATTACAATATAATTCGTATACACTCGTTCACTCGTAATATACGTATGTATAATATTACTATGGTTTTTAAACAATGTATAATTACTATTATTAAAATTAATATTTATTTGTTGTTGTTGTTGCTAGGTGATAATAACTAAAGATAAATATATACGAGAGAACAGACTTCCGTATCACATGCGAAAGCAATGGGTTTCTGATAAAGGAGAATTAGCGATTATATGACTAGCACTGTTTTATCTCTATCGTTTATGGAATATTTTGGAGAAAAATATTTCAAAATAAAAATGCGCATAATTGAAGTATTTTTATCTAAAATAATTCCTAAACGATTGATAGAGATAAAGGACTGCTAGTCGACTGCTCGCAAATCAACTTTAATCACTTGTTCATGCTGTAACAGCCATAAAAATTAATAGTTATGAGAATATGTATAAAGAAAGAGAATAAGTATTTATAAAGTTTTGTGATGTGGTTGTAGCGACGGCTGGAGAAGATATGTGGACATGTGAACAAAAATTACAAATGGAGATAGAGAGCTACAGTACCTCCCGACAAATAAACTATGTTATATTAGTTTTAGATTTTACCGTGTATATTGTAGGTATTTAAAAATAAAAATAATTGTATATTATCAATTATAATTTCGTTACATAAGTGTACAACAATAAATTATAATTAAGTAATAATATAGTCTTCGACAAACATTTGAAAATGTACTTCGTTTCGTAAATTGTAAAGATACGCAATGCGCTCCTTGTATAAGGTGTAGGTATAAGTACCATTTACTGGATGTGAAACATGATCGAAATATCATAAATATTAGAGAAATTTAATTCTTTAAAGTTTTATTTTAGTAAAGTAATTTCTTAACACAATTTTACTATTTTAATATTCTATAAAATTAATATTATAAAAATATCACTGTTTCAATTTACATTAATATTGTTGTTGTTCATTTTTTTATATAAATTTTTATTACAGATTAATATGGCTATATTCATATTGATATATATATATTTAAAAATACAACAAAAAAATATATACAAAATAAGTGAATTTGTTGTTTGTTGGATTTGAACTTGTAATCCTTAACATAAGAAGTGAATCCTATAGCATCATGACCACGAGGCCTCACTTGGTATAATAGTTTATAGGAACTATACGTTTTATTACTATCTACAGGGGGCAAACCTTAAATATAACTCCAAAAAGAATTACTGTAGCTAACATAACATCCTACATACACAACACAAATCAGAACTAGATTTCGTTAATCAAAATCTTAAGTGTTGATTCACTTACAAATAATACATTTTTATTACAAACAATCAATGAAAAATAAAAAAAAATACGTCATATCACCTCTGACAGAGATTATTCCAGGTCATAATTTTATTATACTTTCGGTCAACTTCAGTCGAAATGACTTTCAAAAATTCTTAATATGAAGTAATAAATTCTAATTTTTATAAAAAAGAACATACCATTTTGTTTTATGACCTTATAAATACAAATATTATCTTAAAATACCTATCTATTGTGTAATAAAAATAACTAATTCAGGTTACACTAATTTAATGGTGTGGTAACACTGGCTGACTGGATGGCTGCCTAGCGATGTAGCGTGGCCACGGTTTTGGTAAAAAAAAAAAACTGTCAGCTGTGAAATTTAACCTAACTTAGAAAGTTTTGTAATGAATAAGTGATATACAGTTCATTTAAAAATATAATTTACTGTTTTCAGGGTACAATAATTGATTATCAAAAATTACATCGAAATCGAAAAAAAAAACATGGTTAAATACAAACAAAACCATAAATCATTACACATTTTAATATCTTAAAGTGTCAACTACCGGTGCATTTGCGAGTACTTTAATTCGTATAGCTATGGTAACTAAATTTGACGTCATCTATATAATTAGCATATTTTTCAGGTGTCAAACCTTTATCTGCGATTTCCTGCTCTAGAGTACGATCACTATCGTCCACTTTCACTGTATCTTTACCTTGCCTTTCCTTTCTAGACTAGAAATATTAATTCATACTCTTTACAAAATTATAAATATAATTTAATATGAAAAAATTATATTATGATGCCAAAACTTCAAATAATATGTAAACAATACGTATCGAAATTATTGTTCTTCGGTCAAATGAATCAGAACAATTTTTGTCACCGATAATTTTGAATTTTTACTAGGTATCTACATCAAATTTTCATTCTGTTATTTCCAAGGTTAGGTTTGGTAGACAATATGTCTTATGATGAGAAGTTAGAAGATGGGCGTAGATTCTATTGTGCTTCATTTTTGGAGATTTTCATGTTATTGTTGTCAAAGGGCTCTTAGAAAAGCCCATTTAATAGTTTCTGTTATACATGGGTGACATTTTTTTATTATTATTATTATTATTATTATTATTATTATTATTATTATTATTTTCTAGCACTTTAGCGTTACCCAGGGTGCACCACGAGGAGGCGTGCTAGAATTGCACCCCATACCCCCCGTTATCAATACACATTCATTAGTAGCATCTACACTCTAACGACAATTACAACCGTTTATAGGTTGATGTCATGTGTAGCCCACAATCACATCCATGAGGTGTAACTTAATACACCAGGACATTATTTCTGTATTACTACTAGTCTTTATGTGAATTGAGAATTTTGAGGGGGTCACCGTAAGAGTGAATGAGAAATACTTGATAATAATTTTGAGTAAAATCTTAGAAAGATTGAGATTCAAAATTTTATCCATGACGCCGAAGATACCTGAGTGGAGGTAACGGCAACGGATTATCAGGCCAGAGTCCCGGTGCCGCGTACCTCCACTCCAATCTCCCATAAGCCCCATAAGCTACGTGGACCCCTGCGCCAATAACAATGGCGAGGTCCACGTAGAAATCTAGTCCCAGCAGACAATCTTTCCAAGATATCATCTTGTACTCAAATTATTCGTATAAATTACGTAATATTACAATATAATTCGTATACACTCGTTCACTCGTAATATACGTATGTATAATATTACTATGGTTTTTAAACAATGTATAATTACTATTATTAAAATTAATATTTATTTGTTGTTGTTGTTGCTAGGTGATAATAACTAAAGATAAATATATACGAGAGAACAGACTTCCGTATCACATGCGAAAGCAATGGGTTTCTGATAAAGGAGAATTAGCGATTATATGACTAGCACTGTTTTATCTCTATCGTTTATGGAATATTTTGGAGAAAAATATTTCAAAATAAAAATGCGCATAATTGAAGTATTTTTATCTAAAATAATTCCTAAACGATTGATAGAGATAAAGGACTGCTAGTCGACTGCTCGCAAATCAACTTTAATCACTTGTTCATGCTGTAACAGCCATAAAAATTAATAGTTATGAGAATATGTATAAAGAAAGAGAATAAGTATTTATAAAGTTTTGTGATGTGGTTGTAGCGACGGCTGGAGAAGATATGTGGACATGTGAACAAAAATTACAAATGGAGATAGAGAGCTACAGTACCTCCCGACAAATGAACTATGTTATATTAGTTTTAGATTTTACCGTGTATATTGTAGGTATTTAAAAATAAAAATAATTGTATATTATCAATTATAATTTCGTTACATAAGTGTACAACAATAAATTATAATTAAGTAATAATATAGTCTTCGACAAACATTTGAAAATGTACTTCGTTTCGTAAATTGTAAAGATACGCAATGCGCTCCTTGTATAAGGTGTAGGTATAAGTACCATTTACTGGATGTGAAACATGATCGAAATATCATAAATATTAGAGAAATTTAATTCTTTAAAGTTTTATTTTAGTAAAGTAATTTCTTAACACAATTTTACTATTTTAATATTCTATAAAATTAATATTATAAAAATATCACTGTTTCAATTTACATTAATATTGTTGTTGTTCATTTTTTTATATAAATTTTTATTACAGATTAATATGGCTATATTCATATTGATATATATATATATATATATATATATTTAAAATTACAACAAAAAAATATATACAAAATAAGTGAATTTGTTGTTTGTTGGATTTGAACTTGTAATCCTTAACATAAGAAGTGAATCCTATAGCATCATGACCACGAGGCCTCACTTGGTATAATAGTTTATAGGAACTATACGTTTTATTACTATCTACAGGGGGCAAACCTTAAATATAACTCCAAAAAGAATTACTGTAGCTAACATAACATCCTACATACACAACACAAATCAGAACTAGATTTCGTTAATCAAAATCTTAAGTGTTGATTCACTTACAAATGATACATTTTTATTACAAACAATCAATGAAAAATAAAAAAAAATACGTCATATCACCTCTGACAGAGATTATTCCAGGTCATAATTTTATTATACTTTCGGTCAACTTCAGTCGAAATGACTTTCAAAAATTCTTAATATGAAGTAATAAATTCTAATTTTTATAAAAAGAACATACCATTTTGTTTTATGACCTTATAAATACAAATATTATCTTAAAATACCTATCTATTGTGTAATAAAAATAACTAATTCAGGTTACACTAATTTAATGGTGTGGTAACACTGGCTGACTGGATGGCTGCCTAGCGATGTAGCGTGGCCACGGTTTTGGTAAAAAAAAAACTGTCAGCTGTGAAATTTAACCTAACTTAGAAAGTTTTGTAATGAATAAGTGATATACAGTTCATTTAAAAATATAATTTACTGTTTTCAGGGTACAATAATTGATTATCAAAAATTACATCGAAATCGAAATAAAAAAACATGGTTAAATACAAACAAAACCATAAATCATTACACATTTTAATATCTTAAAGTGTCAACTACCGGTGCATTTGCGAGTACTTTAATTCGTATAGCTATGGTAACTAAATTTGACGTCATCTATATAATTAGCATATTTTTCAGGTGTCAAACCTTTATCTGCGATTTCCTGCTCTAGAGTACGATCACTATCGTCCACTTTCACTGTATCTTTACCTTGCCTTTCCTTTCTAGACTAGAAATATTAATTCATACTCTTTACAAAATTATAAATATAATTTAATATGAAAAAATTATATTATGATGCCAAAACTTCAAATAATATGTAAACAATACGTATCGAAATTATTGTTCTTCGGTCAAATGAATCAGAACAATTTTTGTCACCGATAATTTTGAATTTTTACTAGGTATCTACATCAAATTTTCATTCTGTTATTTCCAAGGTTAGGTTTGGTAGACAATATGTCTTATGATGAGAAGTTAGAAGATGGGCGTAGATTCTATTGTGCTTCATTTTTGGAGATTTTCATGTTATTGTTGTTAAAGGGCTCTTAGAAAAGCCCATTTAATAGTTTCTGTTATACATGGGTGACATTTTTTTATTATTATTATTATTATTATTATTATTATTATTATTATTATTATTATTATTTTCTAGCACTTTAGCGTTACCCAGGGTGCACCACGAGGAGGCGTGCTAGAATTGCACCCCATACCCCCCGTTATCAATACACATTCATTAGTAGCATCTACACTCTAACGACAATTACAACCGTTTATAGGTTGATGTCATGTGTAGCCCACAATCACATCCATGAGGTGTAACTTAATACACCAGGACATTATTTCTGTATTACTACTAGTCTTTATGTGAATTGAGAATTTTGAGGGGGTCACCGTAAGAGTGAATGAGAAATACTTGATAATAATTTTGAGTAAAATCTTAGAAAGATTGAGATTCAAAATTTTATCCATGACGCCGAAGATACCTGAGTGGAGGTAACGGCAACGGATTATCAGGCCAGAGTCCCGGTGCCGCGTACCTCCACTCCAATCTCCCATAAGCCCCATAAGCTACGTGGACCCCTGCGCCAATAACAATGGCGAGGTCCACGTAGAAATCTAGTCCCAGCAGACAATCTTTCCAAGATATCATCTTGTACTCAAATTATTCGTATAAATTACGTAATATTACAATATAATTCGTATACACTCGTTCACTCGTAATATACGTATGTATAATATTACTATGGTTTTTAAACAATGTATAATTACTATTATTAAAATTAATATTTATTTGTTGTTGTTGTTGCTAGGTGATAATAACTAAAGATAAATATATACGAGAGAACAGACTTCCGTATCACATGCGAAAGCAATGGGTTTCTGATAAAGGAGAATTAGCGATTATATGACTAGCACTGTTTTATCTCTATCGTTTATGGAATATTTTGGAGAAAAATATTTCAAAATAAAAATGCGCATAATTGAAGTATTTTTATCTAAAATAATTCCTAAACGATTGATAGAGATAAAGGACTGCTAGTCGACTGCTCGCAAATCAACTTTAATCACTTGTTCATGCTGTAACAGCCATAAAAATTAATAGTTATGAGAATATGTATAAAGAAAGAGAATAAGTATTTATAAAGTTTTGTGATGTGGTTGTAGCGACGGCTGGAGAAGATATGTGGACATGTGAACAAAAATTACAAATGGAGATAGAGAGCTACAGTACCTCCCGACAAATGAACTATGTTATATTAGTTTTAGATTTTACCGTGTATATTGTAGGTATTTAAAAATAAAAATAATTGTATATTATCAATTATAATTTCGTTACATAAGTGTACAACAATAAATTATAATTAAGTAATAATATAGTCTTCGACAAACATTTGAAAATGTACTTCGTTTCGTAAATTGTAAAGATACGCAATGCGCTCCTTGTATAAGGTGTAGGTATAAGTACCATTTACTGGATGTGAAACATGATCGAAATATCATAAATATTAGAGAAATTTAATTCTTTAAAGTTTTATTTTAGTAAAGTAATTTCTTAACACAATTTTACTATTTTAATATTCTATAAAATTAATATTATAAAAATATCACTGTTTCAATTTACATTAATATTGTTGTTGTTCATTTTTTTATATAAATTTTTATTACAGATTAATATGGCTATATTCATATTGATATATATATATATTTAAAATTACAACAAAAAAATATATACAAAATAAGTGAATTTGTTGTTTGTTGGATTTGAACTTGTAATCCTTAACATAAGAAGTGAATCCTATAGCATCATGACCACGAGGCCTCACTTGGTATAATAGTTTATAGGAACTATACGTTTTATTACTATCTACAGGGGGCAAACCTTAAATATAACTCCAAAAAGAATTACTGTAGCTAACATAACATCCTACATACACAACACAAATCAGAACTAGATTTCGTTAATCAAAATCTTAAGTGTTGATTCACTTACAAATGATACATTTTTATTACAAACAATCAATGAAAAATAAAAAAAAATACGTCATATCACCTCTGACAGAGATTATTCCAGGTCATAATTTTATTATACTTTCGGTCAACTTCAGTCGAAATGACTTTCAAAAATTCTTAATATGAAGTAATAAATTCTAATTTTTATAAAAAAGAACATACCATTTTGTTTTATGACCTTATAAATACAAATATTATCTTAAAATACCTATCTATTGTGTAATAAAAATAACTAATTCAGGTTACACTAATTTAATGGTGTGGTAACACTGGCTGACTGGATGGCTGCCTAGCGATGTAGCGTGGCCACGGTTTTGGTAAAAAAAAAACTGTCAGCTGTGAAATTTAACCTAACTTAGAAAGTTTTGTAATGAATAAGTGATATACAGTTCATTTAAAAATATAATTTACTGTTTTCAGGGTACAATAATTGATTATCAAAAATTACATCGAAATCGAAATAAAAAAACATGGTTAAATACAAACAAAACCATAAATCATTACACATTTTAATATCTTAAAGTGTCAACTACCGGTGCATTTGCGAGTACTTTAATTCGTATAGCTATGGTAACTAAATTTGACGTCATCTATATAATTAGCATATTTTTCAGGTGTCAAACCTTTATCTGCGATTTCCTGCTCTAGAGTACGATCACTATCGTCCACTTTCACTGTATCTTTACCTTGCCTTTCCTTTCTAGACTAGAAATATTAATTCATACTCTTTACAAAATTATAAATATAATTTAATATGAAAAAATTATATTATGATGCCAAAACTTCAAATAATATGTAAACAATACGTATCGAAATTATTGTTCTTCGGTCAAATGAATCAGAACAATTTTTGTCACCGATAATTTTGAATTTTTACTAAGTATCTACATCAAATTTTCATTCTGTTATTTCCAAGGTTAGGTTTGGTAGACAATATGTCTTATGATGAGAAGTTAGAAGATGGGCGTAGATTCTATTGTGCTTCATTTTTGGAGATTTTCATGTTATTGTTGTTAAAGGGCTCTTAGAAAAGCCCATTTAATAGTTTCTGTTATACATGGGTGACATTTTTTTATTATTATTATTATTATTATTATTATTATTATTATTATTATTATTATTTTCTAGCACTTTAGCGTTACCCAGGGTGCACCACGAGGAGGCGTGCTAGAATTGCACCCCATACCCCCCGTTATCAATACACATTCATTAGTAGCATCTACACTCTAACGACAATTACAACCGTTTATAGGTTGATGTCATGTGTAGCCCACAATCACATCCATGAGGTGTAACTTAATACACCAGGACATTATTTCTGTATTACTACTAGTCTTTATGTGAATTGAGAATTTTGAGGGGGTCACCGTAAGAGTGAATGAGAAATACTTGATAATAATTTTGAGTAAAATCTTAGAAAGATTGAGATTCAAAATTTTATCCATGACGCCGAAGATACCTGAGTGGAGGTAACGGCAACGGATTATCAGGCCAGAGTCCCGGTGCCGCGTACCTCCACTCCAATCTCCCATAAGCCCCATAAGCTACGTGGACCCCTGCGCCAATAACAATGGCGAGGTCCACGTAGAAATCTAGTCCCAGCAGACAATCTTTCCAAGATATCATCTTGTACTCAAATTATTCGTATAAATTACGTAATATTACAATATAATTCGTATACACTCGTTCACTCGTAATATACGTATGTATAATATTACTATGGTTTTTAAACAATGTATAATTACTATTATTAAAATTAATATTTATTTGTTGTTGTTGTTGCTAGGTGATAATAACTAAAGATAAATATATACGAGAGAACAGACTTCCGTATCACATGCGAAAGCAATGGGTTTCTGATAAAGGAGAATTAGCGATTATATGACTAGCACTGTTTTATCTCTATCGTTTATGGAATATTTTGGAGAAAAATATTTCAAAATAAAAATGCGCATAATTGAAGTATTTTTATCTAAAATAATTCCTAAACGATTGATAGAGATAAAGGACTGCTAGTCGACTGCTCGCAAATCAACTTTAATCACTTGTTCATGCTGTAACAGCCATAAAAATTAATAGTTATGAGAATATGTATAAAGAAAGAGAATAAGTATTTATAAAGTTTTGTGATGTGGTTGTAGCGACGGCTGGAGAAGATATGTGGACATGTGAACAAAAATTACAAATGGAGATAGAGAGCTACAGTACCTCCCGACAAATGAACTATGTTATATTAGTTTTAGATTTTACCGTGTATATTGTAGGTATTTAAAAATAAAAATAATTGTATATTATCAATTATAATTTCGTTACATAAGTGTACAACAATAAATTATAATTAAGTAATAATATAGTCTTCGACAAACATTTGAAAATGTACTTCGTTTCGTAAATTGTAAAGATACGCAATGCGCTCCTTGTATAAGGTGTAGGTATAAGTACCATTTACTGGATGTGAAACATGATCGAAATATCATAAATATTAGAGAAATTTAATTCTTTAAAGTTTTATTTTAGTAAAGTAATTTCTTAACACAATTTTACTATTTTAATATTCTATAAAATTAATATTATAAAAATATCACTGTTTCAATTTACATTAATATTGTTGTTGTTCATTTTTTTATATAAATTTTTATTACAGATTAATATGGCTATATTCATATTGATATATATATATATATTTAAAATTACAACAAAAAAATATATACAAAATAAGTGAATTTGTTGTTTGTTGGATTTGAACTTGTAATCCTTAACATAAGAAGTGAATCCTATAGCATCATGACCACGAGGCCTCACTTGGTATAATAGTTTATAGGAACTATACGTTTTATTACTATCTACAGGGGGCAAACCTTAAATATAACTCCAAAAAGAATTACTGTAGCTAACATAACATCCTACATACACAACACAAATCAGAACTAGATTTCGTTAATCAAAATCTTAAGTGTTGATTCACTTACAAATGATACATTTTTATTACAAACAATCAATGAAAAATAAAAAAAAATACGTCATATCACCTCTGACAGAGATTATTCCAGGTCATAATTTTATTATACTTTCGGTCAACTTCAGTCGAAATGACTTTCAAAAATTCTTAATATGAAGTAATAAATTCTAATTTTTATAAAAAAGAACATACCATTTTGTTTTATGACCTTATAAATACAAATATTATCTTAAAATACCTATCTATTGTGTAATAAAAATAACTAATTCAGGTTACACTAATTTAATGGTGTGGTAACACTGGCTGACTGGATGGCTGCCTAGCGATGTAGCGTGGCCACGGTTTTGGTAAAAAAAAAACTGTCAGCTGTGAAATTTAACCTAACTTAGAAAGTTTTGTAATGAATAAGTGATATACAGTTCATTTAAAAATATAATTTACTGTTTTCAGGGTACAATAATTGATTATCAAAAATTACATCGAAATCGAAATAAAAAAACATGGTTAAATACAAACAAAACCATAAATCATTACACATTTTAATATCTTAAAGTGTCAACTACCGGTGCATTTGCGAGTACTTTAATTCGTATAGCTATGGTAACTAAATTTGACGTCATCTATATAATTAGCATATTTTTCAGGTGTCAAACCTTTATCTGCGATTTCCTGCTCTAGAGTACGATCACTATCGTCCACTTTCACTGTATCTTTACCTTGCCTTTCCTTTCTAGACTAGAAATATTAATTCATACTCTTTACAAAATTATAAATATAATTTAATATGAAAAAATTATATTATGATGCCAAAACTTCAAATAATATGTAAACAATACGTATCGAAATTATTGTTCTTCGGTCAAATGAATCAGAACAATTTTTGTCACCGATAATTTTGAATTTTTACTAGGTATCTACATCAAATTTTCATTCTGTTATTTCCAAGGTTAGGTTTGGTAGACAATATGTCTTATGATGAGAAGTTAGAAGATGGGCGTAGATTCTATTGTGCTTCATTTTTGGAGATTTTCATGTTATTGTTGTCAAAGGGCTCTTAGAAAAGCCCATTTAATAGTTTCTGTTATACATGGGTGACATTTTATTATTATTATTATTATTATTATTATTATTTTCTAGCACTTTAGCGTTACCCAGGGTGCACCACGAGGAGGCGTGCTAGAATTGCACCCCATACCCCCCGTTATCAATACACATTCATTAGTAGCATCTACACTCTAACGACAATTACAACCGTTTATAGGTTGATGTCATGTGTAGCCCACAATCACATCCATGAGGTGTAACTTAATACACCAGGACATTATTTCTGTATTACTACTAGTCTTTATGTGAATTGAGAATTTTGAGGGGGTCACCGTAAGAGTGAATGAGAAATACTTGATAATAATTTTGAGTAAAATCTTAGAAAGATTGAGATTCAAAATTTTATCCATGACGCCGAAGATACCTGAGTGGAGGTAACGGCAACGGATTATCAGGCCAGAGTCCCGGTGCCGCGTACCTCCACTCCAATCTCCCATAAGCCCCATAAGCTACGTGGACCCCTGCGCCAATAACAATGGCGAGGTCCACGTAGAAATCTAGTCCCAGCAGACAATCTTTCCAAGATATCATCTTGTACTCAAATTATTCGTATAAATTACGTAATATTACAATATAATTCGTATACACTCGTTCACTCGTAATATACGTATGTATAATATTACTATGGTTTTTAAACAATGTATAATTACTATTATTAAAATTAATATTTATTTGTTGTTGTTGTTGCTAGGTGATAATAACTAAAGATAAATATATACGAGAGAACAGACTTCCGTATCACATGCGAAAGCAATGGGTTTCTGATAAAGGAGAATTAGCGATTATATGACTAGCACTGTTTTATCTCTATCGTTTATGGAATATTTTGGAGAAAAATATTTCAAAATAAAAATGCGCATAATTGAAGTATTTTTATCTAAAATAATTCCTAAACGATTGATAGAGATAAAGGACTGCTAGTCGACTGCTCGCAAATCAACTTTAATCACTTGTTCATGCTGTAACAGCCATAAAAATTAATAGTTATGAGAATATGTATAAAGAAAGAGAATAAGTATTTATAAAGTTTTGTGATGTGGTTGTAGCGACGGCTGGAGAAGATATGTGGACATGTGAACAAAAATTACAAATGGAGATAGAGAGCTACAGTACCTCCCGACAAATGAACTATGTTATATTAGTTTTAGATTTTACCGTGTATATTGTAGGTATTTAAAAATAAAAATAATTGTATATTATCAATTATAATTTCGTTACATAAGTGTACAACAATAAATTATAATTAAGTAATAATATAGTCTTCGACAAACATTTGAAAATGTACTTCGTTTCGTAAATTGTAAAGATACGCAATGCGCTCCTTGTATAAGGTGTAGGTATAAGTACCATTTACTGGATGTGAAACATGATCGAAATATCATAAATATTAGAGAAATTTAATTCTTTAAAGTTTTATTTTAGTAAAGTAATTTCTTAACACAATTTTACTATTTTAATATTCTATAAAATTAATAATATAAAAATATCACTGTTTCAATTTACATTAATATTGTTGTTGTTCATTTTTTTATATAAATTTTTATTACAGATTAATATGGCTATATTCATATTGATATATATATATATTTAAAATTACAACAAAAAAATATATACAAAATAAGTGAATTTGTTGTTTGTTGGATTTGAACTTGTAATCCTTAACATAAGAAGTGAATCCTATAGCATCATGACCACGAGGCCTCACTTGGTATAATAGTTTATAGGAACTATACGTTTTATTACTATCTACAGGGGGCAAACCTTAAATATAACTCCAAAAAGAATTACTGTAGCTAACATAACATCCTACATACACAACACAAATCAGAACTAGATTTCGTTAATCAAAATCTTAAGTGTTGATTCACTTACAAATGATACATTTTTATTACAAACAATCAATGAAAAATAAAAAAAAATACGTCATATCACCTCTGACAGAGATTATTCCAGGTCATAATTTTATTATACTTTCGGTCAACTTCAGTCGAAATGACTTTCAAAAATTCTTAATATGAAGTAATAAATTCTAATTTTTATAAAAAAGAACATACCATTTTGTTTTATGACCTTATAAATACAAATATTATCTTAAAATACCTATCTATTGTGTAATAAAAATAACTAATTCAGGTTACACTAATTTAATGGTGTGGTAACACTGGCTGACTGGATGGCTGCCTAGCGATGTAGCGTGGCCACGGTTTTGGTAAAAAAAAAACTGTCAGCTGTGAAATTTAACCTAACTTAGAAAGTTTTGTAATGAATAAGTGATATACAGTTCATTTAAAAATATAATTTACTGTTTTCATGGTACAATAATTGATTATCAAAAATTACATCGAAATCGAAATAAAAAAACATGGTTAAATACAAACAAAACCATAAATCATTACACATTTTAATATCTTAAAGTGTCAACTACCGGTGCATTTGCGAGTACTTTAATTCGTATAGCTATGGTAACTAAATTTGACGTCATCTATATAATTAGCATATTTTTCAGGTGTCAAACCTTTATCTGCGATTTCCTGCTCTAGAGTACGATCACTATCGTCCACTTTCACTGTATCTTTACCTTGCCTTTCCTTTCTAGACTAGAAATATTAATTCATACTCTTTACAAAATTATAAATATAATTTAATATGAAAAAATTATATTATGATGCCAAAACTTCAAATAATATGTAAACAATACGTATCGAAATTATTGTTCTTCGGTCAAATGAATCAGAACAATTTTTGTCACCGATAATTTTGAATTTTTACTAGGTATCTACATCAAATTTTCATTCTGTTATTTCCAAGGTTAGGTTTGGTAGACAATATGTCTTATGATGAGAAGTTAGAAGATGGGCGTAGATTCTATTGTGCTTCATTTTTGGAGATTTTCATGTTATTGTTGTTAAAGGGCTCTTAGAAAAGCCCATTTAATAGTTTCTGTTATACATGGGTGACATTTTTTTATTATTATTATTATTATTATTATTATTATTATTATTATTATTATTATTATTTTCTAGCACTTTAGCGTTACCCAGGGTGCACCACGAGGAGGCGTGCTAGAATTGCACCCCATACCCCCCGTTATCAATACACATTCATTAGTAGCATCTACACTCTAACGACAATTACAACCGTTTATAGGTTGATGTCATGTGTAGCCCACAATCACATCCATGAGGTGTAACTTAATACACCAGGACATTATTTCTGTATTACTACTAGTCTTTATGTGAATTGAGAATTTTGAGGGGGTCACCGTAAGAGTGAATGAGAAATACTTGATAATAATTTTGAGTAAAATCTTAGAAAGATTGAGATTCAAAATTTTATCCATGACGCCGAAGATACCTGAGTGGAGGTAACGGCAACGGATTATCAGGCCAGAGTCCCGGTGCCGCGTACCTCCACTCCAATCTCCCATAAGCCCCATAAGCTACGTGGACCCCTGCGCCAATAACAATGGCGAGGTCCACGTAGAAATCTAGTCCCAGCAGACAATCTTTCCAAGATATCATCTTGTACTCAAATTATTCGTATAAATTACGTAATATTACAATATAATTCGTATACACTCGTTCACTCGTAATATACGTATGTATAATATTACTATGGTTTTTAAACAATGTATAATTACTATTATTAAAATTAATATTTATTTGTTGTTGTTGTTGCTAGGTGATAATAACTAAAGATAAATATATACGAGAGAACAGACTTCCGTATCACATGCGAAAGCAATGGGTTTCTGATAAAGGAGAATTAGCGATTATATGACTAGCACTGTTTTATCTCTATCGTTTATGGAATATTTTGGAGAAAAATATTTCAAAATAAAAATGCGCATAATTGAAGTATTTTTATCTAAAATAATTCCTAAACGATTGATAGAGATAAAGGACTGCTAGTCGACTGCTCGCAAATCAACTTTAATCACTTGTTCATGCTGTAACAGCCATAAAAATTAATAGTTATGAGAATATGTATAAAGAAAGAGAATAAGTATTTATAAAGTTTTGTGATGTGGTTGTAGCGACGGCTGGAGAAGATATGTGGACATGTGAACAAAAATTACAAATGGAGATAGAGAGCTACAGTACCTCCCGACAAATGAACTATGTTATATTAGTTTTAGATTTTACCGTGTATATTGTAGGTATTTAAAAATAAAAATAATTGTATATTATCAATTATAATTTCGTTACATAAGTGTACAACAATAAATTATAATTAAGTAATAATATAGTCTTCGACAAACATTTGAAAATGTACTTCGTTTCGTAAATTGTAAAGATACGCAATGCGCTCCTTGTATAAGGTGTAGGTATAAGTACCATTTACTGGATGTGAAACATGATCGAAATATCATAAATATTAGAGAAATTTAATTCTTTAAAGTTTTATTTTAGTAAAGTAATTTCTTAACACAATTTTACTATTTTAATATTCTATAAAATTAATATTATAAAAATATCACTGTTTCAATTTACATTAATATTGTTGTTGTTCATTTTTTTATATAAATTTTTATTACAGATTAATATGGCTATATTCATATTGATATATATATATATATTTAAAATTACAACAAAAAAATATATACAAAATAAGTGAATTTGTTGTTTGTTGGATTTGAACTTGTAATCCTTAACATAAGAAGTGAATCCTATAGCATCATGACCACGAGGCCTCACTTGGTATAATAGTTTATAGGAACTATACGTTTTATTACTATCTACAGGGGGCAAACCTTAAATATAACTCCAAAAAGAATTACTGTAGCTAACATAACATCCTACATACACAACACAAATCAGAACTAGATTTCGTTAATCAAAATCTTAAGTGTTGATTCACTTACAAATGATACATTTTTATTACAAACAATCAATGAAAAATAAAAAAAATACGTCATATCACCTCTGACAGAGATTATTCCAGGTCATAATTTTATTATACTTTCGGTCAACTTCAGTCGAAATGACTTTCAAAAATTCTTAATATGAAGTAATAAATTCTAATTTTTATAAAAAAGAACATACCATTTTGTTTTATGACCTTATAAATACAAATATTATCTTAAAATACCTATCTATTGTGTAATAAAAATAACTAATTCAGGTTACACTAATTTAATGGTGTGGTAACACTGGCTGACTGGATGGCTGCCTAGCGATGTAGCGTGGCCACGGTTTTGGTAAAAAAAAAACTGTCAGCTGTGAAATTTAACCTAACTTAGAAAGTTTTGTAATGAATAAGTGATATACAGTTCATTTAAAAATATAATTTACTGTTTTCAGGGTACAATAATTGATTATCAAAAATTACATCGAAATCGAAATAAAAAAACATGGTTAAATACAAACAAAACCATAAATCATTACACATTTTAATATCTTAAAGTGTCAACTACCGGTGCATTTGCGAGTACTTTAATTCGTATAGCTATGGTAACTAAATTTGACGTCATCTATATAATTAGCATATTTTTCAGGTGTCAAACCTTTATCTGCGATTTCCTGCTCTAGAGTACGATCACTATCGTCCACTTTCACTGTATCTTTACCTTGCCTTTCCTTTCTAGACTAGAAATATTAATTCATACTCTTTACAAAATTATAAATATAATTTAATATGAAAAAATTATATTATGATGCCAAAACTTCAAATAATATGTAAACAATACGTATCGAAATTATTGTTCTTCGGTCAAATGAATCAGAACAATTTTTGTCACCGATAATTTTGAATTTTTACTAGGTATCTACATCAAATTTTCATTCTGTTATTTCCAAGGTTAGGTTTGGTAGACAATATGTCTTATGATGAGAAGTTAGAAGATGGGCGTAGATTCTATTGTGCTTCATTTTTGGAGATTTTCATGTTATTGTTGTCAAAGGGCTCTTAGAAAAGCCCATTTAATAGTTTCTGTTATACATGGGTGACATTTTATTATTATTATTATTATTATTATTATTATTATTTTCTAGCACTTTAGCGTTACCCAGGGTGCACCACGAGGAGGCGTGCTAGAATTGCACCCCATACCCCCCGTTATCAATACACATTCATTAGTAGCATCTACACTCTAACGACAATTACAACCGTTTATAGGTTGATGTCATGTGTAGCCCACAATCACATCCATGAGGTGTAACTTAATACACCAGGACATTATTTCTGTATTACTACTAGTCTTTATGTGAATTGAGAATTTTGAGGGGGTCACCGTAAGAGTGAATGAGAAATACTTGATAATAATTTTGAGTAAAATCTTAGAAAGATTGAGATTCAAAATTTTATCCATGACGCCGAAGATACCTGAGTGGAGGTAACGGCAACGGATTATCAGGCCAGAGTCCCGGTGCCGCGTACCTCCACTCCAATCTCCCATAAGCCCCATAAGCTACGTGGACCCCTGCGCCAATAACAATGGCGAGGTCCACGTAGAAATCTAGTCCCAGCAGACAATCTTTCCAAGATATCATCTTGTACTCAAATTATTCGTATAAATTACGTAATATTACAATATAATTCGTATACACTCGTTCACTCGTAATATACGTATGTATAATATTACTATGGTTTTTAAACAATGTATAATTACTATTATTAAAATTAATATTTATTTGTTGTTGTTGTTGCTAGGTGATAATAACTAAAGATAAATATATACGAGAGAACAGACTTCCGTATCACATGCGAAAGCAATGGGTTTCTGATAAAGGAGAATTAGCGATTATATGACTAGCACTGTTTTATCTCTATCGTTTATGGAATATTTTGGAGAAAAATATTTCAAAATAAAAATGCGCATAATTGAAGTATTTTTATCTAAAATAATTCCTAAACGATTGATAGAGATAAAGGACTGCTAGTCGACTGCTCGCAAATCAACTTTAATCACTTGTTCATGCTGTAACAGCCATAAAAATTAATAGTTATGAGAATATGTATAAAGAAAGAGAATAAGTATTTATAAAGTTTTGTGATGTGGTTGTAGCGACGGCTGGAGAAGATATGTGGACATGTGAACAAAAATTACAAATGGAGATAGAGAGCTACAGTACCTCCCGACAAATGAACTATGTTATATTAGTTTTAGATTTTACCGTGTATATTGTAGGTATTTAAAAATAAAAATAATTGTATATTATCAATTATAATTTCGTTACATAAGTGTACAACAATAAATTATAATTAAGTAATAATATAGTCTTCGACAAACATTTGAAAATGTACTTCGTTTCGTAAATTGTAAAGATACGCAATGCGCTCCTTGTATAAGGTGTAGGTATAAGTACCATTTACTGGATGTGAAACATGATCGAAATATCATAAATATTAGAGAAATTTAATTCTTTAAAGTTTTATTTTAGTAAAGTAATTTCTTAACACAATTTTACTATTTTAATATTCTATAAAATTAATATTATAAAAATATCACTGTTTCAATTTACATTAATATTGTTGTTGTTCATTTTTTTATATAAATTTTTATTACAGATTAATATGGCTATATTCATATTGATATATATATATATATTTAAAATTACAACAAAAAAATATATACAAAATAAGTGAATTTGTTGTTTGTTGGATTTGAACTTGTAATCCTTAACATAAGAAGTGAATCCTATAGCATCATGACCACGAGGCCTCACTTGGTATAATAGTTTATAGGAACTATACGTTTTATTACTATCTACAGGGGGCAAACCTTAAATATAACTCCAAAAAGAATTACTGTAGCTAACATAACATCCTACATACACAACACAAATCAGAACTAGATTTCGTTAATCAAAATCTTAAGTGTTGATTCACTTACAAATGATACATTTTTATTACAAACAATCAATGAAAAATAAAAAAAAATACGTCATATCACCTCTGACAGAGATTATTCCAGGTCATAATTTTATTATACTTTCGGTCAACTTCAGTCGAAATGACTT
Organism: Harpalus rubripes; assembly: GCA_963082715.1. Classification (NCBI taxonomy): domain Eukaryota; kingdom Metazoa; phylum Arthropoda; class Insecta; order Coleoptera; family Carabidae; genus Harpalus; species Harpalus rubripes. The sequence goes on from OY720461.1 coordinate 22,520,218, forward strand.
TCAAAAATTCTTAATATGAAGTAATAAATTCTAATTTTTATAAAAAAGAACATACCATTTTGTTTTATGACCTTATAAATACAAATATTATCTTAAAATACCTATCTATTGTGTAATAAAAATAACTAATTCAGGTTACACTAATTTAATGGTGTGGTAACACTGGCTGACTGGATGGCTGCCTAGCGATGTAGCGTGGCCACGGTTTTGGTAAAAAAAAAACTGTCAGCTGTGAAATTTAACCTAACTTAGAAAGTTTTGTAATGAATAAGTGATATACAGTTCATTTAAAAATATAATTTACTGTTTTCAGGGTACAATAATTGATTATCAAAAATTACATCGAAATCGAAATAAAAAAACATGGTTAAATACAAACAAAACCATAAATCATTACACATTTTAATATCTTAAAGTGTCAACTACCGGTGCATTTGCGAGTACTTTAATTCGTATAGCTATGGTAACTAAATTTGACGTCATCTATATAATTAGCATATTTTTCAGGTGTCAAACCTTTATCTGCGATTTCCTGCTCTAGAGTACGATCACTATCGTCCACTTTCACTGTATCTTTACATTGCCTTTCCTTTCTAGACTAGAAATATTAATTCATACTCTTTACAAAATTATAAATATAATTTAATATGAAAAAATTATATTATGATGCCAAAACTTCAAATAATATGTAAACAATACGTATCGAAATTATTGTTCTTCGGTCAAATGAATCAGAACAATTTTTGTCACCGATAATTTTGAATTTTTACTAGGTATCTACATCAAATTTTCATTCTGTTATTTCCAAGGTTAGGTTTGGTAGACAATATGTCTTATGATGAGAAGTTAGAAGATGGGCGTAGATTCTATTGTGCTTCATTTTTGGAGATTTTCATGTTATTGTTGTTAAAGGGCTCTTAGAAAAGCCCATTTAATAGTTTCTGTTATACATGGGTGACATTTTTTTATTATTATTATTATTATTATTATTATTATTATTATTATTATTATTATTTTCTAGCACTTTAGCGTTACCCAGGGTGCACCACGAGGAGGCGTGCTAGAATTGCACCCCATACCCCCCGTTATCAATACACATTCATTAGTAGCATCTACACTCTAACGACAATTACAACCGTTTATAGGTTGATGTCATGTGTAGCCCACAATCACATCCATGAGGTGTAACTTAATACACCAGGACATTATTTCTGTATTACTACTAGTCTTTATGTGAATTGAGAATTTTGAGGGGGTCACCGTAAGAGTGAATGAGAAATACTTGATAATAATTTTGAGTAAAATCTTAGAAAGATTGAGATTCAAAATTTTATCCATGACGCCGAAGATACCTGAGTGGAGGTAACGGCAACGGATTATCAGGCCAGAGTCCCGGTGCCGCGTACCTCCACTCCAATCTCCCATAAGCCCCATAAGCTACGTGGACCCCTGCGCCAATAACAATGGCGAGGTCCACGTAGAAATCTAGTCCCAGCAGACAATCTTTCCAAGATATCATCTTGTACTCAAATTATTCGTATAAATTACGTAATATTACAATATAATTCGTATACACTCGTTCACTCGTAATATACGTATGTATAATATTACTATGGTTTTTAAACAATGTATAATTACTATTATTAAAATTAATATTTATTTGTTGTTGTTGTTGCTAGGTGATAATAACTAAAGATAAATATATACGAGAGAACAGACTTCCGTATCACATGCGAAAGCAATGGGTTTCTGATAAAGGAGAATTAGCGATTATATGACTAGCACTGTTTTATCTCTATCGTTTATGGAATATTTTGGAGAAAAATATTTCAAAATAAAAATGCGCATAATTGAAGTATTTTTATCTAAAATAATTCCTAAACGATTGATAGAGATAAAGGACTGCTAGTCGACTGCTCGCAAATCAACTTTAATCACTTGTTCATGCTGTAACAGCCATAAAAATTAATAGTTATGAGAATATGTATAAAGAAAGAGAATAAGTATTTATAAAGTTTTGTGATGTGGTTGTAGCGACGGCTGGAGAAGATATGTGGACATGTGAACAAAAATTACAAATGGAGATAGAGAGCTACAGTACCTCCCGACAAATGAACTATGTTATATTAGTTTTAGATTTTACCGTGTATATTGTAGGTATTTAAAAATAAAAATAATTGTATATTATCAATTATAATTTCGTTACATAAGTGTACAACAATAAATTATAATTAAGTAATAATATAGTCTTCGACAAACATTTGAAAATGTACTTCGTTTCGTAAATTGTAAAGATACGCAATGCGCTCCTTGTATAAGGTGTAGGTATAAGTACCATTTACTGGATGTGAAACATGATCGAAATATCATAAATATTAGAGAAATTTAATTCTTTAAAGTTTTATTTTAGTAAAGTAATTTCTTAACACAATTTTACTATTTTAATATTCTATAAAATTAATATTATAAAAATATCACTGTTTCAATTTACATTAATATTGTTGTTGTTCATTTTTTTATATAAATTTTTATTACAGATTAATATGGCTATATTCATATTGATATATATATATATATTTAAAATTACAACAAAAAAATATATACAAAATAAGTGAATTTGTTGTTTGTTGGATTTGAACTTGTAATCCTTAACATAAGAAGTGAATCCTATAGCATCATGACCACGAGGCCTCACTTGGTATAATAGTTTATAGGAACTATACGTTTTATTACTATCTACAGGGGGCAAACCTTAAATATAACTCCAAAAAGAATTACTGTAGCTAACATAACATCCTACATACACAACACAAATCAGAACTAGATTTCGTTAATCAAAATCTTAAGTGTTGATTCACTTACAAATGATACATTTTTATTACAAACAATCAATGAAAAATAAAAAAAATACGTCATATCACCTCTGACAGAGATTATTCCAGGTCATAATTTTATTATACTTTCGGTCAACTTCAGTCGAAATGACTTTCAAAAATTCTTAATATGAAGTAATAAATTCTAATTTTTATAAAAAAGAACATACCATTTTGTTTTATGACCTTATAAATACAAATATTATCTTAAAATACCTATCTATTGTGTAATAAAAATAACTAATTCAGGTTACACTAATTTAATGGTGTGGTAACACTGGCTGACTGGATGGCTGCCTAGCGATGTAGCGTGGCCACGGTTTTGGTAAAAAAAAAACTGTCAGCTGTGAAATTTAACCTAACTTAGAAAGTTTTGTAATGAATAAGTGATATACAGTTCATTTAAAAATATAATTTACTGTTTTCAGGGTACAATAATTGATTATCAAAAATTACATCGAAATCGAAATAAAAAAACATGGTTAAATACAAACAAAACCATAAATCATTACACATTTTAATATCTTAAAGTGTCAACTACCGGTGCATTTGCGAGTACTTTAATTCGTATAGCTATGGTAACTAAATTTGACGTCATCTATATAATTAGCATATTTTTCAGGTGTCAAACCTTTATCTGCGATTTCCTGCTCTAGAGTACGATCACTATCGTCCACTTTCACTGTATCTTTACCTTGCCTTTCCTTTCTAGACTAGAAATATTAATTCATACTCTTTACAAAATTATAAATATAATTTAATATGAAAAAATTATATTATGATGCCAAAACTTCAAATAATATGTAAACAATACGTATCGAAATTATTGTTCTTCGGTCAAATGAATCAGAACAATTTTTGTCACCGATAATTTTGAATTTTTACTAGGTATCTACATCAAATTTTCATTCTGTTATTTCCAAGGTTAGGTTTGGTAGACAATATGTCTTATGATGAGAAGTTAGAAGATGGGCGTAGATTCTATTGTGCTTCATTTTTGGAGATTTTCATGTTATTGTTGTCAAAGGGCTCTTAGAAAAGCCCATTTAATAGTTTCTGTTATACATGGGTGACATTTTATTATTATTATTATTATTATTATTATTATTATTTTCTAGCACTTTAGCGTTACCCAGGGTGCACCACGAGGAGGCGTGCTAGAATTGCACCCCATACCCCCCGTTATCAATACACATTCATTAGTAGCATCTACACTCTAACGACAATTACAACCGTTTATAGGTTGATGTCATGTGTAGCCCACAATCACATCCATGAGGTGTAACTTAATACACCAGGACATTATTTCTGTATTACTACTAGTCTTTATGTGAATTGAGAATTTTGAGGGGGTCACCGTAAGAGTGAATGAGAAATACTTGATAATAATTTTGAGTAAAATCTTAGAAAGATTGAGATTCAAAATTTTATCCATGACGCCGAAGATACCTGAGTGGAGGTAACGGCAACGGATTATCAGGCCAGAGTCCCGGTGCCGCGTACCTCCACTCCAATCTCCCATAAGCCCCATAAGCTACGTGGACCCCTGCGCCAATAACAATGGCGAGGTCCACGTAGAAATCTAGTCCCAGCAGACAATCTTTCCAAGATATCATCTTGTACTCAAATTATTCGTATAAATTACGTAATATTACAATATAATTCGTATACACTCGTTCACTCGTAATATACGTATGTATAATATTACTATGGTTTTTAAACAATGTATAATTACTATTATTAAAATTAATATTTATTTGTTGTTGTTGTTGCTAGGTGATAATAACTAAAGATAAATATATACGAGAGAACAGACTTCCGTATCACATGCGAAAGCAATGGGTTTCTGATAAAGGAGAATTAGCGATTATATGACTAGCACTGTTTTATCTCTATCGTTTATGGAATATTTTGGAGAAAAATATTTCAAAATAAAAATGCGCATAATTGAAGTATTTTTATCTAAAATAATTCCTAAACGATTGATAGAGATAAAGGACTGCTAGTCGACTGCTCGCAAATCAACTTTAATCACTTGTTCATGCTGTAACAGCCATAAAAATTAATAGTTATGAGAATATGTATAAAGAAAGAGAATAAGTATTTATAAAGTTTTGTGATGTGGTTGTAGCGACGGCTGGAGAAGATATGTGGACATGTGAACAAAAATTACAAATGGAGATAGAGAGCTACAGTACCTCCCGACAAATGAACTATGTTATATTAGTTTTAGATTTTACCGTGTATATTGTAGGTATTTAAAAATAAAAATAATTGTATATTATCAATTATAATTTCGTTACATAAGTGTACAACAATAAATTATAATTAAGTAATAATATAGTCTTCGACAAACATTTGAAAATGTACTTCGTTTCGTAAATTGTAAAGATACGCAATGCGCTCCTTGTATAAGGTGTAGGTATAAGTACCATTTACTGGATGTGAAACATGATCGAAATATCATAAATATTAGAGAAATTTAATTCTTTAAAGTTTTATTTTAGTAAAGTAATTTCTTAACACAATTTTACTATTTTAATATTCTATAAAATTAATATTATAAAAATATCACTGTTTCAATTTACATTAATATTGTTGTTGTTCATTTTTTTATATAAATTTTTATTACAGATTAATATGGCTATATTCATATTGATATATATATATATATATATTTAAAATTACAACAAAAAAATATATACAAAATAAGTGAATTTGTTGTTTGTTGGATTTGAACTTGTAATCCTTAACATAAGAAGTGAATCCTATAGCATCATGACCACGAGGCCTCACTTGGTATAATAGTTTATAGGAACTATACGTTTTATTACTATCTACAGGGGGCAAACCTTAAATATAACTCCAAAAAGAATTACTGTAGCTAACATAACATCCTACATACACAACACAAATCAGAACTAGATTTCGTTAATCAAAATCTTAAGTGTTGATTCACTTACAAATGATACATTTTTATTACAAACAATCAATGAAAAATAAAAAAAAATACGTCATATCACCTCTGACAGAGATTATTCCAGGTCATAATTTTATTATACTTTCGGTCAACTTCAGTCGAAATGACTTTCAAAAATTCTTAATATGAAGTAATAAATTCTAATTTTTATAAAAAAGAACATACCATTTTGTTTTATGACCTTATAAATACAAATATTATCTTAAAATACCTATCTATTGTGTAATAAAAATAACTAATTCAGGTTACACTAATTTAATGGTGTGGTAACACTGGCTGACTGGATGGCTGCCTAGCGATGTAGCGTGGCCACGGTTTTGGTAAAAAAAAAACTGTCAGCTGTGAAATTTAACCTAACTTAGAAAGTTTTGTAATGAATAAGTGATATACAGTTCATTTAAAAATATAATTTACTGTTTTCAGGGTACAATAATTGATTATCAAAAATTACATCGAAATCGAAATAAAAAAACATGGTTAAATACAAACAAAACCATAAATCATTACACATTTTAATATCTTAAAGTGTCAACTACCGGTGCATTTGCGAGTACTTTAATTCGTATAGCTATGGTAACTAAATTTGACGTCATCTATATAATTAGCATATTTTTCAGGTGTCAAACCTTTATCTGCGATTTCCTGCTCTAGAGTACGATCACTATCGTCCACTTTCACTGTATCTTTACATTGCCTTTCCTTTCTAGACTAGAAATATTAATTCATACTCTTTACAAAATTATAAATATAATTTAATATGAAAAAATTATATTATGATGCCAAAACTTCAAATAATATGTAAACAATACGTATCGAAATTATTGTTCTTCGGTCAAATGAATCAGAACAATTTTTGTCACCGATAATTTTGAATTTTTACTAGGTATCTACATCAAATTTTCATTCTGTTATTTCCAAGGTTAGGTTTGGTAGACAATATGTCTTATGATGAGAAGTTAGAAGATGGGCGTAGATTCTATTGTGCTTCATTTTTGGAGATTTTCATGTTATTGTTGTTAAAGGGCTCTTAGAAAAGCCCATTTAATAGTTTCTGTTATACATGGGTGACATTTTTTTATTATTATTATTATTATTATTATTATTATTTTCTAGCACTTTAGCGTTACCCAGGGTGCACCACGAGGAGGCGTGCTAGAATTGCACCCCATACCCCCCGTTATCAATACACATTCATTAGTAGCATCTACACTCTAACGACAATTACAACCGTTTATAGGTTGATGTCATGTGTAGCCCACAATCACATCCATGAGGTGTAACTTAATACACCAGGACATTATTTCTGTATTACTACTAGTCTTTATGTGAATTGAGAATTTTGAGGGGGTCACCGTAAGAGTGAATGAGAAATACTTGATAATAATTTTGAGTAAAATCTTAGAAAGATTGAGATTCAAAATTTTATCCATGACGCCGAAGATACCTGAGTGGAGGTAACGGCAACGGATTATCAGGCCAGAGTCCCGGTGCCGCGTACCTCCACTCCAATCTCCCATAAGCCCCATAAGCTACGTGGACCCCTGCGCCAATAACAATGGCGAGGTCCACGTAGAAATCTAGTCCCAGCAGACAATCTTTCCAAGATATCATCTTGTACTCAAATTATTCGTATAAATTACGTAATATTACAATATAATTCGTATACACTCGTTCACTCGTAATATACGTATGTATAATATTACTATGGTTTTTAAACAATGTATAATTACTATTATTAAAATTAATATTTATTTGTTGTTGTTGTTGCTAGGTGATAATAACTAAAGATAAATATATACGAGAGAACAGACTTCCGTATCACATGCGAAAGCAATGGGTTTCTGATAAAGGAGAATTAGCGATTATATGACTAGCACTGTTTTATCTCTATCGTTTATGGAATATTTTGGAGAAAAATACTTCAAAATAAAAATGCGCATAATTGAAGTATTTTTATCTAAAATAATTCCTAAACGATTGATAGAGATAAAGGACTGCTAGTCGACTGCTCGCAAATCAACTTTAATCACTTGTTCATGCTGTAACAGCCATAAAAATTAATAGTTATGAGAATATGTATAAAGAAAGAGAATAAGTATTTATAAAGTTTTGTGATGTGGTTGTAGCGACGGCTGGAGAAGATATGTGGACATGTGAACAAAAATTACAAATGGAGATAGAGAGCTACAGTACCTCCCGACAAATGAACTATGTTATATTAGTTTTAGATTTTACCGTGTATATTGTAGGTATTTAAAAATAAAAATAATTGTATATTATCAATTATAATTTCGTTACATAAGTGTACAACAATAAATTATAATTAAGTAATAATATAGTCTTCGACAAACATTTGAAAATGTACTTCGTTTCGTAAATTGTAAAGATACGCAATGCGCTCCTTGTATAAGGTGTAGGTATAAGTACCATTTACTGGATGTGAAACATGATCGAAATATCATAAATATTAGAGAAATTTAATTCTTTAAAGTTTTATTTTAGTAAAGTAATTTCTTAACACAATTTTACTATTTTAATATTCTATAAAATTAATATTATAAAAATATCATTGTTTCAATTTACATTAATATTGTTGTTGTTCATTTTTTTATATAAATTTTTATTACAGATTAATATGGCTATATTCATATTGATATATATATATATTTAAAATTACAACAAAAAAATATATACAAAATAAGTGAATTTGTTGTTTGTTGGATTTGAACTTGTAATCCTTAACATAAGAAGTGAATCCTATAGCATCATGACCACGAGGCCTCACTTGGTATAATAGTTTATAGGAACTATACGTTTTATTACTATCTACAGGGGGCAAACCTTAAATATAACTCCAAAAAGAATTACTGTAGCTAACATAACATCCTACATACACAACACAAATCAGAACTAGATTTCGTTAATCAAAATCTTAAGTGTTGATTCACTTACAAATGATACATTTTTATTACAAACAATCAATGAAAAATAAAAAAAAATACGTCATATCACCTCTGACAGAGATTATTCCAGGTCATAATTTTATTATACTTTCGGTCAACTTCAGTCGAAATGACTTTCAAAAATTCTTAATATGAAGTAATAAATTCTAATTTTTATAAAAAAGAACATACCATTTTGTTTTATGACCTTATAAATACAAATATTATCTTAAAATACCTATCTATTGTGTAATAAAAATAACTAATTCAGGTTACACTAATTTAATGGTGTGGTAACACTGGCTGACTGGATGGCTGCCTAGCGATGTAGCGTGGCCACGGTTTTGGTAAAAAAAAAACTGTCAGCTGTGAAATTTAACCTAACTTAGAAAGTTTTGTAATGAATAAGTGATATACAGTTCATTTAAAAATATAATTTACTGTTTTCAGGGTACAATAATTGATTATCAAAAATTACATCGAAATCGAAATAAAAAAACATGGTTAAATACAAACAAAACCATAAATCATTACACATTTTAATATCTTAAAGTGTCAACTACCGGTGCATTTGCGAGTACTTTAATTCGTATAGCTATGGTAACTAAATTTGACGTCATCTATATAATTAGCATATTTTTCAGGTGTCAAACCTTTATCTGCGATTTCCTGCTCTAGAGTACGATCACTATCGTCCACTTTCACTGTATCTTTACCTTGCCTTTCCTTTCTAGACTAGAAATATTAATTCATACTCTTTACAAAATTATAAATATAATTTAATATGAAAAAATTATATTATGATGCCAAAACTTCAAATAATATGTAAACAATACGTATCGAAATTATTGTTCTTCGGTCAAATGAATCAGAACAATTTTTGTCACCGATAATTTTGAATTTTTACTAGGTATCTACATCAAATTTTCATTCTGTTATTTCCAAGGTTAGGTTTGGTAGACAATATGCCTTATGATGAGAAGTTAGAAGATGGGCGTAGATTCTATTGTGCTTCATTTTTGGAGATTTTCATGTTATTGTTGTCAAAGGGCTCTTAGAAAAGCCCATTTAATAGTTTCTGTTATACATGGGTGACATTTTATTATTATTATTATTATTATTATTATTTTCTAGCACTTTAGCGTTACCCAGGGTGCACCACGAGGAGGCGTGCTAGAATTGCACCCCATACCCCCCGTTATCAATACACATTCATTAGTAGCATCTACACTCTAACGACAATTACAACCGTTTATAGGTTGATGTCATGTGTAGCCCACAATCACATCCATGAGGTGTAACTTAATACACCAGGACATTATTTCTGTATTACTACTAGTCTTTATGTGAATTGAGAATTTTGAGGGGGTCACCGTAAGAGTGAATGAGAAATACTTGATAATAATTTTGAGTAAAATCTTAGAAAGATTGAGATTCAAAATTTTATCCATGACGCCGAAGATACCTGAGTGGAGGTAACGGCAACGGATTATCAGGCCAGAGTCCCGGTGCCGCGTACCTCCACTCCAATCTCCCATAAGCCCCATAAGCTACGTGGACCCCTGCGCCAATAACAATGGCGAGGTCCACGTAGAAATCTAGTCCCAGCAGACAATCTTTCCAAGATATCATCTTGTACTCAAATTATTCGTATAAATTACGTAATATTACAATATAATTCGTATACACTCGTTCACTCGTAATATACGTATGTATAATATTACTATGGTTTTTAAACAATGTATAATTACTATTATTAAAATTAATATTTATTTGTTGTTGTTGTTGCTAGGTGATAATAACTAAAGATAAATATATACGAGAGAACAGACTTCCGTATCACATGCGAAAGCAATGGGTTTCTGATAAAGGAGAATTAGCGATTATATGACTAGCACTGTTTTATCTCTATCGTTTATGGAATATTTTGGAGAAAAATACTTCAAAATAAAAATGCGCATAATTGAAGTATTTTTATCTAAAATAATTCCTAAACGATTGATAGAGATAAAGGACTGCTAGTCGACTGCTCGCAAATCAACTTTAATCACTTGTTCATGCTGTAACAGCCATAAAAATTAATAGTTATGAGAATATGTATAAAGAAAGAGAATAAGTATTTATAAAGTTTTGTGATGTGGTTGTAGCGACGGCTGGAGAAGATATGTGGACATGTGAACAAAAATTACAAATGGAGATAGAGAGCTACAGTACCTCCCGACAAATGAACTATGTTATATTAGTTTTAGATTTTACCGTGTATATTGTAGGTATTTAAAAATAAAAATAATTGTATATTATCAATTATAATTTCGTTACATAAGTGTACAACAATAAATTATAATTAAGTAATAATATAGTCTTCGACAAACATTTGAAAATGTACTTCGTTTCGTAAATTGTAAAGATACGCAATGCGCTCCTTGTATAAGGTGTAGGTATAAGTACCATTTACTGGATGTGAAACATGATCGAAATATCATAAATATTAGAGAAATTTAATTCTTTAAAGTTTTATTTTAGTAAAGTAATTTCTTAACACAATTTTACTATTTTAATATTCTATAAAATTAATATTATAAAAATATCATTGTTTCAATTTACATTAATATTGTTGTTGTTCATTTTTTTATATAAATTTTTATTACAGATTAATATGGCTATATTCATATTGATATATATATATATATATATTTAAAATTACAACAAAAAAATATATACAAAATAAGTGAATTTGTTGTTTGTTGGATTTGAACTTGTAATCCTTAACATAAGAAGTGAATCCTATAGCATCATGACCACGAGGCCTCACTTGGTATAATAGTTTATAGGAACTATACGTTTTATTACTATCTACAGGGGGCAAACCTTAAATATAACTCCAAAAAGAATTACTGTAGCTAACATAACATCCTACATACACAACACAAATCAGAACTAGATTTCGTTAATCAAAATCTTAAGTGTTGATTCACTTACAAATGATACATTTTTATTACAAACAATCAATGAAAAATAAAAAAAAATACGTCATATCACCTCTGACAGAGATTATTCCAGGTCATAATTTTATTATACTTTCGGTCAACTTCAGTCGAAATGACTTTCAAAAATTCTTAATATGAAGTAATAAATTCTAATTTTTATAAAAAAGAACATACCATTTTGTTTTATGACCTTATAAATACAAATATTATCTTAAAATACCTATCTATTGTGTAATAAAAATAACTAATTCAGGTTACACTAATTTAATGGTGTGGTAACACTGGCTGACTGGATGGCTGCCTAGCGATGTAGCGTGGCCACGGTTTTGGTAAAAAAAAAACTGTCAGCTGTGAAATTTAACCTAACTTAGAAAGTTTTGTAATGAATAAGTGATATACAGTTCATTTAAAAATATAATTTACTGTTTTCAGGGTACAATAATTGATTATCAAAAATTACATCGAAATCGAAATAAAAAAACATGGTTAAATACAAACAAAACCATAAATCATTACACATTTTAATATCTTAAAGTGTCAACTACCGGTGCATTTGCGAGTACTTTAATTCGTATAGCTATGGTAACTAAATTTGACGTCATCTATATAATTAGCATATTTTTCAGGTGTCAAACCTTTATCTGCGATTTCCTGCTCTAGAGTACGATCACTATCGTCCACTTTCACTGTATCTTTACCTTGCCTTTCCTTTCTAGACTAGAAATATTAATTCATACTCTTTACAAAATTATAAATATAATTTAATATGAAAAAATTATATTATGATGCCAAAACTTCAAATAATATGTAAACAATACGTATCGAAATTATTGTTCTTCGGTCAAATGAATCAGAACAATTTTTGTCACCGATAATTTTGAATTTTTACTAGGTATCTACATCAAATTTTCATTCTGTTATTTCCAAGGTTAGGTTTGGTAGACAATATGCCTTATGATGAGAAGTTAGAAGATGGGCGTAGATTCTATTGTGCTTCATTTTTGGAGATTTTCATGTTATTGTTGTCAAAGGGCTCTTAGAAAAGCCCATTTAATAGTTTCTGTTATACATGGGTGACATTTTATTATTATTATTATTATTATTATTATTTTCTAGCACTTTAGCGTTACCCAGGGTGCACCACGAGGAGGCGTGCTAGAATTGCACCCCATACCCCCCGTTATCAATACACATTCATTAGTAGCATCTACACTCTAACGACAATTACAACCGTTTATAGGTTGATGTCATGTGTAGCCCACAATCACATCCATGAGGTGTAACTTAATACACCAGGACATTATTTCTGTATTACTACTAGTCTTTATGTGAATTGAGAATTTTGAGGGGGTCACCGTAAGAGTGAATGAGAAATACTTGATAATAATTTTGAGTAAAATCTTAGAAAGATTGAGATTCAAAATTTTATCCATGACGCCGAAGATACCTGAGTGGAGGTAACGGCAACGGATTATCAGGCCAGAGTCCCGGTGCCGCGTACCTCCACTCCAATCTCCCATAAGCCCCATAAGCTACGTGGACCCCTGCGCCAATAACAATGGCGAGGTCCACGTAGAAATCTAGTCCCAGCAGACAATCTTTCCAAGATATCATCTTGTACTCAAATTATTCGTATAAATTACGTAATATTACAATATAATTCGTATACACTCGTTCACTCGTAATATACGTATGTATAATATTACTATGGTTTTTAAACAATGTATAATTACTATTATTAAAATTAATATTTATTTGTTGTTGTTGTTGCTAGGTGATAATAACTAAAGATAAATATATACGAGAGAACAGACTTCCGTATCACATGCGAAAGCAATGGGTTTCTGATAAAGGAGAATTAGCGATTATATGACTAGCACTGTTTTATCTCTATCGTTTATGGAATATTTTGGAGAAAAATACTTCAAAATAAAAATGCGCATAATTGAAGTATTTTTATCTAAAATAATTCCTAAACGATTGATAGAGATAAAGGACTGCTAGTCGACTGCTCGCAAATCAACTTTAATCACTTGTTCATGCTGTAACAGCCATAAAAATTAATAGTTATGAGAATATGTATAAAGAAAGAGAATAAGTATTTATAAAGTTTTGTGATGTGGTTGTAGCGACGGCTGGAGAAGATATGTGGACATGTGAACAAAAATTACAAATGGAGATAGAGAGCTACAGTACCTCCCGACAAATGAACTATGTTATATTAGTTTTAGATTTTACCGTGTATATTGTAGGTATTTAAAAATAAAAATAATTGTATATTATCAATTATAATTTCGTTACATAAGTGTACAACAATAAATTATAATTAAGTAATAATATAGTCTTCGACAAACATTTGAAAATGTACTTCGTTTCGTAAATTGTAAAGATACGCAATGCGCTCCTTGTATAAGGTGTAGGTATAAGTACCATTTACTGGATGTGAAACATGATCGAAATATCATAAATATTAGAGAAATTTAATTCTTTAAAGTTTTATTTTAGTAAAGTAATTTCTTAACACAATTTTACTATTTTAATATTCTATAAAATTAATATTATAAAAATATCATTGTTTCAATTTACATTAATATTGTTGTTGTTCATTTTTTTATATAAATTTTTATTACAGATTAATATGGCTATATTCATATTGATATATATATATTTAAAATTACAACAAAAAAATATATACAAAATAAGTGAATTTGTTGTTTGTTGGATTTGAACTTGTAATCCTTAACATAAGAAGTGAATCCTATAGCATCATGACCACGAGGCCTCACTTGGTATAATAGTTTATAGGAACTATACGTTTTATTACTATCTACAGGGGGCAAACCTTAAATATAACTCCAAAAAGAATTACTGTAGCTAACATAACATCCTACATACACAACACAAATCAGAACTAGATTTCGTTAATCAAAATCTTAAGTGTTGATTCACTTACAAATGATACATTTTTATTACAAACAATCAATGAAAAATAAAAAAAAATACGTCATATCACCTCTGACAGAGATTATTCCAGGTCATAATTTTATTATACTTTCGGTCAACTTCAGTCGAAATGACTTTCAAAAATTCTTAATATGAAGTAATAAATTCTAATTTTTATAAAAAAGAACATACCATTTTGTTTTATGACCTTATAAATACAAATATTATCTTAAAATACCTATCTATTGTGTAATAAAAATAACTAATTCAGGTTACACTAATTTAATGGTGTGGTAACACTGGCTGACTGGATGGCTGCCTAGCGATGTAGCGTGGCCACGGTTTTGGTAAAAAAAAAACTGTCAGCTGTGAAATTTAACCTAACTTAGAAAGTTTTGTAATGAATAAGTGATATACAGTTCATTTAAAAATATAATTTACTGTTTTCAGGGTACAATAATTGATTATCAAAAATTACATCGAAATCGAAATAAAAAAACATGGTTAAATACAAACAAAACCATAAATCATTACACATTTTAATATCTTAAAGTGTCAACTACCGGTGCATTTGCGAGTACTTTAATTCGTATAGCTATGGTAACTAAATTTGACGTCATCTATATAATTAGCATATTTTTCAGGTGTCAAACCTTTATCTGCGATTTCCTGCTCTAGAGTACGATCACTATCGTCCACTTTCACTGTATCTTTACCTTGCCTTTCCTTTCTAGACTAGAAATATTAATTCATACTCTTTACAAAATTATAAATATAATTTAATATGAAAAAATTATATTATGATGCCAAAACTTCAAATAATATGTAAACAATACGTATCGAAATTATTGTTCTTCGGTCAAATGAATCAGAACAATTTTTGTCACCGATAATTTTGAATTTTTACTAGGTATCTACATCAAATTTTCATTCTGTTATTTCCAAGGTTAGGTTTGGTAGACAATATGCCTTATGATGAGAAGTTAGAAGATGGGCGTAGATTCTATTGTGCTTCATTTTTGGAGATTTTCATGTTATTGTTGTCAAAGGGCTCTTAGAAAAGCCCATTTAATAGTTTCTGTTATACATGGGTGACATTTTATTATTATTATTATTATTATTATTATTTTCTAGCACTTTAGCGTTACCCAGGGTGCACCACGAGGAGGCGTGCTAGAATTGCACCCCATACCCCCCGTTATCAATACACATTCATTAGTAGCATCTACACTCTAACGACAATTACAACCGTTTATAGGTTGATGTCATGTGTAGCCCACAATCACATCCATGAGGTGTAACTTAATACACCAGGACATTATTTCTGTATTACTACTAGTCTTTATGTGAATTGAGAATTTTGAGGGGGTCACCGTAAGAGTGAATGAGAAATACTTGATAATAATTTTGAGTAAAATCTTAGAAAGATTGAGATTCAAAATTTTATCCATGACGCCGAAGATACCTGAGTGGAGGTAACGGCAACGGATTATCAGGCCAGAGTCCCGGTGCCGCGTACCTCCACTCCAATCTCCCATAAGCCCCATAAGCTACGTGGACCCCTGCGCCAATAACAATGGCGAGGTCCACGTAGAAATCTAGTCCCAGCAGACAATCTTTCCAAGATATCATCTTGTACTCAAATTATTCGTATAAATTACGTAATATTACAATATAATTCGTATACACTCGTTCACTCGTAATATACGTATGTATAATATTACTATGGTTTTTAAACAATGTATAATTACTATTATTAAAATTAATATTTATTTGTTGTTGTTGTTGCTAGGTGATAATAACTAAAGATAAATATATACGAGAGAACAGACTTCCGTATCACATGCGAAAGCAATGGGTTTCTGATAAAGGAGAATTAGCGATTATATGACTAGCACTGTTTTATCTCTATCGTTTATGGAATATTTTGGAGAAAAATACTTCAAAATAAAAATGCGCATAATTGAAGTATTTTTATCTAAAATAATTCCTAAACGATTAATAAAGATAAAGGACTGCTAGTCGACTGCTCGCAAATCAACTTTAATCACTTGTTCATGCTGTAACAGCCATAAAAATTAATAGTTATGAGAATATGTATAAAGAAAGAGAATAAGTATTTATAAAGTTTTGTGATGTGGTTGTAGCGACGGCTGGAGAAGATATGTGGACATGTGAACAAAAATTACAAATGGAGATAGAGAGCTACAGTACCTCCCGACAAATGAACTATGTTATATTAGTTTTAGATTTTACCGTGTATATTGTAGGTATTTAAAAATAAAAATAATTGTATATTATCAATTATAATTTCGTTACATAAGTGTACAACAATAAATTATAATTAAGTAATAATATAGTCTTCGACAAACATTTGAAAATGTACTTCGTTTCGTAAATTGTAAAGATACGCAATGCGCTCCTTGTATAAGGTGTAGGTATAAGTACCATTTACTGGGTGTGAAACATGATCGAAATATCATAAATATTAGAGAAATTTAATTCTTTAAAGTTTTATTTTAGTAAAGTAATTTCTTAACACAATTTTACTATTTTAATATTCTATAAAATTAATATTATAAAAATATCACTGTTTCAATTTACATTAATATTGTTGTTGTTCATTTTTTTATATAAATTTTTATTACAGATTAATATGGCTATATTCATATTGATATATATATTTAAAATTACAACAAAAAAATATATACAAAATAAATGAATTTGTTGTTTGTTGGATTTGAACTTGTAATCCTTAACATAAGAAGTGAATCCTATAGCATCATGACCACGAGGCCTCACTTGGTATAATAGTTTATAGGAACTATACGTTTTATTACTATCTACAGGGGGCAAACCTTAAATATAACTCCAAAAAGAATTACTGTAGCTAACATAACATCCTACATACACAACACAAATCAGAACTAGATTTCGTTAATCAAAATCTTAAGTGTTGATTCACTTACAAATAATACATTTTTATTACAAACAATCAATGAAAAATAAAAAAAAAATACGTCATATCACCTCTGACAGAGATTATTCCAGGTCATAATTTTATTATACTTTCGGTCAACTTCAGTCGAAATGACTTTCAAAAATTCTTAATATGAAGTAATAAATTCTAATTTTTATAAAAAAGAACATACCATTTTGTTTTATGACCTTATAAATACAAATATTATCTTAAAATACCTATCTATTGTGTAATAAAAATAACTAATTCAGGTTACACTAATTTAATGGTGTGGTAACACTGGCTGACTGGATGGCTGCCTAGCGATGTAGCGTGGCCACGGTTTTGGTAAAAAAAAAACTGTCAGCTGTGAAATTTAACCTAACTTAGAAAGTTTTGT
The DNA here is from genome assembly GCA_963082715.1 of Harpalus rubripes. Lineage (NCBI taxonomy): Eukaryota > Metazoa > Arthropoda > Insecta > Coleoptera > Carabidae > Harpalus > Harpalus rubripes. The sequence continues at coordinate 22,538,302 of OY720461.1, forward strand.
AATGAATAAGTGATATACAGTTCATTTAAAAATATAATTTACTGTTTTCAGGGTACAATAATTGATTATCAAAAATTACATCGAAATCGAAATAAAAAAACATGGTTAAATACAAACAAAACCATAAATCATTACACATTTTAATATCTTAAAGTGTCAACTACCGGTGCATTTGCGAGTACTTTAATTCGTATAGCTATGGTAACTAAATTTGACGTCATCTATATAATTAGCATATTTTTCAGGTGTCAAACCTTTATCTGCGATTTCCTGCTCTAGAGTACGATCACTATCGTCCACTTTCACTGTATCTTTACCTTGCCTTTCCTTTCTAGACTAGAAATATTAATTCATACTCTTTACAAAATTATAAATATAATTTAATATGAAAAAATTATATTATGATGCCAAAACTTCAAATAATATGTAAACAATACGTATCGAAATTATTGTTCTTCGGTCAAATGAATCAGAACAATTTTTGTCACCGATAATTTTGAATTTTTACTAGGTATCTACATCAAATTTTCATTCTGTTATTTCCAAGGTTAGGTTTGGTAGACAATATGCCTTATGATGAGAAGTTAGAAGATGGGCGTAGATTCTATTGTGCTTCATTTTTGGAGATTTTCATGTTATTGTTGTCAAAGGGCTCTTAGAAAAGCCCATTTAATAGTTTCTGTTATACATGGGTGACATTTTATTATTATTATTATTATTATTATTATTATTATTTTCTAGCACTTTAGCGTTACCCAGGGTGCACCACGAGGAGGCGTGCTAGAATTGCACCCCATACCCCCCGTTATCAATACACATTCATTAGTAGCATCTACACTCTAACGACAATTACAACCGTTTATAGGTTGATGTCATGTGTAGCCCACAATCACATCCATGAGGTGTAACTTAATACACCAGGACATTATTTCTGTATTACTACTAGTCTTTATGTGAATTGAGAATTTTGAGGGGGTCACCGTAAGAGTGAATGAGAAATACTTGATAATAATTTTGAGTAAAATCTTAGAAAGATTGAGATTCAAAATTTTATCCATGACGCCGAAGATACCTGAGTGGAGGTAACGGCAACGGATTATCAGGCCAGAGTCCCGGTGCCGCGTACCTCCACTCCAATCTCCCATAAGCCCCATAAGCTACGTGGACCCCTGCGCCAATAACAATGGCGAGGTCCACGTAGAAATCTAGTCCCAGCAGACAATCTTTCCAAGATATCATCTTGTACTCAAATTATTCGTATAAATTACGTAATATTACAATATAATTCGTATACACTCGTTCACTCGTAATATACGTATGTATAATATTACTATGGTTTTTAAACAATGTATAATTACTATTATTAAAATTAATATTTATTTGTTGTTGTTGTTGCTAGGTGATAATAACTAAAGATAAATATATACGAGAGAACAGACTTCCGTATCACATGCGAAAGCAATGGGTTTCTGATAAAGGAGAATTAGCGATTATATGACTAGCACTGTTTTATCTCTATCGTTTATGGAATATTTTGGAGAAAAATACTTCAAAATAAAAATGCGCATAATTGAAGTATTTTTATCTAAAATAATTCCTAAACGATTGATAGAGATAAAGGACTGCTAGTCGACTGCTCGCAAATCAACTTTAATCACTTGTTCATGCTGTAACAGCCATAAAAATTAATAGTTATGAGAATATGTATAAAGAAAGAGAATAAGTATTTATAAAGTTTTGTGATGTGGTTGTAGCGACGGCTGGAGAAGATATGTGGACATGTGAACAAAAATTACAAATGGAGATAGAGAGCTACAGTACCTCCCGACAAATGAACTATGTTATATTAGTTTTAGATTTTACCGTGTATATTGTAGGTATTTAAAAATAAAAATAATTGTATATTATCAATTATAATTTCGTTACATAAGTGTACAACAATAAATTATAATTAAGTAATAATATAGTCTTCGACAAACATTTGAAAATGTACTTCGTTTCGTAAATTGTAAAGATACGCAATGCGCTCCTTGTATAAGGTGTAGGTATAAGTACCATTTACTGGGTGTGAAACATGATCGAAATATCATAAATATTAGAGAAATTTAATTCTTTAAAGTTTTATTTTAGTAAAGTAATTTCTTAACACAATTTTACTATTTTAATATTCTATAAAATTAATATTATAAAAATATCACTGTTTCAATTTACATTAATATTGTTGTTGTTCATTTTTTTATATAAATTTTTATTACAGATTAATATGGCTATATTCATATTGATATATATATATATATATATATATATATATATATATATATATATATATATATATATATATATATATATTTAAAATTACAACAAAAAAATATATACAAAATAAGTGAATTTGTTGTTTGTTGGATTTGAACTTGTAATCCTTAACATAAGAAGTGAATCCTATAGCATCATGACCACGAGGCCTCACTTGGTATAATAGTTTATAGGAACTATACGTTTTATTACTATCTACAGGGGGCAAACCTTAAATATAACTCCAAAAAGAATTACTGTAGCTAACATAACATCCTACATACACAACACAAATCAGAACTAGATTTCGTTAATCAAAATCTTAAGTGTTGATTCACTTACAAATAATACATTTTTATTACAAACAATCAATGAAAAATAAAAAAAAATACGTCATATCACCTCTGACAGAGATTATTCCAGGTCATAATTTTATTATACTTTCGGTCAACTTCAGTCGAAATGACTTTCAAAAATTCTTAATATGAAGTAATAAATTCTAATTTTTATAAAAAAGAACATACCATTTTGTTTTATGACCTTATAAATACAAATATTATCTTAAAATACCTATCTATTGTGTAATAAAAATAACTAATTCAGGTTACACTAATTTAATGGTGTGGTAACACTGGCTGACTGGATGGCTGCCTAGCGATGTAGCGTGGCCACGGTTTTGGTAAAAAAAAAACTGTCAGCTGTGAAATTTAACCTAACTTAGAAAGTTTTGTAATGAATAAGTGATATACAGTTCATTTAAAAATATAATTTACTGTTTTCAGGGTACAATAATTGATTATCAAAAATTACATCGAAATCGAAAAAAAAAAACATGGTTAAATACAAACAAAACCATAAATCATTACACATTTTAATATCTTAAAGTGTCAACTACCGGTGCATTTGCGAGTACTTTAATTCGTATAGCTATGGTAACTAAATTTGACGTCATCTATATAATTAGCATATTTTTCAGGTGTCAAACCTTTATCTGCGATTTCCTGCTCTAGAGTACGATCACTATCGTCCACTTTCACTGTATCTTTACCTTGCCTTTCCTTTCTAGACTAGAAATATTAATTCATACTCTTTACAAAATTATAAATATAATTTAATATGAAAAAATTATATTATGATGCCAAAACTTCAAATAATATGTAAACAATACGTATCGAAATTATTGTTCTTCGGTCAAATGAATCAGAACAATTTTTGTCACCGATAATTTTGAATTTTTACTAGGTATCTACATCAAATTTTCATTCTGTTATTTCCAAGGTTAGGTTTGGTAGACAATATGTCTTATGATGAGAAGTTAGAAGATGGGCGTAGATTCTATTGTGCTTCATTTTTGGAGATTTTCATGTTATTGTTGTCAAAGGGCTCTTAGAAAAGCCCATTTAATAGTTTCTGTTATACATGGGTGACATTTTATTATTATTATTATTATTATTATTATTATTATTATTTTCTAGCACTTTAGCGTTACCCAGGGTGCACCACGAGGAGGCGTGCTAGAATTGCACCCCATACCCCCCGTTATCAATACACATTCATTAGTAGCATCTACACTCTAACGACAATTACAACCGTTTATAGGTTGATGTCATGTGTAGCCCACAATCACATCCATGAGGTGTAACTTAATACACCAGGACATTATTTCTGTATTACTACTAGTCTTTATGTGAATTGAGAATTTTGAGGGGGTCACCGTAAGAGTGAATGAGAAATACTTGATAATAATTTTGAGTAAAATCTTAGAAAGATTGAGATTCAAAATTTTATCCATGAAGCCGAAGATACCTGAGTGGAGGTAACGGCAACGGATTATCAGGCCAGAGTCCCGGTGCCGCGTACCTCCACTCCAATCTCCCATAAGCCCCATAAGCTACGTGGACCCCTGCGCCAATAACAATGGCGAGGTCCACGTAGAAATCTAGTCCCAGCAGACAATCTTTCCAAGATATCATCTTGTACTCAAATTATTCGTATAAATTACGTAATATTACAATATAATTCGTATACACTCGTTCACTCGTAATATACGTATGTATAATATTACTATGGTTTTTAAACAATGTATAATTACTATTATTAAAATTAATATTTATTTGTTGTTGTTGTTGCTAGGTGATAATAACTAAAGATAAATATATACGAGAGAACAGACTTCCGTATCACATGCGAAAGCAATGGGTTTCTGATAAAGGAGAATTAGCGATTATATGACTAGCACTGTTTTATCTCTATCGTTTATGGAATATTTTGGAGAAAAATACTTCAAAATAAAAATGCGCATAATTGAAGTATTTTTATCTAAAATAATTCCTAAACGATTAATAAAGATAAAGGACTGCTAGTCGACTGCTCGCAAATCAACTTTAATCACTTGTTCATGCTGTAACAGCCATAAAAATTAATAGTTATGAGAATATGTATAAAGAAAGAGAATAAGTATTTATAAAGTTTTGTGATGTGGTTGTAGCGACGGCTGGAGAAGATATGTGGACATGTGAACAAAAATTACAAATGGAGATAGAGAGCTACAGTACCTCCCGACAAATGAACTATGTTATATTAGTTTTAGATTTTACCGTGTATATTGTAGGTATTTAAAAATAAAAATAATTGTATATTATCAATTATAATTTCGTTACATAAGTGTACAACAATAAATTATAATTAAGTAATAATATAGTCTTCGACAAACATTTGAAAATGTACTTCGTTTCGTAAATTGTAAAGATACGCAATGCGCTCCTTGTATAAGGTGTAGGTATAAGTACCATTTACTGGGTGTGAAACATGATCGAAATATCATAAATATTAGAGAAATTTAATTCTTTAAAGTTTTATTTTAGTAAAGTAATTTCTTAACACAATTTTACTATTTTAATATTCTATAAAATTAATATTATAAAAATATCACTGTTTCAATTTACATTAATATTGTTGTTGTTCATTTTTTTATATAAATTTTTATTACAGATTAATATGGCTATATTCATATTGATATATATATATATATATATATATATATATATATATATATATATATATATATTTAAAATTACAACAAAAAAATATATACAAAATAAGTGAATTTGTTGTTTGTTGGATTTGAACTTGTAATCCTTAACATAAGAAGTGAATCCTATAGCATCATGACCACGAGGCCTCACTTGGTATAATAGTTTATAGGAACTATACGTTTTATTACTATCTACAGGGGGCAAACCTTAAATATAACTCCAAAAAGAATTACTGTAGCTAACATAACATCCTACATACACAACACAAATCAGAACTAGATTTCGTTAATCAAAATCTTAAGTGTTGATTCACTTACAAATAATACATTTTTATTACAAACAATCAATGAAAAATAAAAAAAAATACGTCATATCACCTCTGACAGAGATTATTCCAGGTCATAATTTTATTATACTTTCGGTCAACTTCAGTCGAAATGACTTTCAAAAATTCTTAATATGAAGTAATAAATTCTAATTTTTATAAAAAAGAACATACCATTTTGTTTTATGACCTTATAAATACAAATATTATCTTAAAATACCTATCTATTGTGTAATAAAAATAACTAATTCAGGTTACACTAATTTAATGGTGTGGTAACACTGGCTGACTGGATGGCTGCCTAGCGATGTAGCGTGGCCACGGTTTTGGTAAAAAAAAAACTGTCAGCTGTGAAATTTAACCTAACTTAGAAAGTTTTGTAATGAATAAGTGATATACAGTTCATTTAAAAATATAATTTACTGTTTTCAGGGTACAATAATTGATTATCAAAAATTACATCGAAATCGAAAAAAAAACATGGTTAAATACAAACAAAACCATAAATCATTACACATTTTAATATCTTAAAGTGTCAACTACCGGTGCATTTGCGAGTACTTTAATTCGTATAGCTATGGTAACTAAATTTGACGTCATCTATATAATTAGCATATTTTTCAGGTGTCAAACCTTTATCTGCGATTTCCTGCTCTAGAGTACGATCACTATCGTCCACTTTCACTGTATCTTTACCTTGCCTTTCCTTTCTAGACTAGAAATATTAATTCATACTCTTTACAAAATTATAAATATAATTTAATATGAAAAAATTATATTATGATGCCAAAACTTCAAATAATATGTAAACAATACGTATCGAAATTATTGTTCTTCGGTCAAATGAATCAGAACAATTTTTGTCACCGATAATTTTGAATTTTTACTAGGTATCTACATCAAATTTTCATTCTGTTATTTCCAAGGTTAGGTTTGGTAGACAATATGTCTTATGATGAGAAGTTAGAAGATGGGCGTAGATTCTATTGTGCCTCATTTTTGGAGATTTTCATGTTATTGTTGTCAAAGGGCTCTTAGAAAAGCCCATTTAATAGTTTCTGTTATACATGGGTGACATTTTTTTATTATTATTATTATTATTATTATTTTCTAGCACTTTAGCGTTACCCAGGGTGCACCACGAGGAGGCGTGCTAGAATTGCACCCCATACCCCCCGTTATCAATACACATTCATTAGTAGCATCTACACTCTAACGACAATTACAACCGTTTATAGGTTGATGTCATGTGTAGCCCACAATCACATCCATGAGGTGTAACTTAATACACCAGGACATTATTTCTGTATTACTACTAGTCTTTATGTGAATTGAGAATTTTGAGGGGGTCACCGTAAGAGTGAATGAGAAATACTTGATAATAATTTTGAGTAAAATCTTAGAAAGATTGAGATTCAAAATTTTATCCATGACGCCGAAGATACCTGAGTGGAGGTAACGGCAACGGATTATCAGGCCAGAGTCCCGGTGCCGCGTACCTCCACTCCAATCTCCCATAAGCCCCATAAGCTACGTGGACCCCTGCGCCAATAACAATGGCGAGGTCCACGTAGAAATCTAGTCCCAGCAGACAATCTTTCCAAGATATCATCTTGTACTCAAATTATTCGTATAAATTACGTAATATTACAATATAATTCGTATACACTCGTTCACTCGTAATATACGTATGTATAATATTACTATGGTTTTTAAACAATGTATAATTACTATTATTAAAATTAATATTTATTTGTTGTTGTTGTTGCTAGGTGATAATAACTAAAGATAAATATATACGAGAGAACAGACTTCCGTATCACATGCGAAAGCAATGGGTTTCTGATAAAGGAGAATTAGCGATTATATGACTAGCACTGTTTTATCTCTATCGTTTATGGAATATTTTGGAGAAAAATACTTCAAAATAAAAATGCGCATAATTGAAGTATTTTTATCTAAAATAATTCCTAAACGATTGATAGAGATAAAGGACTGCTAGTCGACTGCTCGCAAATCAACTTTAATCACTTGTTCATGCTGTAACAGCCATAAAAATTAATAGTTATGAGAATATGTATAAAGAAAGAGAATAAGTATTTATAAAGTTTTGTGATGTGGTTGTAGCGACGGCTGGAGAAGATATGTGGACATGTGAACAAAAATTACAAATGGAGATAGAGAGCTACAGTACCTCCCGACAAATGAACTATGTTATATTAGTTTTAGATTTTACCGTGTATATTGTAGGTATTTAAAAATAAAAATAATTGTATATTATCAATTATAATTTCGTTACATAAGTGTACAACAATAAATTATAATTAAGTAATAATATAGTCTTCGACAAACATTTGAAAATGTACTTCGTTTCGTAAATTGTAAAGATACGCAATGCGCTCCTTGTATAAGGTGTAGGTATAAGTACCATTTACTGGGTGTGAAACATGATCGAAATATCATAAATATTAGAGAAATTTAATTCTTTAAAGTTTTATTTTAGTAAAGTAATTTCTTAACACAATTTTACTATTTTAATATTCTATAAAATTAATATTATAAAAATATCACTGTTTCAATTTACATTAATATTGTTGTTGTTCATTTTTTTATATAAATTTTTATTACAGATTAATATGGCTATATTCATATTGATATATATATATATTTAAAATTACAACAAAAAAATATATACAAAATAAGTGAATTTGTTGTTTGTTGGATTTGAACTTGTAATCCTTAACATAAGAAGTGAATCCTATAGCATCATGACCACGAGGCCTCACTTGGTATAATAGTTTATAGGAACTATACGTTTTATTACTATCTACAGGGGGCAAACCTTAAATATAACTCCAAAAAGAATTACTGTAGCTAACATAACATCCTACATACACAACACAAATCAGAACTAGATTTCGTTAATCAAAATCTTAAGTGTTGATTCACTTACAAATAATACATTTTTATTACAAACAATCAATGAAAAATAAAAAAAAATACGTCATATCACCTCTGACAGAGATTATTCCAGGTCATAATTTTATTATACTTTCGGTCAACTTCAGTCGAAATGACTTTCAAAAATTCTTAATATGAAGTAATAAATTCTAATTTTTATAAAAAAGAACATACCATTTTGTTTTATGACCTTATAAATACAAATATTATCTTAAAATACCTATCTATTGTGTAATAAAAATAACTAATTCAGGTTACACTAATTTAATGGTGTGGTAACACTGGCTGACTGGATGGCTGCCTAGCGATGTAGCGTGGCCACGGTTTTGGTAAAAAAAAAACTGTCAGCTGTGAAATTTAACCTAACTTAGAAAGTTTTGTAATGAATAAGTGATATACAGTTCATTTAAAAATATAATTTACTGTTTTCAGGGTACAATAATTGATTATCAAAAATTACATCGAAATCGAAAAAAAAAAACATGGTTAAATACAAACAAAACCATAAATCATTACACATTTTAATATCTTAAAGTGTCAACTACCGGTGCATTTGCGAGTACTTTAATTCGTATAGCTATGGTAACTAAATTTGACGTCATCTATATAATTAGCATATTTTTCAGGTGTCAAACCTTTATCTGCGATTTCCTGCTCTAGAGTACGATCACTATCGTCCACTTTCACTGTATCTTTACCTTGCCTTTCCTTTCTAGACTAGAAATATTAATTCATACTCTTTACAAAATTATAAATATAATTTAATATGAAAAAATTATATTATGATGCCAAAACTTCAAATAATATGTAAACAATACGTATCGAAATTATTGTTCTTCGGTCAAATGAATCAGAACAATTTTTGTCACCGATAATTTTGAATTTTTACTAGGTATCTACATCAAATTTTCATTCTGTTATTTCCAAGGTTAGGTTTGGTAGACAATATGTCTTATGATGAGAAGTTAGAAGATGGGCGTAGATTCTATTGTGCTTCATTTTTGGAGATTTTCATGTTATTGTTGTCAAAGGGCTCTTAGAAAAGCCCATTTAATAGTTTCTGTTATACATGGGTGACATTTTATTATTATTATTATTATTATTATTATTATTATTATTTTCTAGCACTTTAGCGTTACCCAGGGTGCACCACGAGGAGGCGTGCTAGAATTGCACCCCATACCCCCCGTTATCAATACACATTCATTAGTAGCATCTACACTCTAACGACAATTACAACCGTTTATAGGTTGATGTCATGTGTAGCCCACAATCACATCCATGAGGTGTAACTTAATACACCAGGACATTATTTCTGTATTACTACTAGTCTTTATGTGAATTGAGAATTTTGAGGGGGTCACCGTAAGAGTGAATGAGAAATACTTGATAATAATTTTGAGTAAAATCTTAGAAAGATTGAGATTCAAAATTTTATCCATGAAGCCGAAGATACCTGAGTGGAGGTAACGGCAACGGATTATCAGGCCAGAGTCCCGGTGCCGCGTACCTCCACTCCAATCTCCCATAAGCCCCATAAGCTACGTGGACCCCTGCGCCAATAACAATGGCGAGGTCCACGTAGAAATCTAGTCCCAGCAGACAATCTTTCCAAGATATCATCTTGTACTCAAATTATTCGTATAAATTACGTAATATTACAATATAATTCGTATACACTCGTTCACTCGTAATATACGTATGTATAATATTACTATGGTTTTTAAACAATGTATAATTACTATTATTAAAATTAATATTTATTTGTTGTTGTTGTTGCTAGGTGATAATAACTAAAGATAAATATATACGAGAGAACAGACTTCCGTATCACATGCGAAAGCAATGGGTTTCTGATAAAGGAGAATTAGCGATTATATGACTAGCACTGTTTTATCTCTATCGTTTATGGAATATTTTGGAGAAAAATACTTCAAAATAAAAATGCGCATAATTGAAGTATTTTTATCTAAAATAATTCCTAAACGATTAATAAAGATAAAGGACTGCTAGTCGACTGCTCGCAAATCAACTTTAATCACTTGTTCATGCTGTAACAGCCATAAAAATTAATAGTTATGAGAATATGTATAAAGAAAGAGAATAAGTATTTATAAAGTTTTGTGATGTGGTTGTAGCGACGGCTGGAGAAGATATGTGGACATGTGAACAAAAATTACAAATGGAGATAGAGAGCTACAGTACCTCCCGACAAATGAACTATGTTATATTAGTTTTAGATTTTACCGTGTATATTGTAGGTATTTAAAAATAAAAATAATTGTATATTATCAATTATAATTTCGTTACATAAGTGTACAACAATAAATTATAATTAAGTAATAATATAGTCTTCGACAAACATTTGAAAATGTACTTCGTTTCGTAAATTGTAAAGATACGCAATGCGCTCCTTGTATAAGGTGTAGGTATAAGTACCATTTACTGGGTGTGAAACATGATCGAAATATCATAAATATTAGAGAAATTTAATTCTTTAAAGTTTTATTTTAGTAAAGTAATTTCTTAACACAATTTTACTATTTTAATATTCTATAAAATTAATATTATAAAAATATCACTGTTTCAATTTACATTAATATTGTTGTTGTTCATTTTTTTATATAAATTTTTATTACAGATTAATATGGCTATATTCATATTGATATATATATATATATATATATATATATATATATATATATATATATATATATATATATATATATATTTAAAATTACAACAAAAAAATATATACAAAATAAGTGAATTTGTTGTTTGTTGGATTTGAACTTGTAATCCTTAACATAAGAAGTGAATCCTATAGCATCATGACCACGAGGCCTCACTTGGTATAATAGTTTATAGGAACTATACGTTTTATTACTATCTACAGGGGGCAAACCTTAAATATAACTCCAAAAAGAATTACTGTAGCTAACATAACATCCTACATACACAACACAAATCAGAACTAGATTTCGTTAATCAAAATCTTAAGTGTTGATTCACTTACAAATAATACATTTTTATTACAAACAATCAATGAAAAATAAAAAAAAATACGTCATATCACCTCTGACAGAGATTATTCCAGGTCATAATTTTATTATACTTTCGGTCAACTTCAGTCGAAATGACTTTCAAAAATTCTTAATATGAAGTAATAAATTCTAATTTTTATAAAAAAGAACATACCATTTTGTTTTATGACCTTATAAATACAAATATTATCTTAAAATACCTATCTATTGTGTAATAAAAATAACTAATTCAGGTTACACTAATTTAATGGTGTGGTAACACTGGCTGACTGGATGGCTGCCTAGCGATGTAGCGTGGCCACGGTTTTGGTAAAAAAAAAACTGTCAGCTGTGAAATTTAACCTAACTTAGAAAGTTTTGTAATGAATAAGTGATATACAGTTCATTTAAAAATATAATTTACTGTTTTCAGGGTACAATAATTGATTATCAAAAATTACATCGAAATCGAAAAAAAAACATGGTTAAATACAAACAAAACCATAAATCATTACACATTTTAATATCTTAAAGTGTCAACTACCGGTGCATTTGCGAGTACTTTAATTCGTATAGCTATGGTAACTAAATTTGACGTCATCTATATAATTAGCATATTTTTCAGGTGTCAAACCTTTATCTGCGATTTCCTGCTCTAGAGTACGATCACTATCGTCCACTTTCACTGTATCTTTACCTTGCCTTTCCTTTCTAGACTAGAAATATTAATTCATACTCTTTACAAAATTATAAATATAATTTAATATGAAAAAATTATATTATGATGCCAAAACTTCAAATAATATGTAAACAATACGTATCGAAATTATTGTTCTTCGGTCAAATGAATCAGAACAATTTTTGTCACCGATAATTTTGAATTTTTACTAGGTATCTACATCAAATTTTCATTCTGTTATTTCCAAGGTTAGGTTTGGTAGACAATATGTCTTATGATGAGAAGTTAGAAGATGGGCGTAGATTCTATTGTGCCTCATTTTTGGAGATTTTCATGTTATTGTTGTCAAAGGGCTCTTAGAAAAGCCCATTTAATAGTTTCTGTTATACATGGGTGACATTTTTTTATTATTATTATTATTATTATTATTTTCTAGCACTTTAGCGTTACCCAGGGTGCACCACGAGGAGGCGTGCTAGAATTGCACCCCATACCCCCCGTTATCAATACACATTCATTAGTAGCATCTACACTCTAACGACAATTACAACCGTTTATAGGTTGATGTCATGTGTAGCCCACAATCACATCCATGAGGTGTAACTTAATACACCAGGACATTATTTCTGTATTACTACTAGTCTTTATGTGAATTGAGAATTTTGAGGGGGTCACCGTAAGAGTGAATGAGAAATACTTGATAATAATTTTGAGTAAAATCTTAGAAAGATTGAGATTCAAAATTTTATCCATGACGCCGAAGATACCTGAGTGGAGGTAACGGCAACGGATTATCAGGCCAGAGTCCCGGTGCCGCGTACCTCCACTCCAATCTCCCATAAGCCCCATAAGCTACGTGGACCCCTGCGCCAATAACAATGGCGAGGTCCACGTAGAAATCTAGTCCCAGCAGACAATCTTTCCAAGATATCATCTTGTACTCAAATTATTCGTATAAATTACGTAATATTACAATATAATTCGTATACACTCGTTCACTCGTAATATACGTATGTATAATATTACTATGGTTTTTAAACAATGTATAATTACTATTATTAAAATTAATATTTATTTGTTGTTGTTGTTGCTAGGTGATAATAACTAAAGATAAATATATACGAGAGAACAGACTTCCGTATCACATGCGAAAGCAATGGGTTTCTGATAAAGGAGAATTAGCGATTATATGACTAGCACTGTTTTATCTCTATCGTTTATGGAATATTTTGGAGAAAAATACTTCAAAATAAAAATGCGCATAATTGAAGTATTTTTATCTAAAATAATTCCTAAACGATTGATAGAGATAAAGGACTGCTAGTCGACTGCTCGCAAATCAACTTTAATCACTTGTTCATGCTGTAACAGCCATAAAAATTAATAGTTATGAGAATATGTATAAAGAAAGAGAATAAGTATTTATAAAGTTTTGTGATGTGGTTGTAGCGACGGCTGGAGAAGATATGTGGACATGTGAACAAAAATTACAAATGGAGATAGAGAGCTACAGTACCTCCCGACAAATGAACTATGTTATATTAGTTTTAGATTTTACCGTGTATATTGTAGGTATTTAAAAATAAAAATAATTGTATATTATCAATTATAATTTCGTTACATAAGTGTACAACAATAAATTATAATTAAGTAATAATATAGTCTTCGACAAACATTTGAAAATGTACTTCGTTTCGTAAATTGTAAAGATACGCAATGCGCTCCTTGTATAAGGTGTAGGTATAAGTACCATTTACTGGGTGTGAAACATGATCGAAATATCATAAATATTAGAGAAATTTAATTCTTTAAAGTTTTATTTTAGTAAAGTAATTTCTTAACACAATTTTACTATTTTAATATTCTATAAAATTAATATTATAAAAATATCACTGTTTCAATTTACATTAATATTGTTGTTGTTCATTTTTTTATATAAATTTTTATTACAGATTAATATGGCTATATTCATATTGATATATATATATATTTAAAATTACAACAAAAAAATATATACAAAATAAGTGAATTTGTTGTTTGTTGGATTTGAACTTGTAATCCTTAACATAAGAAGTGAATCCTATAGCATCATGACCACGAGGCCTCACTTGGTATAATAGTTTATAGGAACTATACGTTTTATTACTATCTACAGGGGGCAAACCTTAAATATAACTCCAAAAAGAATTACTGTAGCTAACATAACATCCTACATACACAACACAAATCAGAACTAGATTTCGTTAATCAAAATCTTAAGTGTTGATTCACTTACAAATAATACATTTTTATTACAAACAATCAATGAAAAATAAAAAAAAATACGTCATATCACCTCTGACAGAGATTATTCCAGGTCATAATTTTATTATACTTTCGGTCAACTTCAGTCGAAATGACTTTCAAAAATTCTTAATATGAAGTAATAAATTCTAATTTTTATAAAAAAGAACATACCATTTTGTTTTATGACCTTATAAATACAAATATTATCTTAAAATACCTATCTATTGTGTAATAAAAATAACTAATTCAGGTTACACTAATTTAATGGTGTGGTAACACTGGCTGACTGGATGGCTGCCTAGCGATGTAGCGTGGCCACGGTTTTGGTAAAAAAAAAACTGTCAGCTGTGAAATTTAACCTAACTTAGAAAGTTTTGTAATGAATAAGTGATATACAGTTCATTTAAAAATATAATTTACTGTTTTCAGGGTACAATAATTGATTATCAAAAATTACATCGAAATCGAAAAAAAAAAACATGGTTAAATACAAACAAAACCATAAATCATTACACATTTTAATATCTTAAAGTGTCAACTACCGGTGCATTTGCGAGTACTTTAATTCGTATAGCTATGGTAACTAAATTTGACGTCATCTATATAATTAGCATATTTTTCAGGTGTCAAACCTTTATCTGCGATTTCCTGCTCTAGAGTACGATCACTATCGTCCACTTTCACTGTATCTTTACCTTGCCTTTCCTTTCTAGACTAGAAATATTAATTCATACTCTTTACAAAATTATAAATATAATTTAATATGAAAAAATTATATTATGATGCCAAAACTTCAAATAATATGTAAACAATACGTATCGAAATTATTGTTCTTCGGTCAAATGAATCAGAACAATTTTTGTCACCGATAATTTTGAATTTTTACTAGGTATCTACATCAAATTTTCATTCTGTTATTTCCAAGGTTAGGTTTGGTAGACAATATGTCTTATGATGAGAAGTTAGAAGATGGGCGTAGATTCTATTGTGCTTCATTTTTGGAGATTTTCATGTTATTGTTGTCAAAGGGCTCTTAGAAAAGCCCATTTAATAGTTTCTGTTATACATGGGTGACATTTTTTTATTATTATTATTATTATTATTATTATTATTTTCTAGCACTTTAGCGTTACCCAGGGTGCACCACGAGGAGGCGTGCTAGAATTGCACCCCATACCCCCCGTTATCAATACACATTCATTAGTAGCATCTACACTCTAACGACAATTACAACCGTTTATAGGTTGATGTCATGTGTAGCCCACAATCACATCCATGAGGTGTAACTTAATACACCAGGACATTATTTCTGTATTACTACTAGTCTTTATGTGAATTGAGAATTTTGAGGGGGTCACCGTAAGAGTGAATGAGAAATACTTGATAATAATTTTGAGTAAAATCTTAGAAAGATTGAGATTCAAAATTTTATCCATGAAGCCGAAGATACCTGAGTGGAGGTAACGGCAACGGATTATCAGGCCAGAGTCCCGGTGCCGCGTACCTCCACTCCAATCTCCCATAAGCCCCATAAGCTACGTGGACCCCTGCGCCAATAACAATGGCGAGGTCCACGTAGAAATCTAGTCCCAGCAGACAATCTTTCCAAGATATCATCTTGTACTCAAATTATTCGTATAAATTACGTAATATTACAATATAATTCGTATACACTCGTTCACTCGTAATATACGTATGTATAATATTACTATGGTTTTTAAACAATGTATAATTACTATTATTAAAATTAATATTTATTTGTTGTTGTTGTTGCTAGGTGATAATAACTAAAGATAAATATATACGAGAGAACAGACTTCCGTATCACATGCGAAAGCAATGGGTTTCTGATAAAGGAGAATTAGCGATTATATGACTAGCACTGTTTTATCTCTATCGTTTATGGAATATTTTGGAGAAAAATACTTCAAAATAAAAATGCGCATAATTGAAGTATTTTTATCTAAAATAATTCCTAAACGATTAATAAAGATAAAGGACTGCTAGTCGACTGCTCGCAAATCAACTTTAATCACTTGTTCATGCTGTAACAGCCATAAAAATTAATAGTTATGAGAATATGTATAAAGAAAGAGAATAAGTATTTATAAAGTTTTGTGATGTGGTTGTAGCGACGGCTGGAGAAGATATGTGGACATGTGAACAAAAATTACAAATGGAGATAGAGAGCTACAGTACCTCCCGACAAATGAACTATGTTATATTAGTTTTAGATTTTACCGTGTATATTGTAGGTATTTAAAAATAAAAATAATTGTATATTATCAATTATAATTTCGTTACATAAGTGTACAACAATAAATTATAATTAAGTAATAATATAGTCTTCGACAAACATTTGAAAATGTACTTCGTTTCGTAAATTGTAAAGATACGCAATGCGCTCCTTGTATAAGGTGTAGGTATAAGTACCATTTACTGGGTGTGAAACATGATCGAAATATCATAAATATTAGAGAAATTTAATTCTTTAAAGTTTTATTTTAGTAAAGTAATTTCTTAACACAATTTTACTATTTTAATATTCTATAAAATTAATATTATAAAAATATCACTGTTTCAATTTACATTAATATTGTTGTTGTTCATTTTTTTATATAAATTTTTATTACAGATTAATATGGCTATATTCATATTGATATATATATTTAAAATTACAACAAAAAAATATATACAAAATAAATGAATTTGTTGTTTGTTGGATTTGAACTTGTAATCCTTAACATAAGAAGTGAATCCTATAGCATCATGACCACGAGGCCCCACTTGGTATAATAGTTTATAGGAACTATACGTTTTATTACTATCTACAGGGAGCAAACCTTAAATATAACTCCAAAAAGAATTACTGTAGCTAACATAACATCCTACATACACAACACAAATCAGAACTAGATTTCGTTAATCAAAATCTTAAGTGTTGATTCACTTACAAATAATACATTTTTATTACAAACAATCAATGAAAAATAAAAAAAAATACGTCATATCACCTCTGACAGAGATTATTCCAGGTCATAATTTTATTATACTTTCGGTCAACTTCAGTCGAAATGACTTTCAAAAATTCTTAATATGAAGTAATAAATTCTAATTTTTATAAAAAAGAACATACCATTTTGTTTTATGACCTTATAAATACAAATATTATCTTAAAATACCTATCTATTGTGTAATAAAAATAACTAATTCTGGTTACACTAATTTAATGGTGTGGTAACACTGGCTGACTGGATGGCTGTCTAGCGATGTAGCGTGGCCACGGTTTTGGTAAAAAAAAACTGTCAGCTGTGAAATTTAACCTAACTTAGAAAGTTTTGTAATGAATAAGTGATATACAGTTCATTTAAAAATATAATTTACTGTTTTCAGGGTACAATAATTGATTATCAAAAATTACATCGAAATCGAAAAAAAAAAACATGGTTAAATACAAACAAAACCATAAATCATTACACATTTTAATATCTTAAAGTGTCAACTACCGGTGCATTTGCGAGTACTTTAATTCGTATAGCTATGGTAACTAAATTTGACGTCATCTATATAATTAGCATATTTTTCAGGTGTCAAACCTTTATCTGCGATTTCCTGCTCTAGAGTACGATCACTATCGTCCACTTTCACTGTATCTTTACCTTGCCTTTCCTTTCTAGACTAGAAATATTAATTCATACTCTTTACAAAATTATAAATATAATTTAATATGAAAAAATTATATTATGATGCCAAAACTTCAAATAATATGTAAACAATACGTATCGAAATTATTGTTCTTCGGTCAAATGAATCAGAACAATTTTTGTCACCGATAATTTTGAATTTTTACTAGGTATCTACATCAAATTTTCATTCTGTTATTTCCAAGGTTAGGTTTGGTAGACAATATGTCTTATGATGAGAAGTTAGAAGATGGGCGTAGATTCTATTGTGCTTCATTTTTGGAGATTTTCATGTTATTGTTGTCAAAGGGCTCTTAGAAAAGCCCATTTAATAGTTTCTGTTATACATGGGTGACATTTTTTTATTATTATTATTATTATTATTATTATTATTATTTTCTAGCACTTTAGCGTTACCCAGGGTGCACCACGAGGAGGCGTGCTAGAATTGCACCCCATACCCCCCGTTATCAATACACATTCATTAGTAGCATCTACACTCTAACGACAATTACAACCGTTTATAGGTTGATGTCATGTGTAGCCCACAATCACATCCATGAGGTGTAACTTAATACACCAGGACATTATTTCTGTATTACTACTAGTCTTTATGTGAATTGAGAATTTTGAGGGGGTCACCGTAAGAGTGAATGAGAAATACTTGATAATAATTTTGAGTAAAATCTTAGAAAGATTGAGATTCAAAATTTTATCCATGAAGCCGAAGATACCTGAGTGGAGGTAACGGCAACGGATTATCAGGCCAGAGTCCCGGTGCCGCGTACCTCCACTCCAATCTCCCATAAGCCCCATAAGCTACGTGGACCCCTGCGCCAATAACAATGGCGAGGTCCACGTAGAAATCTAGTCCCAGCAGACAATCTTTCCAAGATATCATCTTGTACTCAAATTATTCGTATAAATTACGTAATATTACAATATAATTCGTATACACTCGTTCACTCGTAATATACGTATGTATAATATTACTATGGTTTTTAAACAATGTATAATTACTATTATTAAAATTAATATTTATTTGTTGTTGTTGTTGCTAGGTGATAATAACTAAAGATAAATATATACGAGAGAACAGACTTCCGTATCACATGCGAAAGCAATGGGTTTCTGATAAAGGAGAATTAGCGATTATATGACTAGCACTGTTTTATCTCTATCGTTTATGGAATATTTTGGAGAAAAATACTTCAAAATAAAAATGCGCATAATTGAAGTATTTTTATCTAAAATAATTCCTAAACGATTAATAAAGATAAAGGACTGCTAGTCGACTGCTCGCAAATCAACTTTAATCACTTGTTCATGCTGTAACAGCCATAAAAATTAATAGTTATGAGAATATGTATAAAGAAAGAGAATAAGTATTTATAAAGTTTTGTGATGTGGTTGTAGCGACGGCTGGAGAAGATATGTGGACATGTGAACAAAAATTACAAATGGAGATAGAGAGCTACAGTACCTCCCGACAAATGAACTATGTTATATTAGTTTTAGATTTTACCGTGTATATTGTAGGTATTTAAAAATAAAAATAATTGTATATTATCAATTATAATTTCGTTACATAAGTGTACAACAATAAATTATAATTAAGTAATAATATAGTCTTCGACAAACATTTGAAAATGTACTTCGTTTCGTAAATTGTAAAGATACGCAATGCGCTCCTTGTATAAGGTGTAGGTATAAGTACCATTTACTGGGTGTGAAACATGATCGAAATATCATAAATATTAGAGAAATTTAATTCTTTAAAGTTTTATTTTAGTAAAGTAATTTCTTAACACAATTTTACTATTTTAATATTCTATAAAATTAATATTATAAAAATATCACTGTTTCAATTTACATTAATATTGTTGTTCTTCATTTTTTTATATAAATTTTTATTACAGATTAATATGGCTATATTCATATTGATATATATATATATATATATATATATATATATATATATATATATATATATATATATTTAAAATTACAACAAAAAAATATATACAAAATAAGTGAATTTGTTGTTTGTTGGATTTGAACTTGTAATCCTTAACATAAGAAGTGAATCCTATAGCATCATGACCACGAGGCCTCACTTGGTATAATAGTTTATAGGAACTATACGTTTTATTACTATCTACAGGGGGCAAACCTTAAATATAACTCCAAAAAGAATTACTGTAGCTAACATAACATCCTACATACACAACACAAATCAGAACTAGATTTCGTTAATCAAAATCTTAAGTGTTGATTCACTTACAAATAATACATTTTTATTACAAACAATCAATGAAAAATAAAAAAAAATACGTCATATCACCTCTGACAGAGATTATTCCAGGTCATAATTTTATTATACTTTCGGTCAACTTCAGTCGAAATGACTTTCAAAAATTCTTAATATGAAGTAATAAATTCTAATTTTTATAAAAAAGAACATACCATTTTGTTTTATGACCTTATAAATACAAATATTATCTTAAAATACCTATCTATTGTGTAATAAAAATAACTAATTCAGGTTACACTAATTTAATGGTGTGGTAACACTGGCTGACTGGATGGCTGCCTAGCGATGTAGCGTGGCCACGGTTTTGGTAAAAAAAAAACTGTCAGCTGTGAAATTTAACCTAACTTAGAAAGTTTTGTAATGAATAAGTGATATACAGTTCATTTAAAAATATAATTTACTGTTTTCAGGGTACAATAATTGATTATCAAAAATTACATCGAAATCGAAAAAAAAAAACATGGTTAAATACAAACAAAACCATAAATCATTACACATTTTAATATCTTAAAGTGTCAACTACCGGTGCATTTGCGAGTACTTTAATTCGTATAGCTATGGTAACTAAATTTGACGTCATCTATATAATTAGCATATTTTTCAGGTGTCAAACCTTTATCTGCGATTTCCTGCTCTAGAGTACGATCACTATCGTCCACTTTCACTGTATCTTTACCTTGCCTTTCCTTTCTAGACTAGAAATATTAATTCATACTCTTTACAAAATTATAAATATAATTTAATATGAAAAAATTATATTATGATGCCAAAACTTCAAATAATATGTAAACAATACGTATCGAAATTATTGTTCTTCGGTCAAATGAATCAGAACAATTTTTGTCACCGATAATTTTGAATTTTTACTAGGTATCTACATCAAATTTTCATTCTGTTATTTCCAAGGTTAGGTTTGGTAGACAATATGTCTTATGATGAGAAGTTAGAAGATGGGCGTAGATTCTATTGTGCCTCATTTTTGGAGATTTTCATGTTATTGTTGTCAAAGGGCTCTTAGAAAAGCCCATTTAATAGTTTCTGTTATACATGGGTGACATTTTATTATTATTATTATTATTTTCTAGCACTTTAGCGTTACCCAGGGTGCACCACGAGGAGGCGTGCTAGAATTGCACCCCATACCCCCCGTTATCAATACACATTCATTAGTAGCATCTACACTCTAACGACAATTACAACCGTTTATAGGTTGATGTCATGTGTAGCCCACAATCACATCCATGAGGTGTAACTTAATACACCAGGACATTATTTCTGTATTACTACTAGTCTTTATGTGAATTGAGAATTTTGAGGGGGTCACCGTAAGAGTGAATGAGAAATACTTGATAATAATTTTGAGTAAAATCTTAGAAAGATTGAGATTCAAAATTTTATCCATGAAGCCGAAGATACCTGAGTGGAGGTAACGGCAACGGATTATCAGGCCAGAGTCCCGGTGCCGCGTACCTCCACTCCAATCTCCCATAAGCCCCATAAGCTACGTGGACCCCTGCGCCAATAACAATGGCGAGGTCCACGTAGAAATCTAGTCCCAGCAGACAATCTTTCCAAGATATCATCTTGTACTCAAATTATTCGTATAAATTACGTAATATTACAATATAATTCGTATACACTCGTTCACTCGTAATATACGTATGTATAATATTACTATGGTTTTTAAACAATGTATAATTACTATTATTAAAATTAATATTTATTTGTTGTTGTTGTTGCTAGGTGATAATAACTAAAGATAAATATATACGAGAGAACAGACTTCCGTATCACATGCGAAAGCAATGGGTTTCTGATAAAGGAGAATTAGCGATTATATGACTAGCACTGTTTTATCTCTATCGTTTATGGAATATTTTGGAGAAAAATACTTCAAAATAAAAATGCGCATAATTGAAGTATTTTTATCTAAAATAATTCCTAAACGATTAATAAAGATAAAGGACTGCTAGTCGACTGCTCGCAAATCAACTTTAATCACTTGTTCATGCTGTAACAGCCATAAAAATTAATAGTTATGAGAATATGTATAAAGAAAGAGAATAAGTATTTATAAAGTTTTGTGATGTGGTTGTAGCGACGGCTGGAGAAGATATGTGGACATGTGAACAAAAATTACAAATGGAGATAGAGAGCTACAGTACCTCCCGACAAATGAACTATGTTATATTAGTTTTAGATTTTACCGTGTATATTGTAGGTATTTAAAAATAAAAATAATTGTATATTATCAATTATAATTTCGTTACATAAGTGTACAACAATAAATTATAATTAAGTAATAATATAGTCTTCGACAAACATTTGAAAATGTACTTCGTTTCGTAAATTGTAAAGATACGCAATGCGCTCCTTGTATAAGGTGTAGGTATAAGTACCATTTACTGGGTGTGAAACATGATCGAAATATCATAAATATTAGAGAAATTTAATTCTTTAAAGTTTTATTTTAGTAAAGTAATTTCTTAACACAATTTTACTATTTTAATATTCTATAAAATTAATATTATAAAAATATCACTGTTTCAATTTACATTAATATTGTTGTTGTTCATTTTTTTATATAAATTTTTATTACAGATTAATATGGCTATATTCATATTGATATATATATTTAAAATTACAACAAAAAAATATATACAAAATAAATGAATTTGTTGTTTGTTGGATTTGAACTTGTAATCCTTAACATAAGAAGTGAATCCTATAGCATCATGACCACGAGGCCCCACTTGGTATAATAGTTTATAGGAACTATACGTTTTATTACTATCTACAGGGAGCAAACCTTAAATATAACTCCAAAAAGAATTACTGTAGCTAACATAACATCCTACATACACAACACAAATCAGAACTAGATTTCGTTAATCAAAATCTTAAGTGTTGATTCACTTACAAATAATACATTTTTATTACAAACAATCAATGAAAAATAAAAAAAAATACGTCATATCACCTCTGACAGAGATTATTCCAGGTCATAATTTTATTATACTTTCGGTCAACTTCAGTCGAAATGACTTTCAAAAATTCTTAATATGAAGTAATAAATTCTAATTTTTATAAAAAAGAACATACCATTTTGTTTTATGACCTTATAAATACAAATATTATCTTAAAATACCTATCTATTGTGTAATAAAAATAACTAATTCTGGTTACACTAATTTAATGGTGTGGTAACACTGGCTGACTGGATGGCTGTCTAGCGATGTAGCGTGGCCACGGTTTTGGTAAAAAAAAACTGTCAGCTGTGAAATTTAACCTAACTTAGAAAGTTTTGTAATGAATAAGTGATATACAGTTCATTTAAAAATATAATTTACTGTTTTCAGGGTACAATAATTGATTATCAAAAATTACATCGAAATCGAAAAAAAAAAACATGGTTAAATACAAACAAAACCATAAATCATTACACATTTTAATATCTTAAAGTGTCAACTACCGGTGCATTTGCGAGTACTTTAATTCGTATAGCTATGGTAACTAAATTTGACGTCATCTATATAATTAGCATATTTTTCAGGTGTCAAACCTTTATCTGCGATTTCCTGCTCTAGAGTACGATCACTATCGTCCACTTTCACTGTATCTTTACCTTGCCTTTCCTTTCTAGACTAGAAATATTAATTCATACTCTTTACAAAATTATAAATATAATTTAATATGAAAAAATTATATTATGATGCCAAAACTTCAAATAATATGTAAACAATACGTATCGAAATTATTGTTCTTCGGTCAAATGAATCAGAACAATTTTTGTCACCGATAATTTTGAATTTTTACTAGGTATCTACATCAAATTTTCATTCTGTTATTTCCAAGGTTAGGTTTGGTAGACAATATGTCTTATGATGAGAAGTTAGAAGATGGGCGTAGATTCTATTGTGCTTCATTTTTGGAGATTTTCATGTTATTGTTGTCAAAGGGCTCTTAGAAAAGCCCATTTAATAGTTTCTGTTATACATGGGTGACATTTTTTTATTATTATTATTATTATTATTATTATTATTATTTTCTAGCACTTTAGCGTTACCCAGGGTGCACCACGAGGAGGCGTGCTAGAATTGCACCCCATACCCCCCGTTATCAATACACATTCATTAGTAGCATCTACACTCTAACGACAATTACAACCGTTTATAGGTTGATGTCATGTGTAGCCCACAATCACATCCATGAGGTGTAACTTAATACACCAGGACATTATTTCTGTATTACTACTAGTCTTTATGTGAATTGAGAATTTTGAGGGGGTCACCGTAAGAGTGAATGAGAAATACTTGATAATAATTTTGAGTAAAATCTTAGAAAGATTGAGATTCAAAATTTTATCCATGAAGCCGAAGATACCTGAGTGGAGGTAACGGCAACGGATTATCAGGCCAGAGTCCCGGTGCCGCGTACCTCCACTCCAATCTCCCATAAGCCCCATAAGCTACGTGGACCCCTGCGCCAATAACAATGGCGAGGTCCACGTAGAAATCTAGTCCCAGCAGACAATCTTTCCAAGATATCATCTTGTACTCAAATTATTCGTATAAATTACGTAATATTACAATATAATTCGTATACACTCGTTCACTCGTAATATACGTATGTATAATATTACTATGGTTTTTAAACAATGTATAATTACTATTATTAAAATTAATATTTATTTGTTGTTGTTGTTGCTAGGTGATAATAACTAAAGATAAATATATACGAGAGAACAGACTTCCGTATCACATGCGAAAGCAATGGGTTTCTGATAAAGGAGAATTAGCGATTATATGACTAGCACTGTTTTATCTCTATCGTTTATGGAATATTTTGGAGAAAAATACTTCAAAATAAAAATGCGCATAATTGAAGTATTTTTATCTAAAATAATTCCTAAACGATTAATAAAGATAAAGGACTGCTAGTCGACTGCTCGCAAATCAACTTTAATCACTTGTTCATGCTGTAACAGCCATAAAAATTAATAGTTATGAGAATATGTATAAAGAAAGAGAATAAGTATTTATAAAGTTTTGTGATGTGGTTGTAGCGACGGCTGGAGAAGATATGTGGACATGTGAACAAAAATTACAAATGGAGATAGAGAGCTACAGTACCTCCCGACAAATGAACTATGTTATATTAGTTTTAGATTTTACCGTGTATATTGTAGGTATTTAAAAATAAAAATAATTGTATATTATCAATTATAATTTCGTTACATAAGTGTACAACAATAAATTATAATTAAGTAATAATATAGTCTTCGACAAACATTTGAAAATGTACTTCGTTTCGTAAATTGTAAAGATACGCAATGCGCTCCTTGTATAAGGTGTAGGTATAAGTACCATTTACTGGGTGTGAAACATGATCGAAATATCATAAATATTAGAGAAATTTAATTCTTTAAAGTTTTATTTTAGTAAAGTAATTTCTTAACACAATTTTACTATTTTAATATTCTATAAAATTAATATTATAAAAATATCACTGTTTCAATTTACATTAATATTGTTGTTCTTCATTTTTTTATATAAATTTTTATTACAGATTAATATGGCTATATTCATATTGATATATATATATATATATATATATATATATATATATATATATATATATATATATATATTTAAAATTACAACAAAAAAATATATACAAAATAAGTGAATTTGTTGTTTGTTGGATTTGAACTTGTAATCCTTAACATAAGAAGTGAATCCTATAGCATCATGACCACGAGGCCTCACTTGGTATAATAGTTTATAGGAACTATACGTTTTATTACTATCTACAGGGGGCAAACCTTAAATATAACTCCAAAAAGAATTACTGTAGCTAACATAACATCCTACATACACAACACAAATCAGAACTAGATTTCGTTAATCAAAATCTTAAGTGTTGATTCACTTACAAATAATACATTTTTATTACAAACAATCAATGAAAAATAAAAAAAAATACGTCATATCACCTCTGACAGAGATTATTCCAGGTCATAATTTTATTATACTTTCGGTCAACTTCAGTCGAAATGACTTTCAAAAATTCTTAATATGAAGTAATAAATTCTAATTTTTATAAAAAAGAACATACCATTTTGTTTTATGACCTTATAAATACAAATATTATCTTAAAATACCTATCTATTGTGTAATAAAAATAACTAATTCAGGTTACACTAATTTAATGGTGTGGTAACACTGGCTGACTGGATGGCTGCCTAGCGATGTAGCGTGGCCACGGTTTTGGTAAAAAAAAAACTGTCAGCTGTGAAATTTAACCTAACTTAGAAAGTTTTGTAATGAATAAGTGATATACAGTTCATTTAAAAATATAATTTACTGTTTTCAGGGTACAATAATTGATTATCAAAAATTACATCGAAATCGAAAAAAAAAAACATGGTTAAATACAAACAAAACCATAAATCATTACACATTTTAATATCTTAAAGTGTCAACTACCGGTGCATTTGCGAGTACTTTAATTCGTATAGCTATGGTAACTAAATTTGACGTCATCTATATAATTAGCATATTTTTCAGGTGTCAAACCTTTATCTGCGATTTCCTGCTCTAGAGTACGATCACTATCGTCCACTTTCACTGTATCTTTACCTTGCCTTTCCTTTCTAGACTAGAAATATTAATTCATACTCTTTACAAAATTATAAATATAATTTAATATGAAAAAATTATATTATGATGCCAAAACTTCAAATAATATGTAAACAATACGTATCGAAATTATTGTTCTTCGGTCAAATGAATCAGAACAATTTTTGTCACCGATAATTTTGAATTTTTACTAGGTATCTACATCAAATTTTCATTCTGTTATTTCCAAGGTTAGGTTTGGTAGACAATATGTCTTATGATGAGAAGTTAGAAGATGGGCGTAGATTCTATTGTGCCTCATTTTTGGAGATTTTCATGTTATTGTTGTCAAAGGGCTCTTAGAAAAGCCCATTTAATAGTTTCTGTTATACATGGGTGACATTTTATTATTATTATTATTATTTTCTAGCACTTTAGCGTTACCCAGGGTGCACCACGAGGAGGCGTGCTAGAATTGCACCCCATACCCCCCGTTATCAATACACATTCATTAGTAGCATCTACACTCTAACGACAATTACAACCGTTTATAGGTTGATGTCATGTGTAGCCCACAATCACATCCATGAGGTGTAACTTAATACACCAGGACATTATTTATGTATTACTACTAGTCTTTATGTGAATTGAGAATTTTGAGGGGGTCACCGTAAGAGTGAATGAGAAATACTTGATAATAATTTTGAGTAAAATCTTAGAAAGATTGAGATTCAAAATTTTATCCATGACGCCGAAGATACCTGAGTGGAGGTAACGGCAACGGATTATCAGGCCAGAGTCCCGGTGCCGCGTACCTCCACTCCAATCTCCCATAAGCCCCATAAGCTACGTGGACCCCTGCGCCAATAACAATGGCGAGGTCCACGTAGAAATCTAGTCCCAGCAGACAATCTTTCCAAGATATCATCTTGTACTCAAATTATTCGTATAAATTACGTAATATTACAATATAATTCGTATACACTCGTTCACTCGTAATATACGTATGTATAATATTACTATGGTTTTTAAACAATGTATAATTACTATTATTAAAATTAATATTTATTTGTTGTTGTTGTTGCTAGGTGATAATAACTAAAGATAAATATATACGAGAGAACAGACTTCCGTATCACATGCGAAAGCAATGGGTTTCTGATAAAGGAGAATTAGCGATTATATGACTAGCACTGTTTTATCTCTATCGTTTATGGAATATTTTGGAGAAAAATACTTCAAAATAAAAATGCGCATAATTGAAGTATTTTTATCTAAAATAATTCCTAAACGATTGATAGAGATAAAGGACTGCTAGTCGACTGCTCGCAAATCAACTTTAATCACTTGTTCATGCTGTAACAGCCATAAAAATTAATAGTTATGAGAATATGTATAAAGAAAGAGAATAAGTATTTATAAAGTTTTGTGATGTGGTTGTAGCGACGGCTGGAGAAGATATGTGGACATGTGAACAAAAATTACAAATGGAGATAGAGAGCTACAGTACCTCCCGACAAATGAACTATGTTATATTAGTTTTAGATTTTACCGTGTATATTGTAGGTATTTAAAAATAAAAATAATTGTATATTATCAATTATAATTTCGTTACATAAGTGTACAACAATAAATTATAATTAAGTAATAATATAGTCTTCGACAAACATTTGAAAATGTACTTCGTTTCGTAAATTGTAAAGATACGCAATGCGCTCCTTGTATAAGGTGTAGGTATAAGTACCATTTACTGGATGTGAAACATGATCGAAATATCATAAATATTAGAGAAATTTAATTCTTTAAAGTTTTATTTTAGTAAAGTAATTTCTTAACACAATTTTACTATTTTAATATTCTATAAAATTAATATTATAAAAATATCACTGTTTCAATTTACATTAATATTGTTGTTGTTCATTTTTTTATATAAATTTTTATTACAGATTAATATGGCTATATTCATATTGATATATATATTTAAAATTACAACAAAAAAATATATACAAAATAAATGAATTTGTTGTTTGTTGGATTTGAACTTGTAATCCTTAACATAAGAAGTGAATCCTATAGCATCATGACCACGAGGCCCCACTTGGTATAATAGTTTATAGGAACTATACGTTTTATTACTATCTACAGGGAGCAAACCTTAAATATAACTCCAAAAAGAATTACTGTAGCTAACATAACATCCTACATACACAACACAAATCAGAACTAGATTTCGTTAATCAAAATCTTAAGTGTTGATTCACTTACAAATAATACATTTTTATTACAAACAATCAATGAAAAATAAAAAAAAATACGTCATATCACCTCTGACAGAGATTATTCCAGGTCATAATTTTATTATACTTTCGGTCAACTTCAGTCGAAATGACTTTCAAAAATTCTTAATATGAAGTAATAAATTCTAATTTTTATAAAAAAGAACATACCATTTTGTTTTATGACCTTATAAATACAAATATTATCTTAAAATACCTATCTATTGTGTAATAAAAATAACTAATTCTGGTTACACTAATTTAATGGTGTGGTAACACTGGCTGACTGGATGGCTGCCTAGCGATGTAGCGTGGCCACGGTTTTGGTAAAAAAAAACTGTCAGCTGTGAAATTTAACCTAACTTAGAAAGTTTTGTAATGAATAAGTGATATACAGTTCATTTAAAAATATAATTTACTGTTTTCAGGGTACAATAATAGATTATCAAAAATTACATCGAAATCGAAAAAAAAAACATGGTTAAATACAAACAAAACCATAAATCATTACACATTTTAATATCTTAAAGTGTCAACTACCGGTGCATTTGCGAGTACTTTAATTCGTATAGCTATGGTAACTAAATTTGACGTCATCTATATAATTAGCATATTTTTCAGGTGTCAAACCTTTATCTGCGATTTCCTGCTCTAGAGTACGATCACTATCGTCCACTTTCACTGTATCTTTACCTTGCCTTTCCTTTCTAGACTAGAAATATTAATTCATACTCTTTACAAAATTATAAATATAATTTAATATGAAAAAATTATATTATGATGCCAAAACTTCAAATAATATGTAAACAATACGTATCGAAATTATTGTTCTTCGGTCAAATGAATCAGAACAATTTTTGTCACCGATAATTTTGAATTTTTACTAGGTATCTACATCAAATTTTCATTCTGTTATTTCCAAGGTTAGGTTTGGTAGACAATATGTCTTATGATGAGAAGTTAGAAGATGGGCGTAGATTCTATTGTGCTTCATTTTTGGAGATTTTCATGTTATTGTTGTCAAAGGGCTCTTAGAAAAGCCCATTTAATAGTTTCTGTTATACATGGGTGACATTTTTTTATTATTATTATTATTATTATTATTATTATTATTATTATTTTCTAGCACTTTAGCGTTACCCAGGGTGCACCACGAGGAGGCGTGCTAGAATTGCACCCCATACCCCCCGTTATCAATACACATTCATTAGTAGCATCTACACTCTAACGACAATTACAACCGTTTATAGGTTGATGTCATGTGTAGCCCACAATCACATCCATGAGGTGTAACTTAATACACCAGGACATTATTTCTGTATTACTACTAGTCTTTATGTGAATTGAGAATTTTGAGGGGGTCACCGTAAGAGTGAATGAGAAATACTTGATAATAATTTTGAGTAAAATCTTAGAAAGATTGAGATTCAAAATTTTATCCATGAAGCCGAAGATACCTGAGTGGAGGTAACGGCAACGGATTATCAGGCCAGAGTCCCGGTGCCGCGTACCTCCACTCCAATCTCCCATAAGCCCCATAAGCTACGTGGACCCCTGCGCCAATAACAATGGCGAGGTCCACGTAGAAATCTAGTCCCAGCAGACAATCTTTCCAAGATATCATCTTGTACTCAAATTATTCGTATAAATTACGTAATATTACAATATAATTCGTATACACTCGTTCACTCGTAATATACGTATGTATAATATTACTATGGTTTTTAAACAATGTATAATTACTATTATTAAAATTAATATTTATTTGTTGTTGTTGTTGCTAGGTGATAATAACTAAAGATAAATATATACGAGAGAACAGACTTCCGTATCACATGCGAAAGCAATGGGTTTCTGATAAAGGAGAATTAGCGATTATATGACTAGCACTGTTTTATCTCTATCGTTTATGGAATATTTTGGAGAAAAATACTTCAAAATAAAAATGCGCATAATTGAAGTATTTTTATCTAAAATAATTCCTAAACGATTAATAAAGATAAAGGACTGCTAGTCGACTGCTCGCAAATCAACTTTAATCACTTGTTCATGCTGTAACAGCCATAAAAATTAATAGTTATGAGAATATGTATAAAGAAAGAGAATAAGTATTTATAAAGTTTTGTGATGTGGTTGTAGCGACGGCTGGAGAAGATATGTGGACATGTGAACAAAAATTACAAATGGAGATAGAGAGCTACAGTACCTCCCGACAAATGAACTATGTTATATTAGTTTTAGATTTTACCGTGTATATTGTAGGTATTTAAAAATAAAAATAATTGTATATTATCAATTATAATTTCGTTACATAAGTGTACAACAATAAATTATAATTAAGTAATAATATAGTCTTCGACAAACATTTGAAAATGTACTTCGTTTCGTAAATTGTAAAGATACGCAATGCGCTCCTTGTATAAGGTGTAGGTATAAGTACCATTTACTGGGTGTGAAACATGATCGAAATATCATAAATATTAGAGAAATTTAATTCTTTAAAGTTTTATTTTAGTAAAGTAATTTCTTAACACAATTTTACTATTTTAATATTCTATAAAATTAATATTATAAAAATATCACTGTTTCAATTTACATTAATATTGTTGTTGTTCATTTTTTTATATAAATTTTTATTACAGATTAATATGGCTATATTCATATTGATATATATATATATATTTAAAATTACAACAAAAAAATATATACAAAATAAGTGAATTTGTTGTTTGTTGGATTTGAACTTGTAATCCTTAACATAAGAAGTGAATCCTATAGCATCATGACCACGAGGCCTCACTTGGTATAATAGTTTATAGGAACTATACGTTTTATTACTATCTACAGGGGGCAAACCTTAAATATAACTCCAAAAAGAATTACTGTAGCTAACATAACATCCTACATACACAACACAAATCAGAACTAGATTTCGTTAATCAAAATCTTAAGTGTTGATTCACTTACAAATAATACATTTTTATTACAAACAATCAATGAAAAATAAAAAAAAATACGTCATATCACCTCTGACAGAGATTATTCCAGGTCATAATTTTATTATACTTTCGGTCAACTTCAGTCGAAATGACTTTCAAAAATTCTTAATATGAAGTAATAAATTCTAATTTTTATAAAAAAGAACATACCATTTTGTTTTATGACCTTATAAATACAAATATTATCTTAAAATACCTATCTATTGTGTAATAAAAATAACTAATTCAGGTTACACTAATTTAATGGTGTGGTAACACTGGCTGACTGGATGGCTGCCTAGCGATGTAGCGTGGCCACGGTTTTGGTAAAAAAAAACTGTCAGCTGTGAAATTTAACCTAACTTAGAAAGTTTTGTAATGAATAAGTGATATACAGTTCATTTAAAAATATAATTTACTGTTTTCAGGGTACAATAATTGATTATCAAAAATTACATCGAAATCGAAAAAAAAAAACATGGTTAAATACAAACAAAACCATAAATCATTACACATTTTAATATCTTAAAGTGTCAACTACCGGTGCATTTGCGAGTACTTTAATTCGTATAGCTATGGTAACTAAATTTGACGTCATCTATATAATTAGCATATTTTTCAGGTGTCAAACCTTTATCTGCGATTTCCTGCTCTAGAGTACGATCACTATCGTCCACTTTCACTGTATCTTTACCTTGCCTTTCCTTTCTAGACTAGAAATATTAATTCATACTCTTTACAAAATTATAAATATAATTTAATATGAAAAAATTATATTATGATGCCAAAACTTCAAATAATATGTAAACAATACGTATCGAAATTATTGTTCTTCGGTCAAATGAATCAGAACAATTTTTGTCACCGATAATTTTGAATTTTTACTAGGTATCTACATCAAATTTTCATTCTGTTATTTCCAAGGTTAGGTTTGGTAGACAATATGTCTTATGATGAGAAGTTAGAAGATGGGCGTAGATTCTATTGTGCCTCATTTTTGGAGATTTTCATGTTATTGTTGTCAAAGGGCTCTTAGAAAAGCCCATTTAATAGTTTCTGTTATACATGGGTGACATTTTATTATTATTATTATTATTTTCTAGCACTTTAGCGTTACCCAGGGTGCACCACGAGGAGGCGTGCTAGAATTGCACCCCATACCCCCCGTTATCAATACACATTCATTAGTAGCATCTACACTCTAACGACAATTACAACCGTTTATAGGTTGATGTCATGTGTAGCCCACAATCACATCCATGAGGTGTAACTTAATACACCAGGACATTATTTCTGTATTACTACTAGTCTTTATGTGAATTGAGAATTTTGAGGGGGTCACCGTAAGAGTGAATGAGAAATACTTGATAATAATTTTGAGTAAAATCTTAGAAAGATTGAGATTCAAAATTTTATCCATGACGCCGAAGATACCTGAGTGGAGGTAACGGCAACGGATTATCAGGCCAGAGTCCCGGTGCCGCGTACCTCCACTCCAATCTCCCATAAGCCCCATAAGCTACGTGGACCCCTGCGCCAATAACAATGGCGAGGTCCACGTAGAAATCTAGTCCCAGCAGACAATCTTTCCAAGATATCATCTTGTACTCAAATTATTCGTATAAATTACGTAATATTACAATATAATTCGTATACACTCGTTCACTCGTAATATACGTATGTATAATATTACTATGGTTTTTAAACAATGTATAATTACTATTATTAAAATTAATATTTATTTGTTGTTGTTGTTGCTAGGTGATAATAACTAAAGATAAATATATACGAGAGAACAGACTTCCGTATCACATGCGAAAGCAATGGGTTTCTGATAAAGGAGAATTAGCGATTATATGACTAGCACTGTTTTATCTCTATCGTTTATGGAATATTTTGGAGAAAAATACTTCAAAATAAAAATGCGCATAATTGAAGTATTTTTATCTAAAATAATTCCTAAACGATTGATAGAGATAAAGGACTGCTAGTCGACTGCTCGCAAATCAACTTTAATCACTTGTTCATGCTGTAACAGCCATAAAAATTAATAGTTATGAGAATATGTATAAAGAAAGAGAATAAGTATTTATAAAGTTTTGTGATGTGGTTGTAGCGACGGCTGGAGAAGATATGTGGACATGTGAACAAAAATTACAAATGGAGATAGAGAGCTACAGTACCTCCCGACAAATGAACTATGTTATATTAGTTTTAGATTTTACCGTGTATATTGTAGGTATTTAAAAATAAAAATAATTGTATATTATCAATTATAATTTCGTTACATAAGTGTACAACAATAAATTATAATTAAGTAATAATATAGTCTTCGACAAACATTTGAAAATGTACTTCGTTTCGTAAATTGTAAAGATACGCAATGCGCTCCTTGTATAAGGTGTAGGTATAAGTACCATTTACTGGGTGTGAAACATGATCGAAATATCATAAATATTAGAGAAATTTAATTCTTTAAAGTTTTATTTTAGTAAAGTAATTTCTTAACACAATTTTACTATTTTAATATTCTATAAAATTAATATTATAAAAATATCACTGTTTCAATTTACATTAATATTGTTGTTGTTCATTTTTTTATATAAATTTTTATTACAGATTAATATGGCTATATTCATATTGATATATATATTTAAAATTACAACAAAAAAATATATACAAAATAAATGAATTTGTTGTTTGTTGGATTTGAACTTGTAATCCTTAACATAAGAAGTGAATCCTATAGCATCATGACCACGAGGCCCCACTTGGTATAATAGTTTATAGGAACTATACGTTTTATTACTATCTACAGGGGGCAAACCTTAAATATAACTCCAAAAAGAATTACTGTAGCTAACATAACATCCTACATACACAACACAAATCAGAACTAGATTTCGTTAATCAAAATCTTAAGTGTTGATTCACTTACAAATGATACATTTTTATTACAAACAATCAATGAAAAATAAAAAAAAATACGTCATATCACCTCTGACAGAGATTATTCCAGGTCATAATTTTATTATACTTTCGGTCAACTTCAGTCGAAATGACTTTCAAAAATTCTTAATATGAAGTAATAAATTCTAATTTTTATAAAAAAGAACATACCATTTTGTTTTATGACCTTATAAATACAAATATTATCTTAAAATACCTATCTATTGTGTAATAAAAATAACTAATTCAGGTTACACTAATTTAATGGTGTGGTAACACTGGCTGACTGGATGGCTGCCTAGCGATGTAGCGTGGCCACGGTTTTGGTAAAAAAAAAACTGTCAGCTGTGAAATTTAACCTAACTTAGAAAGTTTTGTAATGAATAAGTGATATACAGTTCATTTAAAAATATAATTTACTGTTTTCAGGGTACAATAATTGATTATCAAAAATTACATCGAAATCGAAATAAAAAAACATGGTTAAATACAAACAAAACCATAAATCATTACACATTTTAATATCTTAAAGTGTCAACTACCGGTGCATTTGCGAGTACTTTAATTCGTATAGCTATGGTAACTAAATTTGACGTCATCTATATAATTAGCATATTTTTCAGGTGTCAAACCTTTATCTGCGATTTCCTGCTCTAGAGTACGATCACTATCGTCCACTTTCACTGTATCTTTACCTTGCCTTTCCTTTCTAGACTAGAAATATTAATTCATACTCTTTACAAAATTATAAATATAATTTAATATGAAAAAATTATATTATGATGCCAAAACTTCAAATAATATGTAAACAATACGTATCGAAATTATTGTTCTTCGGTCAAATGAATCAGAACAATTTTTGTCACCGATAATTTTGAATTTTTACTAGGTATCTACATCAAATTTTCATTCTGTTATTTCCAAGGTTAGGTTTGGTAGACAATATGTCTTATGATGAGAAGTTAGAAGATGGGCGTAGATTCTATTGTGCTTCATTTTTGGAGATTTTCATGTTATTGTTGTCAAAGGGCTCTTAGAAAAGCCCATTTAATAGTTTCTGTTATACATGGGTGACATTTTTTTATTATTATTATTATTATTATTATTATTATTATTATTATTATTTTCTAGCACTTTAGCGTTACCCAGGGTGCACCACGAGGAGGCGTGCTAGAATTGCACCCCATACCCCCCGTTATCAATACACATTCATTAGTAGCATCTACACTCTAACGACAATTACAACCGTTTATAGGTTGATGTCATGTGTAGCCCACAATCACATCCATGAGGTGTAACTTAATACACCAGGACATTATTTCTGTATTACTACTAGTCTTTATGTGAATTGAGAATTTTGAGGGGGTCACCGTAAGAGTGAATGAGAAATACTTGATAATAATTTTGAGTAAAATCTTAGAAAGATTGAGATTCAAAATTTTATCCATGAAGCCGAAGATACCTGAGTGGAGGTAACGGCAACGGATTATCAGGCCAGAGTCCCGGTGCCGCGTACCTCCACTCCAATCTCCCATAAGCCCCATAAGCTACGTGGACCCCTGCGCCAATAACAATGGCGAGGTCCACGTAGAAATCTAGTCCCAGCAGACAATCTTTCCAAGATATCATCTTCTACTCAAATTATTCGTATAAATTACGTAATATTACAATATAATTCGTATACACTCGTTCACTCGTAATATACGTATGTATAATATTACTATAGTTTTTAAACAATGTATAATTACTATTATTAAAATTAATATTTATTTGTTGTTGTTGTTGCTAGGTGATAATAACTAAAGATAAATATATACGAGAGAACAGACTTCCGTATCACATGCGAAAGCAATGGGTTTCTGATAAAGGAGAATTAGCGATTATATGACTAGCACTGTTTTATCTCTATCGTTTATGGAATATTTTGGAGAAAAATACTTCAAAATAAAAATGCGCATAATTGAAGTATTTTTATCTAAAATAATTCCTAAACGATTGATAGAGATAAAGGACTGCTAGTCGACTGCTCGCAAATCAACTTTAATCACTTGTTCATGCTGTAACAGCCATAAAAATTAATAGTTATGAGAATATGTATAAAGAAAGAGAATAAGTATTTATAAAGTTTTGTGATGTGGTTGTAGCGACGGCTGGAGAAGATATGTGGACATGTGAACAAAAATTACAAATGGAGATAGAGAGCTACAGTACCTCCCGACAAATGAACTATGTTATATTAGTTTTAGATTTTACCGTGTATATTGTAGGTATTTAAAAATAAAAATAATTGTATATTATCAATTATAATTTCGTTACATAAGTGTACAACAATAAATTATAATTAAGTAATAATATAGTCTTCGACAAACATTTGAAAATGTACTTCGTTTCGTAAATTGTAAAGATACGCAATGCGCTCCTTGTATAAGGTGTAGGTATAAGTACCATTTACTGGGTGTGAAACATGATCGAAATATCATAAATATTAGAGAAATTTAATTCTTTAAAGTTTTATTTTAGTAAAGTAATTTCTTAACACAATTTTACTATTTTAATATTCTATAAAATTAATATTATAAAAATATCACTGTTTCAATTTACATTAATATTGTTGTTGTTCATTTTTTTATATAAATTTTTATTACAGATTAATATGGCTATATTCATATTGATATATATATATATATTTAAAATTACAACAAAAAAATATATACAAAATAAGTGAATTTGTTGTTTGTTGGATTTGAACTTCTAATCCTTAACATAAGAAGTGAATCCTATAGCATCATGACCACGAGGCCTCACTTGGTATAATAGTTTATAGGAACTATACGTTTTATTACTATCTACAGGGGGCAAACCTTAAATATAACTCCAAAAAGAATTACTGTAGCTAACATAACATCCTACATACACAACACAAATCAGAACTAGATTTCGTTAATCAAAATCTTAAGTGTTGATTCACTTACAAATAATACATTTTTATTACAAACAATCAATGAAAAATAAAAAAAAATACGTCATATCACCTCTGACAGAGATTATTCCAGGTCATAATTTTATTATACTTTCGGTCAACTTCAGTCGAAATGACTTTCAAAAATTCTTAATATGAAGTAATAAATTCTAATTTTTATAAAAAAGAACATACCATTTTGTTTTATGACCTTATAAATACAAATATTATCTTAAAATACCTATCTATTGTGTAATAAAAATAACTAATTCTGGTTACACTAATTTAATGGTGTGGTAACACT
Source organism: Harpalus rubripes (assembly GCA_963082715.1). Classification (NCBI taxonomy): domain Eukaryota; kingdom Metazoa; phylum Arthropoda; class Insecta; order Coleoptera; family Carabidae; genus Harpalus; species Harpalus rubripes. The sequence continues at coordinate 22,576,986 of OY720461.1, forward strand.
GGCTGACTGGATGGCTGCCTAGCGATGTAGCGTGGCCACGGTTTTGGTAAAAAAAAACTGTCAGCTGTGAAATTTAACCTAACTTAGAAAGTTTTGTAATGAATAAGTGATATACAGTTCATTTAAAAATATAATTTACTGTTTTCAGGGTACAATAATTGATTATCAAAAATTACATCGAAATCGAAAAAAAAAAACATGGTTAAATACAAACAAAACCATAAATCATTACACATTTTAATATCTTAAAGTGTCAACTACCGGTGCATTTGCGAGTACTTTAATTCGTATAGCTATGGTAACTAAATTTGACGTCATCTATATAATTAGCATATTTTTCAGGTGTCAAACCTTTATCTGCGATTTCCTGCTCTAGAGTACGATCACTATCGTCCACTTTCACTGTATCTTTACCTTGCCTTTCCTTTCTAGACTAGAAATATTAATTCATACTCTTTACAAAATTATAAATATAATTTAATATGAAAAAATTATATTATGATGCCAAAACTTCAAATAATATGTAAACAATACGTATCGAAATTATTGTTCTTCGGTCAAATGAATCAGAACAATTTTTGTCACCGATAATTTTGAATTTTTACTAGGTATCTACATCAAATTTTCATTCTGTTATTTCCAAGGTTAGGTTTGGTAGACAATATGTCTTATGATGAGAAGTTAGAAGATGGGCGTAGATTCTATTGTGCTTCATTTTTGGAGATTTTCATGTTATTGTTGTCAAAGGGCTCTTAGAAAAGCCCATTTAATAGTTTCTGTTATACATGGGTGACATTTTTTTATTATTATTATTATTATTATTATTATTATTATTATTATTATTATTATTTTCTAGCACTTTAGCGTTACCCAGGGTGCACCACGAGGAGGCGTGCTAGAATTGCACCCCATACCCCCCGTTATCAATACACATTCATTAGTAGCATCTACACTCTAACGACAATTACAACCGTTTATAGGTTGATGTCATGTGTAGCCCACAATCACATCCATGAGGTGTAACTTAATACACCAGGACATTATTTCTGTATTACTACTAGTCTTTATGTGAATTGAGAATTTTGAGGGGGTCACCGTAAGAGTGAATGAGAAATACTTGATAATAATTTTGAGTAAAATCTTAGAAAGATTGAGATTCAAAATTTTATCCATGAAGCCGAAGATACCTGAGTGGAGGTAACGGCAACGGATTATCAGGCCAGAGTCCCGGTGCCGCGTACCTCCACTCCAATCTCCCATAAGCCCCATAAGCTACGTGGACCCCTGCGCCAATAACAATGGCGAGGTCCACGTAGAAATCTAGTCCCAGCAGACAATCTTTCCAAGATATCATCTTGTACTCAAATTATTCGTATAAATTACGTAATATTACAATATAATTCGTATACACTCGTTCACTCGTAATATACGTATGTATAATATTACTATGGTTTTTAAACAATGTATAATTACTATTATTAAAATTAATATTTATTTGTTGTTGTTGTTGCTAGGTGATAATAACTAAAGATAAATATATACGAGAGAACAGACTTCCGTATCACATGCGAAAGCAATGGGTTTCTGATAAAGGAGAATTAGCGATTATATGACTAGCACTGTTTTATCTCTATCGTTTATGGAATATTTTGGAGAAAAATACTTCAAAATAAAAATGCGCATAATTGAAGAATTTTTATCTAAAATAATTCCTAAACGATTAATAAAGATAAAGGACTGCTAGTCGACTGCTCGCAAATCAACTTTAATCACTTGTTCATGCTGTAACAGCCATAAAAATTAATAGTTATGAGAATATGTATAAAGAAAGAGAATAAGTATTTATAAAGTTTTGTGATGTGGTTGTAGCGACGGCTGGAGAAGATATGTGGACATGTGAACAAAAATTACAAATGGAGATAGAGAGCTACAGTACCTCCCGACAAATGAACTATGTTATATTAGTTTTAGATTTTACCGTGTATATTGTAGGTATTTAAAAATAAAAATAATTGTATATTATCAATTATAATTTCGTTACATAAGTGTACAACAATAAATTATAATTAAGTAATAATATAGTCTTCGACAAACATTTGAAAATGTACTTCGTTTCGTAAATTGTAAAGATACGCAATGCGCTCCTTGTATAAGGTGTAGGTATAAGTACCATTTACTGGGTGTGAAACATGATCGAAATATCATAAATATTAGAGAAATTTAATTCTTTAAAGTTTTATTTTAGTAAAGTAATTTCTTAACACAATTTTACTATTTTAATATTCTATAAAATTAATATTATAAAAATATCACTGTTTCAATTTACATTAATATTGTTGTTGTTCATTTTTTTATATAAATTTTTATTACAGATTAATATGGCTATATTCATATTGATATATATATATATATATATATATATATATATATATATATATATATATATATATTTAAAATTACAACAAAAAAATATATACAAAATAAGTGAATTTGTTGTTTGTTGGATTTGAACTTGTAATCCTTAACATAAGAAGTGAATCCTATAGCATCATGACCACGAGGCCTCACTTGGTATAATAGTTTATAGGAACTATACGTTTTATTACTATCTACAGGGGGCAAACCTTAAATATAACTCCAAATAGAATTACTGTAGCTAACATAACATCCTACATACACAACACAAATCAGAACTAGATTTCGTTAATCAAAATCTTAAGTGTTGATTCACTTACAAATAATACATTTTTATTACAAACAATCAAGGAAAAATAAAAAAAAATACGTCATATCACCTCTGACAGAGATTATTCCAGGTCATAATTTTATTATACTTTCGGTCAACTTCAGTCGAAATGACTTTCAAAAATTCTTAATATGAAGTAATAAATTCTAATTTTTATAAAAAAGAACATACCATTTTGTTTTATGACCTTATAAATACAAATATTATCTTAAAATACCTATCTATTGTGTAATAAAAATAACTAATTCTGGTTACACTAATTTAATGGTGTGGTAACACTGGCTGACTGGATGGCTGCCTAGCGATGTAGCGTGGCCACGGTTTTGGTAAAAAAAAACTGTCAGCTGTGAAATTTAACCTAACTTAGAAAGTTTTGTAATGAATAAGTGATATACAGTTCATTTAAAAATATAATTTACTGTTTTCAGGGTACAATAATTGATTATCAAAAATTACATCGAAATCGAAAAAAAAAACATGGTTAAATACAAACAAAACCATAAATCATTACACATTTTAATATCTTAAAGTGTCAACTACCGGTGCATTTGCGAGTACTTTAATTCGTATAGCTATGGTAACTAAATTTGACGTCATCTATATAATTAGCATATTTTTCAGGTGTCAAACCTTTATCTGCGATTTCCTGCTCTAGAGTACGATCACTATCGTCCACTTTCACTGTATCTTTACCTTGCCTTTCCTTTCTAGACTAGAAATATTAATTCATACTCTTTACAAAATTATAAATATAATTTAATATGAAAAAATTATATTATGATGCCAAAACTTCAAATAATATGTAAACAATACGTATCGAAATTATTGTTCTTCGGTCAAATGAATCAGAACAATTTTTGTCACCGATAATTTTGAATTTTTACTAGGTATCTACATCAAATTTTCATTCTGTTATTTCCAAGGTTAGGTTTGGTAGACAATATGTCTTATGATGAGAAGTTAGAAGATGGGCGTAGATTCTATTGTGCCTCATTTTTGGAGATTTTCATGTTATTGTTGTCAAAGGGCTCTTAGAAAAGCCCATTTAATAGTTTCTGTTATACACGGGTGACATTTTATTATTATTATTATTATTATTATTATTATTATTTTCTAGCACTTTAGCGTTACCCAGGGTGCACCACGAGGAGGCGTGCTAGAATTGCACCCCATACCCCCCGTTATCAATACACATTCATTAGTAGCATCTACACTCTAACGACAATTACAACCGTTTATAGGTTGATGTCATGTGTAGCCCACAATCACATCCATGAGGTGTAACTTAATACACCAGGACATTATTTCTGTATTACTACTAGTCTTTATGTGAATTGAGAATTTTGAGGGGGTCACCGTAAGAGTGAATGAGAAATACTTGATAATAATTTTGAGTAAAATCTTAGAAAGATTGAGATTCAAAATTTTATCCATGACGCCGAAGATATCTGAGTGGAGGTAACGGCAACGGATTATCAGGCCAGAGTCCCGGTGCCGCGTACCTCCACTCCAATCTCCCATAAGCCCCATAAGCTACGTGGACCCCTGCGCCAATAACAATGGCGAGGTCCACGTAGAAATCTAGTCCCAGCAGACAATCTTTCCAAGATATCATCTTGTACTCAAATTATTCGTATAAATTACGTAATATTACAATATAATTCGTATACACTCGTTCACTCGTAATATACGTATGTATAATATTACTATGGTTTTTAAACAATGTATAATTACTATTATTAAAATTAATATTTATTTGTTGTTGTTGTTGCTAGGTGATAATAACTAAAGATAAATATATACGAGAGAACAGACTTCCGTATCACATGCGAAAGCAATGGGTTTCTGATAAAGGAGAATTAGCGATTATATGACTAGCACTGTTTTATCTCTATCGTTTATGGAATATTTTGGAGAAAAATACTTCAAAATAAAAATGCGCATAATTGAAGTATTTTTATCTAAAATAATTCCTAAACGATTGATAGAGATAAAGGACTGCTAGTCGACTGCTCGCAAATCAACTTTAATCACTTGTTCATGCTGTAACAGCCATAAAAATTAATAGTTATGAGAATATGTATAAAGAAAGAGAATAAGTATTTATAAAGTTTTGTGATGTGGTTGTAGCGACGGCTGGAGAAGATATGTGGACATGTGAACAAAAATTACAAATGGAGATAGAGAGCTACAGTATCTCCCGACAAATGAACTATGTTATATTAGTTTTAGATTTTACCGTGTATATTGTAGGTATTTAAAAATAAAAATAATTGTATATTATCAATTATAATTTCGTTACATAAGTGTACAACAATAAATTATAATTAAGTAATAATATAGTCTTCGACAAACATTTGAAAATGTACTTCGTTTCGTAAATTGTAAAGATACGCAATGCGCTCCTTGTATAAGGTGTAGGTATAAGTACCATTTACTGGGTGTGAAACATGATCGAAATATCATAAATATTAGAGAAATTTAATTCTTTAAAGTTTTATTTTAGTAAAGTAATTTCTTAACACAATTTTACTATTTTAATATTCTATAAAATTAATATTATAAAAATATCACTGTTTCAATTTACATTAATATTGTTGTTGTTCATTTTTTTATATAAATTTTTATTACAGATTAATATGGCTATATTCATATTGATATATATATTTAAAATTACAACAAAAAAATATATACAAAATAAATGAATTTGTTGTTTGTTGGATTTGAACTTGTAATCCTTAACATAAGAAGTGAATCCTATAGCATCATGACCACGAGGCCTCACTTGGTATAATAGTTTATAGGAACTATACGTTTTATTACTATCTACAGGGGGCAAACCTTAAATATAACTCCAAAAAGAATTACTGTAGCTAACATAACATCCTACATACACAACACAAATCAGAACTAGATTTCGTTAATCAAAATCTTAAGTGTTGATTCACTTACAAATAATACATTTTTATTACAAACAATCAATGAAAAATAAAAAAAAAATACGTCATATCACCTCTGACAGAGATTATTCCAGGTCATAATTTTATTATACTTTCGGTCAACTTCAGTCGAAATGACTTTCAAAAATTCTTAATATGAAGTAATAAATTCTAATTTTTATAAAAAAGAACATACCATTTTGTTTTATGACCTTATAAATACAAATATTATCTTAAAATACCTATCTATTGTGTAATAAAAATAACTAATTCTGGTTACACTAATTTAATGGTGTGGTAACACTGGCTGACTGGATGGCTGCCTAGCGATGTAGCGTGGCCACGGTTTTGGTAAAAAAAAACTGTCAGCTGTGAAATTTAACCTAACTTAGAAAGTTTTGTAATGAATAAGTGATATACAGTTCATTTAAAAATATAATTTACTGTTTTCAGGGTACAATAATTGATTATCAAAAATTACATCGAAATCGAAAAAAAAAACATGGTTAAATACAAACAAAACCATAAATCATTACACATTTTAATATCTTAAAGTGTCAACTACCGGTGCATTTGCGAGTACTTTAATTCGTATAGCTATGGTAACTAAATTTGACGTCATCTATATAATTAGCATATTTTTCAGGTGTCAAACCTTTATCTGCGATTTCCTGCTCTAGAGTACGATCACTATCGTCCACTTTCACTGTATCTTTACCTTGCCTTTCCTTTCTAGACTAGAAATATTAATTCATACTCTTTACAAAATTATAAATAAAATTTAATATGAAAAAATTATATTATGATGCCAAAACTTCAAATAATATGTAAACAATACGTATCGAAATTATTGTTCTTCGGTCAAATGAATCAGAACAATTTTTGTCACCGATAATTTTGAATTTTTACTAGGTATCTACATCAAATTTTCATTCTGTTATTTCCAAGGTTAGGTTTGGTAGACAATATGTCTTATGATGAGAAGTTAGAAGATGGGCGTAGATTCTATTGTGCCTCATTTTTGGAGATTTTCATGTTATTGTTGTCAAAGGGCTCTTAGAAAAGCCCATTTAATAGTTTCTGTTATACATGGGTGACATTTTTTTATTATTATTATTATTATTATTATTATTATTTTCTAGCACTTTAGCGTTACCCAGGGTGCACCACGAGGAGGCGTGCTAGAATTGCACCCCATACCCCCCGTTATCAATACACATTCATTAGTAGCATCTACACTCTAACGACAATTACAACCGTTTATAGGTTGATGTCATGTGTAGCCCACAATCACATCCATGAGGTGTAACTTAATACACCAGGACATTATTTCTGTATTACTACTAGTCTTTATGTGAATTGAGAATTTTGAGGGGGTCACCGTAAGAGTGAATGAGAAATACTTGATAATAATTTTGAGTAAAATCTTAGAAAGATTGAGATTCAAAATTTTATCCATGACGCCGAAGATACCTGAGTGGAGGTAACGGCAACGGATTATCAGGCCAGAGTCCCGGTGCCGCGTACCTCCACTCCAATCTCCCATAAGCCCCATAAGCTACGTGGACCCCTGCGCCAATAACAATGGCGAGGTCCACGTAGAAATCTAGTCCCAGCAGACAATCTTTCCAAGATATCATCTTGTACTCAAATTATTCGTATAAATTACGTAATATTACAATATAATTCGTATACACTCGTTCACTCGTAATATACGTATGTATAATATTACTATGGTTTTTAAACAATGTATAATTACTATTATTAAAATTAATATTTATTTGTTGTTGTTGTTGCTAGGTGATAATAACTAAAGATAAATATATACGAGAGAACAGACTTCCGTATCACATGCGAAAGCAATGGTTTTCTGATAAAGGAGAATTAGCGATTATATGACTAGCACTGTTTTATCTCTATCGTTTATGGAATATTTTGGAGAAAAATACTTCAAAATAAAAATGCGCATAATTGAAGTATTTTTATCTAAAATAATTCCTAAACGATTGATAGAGATAAAGGACTGCTAGTCGACTGCTCGCAAATCAACTTTAATCACTTGTTCATGCTGTAACAGCCATAAAAATTAATAGTTATGAGAATATGTATAAAGAAAGAGAATAAGTATTTATAAAGTTTTGTGATGTGGTTGTAGCGACGGCTGGAGAAGATATGTGGACATGTGAACAAAAATTACAAATGGAGATAGAGAGCTACAGTACCTCCCGACAAATGAACTATGTTATATTAGTTTTAGATTTTACCGTGTATATTGTAGGTATTTAAAAATAAAAATAATTGTATATTATCAATTATAATTTCGTTACATAAGTGTACAACAATAAATTATAATTAAGTAATAATATAGTCTTCGACAAACATTTGAAAATGTACTTCGTTTCGTAAATTGTAAAGATACGCAATGCGCTCCTTGTATAAGGTGTAGGTATAAGTACCATTTACTGGGTGTGAAACATGATCGAAATATCATAAATATTAGAGAAATTTAATTCTTTAAAGTTTTATTTTAGTAAAGTAATTTCTTAACACAATTTTACTATTTTAATATTCTATAAAATTAATATTATAAAAATATCACTGTTTCAATTTACATTAATATTGTTGTTGTTCATTTTTTTATATAAATTTTTATTACAGATTAATATGGCTATATTCATATTGATATATATATTTAAAATTACAACAAAAAAATATATACAAAATAAATGAATTTGTTGTTTGTTGGATTTGAACTTGTAATCCTTAACATAAGAAGTGAATCCTATAGCATCATGACCACGAGGCCTCACTTGGTATAATAGTTTATAGGAACTATACGTTTTATTACTATCTACAGGGGGCAAACCTTAAATATAACTCCAAAAAGAATTACTGTAGCTAACATAACATCCTACATACACAACACAAATCAGAACTAGATTTCGTTAATCAAAATCTTAAGTGTTGATTCACTTACAAATAATACATTTTTATTACAAACAATCAATGAAAAATAAAAAAAAAATACGTCATATCACCTCTGACAGAGATTATTCCAGGTCATAATTTTATTATACTTTCGGTCAACTTCAGTCGAAATGACTTTCAAAAATTCTTAATATGAAGTAATAAATTCTAATTTTTATAAAAAAGAACATACCATTTTGTTTTATGACCTTATAAATACAAATATTATCTTAAAATACCTATCTATTGTGTAATAAAAATAACTAATTCTGGTTACACTAATTTAATGGTGTGGTAACACTGGCTGACTGGATGGCTGCCTAGCGATGTAGCGTGGCCACGGTTTTGGTAAAAAAAAACTGTCAGCTGTGAAATTTAACCTAACTTAGAAAGTTTTGTAATGAATAAGTGATATACAGTTCATTTAAAAATATAATTTACTGTTTTCAGGGTACAATAATTGATTATCAAAAATTACATCGAAATCGAAAAAAAAAACATGGTTAAATACAAACAAAACCATAAATCATTACACATTTTAATATCTTAAAGTGTCAACTACCGGTGCATTTGCGAGTACTTTAATTCGTATAGCTATGGTAACTAAATTTGACGTCATCTATATAATTAGCATATTTTTCAGGTGTCAAACCTTTATCTGCGATTTCCTGCTCTAGAGTACGATCACTATCGTCCACTTTCACTGTATCTTTACCTTGCCTTTCCTTTCTAGACTAGAAATATTAATTCATACTCTTTACAAAATTATAAATATAATTTAATATGAAAAAATTATATTATGATGCCAAAACTTCAAATAATATGTAAACAATACGTATCGAAATTATTGTTCTTCGGTCAAATGAATCAGAACAATTTTTGTCACCGATAATTTTGAATTTTTACTAGGTATCTACATCAAATTTTCATTCTGTTATTTCCAAGGTTAGGTTTGGTAGACAATATGTCTTATGATGAGAAGTTAGAAGATGGGCGTAGATTCTATTGTGCCTCATTTTTGGAGATTTTCATGTTATTGTTGTCAAAGGGCTCTTAGAAAAGCCCATTTAATAGTTTCTGTTATACACGGGTGACATTTTATTATTATTATTATTATTATTATTATTATTATTTTCTAGCACTTTAGCGTTACCCAGGGTGCACCACGAGGAGGCGTGCTAGAATTGCACCCCATACCCCCCGTTATCAATACACATTCATTAGTAGCATCTACACTCTAACGACAATTACAACCGTTTATAGGTTGATGTCATGTGTAGCCCACAATCACATCCATGAGGTGTAACTTAATACACCAGGACATTATTTCTGTATTACTACTAGTCTTTATGTGAATTGAGAATTTTGAGGGGGTCACCGTAAGAGTGAATGAGAAATACTTGATAATAATTTTGAGTAAAATCTTAGAAAGATTGAGATTCAAAATTTTATCCATGACGCCGAAGATATCTGAGTGGAGGTAACGGCAACGGATTATCAGGCCAGAGTCCCGGTGCCGCGTACCTCCACTCCAATCTCCCATAAGCCCCATAAGCTACGTGGACCCCTGCGCCAATAACAATGGCGAGGTCCACGTAGAAATCTAGTCCCAGCAGACAATCTTTCCAAGATATCATCTTGTACTCAAATTATTCGTATAAATTACGTAATATTACAATATAATTCGTATACACTCGTTCACTCGTAATATACGTATGTATAATATTACTATGGTTTTTAAACAATGTATAATTACTATTATTAAAATTAATATTTATTTGTTGTTGTTGTTGCTAGGTGATAATAACTAAAGATAAATATATACGAGAGAACAGACTTCCGTATCACATGCGAAAGCAATGGGTTTCTGATAAAGGAGAATTAGCGATTATATGACTAGCACTGTTTTATCTCTATCGTTTATGGAATATTTTGGAGAAAAATACTTCAAAATAAAAATGCGCATAATTGAAGTATTTTTATCTAAAATAATTCCTAAACGATTGATAGAGATAAAGGACTGCTAGTCGACTGCTCGCAAATCAACTTTAATCACTTGTTCATGCTGTAACAGCCATAAAAATTAATAGTTATGAGAATATGTATAAAGAAAGAGAATAAGTATTTATAAAGTTTTGTGATGTGGTTGTAGCGACGGCTGGAGAAGATATGTGGACATGTGAACAAAAATTACAAATGGAGATAGAGAGCTACAGTATCTCCCGACAAATGAACTATGTTATATTAGTTTTAGATTTTACCGTGTATATTGTAGGTATTTAAAAATAAAAATAATTGTATATTATCAATTATAATTTCGTTACATAAGTGTACAACAATAAATTATAATTAAGTAATAATATAGTCTTCGACAAACATTTGAAAATGTACTTCGTTTCGTAAATTGTAAAGATACGCAATGCGCTCCTTGTATAAGGTGTAGGTATAAGTACCATTTACTGGGTGTGAAACATGATCGAAATATCATAAATATTAGAGAAATTTAATTCTTTAAAGTTTTATTTTAGTAAAGTAATTTCTTAACACAATTTTACTATTTTAATATTCTATAAAATTAATATTATAAAAATATCACTGTTTCAATTTACATTAATATTGTTGTTGTTCATTTTTTTATATAAATTTTTATTACAGATTAATATGGCTATATTCATATTGATATATATATATATATATTTAAAATTACAACAAAAAAATATATACAAAATAAATGAATTTGTTGTTTGTTGGATTTGAACTTGTAATCCTTAACATAAGAAGTGAATCCTATAGCATCATGACCACGAGGCCTCACTTGGTATAATAGTTTATAGGAACTATACGTTTTATTACTATCTACAGGGAGCAAACCTTAAATATAACTCCAAAAAGAATTACTGTAGCTAACATAACATCCTACATACACAACACAAATCAGAACTAGATTTCGTTAATCAAAATCTTAAGTGTTGATTCACTTACAAATAATACATTTTTATTACAAACAATCAATGAAAAATAAAAAAAAATACGTCATATCACCTCTGACAGAGATTATTCCAGGTCATAATTTTATTATACTTTCGGTCAACTTCAGTCGAAATGACTTTCAAAAATTCTTAATATGAAGTAATAAATTCTAATTTTTATAAAAAAGAACATACCATTTTGTTTTATGACCTTATAAATACAAATATTATCTTAAAATACCTATCTATTGTGTAATAAAAATAACTAATTCTGGTTACACTAATTTAATGGTGTGGTAACACTGGCTGACTGGATGGCTGCCTAGCGATGTAGCGTGGCCACGGTTTTGGTAAAAAAAAACTGTCAGCTGTGAAATTTAACCTAACTTAGAAAGTTTTGTAATGAATAAGTGATATACAGTTCATTTAAAAATATAATTTACTGTTTTCAGGGTACAATAATTGATTATCAAAAATTACATCGAAATCGAAAAAAAAAACATGGTTAAATACAAACAAAACCATAAATCATTACACATTTTAATATCTTAAAGTGTCAACTACCGGTGCATTTGCGAGTACTTTAATTCGTATAGCTATGGTAACTAAATTTGACGTCATCTATATAATTAGCATATTTTTCAGGTGTCAAACCTTTATCTGCGATTTCCTGCTCTAGAGTACGATCACTATCGTCCACTTTCACTGTATCTTTACCTTGCCTTTCCTTTCTAGACTAGAAATATTAATTCATACTCTTTACAAAATTATAAATATAATTTAATATGAAAAAATTATATTATGATGCCAAAACTTCAAATAATATGTAAACAATACGTATCGAAATTATTGTTCTTCGGTCAAATGAATCAGAACAATTTTTGTCACCGATAATTTTGAATTTTTACTAGGTATCTACATCAAATTTTCATTCTGTTATTTCCAAGGTTAGGTTTGGTAGACAATATGTCTTATGATGAGAAGTTAGAAGATGGGCGTAGATTCTATTGTGCCTCATTTTTGGAGATTTTCATGTTATTGTTGTCAAAGGGCTCTTAGAAAAGCCCATTTAATAGTTTCTGTTATACACGGGTGACATTTTATTATTATTATTATTATTATTATTATTATTATTTTCTAGCACTTTAGCGTTACCCAGGGTGCACCACGAGGAGGCGTGCTAGAATTGCACCCCATACCCCCCGTTATCAATACACATTCATTAGTAGCATCTACACTCTAACGACAATTACAACCGTTTATAGGTTGATGTCATGTGTAGCCCACAATCACATCCATGAGGTGTAACTTAATACACCAGGACATTATTTCTGTATTACTACTAGTCTTTATGTGAATTGAGAATTTTGAGGGGGTCACCGTAAGAGTGAATGAGAAATACTTGATAATAATTTTGAGTAAAATCTTAGAAAGATTGAGATTCAAAATTTTATCCATGACGCCGAAGATATCTGAGTGGAGGTAACGGCAACGGATTATCAGGCCAGAGTCCCGGTGCCGCGTACCTCCACTCCAATCTCCCATAAGCCCCATAAGCTACGTGGACCCCTGCGCCAATAACAATGGCGAGGTCCACGTAGAAATCTAGTCCCAGCAGACAATCTTTCCAAGATATCATCTTGTACTCAAATTATTCGTATAAATTACGTAATATTACAATATAATTCGTATACACTCGTTCACTCGTAATATACGTATGTATAATATTACTATGGTTTTTAAACAATGTATAATTACTATTATTAAAATTAATATTTATTTGTTGTTGTTGTTGCTAGGTGATAATAACTAAAGATAAATATATACGAGAGAACAGACTTCCGTATCACATGCGAAAGCAATGGGTTTCTGATAAAGGAGAATTAGCGATTATATGACTAGCACTGTTTTATCTCTATCGTTTATGGAATATTTTGGAGAAAAATACTTCAAAATAAAAATGCGCATAATTGAAGTATTTTTATCTAAAATAATTCCTAAACGATTGATAGAGATAAAGGACTGCTAGTCGACTGCTCGCAAATCAACTTTAATCACTTGTTCATGCTGTAACAGCCATAAAAATTAATAGTTATGAGAATATGTATAAAGAAAGAGAATAAGTATTTATAAAGTTTTGTGATGTGGTTGTAGCGACGGCTGGAGAAGATATGTGGACATGTGAACAAAAATTACAAATGGAGATAGAGAGCTACAGTATCTCCCGACAAATGAACTATGTTATATTAGTTTTAGATTTTACCGTGTATATTGTAGGTATTTAAAAATAAAAATAATTGTATATTATCAATTATAATTTCGTTACATAAGTGTACAACAATAAATTATAATTAAGTAATAATATAGTCTTCGACAAACATTTGAAAATGTACTTCGTTTCGTAAATTGTAAAGATACGCAATGCGCTCCTTGTATAAGGTGTAGGTATAAGTACCATTTACTGGGTGTGAAACATGATCGAAATATCATAAATATTAGAGAAATTTAATTCTTTAAAGTTTTATTTTAGTAAAGTAATTTCTTAACACAATTTTACTATTTTAATATTCTATAAAATTAATATTATAAAAATATCACTGTTTCAATTTACATTAATATTGTTGTTGTTCATTTTTTTATATAAATTTTTATTACAGATTAATATGGCTATATTCATATTGATATATATATATATATATATTTAAAATTACAACAAAAAAATATATACAAAATAAATGAATTTGTTGTTTGTTGGATTTGAACTTGTAATCCTTAACATAAGAAGTGAATCCTATAGCATCATGACCACGAGGCCTCACTTGGTATAATAGTTTATAGGAACTATACGTTTTATTACTATCTACAGGGAGCAAACCTTAAATATAACTCCAAAAAGAATTACTGTAGCTAACATAACATCCTACATACACAACACAAATCAGAACTAGATTTCGTTAATCAAAATCTTAAGTGTTGATTCACTTACAAATAATACATTTTTATTACAAACAATCAATGAAAAATAAAAAAAAATACGTCATATCACCTCTGACAGAGATTATTCCAGGTCATAATTTTATTATACTTTCGGTCAACTTCAGTCGAAATGACTTTCAAAAATTCTTAATATGAAGTAATAAATTCTAATTTTTATAAAAAAGAACATACCATTTTGTTTTATGACCTTATAAATACAAATATTATCTTAAAATACCTATCTATTGTGTAATAAAAATAACTAATTCTGGTTACACTAATTTAATGGTGTGGTAACACTGGCTGACTGGATGGCTGCCTAGCGATGTAGCGTGGCCACGGTTTTGGTAAAAAAAAACTGTCAGCTGTGAAATTTAACCTAACTTAGAAAGTTTTGTAATGAATAAGTGATATACAGTTCATTTAAAAATATAATTTACTGTTTTCAGGGTACAATAATTGATTATCAAAAATTACATCGAAATCGAAAAAAAAAACATGGTTAAATACAAACAAAACCATAAATCATTACACATTTTAATATCTTAAAGTGTCAACTACCGGTGCATTTGCGAGTACTTTAATTCGTATAGCTATGGTAACTAAATTTGACGTCATCTATATAATTAGCATATTTTTCAGGTGTCAAACCTTTATCTGCGATTTCCTGCTCTAGAGTACGATCACTATCGTCCACTTTCACTGTATCTTTACCTTGCCTTTCCTTTCTAGACTAGAAATATTAATTCATACTCTTTACAAAATTATAAATATAATTTAATATGAAAAAATTATATTATGATGCCAAAACTTCAAATAATATGTAAACAATACGTATCGAAATTATTGTTCTTCGGTCAAATGAATCAGAACAATTTTTGTCACCGATAATTTTGAATTTTTACTAGGTATCTACATCAAATTTTCATTCTGTTATTTCCAAGGTTAGGTTTGGTAGACAATATGTCTTATGATGAGAAGTTAGAAGATGGGCGTAGATTCTATTGTGCCTCATTTTTGGAGATTTTCATGTTATTGTTGTCAAAGGGCTCTTAGAAAAGCCCATTTAATAGTTTCTGTTATACATGGGTGACATTTTTTTATTATTATTATTATTATTATTATTATTTTCTAGCACTTTAGCGTTACCCAGGGTGCACCACGAGGAGGCGTGCTAGAATTGCACCCCATACCCCCCGTTATCAATACACATTCATTAGTAGCATCTACACTCTAACGACAATTACAACCGTTTATAGGTTGATGTCATGTGTAGCCCACAATCACATCCATGAGGTGTAACTTAATACACCAGGACATTATTTCTGTATTACTACTAGTCTTTATGTGAATTGAGAATTTTGAGGGGGTCACCGTAAGAGTGAATGAGAAATACTTGATAATAATTTTGAGTAAAATCTTAGAAAGATTGAGATTCAAAATTTTATCCATGACGCCGAAGATACCTGAGTGGAGGTAACGGCAACGGATTATCAGGCCAGAGTCCCGGTGCCGCGTACCTCCACTCCAATCTCCCATAAGCCCCATAAGCTACGTGGACCCCTGCGCCAATAACAATGGCGAGGTCCACGTAGAAATCTAGTCCCAGCAGACAATCTTTCCAAGATATCATCTTGTACTCAAATTATTCGTATAAATTACGTAATATTACAATATAATTCGTATACACTCGTTCACTCGTAATATACGTATGTATAATATTACTATGGTTTTTAAACAATGTATAATTACTATTATTAAAATTAATATTTATTTGTTGTTGTTGTTGCTAGGTGATAATAACTAAAGATAAATATATACGAGAGAACAGACTTCCGTATCACATGCGAAAGCAATGGGTTTCTGATAAAGGAGAATTAGCGATTATATGACTAGCACTGTTTTATCTCTATCGTTTATGGAATATTTTGGAGAAAAATACTTCAAAATAAAAATGCGCATAATTGAAGTATTTTTATCTAAAATAATTCCTAAACGATTGATAGAGATAAAGGACTGCTAGTCGACTGCTCGCAAATCAACTTTAATCACTTGTTCATGCTGTAACAGCCATAAAAATTAATAGTTATGAGAATATGTATAAAGAAAGAGAATAAGTATTTATAAAGTTTTGTGATGTGGTTGTAGCGACGGCTGGAGAAGATATGTGGACATGTGAACAAAAATTACAAATGGAGATAGAGAGCTACAGTACCTCCCGACAAATGAACTATGTTATATTAGTTTTAGATTTTACCGTGTATATTGTAGGTATTTAAAAATAAAAATAATTGTATATTATCAATTATAATTTCGTTACATAAGTGTACAACAATAAATTATAATTAAGTAATAATATAGTCTTCGACAAACATTTGAAAATGTACTTCGTTTCGTAAATTGTAAAGATACGCAATGCGCTCCTTGTATAAGGTGTAGGTATAAGTACCATTTACTGGGTGTGAAACATGATCGAAATATCATAAATATTAGAGAAATTTAATTCTTTAAAGTTTTATTTTAGTAAAGTAATTTCTTAACACAATTTTACTATTTTAATATTCTATAAAATTAATATTATAAAAATATCACTGTTTCAATTTACATTAATATTGTTGTTGTTCATTTTTTTATATAAATTTTTATTACAGATTAATATGGCTATATTCATATTGATATATATATATATTTAAAATTACAACAAAAAAATATATACAAAATAAATGAATTTGTTGTTTGTTGGATTTGAACTTGTAATCCTTAACATAAGAAGTGAATCCTATAGCATCATGACCACGAGGCCTCACTTGGTATAATAGTTTATAGGAACTATACGTTTTATTACTATCTACAGGGAGCAAACCTTAAATATAACTCCAAAAAGAATTACTGTAGCTAACATAACATCCTACATACACAACACAAATCAGAACTAGATTTCGTTAATCAAAATCTTAAGTGTTGATTCACTTACAAATAATACATTTTTATTACAAACAATCAATGAAAAATAAAAAAAAATACGTCATATCACCTCTGACAGAGATTATTCCAGGTCATAATTTTATTATACTTTCGGTCAACTTCAGTCGAAATGACTTTCAAAAATTCTTAATATGAAGTAATAAATTCTAATTTTTATAAAAAAGAACATACCATTTTGTTTTATGACCTTATAAATACAAATATTATCTTAAAATACCTATCTATTGTGTAATAAAAATAACTAATTCTGGTTACACTAATTTAATGGTGTGGTAACACTGGCTGACTGGATGGCTGCCTAGCGATGTAGCGTGGCCACGGTTTTGGTAAAAAAAACTGTCAGCTGTGAAATTTAACCTAACTTAGAAAGTTTTGTAATGAATAAGTGATATACAGTTCATTTAAAAATATAATTTACTGTTTTCAGGGTACAATAATTGATTATCAAAAATTACATCGAAATCGAAAAAAAAAACATGGTTAAATACAAACAAAACCATAAATCATTACACATTTTAATATCTTAAAGTGTCAACTACCGGTGCATTTGCGAGTACTTTAATTCGTATAGCTATGGTAACTAAATTTGACGTCATCTATATAATTAGCATATTTTTCAGGTGTCAAACCTTTATCTGCGATTTCCTGCTCTAGAGTACGATCACTATCGTCCACTTTCACTGTATCTTTACCTTGCCTTTCCTTTCTAGACTAGAAATATTAATTCATACTCTTTACAAAATTATAAATATAATTTAATATGAAAAAATTATATTATGATGCCAAAACTTCAAATAATATGTAAACAATACGTATCGAAATTATTGTTCTTCGGTCAAATGAATCAGAACAATTTTTGTCACCGATAATTTTGAATTTTTACTAGGTATCTACATCAAATTTTCATTCTGTTATTTCCAAGGTTAGGTTTGGTAGACAATATGTCTTATGATGAGAAGTTAGAAGATGGGCGTAGATTCTATTGTGCCTCATTTTTGGAGATTTTCATGTTATTGTTGTCAAAGGGCTCTTAGAAAAGCCCATTTAATAGTTTCTGTTATACATGGGTGACATTTTTTTATTATTATTATTATTATTATTATTATTATTTTCTAGCACTTTAGCGTTACCCAGGGTGCACCACGAGGAGGCGTGCTAGAATTGCACCCCATACCCCCCGTTATCAATACACATTCATTAGTAGCATCTACACTCTAACGACAATTACAACCGTTTATAGGTTGATGTCATGTGTAGCCCACAATCACATCCATGAGGTGTAACTTAATACACCAGGACATTATTTCTGTATTACTACTAGTCTTTATGTGAATTGAGAATTTTGAGGGGGTCACCGTAAGAGTGAATGAGAAATACTTGATAATAATTTTGAGTAAAATCTTAGAAAGATTGAGATTCAAAATTTTATCCATGACGCCGAAGATACCTGAGTGGAGGTAACGGCAACGGATTATCAGGCCAGAGTCCCGGTGCCGCGTACCTCCACTCCAATCTCCCATAAGCCCCATAAGCTACGTGGACCCCTGCGCCAATAACAATGGCGAGGTCCACGTAGAAATCTAGTCCCAGCAGACAATCTTTCCAAGATATCATCTTGTACTCAAATTATTCGTATAAATTACGTAATATTACAATATAATTCGTATACACTCGTTCACTCGTAATATACGTATGTATAATATTACTATGGTTTTTAAACAATGTATAATTACTATTATTAAAATTAATATTTATTTGTTGTTGTTGTTGCTAGGTGATAATAACTAAAGATAAATATATACGAGAGAACAGACTTCCGTATCACATGCGAAAGCAATGGGTTTCTGATAAAGGAGAATTAGCGATTATATGACTAGCACTGTTTTATCTCTATCGTTTATGGAATATTTTGGAGAAAAATACTTCAAAATAAAAATGCGCATAATTGAAGTATTTTTATCTAAAATAATTCCTAAACGATTGATAGAGATAAAGGACTGCTAGTCGACTGCTCGCAAATCAACTTTAATCACTTGTTCATGCTGTAACAGCCATAAAAATTAATAGTTATGAGAATATGTATAAAGAAAGAGAATAAGTATTTATAAAGTTTTGTGATGTGGTTGTAGCGACGGCTGGAGAAGATATGTGGACATGTGAACAAAAATTACAAATGGAGATAGAGAGCTACAGTACCTCCCGACAAATGAACTATGTTATATTAGTTTTAGATTTTACCGTGTATATTGTAGGTATTTAAAAATAAAAATAATTGTATATTATCAATTATAATTTCGTTACATAAGTGTACAACAATAAATTATAATTAAGTAATAATATAGTCTTCGACAAACATTTGAAAATGTACTTCGTTTCGTAAATTGTAAAGATACGCAATGCGCTCCTTGTATAAGGTGTAGGTATAAGTACCATTTACTGGGTGTGAAACATGATCGAAATATCATAAATATTAGAGAAATTTAATTCTTTAAAGTTTTATTTTAGTAAAGTAATTTCTTAACACAATTTTACTATTTTAATATTCTATAAAATTAATATTATAAAAATATCACTGTTTCAATTTACATTAATATTGTTGTTGTTCATTTTTTTATATAAATTTTTATTACAGATTAATATGGCTATATTCATATTGATATATATATATATATTTAAAATTACAACAAAAAAATATATACAAAATAAATGAATTTGTTGTTTGTTGGATTTGAACTTGTAATCCTTAACATAAGAAGTGAATCCTATAGCATCATGACCACGAGGCCTCACTTGGTATAATAGTTTATAGGAACTATACGTTTTATTACTATCTACAGGGAGCAAACCTTAAATATAACTCCAAAAAGAATTACTGTAGCTAACATAACATCCTACATACACAACACAAATCAGAACTAGATTTCGTTAATCAAAATCTTAAGTGTTGATTCACTTACAAATAATACATTTTTATTACAAACAATCAATGAAAAATAAAAAAAAATACGTCATATCACCTCTGACAGAGATTATTCCAGGTCATAATTTTATTATACTTTCGGTCAACTTCAGTCGAAATGACTTTCAAAAATTCTTAATATGAAGTAATAAATTCTAATTTTTATAAAAAAGAACATACCATTTTGTTTTATGACCTTATAAATACAAATATTATCTTAAAATACCTATCTATTGTGTAATAAAAATAACTAATTCTGGTTACACTAATTTAATGGTGTGGTAACACTGGCTGACTGGATGGCTGCCTAGCGATGTAGCGTGGCCACGGTTTTGGTAAAAAAAAACTGTCAGCTGTGAAATTTAACCTAACTTAGAAAGTTTTGTAATGAATAAGTGATATACAGTTCATTTAAAAATATAATTTACTGTTTTCAGGGTACAATAATTGATTATCAAAAATTACATCGAAATCGAAAAAAAAAACATGGTTAAATACAAACAAAACCATAAATCATTACACATTTTAATATCTTAAAGTGTCAACTACCGGTGCATTTGCGAGTACTTTAATTCGTATAGCTATGGTAACTAAATTTGACGTCATCTATATAATTAGCATATTTTTCAGGTGTCAAACCTTTATCTGCGATTTCCTGCTCTAGAGTACGATCACTATCGTCCACTTTCACTGTATCTTTACCTTGCCTTTCCTTTCTAGACTAGAAATATTAATTCATACTCTTTACAAAATTATAAATATAATTTAATATGAAAAAATTATATTATGATGCCAAAACTTCAAATAATATGTAAACAATACGTATCGAAATTATTGTTCTTCGGTCAAATGAATCAGAACAATTTTTGTCACCGATAATTTTGAATTTTTACTAGGTATCTACATCAAATTTTCATTCTGTTATTTCCAAGGTTAGGTTTGGTAGACAATATGTCTTATGATGAGAAGTTAGAAGATGGGCGTAGATTCTATTGTGCCTCATTTTTGGAGATTTTCATGTTATTGTTGTCAAAGGGCTCTTAGAAAAGCCCATTTAATAGTTTCTGTTATACATGGGTGACATTTTTTTATTATTATTATTATTATTATTATTATTTTCTAGCACTTTAGCGTTACCCAGGGTGCACCACGAGGAGGCGTGCTAGAATTGCACCCCATACCCCCCGTTATCAATACACATTCATTAGTAGCATCTACACTCTAACGACAATTACAACCGTTTATAGGTTGATGTCATGTGTAGCCCACAATCACATCCATGAGGTGTAACTTAATACACCAGGACATTATTTCTGTATTACTACTAGTCTTTATGTGAATTGAGAATTTTGAGGGGGTCACCGTAAGAGTGAATGAGAAATACTTGATAATAATTTTGAGTAAAATCTTAGAAAGATTGAGATTCAAAATTTTATCCATGACGCCGAAGATACCTGAGTGGAGGTAACGGCAACGGATTATCAGGCCAGAGTCCCGGTGCCGCGTACCTCCACTCCAATCTCCCATAAGCCCCATAAGCTACGTGGACCCCTGCGCCAATAACAATGGCGAGGTCCACGTAGAAATCTAGTCCCAGCAGACAATCTTTCCAAGATATCATCTTGTACTCAAATTATTCGTATAAATTACGTAATATTACAATATAATTCGTATACACTCGTTCACTCGTAATATACGTATGTATAATATTACTATGGTTTTTAAACAATGTATAATTACTATTATTAAAATTAATATTTATTTGTTGTTGTTGTTGCTAGGTGATAATAACTAAAGATAAATATATACGAGAGAACAGACTTCCGTATCACATGCGAAAGCAATGGGTTTCTGATAAAGGAGAATTAGCGATTATATGACTAGCACTGTTTTATCTCTATCGTTTATGGAATATTTTGGAGAAAAATACTTCAAAATAAAAATGCGCATAATTGAAGTATTTTTATCTAAAATAATTCCTAAACGATTGATAGAGATAAAGGACTGCTAGTCGACTGCTCGCAAATCAACTTTAATCACTTGTTCATGCTGTAACAGCCATAAAAATTAATAGTTATGAGAATATGTATAAAGAAAGAGAATAAGTATTTATAAAGTTTTGTGATGTGGTTGTAGCGACGGCTGGAGAAGATATGTGGACATGTGAACAAAAATTACAAATGGAGATAGAGAGCTACAGTACCTCCCGACAAATGAACTATGTTATATTAGTTTTAGATTTTACCGTGTATATTGTAGGTATTTAAAAATAAAAATAATTGTATATTATCAATTATAATTTCGTTACATAAGTGTACAACAATAAATTATAATTAAGTAATAATATAGTCTTCGACAAACATTTGAAAATGTACTTCGTTTCGTAAATTGTAAAGATACGCAATGCGCTCCTTGTATAAGGTGTAGGTATAAGTACCATTTACTGGGTGTGAAACATGATCGAAATATCATAAATATTAGAGAAATTTAATTCTTTAAAGTTTTATTTTAGTAAAGTAATTTCTTAACACAATTTTACTATTTTAATATTCTATAAAATTAATATTATAAAAATATCACTGTTTCAATTTACATTAATATTGTTGTTGTTCATTTTTTTATATAAATTTTTATTACAGATTAATATGGCTATATTCATATTGATATATATATGTATTTAAAATTACAACAAAAAAATATATACAAAATAAATGAATTTGTTGTTTGTTGGATTTGAACTTGTAATCCTTAACATAAGAAGTGAATCCTATAGCATCATGACCACGAGGCCTCACTTGGTATAATAGTTTATAGGAACTATACGTTTTATTACTATCTACAGGGAGCAAACCTTAAATATAACTCCAAAAAGAATTACTGTAGCTAACATAACATCCTACATACACAACACAAATCAGAACTAGATTTCGTTAATCAAAATCTTAAGTGTTGATTCACTTACAAATAATACATTTTTATTACAAACAATCAATGAAAAATAAAAAAAAATACGTCATATCACCTCTGACAGAGATTATTCCAGGTCATAATTTTATTATACTTTCGGTCAACTTCAGTCGAAATGACTTTCAAAAATTCTTAATATGAAGTAATAAATTCTAATTTTTATAAAAAAGAACATACCATTTTGTTTTATGACCTTATAAATACAAATATTATCTTAAAATACCTATCTATTGTGTAATAAAAATAACTAATTCTGGTTACACTAATTTAATGGTGTGGTAACACTGGCTGACTGGATGGCTGCCTAGCGATGTAGCGTGGCCACGGTTTTGGTAAAAAAAAACTGTCAGCTGTGAAATTTAACCTAACTTAGAAAGTTTTGTAATGAATAAGTGATATACAGTTCATTTAAAAATATAATTTACTGTTTTCAGGGTACAATAATTGATTATCAAAAATTACATCGAAATCGAAAAAAAAAACATGGTTAAATACAAACAAAACCATAAATCATTACACATTTTAATATCTTAAAGTGTCAACTACCGGTGCATTTGCGAGTACTTTAATTCGTATAGCTATGGTAACTAAATTTGACGTCATCTATATAATTAGCATATTTTTCAGGTGTCAAACCTTTATCTGCGATTTCCTGCTCTAGAGTACGATCACTATCGTCCACTTTCACTGTATCTTTACCTTGCCTTTCCTTTCTAGACTAGAAATATTAATTCATACTCTTTACAAAATTATAAATATAATTTAATATGAAAAAATTATATTATGATGCCAAAACTTCAAATAATATGTAAACAATACGTATCGAAATTATTGTTCTTCGGTCAAATGAATCAGAACAATTTTTGTCACCGATAATTTTGAATTTTTACTAGGTATCTACATCAAATTTTCATTCTGTTATTTCCAAGGTTAGGTTTGGTAGACAATATGTCTTATGATGAGAAGTTAGAAGATGGGCGTAGATTCTATTGTGCCTCATTTTTGGAGATTTTCATGTTATTGTTGTCAAAGGGCTCTTAGAAAAGCCCATTTAATAGTTTCTGTTATACATGGGTGACATTTTTTTATTATTATTATTATTATTATTATTTTCTAGCACTTTAGCGTTACCCAGGGTGCACCACGAGGAGGCGTGCTAGAATTGCACCCCATACCCCCCGTTATCAATACACATTCATTAGTAGCATCTACACTCTAACGACAATTACAACCGTTTATAGGTTGATGTCATGTGTAGCCCACAATCACATCCATGAGGTGTAACTTAATACACCAGGACATTATTTCTGTATTACTACTAGTCTTTATGTGAATTGAGAATTTTGAGGGGGTCACCGTAAGAGTGAATGAGAAATACTTGATAATAATTTTGAGTAAAATCTTAGAAAGATTGAGATTCAAAATTTTATCCATGACGCCGAAGATACCTGAGTGGAGGTAACGGCAACGGATTATCAGGCCAGAGTCCCGGTGCCGCGTACCTCCACTCCAATCTCCCATAAGCCCCATAAGCTACGTGGACCCCTGCGCCAATAACAATGGCGAGGTCCACGTAGAAATCTAGTCCCAGCAGACAATCTTTCCAAGATATCATCTTGTACTCAAATTATTCGTATAAATTACGTAATATTACAATATAATTCGTATACACTCGTTCACTCGTAATATACGTATGTATAATATTACTATGGTTTTTAAACAATGTATAATTACTATTATTAAAATTAATATTTATTTGTTGTTGTTGTTGCTAGGTGATAATAACTAAAGATAAATATATACGAGAGAACAGACTTCCGTATCACATGCGAAAGCAATGGGTTTCTGATAAAGGAGAATTAGCGATTATATGACTAGCACTGTTTTATCTCTATCGTTTATGGAATATTTTGGAGAAAAATACTTTAAAATAAAAATGCGCATAATTGAAGTATTTTTATCTAAAATAATTCCTAAACGATTGATAGAGATAAAGGACTGCTAGTCGACTGCTCGCAAATCAACTTTAATCACTTGTTCATGCTGTAACAGCCATAAAAATTAATAGTTATGAGAATATGTATAAAGAAAGAGAATAAGTATTTATAAAGTTTTGTGATGTGGTTGTAGCGACGGCTGGAGAAGATATGTGGACATGTGAACAAAAATTACAAATGGAGATAGAGAGCTACAGTACCTCCCGACAAATGAACTATGTTATATTAGTTTTAGATTTTACCGTGTATATTGTAGGTATTTAAAAATAAAAATAATTGTATATTATCAATTATAATTTCGTTACATAAGTGTACAACAATAAATTATAATTAAGTAATAATATAGTCTTCGACAAACATTTGAAAATGTACTTCGTTTCGTAAATTGTAAAGATACGCAATGCGCTCCTTGTATAAGGTGTAGGTATAAGTACCATTTACTGGGTGTGAAACATGATCGAAATATCATAAATATTAGAGAAATTTAATTCTTTAAAGTTTTATTTTAGTAAAGTAATTTCTTAACACAATTTTACTATTTTAATATTCTATAAAATTAATATTATAAAAATATCACTGTTTCAATTTACATTAATATTGTTGTTGTTCATTTTTTTATATAAATTTTTATTACAGATTAATATGGCTATATTCATATTGATATATATATTTAAAATTACAACAAAAAAATATATACAAAATAAATGAATTTGTTGTTTGTTGGATTTGAACTTGTAATCCTTAACATAAGAAGTGAATCCTATAGCATCATGACCACGAGGCCTCACTTGGTATAATAGTTTATAGGAACTATACGTTTTATTACTATCTACAGGGAGCAAACCTTAAATATAACTCCAAAAAGAATTACTGTAGCTAACATAACATCCTACATACACAACACAAATCAGAACTAGATTTCGTTAATCAAAATCTTAAGTGTTGATTCACTTACAAATAATACATTTTTATTACAAACAATCAATGAAAAATAAAAAAAAATACGTCATATCACCTCTGACAGAGATTATTCCAGGTCATAATTTTATTATACTTTCGGTCAACTTCAGTCGAAATGACTTTCAAAAATTCTTAATATGAAGTAATAAATTCTAATTTTTATAAAAAAGAACATACCATTTTGTTTTATGACCTTATAAATACAAATATTATCTTAAAATACCTATCTATTGTGTAATAAAAATAACTAATTCTGGTTACACTAATTTAATGGTGTGGTAACACTGGCTGACTGGATGGCTGCCTAGCGATGTAGCGTGGCCACGGTTTTGGTAAAAAAAAAACTGTCAGCTGTGAAATTTAACCTAACTTAGAAAGTTTTGTAATGAATAAGTGATATACAGTTCATTTAAAAATATAATTTACTGTTTTCAGGGTACAATAATTGATTATCAAAAATTACATCGAAATCGAAAAAAAAAACATGGTTAAATACAAACAAAACCATAAATCATTACACATTTTAATATCTTAAAGTGTCAACTACCGGTGCATTTGCGAGTACTTTAATTCGTATAGCTATGGTAACTAAATTTGACGTCATCTATATAATTAGCATATTTTTCAGGTGTCAAACCTTTATCTGCGATTTCCTGCTCTAGAGTACGATCACTATCGTCCACTTTCACTGTATCTTTACCTTGCCTTTCCTTTCTAGACTAGAAATATTAATTCATACTCTTTACAAAATTATAAATATAATTTAATATGAAAAAATTATATTATGAT
Organism: Harpalus rubripes; assembly: GCA_963082715.1. Classification (NCBI taxonomy): domain Eukaryota; kingdom Metazoa; phylum Arthropoda; class Insecta; order Coleoptera; family Carabidae; genus Harpalus; species Harpalus rubripes. The sequence continues at coordinate 22,604,240 of OY720461.1, forward strand.
GCCAAAACTTCAAATAATATGTAAACAATACGTATCGAAATTATTGTTCTTCGGTCAAATGAATCAGAACAATTTTTGTCACCGATAATTTTGAATTTTTACTAGGTATCTACATCAAATTTTCATTCTGTTATTTCCAAGGTTAGGTTTGGTAGACAATATGTCTTATGATGAGAAGTTAGAAGATGGGCGTAGATTCTATTGTGCCTCATTTTTGGAGATTTTCATGTTATTGTTGTCAAAGGGCTCTTAGAAAAGCCCATTTAATAGTTTCTGTTATACATGGGTGACATTTTTTTATTATTATTATTATTATTATTATTATTATTATTTTCTAGCACTTTAGCGTTACCCAGGGTGCACCACGAGGAGGCGTGCTAGAATTGCACCCCATACCCCCCGTTATCAATACACATTCATTAGTAGCATCTACACTCTAACGACAATTACAACCGTTTATAGGTTGATGTCATGTGTAGCCCACAATCACATCCATGAGGTGTAACTTAATACACCAGGACATTATTTCTGTATTACTACTAGTCTTTATGTGAATTGAGAATTTTGAGGGGGTCACCGTAAGAGTGAATGAGAAATACTTGATAATAATTTTGAGTAAAATCTTAGAAAGATTGAGATTCAAAATTTTATCCATGACGCCGAAGATACCTGAGTGGAGGTAACGGCAACGGATTATCAGGCCAGAGTCCCGGTGCCGCGTACCTCCACTCCAATCTCCCATAAGCCCCATAAGCTACGTGGACCCCTGCGCCAATAACAATGGCGAGGTCCACGTAGAAATCTAGTCCCAGCAGACAATCTTTCCAAGATATCATCTTGTACTCAAATTATTCGTATAAATTACGTAATATTACAATATAATTCGTATACACTCGTTCACTCGTAATATACGTATGTATAATATTACTATGGTTTTTAAACAATGTATAATTACTATTATTAAAATTAATATTTATTTGTTGTTGTTGTTGCTAGGTGATAATAACTAAAGATAAATATATACGAGAGAACAGACTTCCGTATCACATGCGAAAGCAATGGGTTTCTGATAAAGGAGAATTAGCGATTATATGACTAGCACTGTTTTATCTCTATCGTTTATGGAATATTTTGGAGAAAAATACTTCAAAATAAAAATGCGCATAATTGAAGTATTTTTATCTAAAATAATTCCTAAACGATTGATAGAGATAAAGGACTGCTAGTCGACTGCTCGCAAATCAACTTTAATCACTTGTTCATGCTGTAACAGCCATAAAAATTAATAGTTATGAGAATATGTATAAAGAAAGAGAATAAGTATTTATAAAGTTTTGTGATGTGGTTGTAGCGACGGCTGGAGAAGATATGTGGACATGTGAACAAAAATTACAAATGGAGATAGAGAGCTACAGTACCTCCCGACAAATGAACTATGTTATATTAGTTTTAGATTTTACCGTGTATATTGTAGGTATTTAAAAATAAAAATAATTGTATATTATCAATTATAATTTCGTTACATAAGTGTACAACAATAAATTATAATTAAGTAATAATATAGTCTTCGACAAACATTTGAAAATGTACTTCGTTTCGTAAATTGTAAAGATACGCAATGCGCTCCTTGTATAAGGTGTAGGTATAAGTACCATTTACTGGGTGTGAAACATGATCGAAATATCATAAATATTAGAGAAATTTAATTCTTTAAAGTTTTATTTTAGTAAAGTAATTTCTTAACACAATTTTACTATTTTAATATTCTATAAAATTAATATTATAAAAATATCACTGTTTCAATTTACATTAATATTGTTGTTGTTCATTTTTTTATATAAATTTTTATTACAGATTAATATGGCTATATTCATATTGATATATATATTTAAAATTACAACAAAAAAATATATACAAAATAAATGAATTTGTTGTTTGTTGGATTTGAACTTGTAATCCTTAACATAAGAAGTGAATCCTATAGCATCATGACCACGAGGCCTCACTTGGTATAATAGTTTATAGGAACTATACGTTTTATTACTATCTACAGGGAGCAAACCTTAAATATAACTCCAAAAAGAATTACTGTAGCTAACATAACATCCTACATACACAACACAAATCAGAACTAGATTTCGTTAATCAAAATCTTAAGTGTTGATTCACTTACAAATAATACATTTTTATTACAAACAATCAATGAAAAATAAAAAAAAATACGTCATATCACCTCTGACAGAGATTATTCCAGGTCATAATTTTATTATACTTTCGGTCAACTTCAGTCGAAATGACTTTCAAAAATTCTTAATATGAAGTAATAAATTCTAATTTTTATAAAAAAGAACGTATCATTTTGTTTTATGACCTTATAAATACAAATATTATCTTAAAATACCTATCTATTGTGTAATAAAAATAACTAATTCAGGTTACACTAATTTAATGGTGTGGTAACACTGGCTGACTGGATGGCTGCCTAGCGATGTAGCGTGGCCACGGTTTTGGTAAAAAAAAAACTGTCAGCTGTGAAATTTAACCTAACTTAGAAAGTTTTGTAATGAATAAGTGATATACAGTTCATTTAAAAATATAATTTACTGTTTTCAGGGTACAATAATTGATTATCAAAAATTACATCGAAATCGAAAAAAAAAACATGGTTAAATACAAACAAAACCATAAATCATTACACATTTTAATATCTTAAAGTGTCAACTACCGGTGCATTTGCGAGTACTTTAATTCGTATAGCTATGGTAACTAAATTTGACGTCATCTATATAATTAGCATATTTTTCAGGTGTCAAACCTTTATCTGCGATTTCCTGCTCTAGAGTACGATCACTATCGTCCACTTTCACTGTATCTTTACCTTGCCTTTCCTTTCTAGACTAGAAATATTAATTCATACTCTTTACAAAATTATAAATATAATTTAATATGAAAAAATTATATTATGATGCCAAAACTTCAAATAATATGTAAACAATACGTATCGAAATTATTGTTCTTCGGTCAAATGAATCAGAACAATTTTTGTCACCGATAATTTTGAATTTTTACTAGGTATCTACATCAAATTTTCATTCTGTTATTTCCAAGGTTAGGTTTGGTAGACAATATGTCTTATGATGAGAAGTTAGAAGATGGGCGTAGATTCTATTGTGCCTCATTTTTGGAGATTTTCATGTTATTGTTGTCAAAGGGCTCTTAGAAAAGCCCATTTAATAGTTTCTGTTATACATGGGTGACATTTTTTTATTATTATTATTATTATTATTATTATTATTATTATTATTATTTTCTAGCACTTTAGCGTTACCCAGGGTGCACCACGAGGAGGCGTGCTAGAATTGCACCCCATACCCCCCGTTATCAATACACATTCATTAGTAGCATCTACACTCTAACGACAATTACAACCGTTTATAGGTTGATGTCATGTGTAGCCCACAATCACATCCATGAGGTGTAACTTAATACACCAGGACATTATTTCTGTATTACTACTAGTCTTTATGTGAATTGAGAATTTTGAGGGGGTCACCGTAAGAGTGAATGAGAAATACTTGATAATAATTTTGAGTAAAATCTTAGAAAGATTGAGATTCAAAATTTTATCCATGACGCCGAAGATACCTGAGTGGAGGTAACGGCAACGGATTATCAGGCCAGAGTCCCGGTGCCGCGTACCTCCACTCCAATCTCCCATAAGCCCCATAAGCTACGTGGACCCCTGCGCCAATAACAATGGCGAGGTCCACGTAGAAATCTAGTCCCAGCAGACAATCTTTCCAAGATATCATCTTGTACTCAAATTATTCGTATAAATTACGTAATATTACAATATAATTCGTATACACTCGTTCACTCGTAATATACGTATGTATAATATTACTATGGTTTTTAAACAATGTATAATTACTATTATTAAAATTAATATTTATTTGTTGTTGTTGTTGCTAGGTGATAATAACTAAAGATAAATATATACGAGAGAACAGACTTCCGTATCACATGCGAAAGCAATGGGTTTCTGATAAAGGAGAATTAGCGATTATATGACTAGCACTGTTTTATCTCTATCGTTTATGGAATATTTTGGAGAAAAATACTTCAAAATAAAAATGCGCATAATTGAAGTATTTTTATCTAAAATAATTCCTAAACGATTGATAGAGATAAAGGACTGCTAGTCGACTGCTCGCAAATCAACTTTAATCACTTGTTCATGCTGTAACAGCCATAAAAATTAATAGTTATGAGAATATGTATAAAGAAAGAGAATAAGTATTTATAAAGTTTTGTGATGTGGTTGTAGCGACGGCTGGAGAAGATATGTGGACATGTGAACAAAAATTACAAATGGAGATAGAGAGCTACAGTACCTCCCGACAAATGAACTATGTTATATTAGTTTTAGATTTTACCGTGTATATTGTAGGTATTTAAAAATAAAAATAATTGTATATTATCAATTATAATTTCGTTACATAAGTGTACAACAATAAATTATAATTAAGTAATAATATAGTCTTCGACAAACATTTGAAAATGTACTTCGTTTCGTAAATTGTAAAGATACGCAATGCGCTCCTTGTATAAGGTGTAGGTATAAGTACCATTTACTGGGTGTGAAACATGATCGAAATATCATAAATATTAGAGAAATTTAATTCTTTAAAGTTTTATTTTAGTAAAGTAATTTCTTAACACAATTTTACTATTTTAATATTCTATAAAATTAATATTATAAAAATATCACTGTTTCAATTTACATTAATATTGTTGTTGTTCATTTTTTTATATAAATTTTTATTACAGATTAATATGGCTATATTCATATTGATATATATATTTAAAATTACAACAAGAAAATATATACAAAATAAATGAATTTGTTGTTTGTTGGATTTGAACTTGTAATCCTTAACATAAGAAGTGAATCCTATAGCATCATGACCACGAGGCCTCACTTGGTATAATAGTTTATAGGAACTATACGTTTTATTACTATCTACAGGGAGCAAACCTTAAATATAACTCCAAAAAGAATTACTGTAGCTAACATAACATCCTACATACACAACACAAATCAGAACTAGATTTCGTTAATCAAAATCTTAAGTGTTGATTCACTTACAAATAATACATTTTTATTACAAACAATCAATGAAAAATAAAAAAAAATACGTCATATCACCTCTGACAGAGATTATTCCAGGTCATAATTTTATTATACTTTCGGTCAACTTCAGTCGAAATGACTTTCAAAAATTCTTAATATGAAGTAATAAATTCTAATTTTTATAAAAAAGAACATACCATTTTGTTTTATGACCTTATAAATACAAATATTATCTTAAAATACCTATCTATTGTGTAATAAAAATAACTAATTCTGGTTACACTAATTTAATGGTGTGGTAACACTGGCTGACTGGATGGCTGCCTAGCGATGTAGCGTGGCCACGGTTTTGGTAAAAAAAAACTGTCAGCTGTGAAATTTAACCTAACTTAGAAAGTTTTGTAATGAATAAGTGATATACAGTTCATTTAAAAATATAATTTACTGTTTTCAGGGTACAATAATTGATTATCAAAAATTACATCGAAATCGAAAAAAAAAACATGGTTAAATACAAACAAAACCATAAATCATTACACATTTTAATATCTTAAAGTGTCAACTACCGGTGCATTTGCGAGTACTTTAATTCGTATAGCTATGGTAACTAAATTTGACGTCATCTATATAATTAGCATATTTTTCAGGTGTCAAACCTTTATCTGCGATTTCCTGCTCTAGAGTACGATCACTATCGTCCACTTTCACTGTATCTTTACCTTGCCTTTCCTTTCTAGACTAGAAATATTAATTCATACTCTTTACAAAATTATAAATATAATTTAATATGAAAAAATTATATTATGATGCCAAAACTTCAAATAATATGTAAACAATACGTATCGAAATTATTGTTCTTCGGTCAAATGAATCAGAACAATTTTTGTCACCGATAATTTTGAATTTTTACTAGGTATCTACATCAAATTTTCATTCTGTTATTTCCAAGGTTAGGTTTGGTAGACAATATGTCTTATGATGAGAAGTTAGAAGATGGGCGTAGATTCTATTGTGCCTCATTTTTGGAGATTTTCATGTTATTGTTGTCAAAGGGCTCTTAGAAAAGCCCATTTAATAGTTTCTGTTATACATGGGTGACATTTTTTTATTATTATTATTATTATTATTATTATTATTATTATTTTCTAGCACTTTAGCGTTACCCAGGGTGCACCACGAGGAGGCGTGCTAGAATTGCACCCCATACCCCCCGTTATCAATACACATTCATTAGTAGCATCTACACTCTAACGACAATTACAACCGTTTATAGGTTGATGTCATGTGTAGCCCACAATCACATCCATGAGGTGTAACTTAATACACCAGGACATTATTTCTGTATTACTACTAGTCTTTATGTGAATTGAGAATTTTGAGGGGGTCACCGTAAGAGTGAATGAGAAATACTTGATAATAATTTTGAGTAAAATCTTAGAAAGATTGAGATTCAAAATTTTATCCATGACGCCGAAGATACCTGAGTGGAGGTAACGGCAACGGATTATCAGGCCAGAGTCCCGGTGCCGCGTACCTCCACTCCAATCTCCCATAAGCCCCATAAGCTACGTGGACCCCTGCGCCAATAACAATGGCGAGGTCCACGTAGAAATCTAGTCCCAGCAGACAATCTTTCCAAGATATCATCTTGTACTCAAATTATTCGTATAAATTACGTAATATTACAATATAATTCGTATACACTCGTTCACTCGTAATATACGTATGTATAATATTACTATGGTTTTTAAACAATGTATAATTACTATTATTAAAATTAATATTTATTTGTTGTTGTTGTTGCTAGGTGATAATAACTAAAGATAAATATATACGAGAGAACAGACTTCCGTATCACATGCGAAAGCAATGGGTTTCTGATAAAGGAGAATTAGCGATTATATGACTAGCACTGTTTTATCTCTATCGTTTATGGAATATTTTGGAGAAAAATACTTCAAAATAAAAATGCGCATAATTGAAGTATTTTTATCTAAAATAATTCCTAAACGATTGATAGAGATAAAGGACTGCTAGTCGACTGCTCGCAAATCAACTTTAATCACTTGTTCATGCTGTGACAGCCATAAAAATTAATAGTTATGAGAATATGTATAAAGAAAGAGAATAAGTATTTATAAAGTTTTGTGATGTGGTTGTAGCGACGGCTGGAGAAGATATGTGGACATGTGAACAAAAATTACAAATGGAGATAGAGAGCTACAGTACCTCCCGACAAATGAACTATGTTATATTAGTTTTAGATTTTACCGTGTATATTGTAGGTATTTAAAAATAAAAATAATTGTATATTATCAATTATAATTTCGTTACATAAGTGTACAACAATAAATTATAATTAAGTAATAATATAGTCTTCGACAAACATTTGAAAATGTACTTCGTTTCGTAAATTGTAAAGATACGCAATGCGCTCCTTGTATAAGGTGTAGGTATAAGTACCATTTACTGGGTGTGAAACATGATCGAAATATCATAAATATTAGAGAAATTTAATTCTTTAAAGTTTTATTTTAGTAAAGTAATTTCTTAACACAATTTTACTATTTTAATATTCTATAAAATTAATATTATAAAAATATCACTGTTTCAATTTACATTAATATTGTTGTTGTTCATTTTTTTATATAAATTTTTATTACAGATTAATATGGCTATATTCATATTGATATATATATATATATATATTTAAAATTACAACAAAAAAATATATACAAAATAAATGAATTTGTTGTTTGTTGGATTTGAACTTGTAATCCTTAACATAAGAAGTGAATCCTATAGCATCATGACCACGAGGCCTCACTTGGTATAATAGTTTATAGGAACTATACGTTTTATTACTATCTACAGGGAGCAAACCTTAAATATAACTCCAAAAAGAATTACTGTAGCTAACATAACATCCTACATACACAACACAAATCAGAACTAGATTTCGTTAATCAAAATCTTAAGTGTTGATTCACTTACAAATAATACATTTTTATTACAAACAATCAATGAAAAAAAAAAAAAATACGTCATATCACCTCTGACAGAGATTATTCCAGGTCATAATTTTATTATACTTTCGGTCAACTTCAGTCGAAATGACTTTCAAAAATTCTTAATATGAAGTAATAAATTCTAATTTTTATAAAAAAGAACATACCATTTTGTTTTATGACCTTATAAATACAAATATTATCTTAAAATACCTATCTATTGTGTAATAAAAATAACTAATTCTGGTTACACTAATTTAATGGTGTGGTAACACTGGCTGACTGGATGGCTGCCTAGCGATGTAGCGTGGCCACGGTTTTGGTAAAAAAAACTGTCAGCTGTGAAATTTAACCTAACTTAGAAAGTTTTGTAATGAATAAGTGATATACAGTTCATTTAAAAATATAATTTACTGTTTTCAGGGTACAATAATTGATTATCAAAAATTACATCGAAATCGAAAAAAAAAACATGGTTAAATACAAACAAAACCATAAATCATTACACATTTTAATATCTTAAAGTGTCAACTACCGGTGCATTTGCGAGTACTTTAATTCGTATAGCTATGGTAACTAAATTTGACGTCATCTATATAATTAGCATATTTTTCAGGTGTCAAACCTTTATCTGCGATTTCCTGCTCTAGAGTACGATCACTATCGTCCACTTTCACTGTATCTTTACCTTGCCTTTCCTTTCTAGACTAGAAATATTAATTCATACTCTTTACAAAATTATAAATATAATTTAATATGAAAAAATTATATTATGATGCCAAAACTTCAAATAATATGTAAACAATACGTATCGAAATTATTGTTCTTCGGTCAAATGAATCAGAACAATTTTTGTCACCGATAATTTTGAATTTTTACTAGGTATCTACATCAAATTTTCATTCTGTTATTTCCAAGGTTAGGTTTGGTAGACAATATGTCTTATGATGAGAAGTTAGAAGATGGGCGTAGATTCTATTGTGCCTCATTTTTGGAGATTTTCATGTTATTGTTGTCAAAGGGCTCTTAGAAAAGCCCATTTAATAGTTTCTGTTATACATGGGTGACATTTTTTTATTATTATTATTATTATTATTATTATTATTTTCTAGCACTTTAGCGTTACCCAGGGTGCACCACGAGGAGGCGTGCTAGAATTGCACCCCATACCCCCCGTTATCAATACACATTCATTAGTAGCATCTACACTCTAACGACAATTACAACCGTTTATAGGTTGATGTCATGTGTAGCCCACAATCACATCCATGAGGTGTAACTTAATACACCAGGACATTATTTCTGTATTACTACTAGTCTTTATGTGAATTGAGAATTTTGAGGGGGTCACCGTAAGAGTGAATGAGAAATACTTGATAATAATTTTGAGTAAAATCTTAGAAAGATTGAGATTCAAAATTTTATCCATGACGCCGAAGATACCTGAGTGGAGGTAACGGCAACGGATTATCAGGCCAGAGTCCCGGTGCCGCGTACCTCCACTCCAATCTCCCATAAGCCCCATAAGCTACGTGGACCCCTGCGCCAATAACAATGGCGAGGTCCACGTAGAAATCTAGTCCCAGCAGACAATCTTTCCAAGATATCATCTTGTACTCAAATTATTCGTATAAATTACGTAATATTACAATATAATTCGTATACACTCGTTCACTCGTAATATACGTATGTATAATATTACTATGGTTTTTAAACAATGTATAATTACTATTATTAAAATTAATATTTATTTGTTGTTGTTGTTGCTAGGTGATAATAACTAAAGATAAATATATACGAGAGAACAGACTTCCGTATCACATGCGAAAGCAATGGGTTTCTGATAAAGGAGAATTAGCGATTATATGACTAGCACTGTTTTATCTCTATCGTTTATGGAATATTTTGGAGAAAAATACTTCAAAATAAAAATGCGCATAATTGAAGTATTTTTATCTAAAATAATTCCTAAACGATTGATAGAGATAAAGGACTGCTAGTCGACTGCTCGCAAATCAACTTTAATCACTTGTTCATGCTGTGACAGCCATAAAAATTAATAGTTATGAGAATATGTATAAAGAAAGAGAATAAGTATTTATAAAGTTTTGTGATGTGGTTGTAGCGACGGCTGGAGAAGATATGTGGACATGTGAACAAAAATTACAAATGGAGATAGAGAGCTACAGTACCTCCCGACAAATGAACTATGTTATATTAGTTTTAGATTTTACCGTGTATATTGTAGGTATTTAAAAATAAAAATAATTGTATATTATCAATTATAATTTCGTTACATAAGTGTACAACAATAAATTATAATTAAGTAATAATATAGTCTTCGACAAACATTTGAAAATGTACTTCGTTTCGTAAATTGTAAAGATACGCAATGCGCTCCTTGTATAAGGTGTAGGTATAAGTACCATTTACTGGGTGTGAAACATGATCGAAATATCATAAATATTAGAGAAATTTAATTCTTTAAAGTTTTATTTTAGTAAAGTAATTTCTTAACACAATTTTACTATTTTAATATTCTATAAAATTAATATTATAAAAATATCACTGTTTCAATTTACATTAATATTGTTGTTGTTCATTTTTTTATATAAATTTTTATTACAGATTAATATGGCTATATTCATATTGATATATATATTTAAAATTACAACAAGAAAATATATACAAAATAAATGAATTTGTTGTTTGTTGGATTTGAACTTGTAATCCTTAACATAAGAAGTGAATCCTATAGCATCATGACCACGAGGCCTCACTTGGTATAATAGTTTATAGGAACTATACGTTTTATTACTATCTACAGGGAGCAAACCTTAAATATAACTCCAAAAAGAATTACTGTAGCTAACATAACATCCTACATACACAACACAAATCAGAACTAGATTTCGTTAATCAAAATCTTAAGTGTTGATTCACTTACAAATAATACATTTTTATTACAAACAATCAATGAAAAATAAAAAAAAATACGTCATATCACCTCTGACAGAGATTATTCCAGGTCATAATTTTATTATACTTTCGGTCAACTTCAGTCGAAATGACTTTCAAAAATTCTTAATATGAAGTAATAAATTCTAATTTTTATAAAAAAGAACATACCATTTTGTTTTATGACCTTATAAATACAAATATTATCTTAAAATACCTATCTATTGTGTAATAAAAATAACTAATTCTGGTTACACTAATTTAATGGTGTGGTAACACTGGCTGACTGGATGGCTGCCTAGCGATGTAGCGTGGCCACGGTTTTGGTAAAAAAAAACTGTCAGCTGTGAAATTTAACCTAACTTAGAAAGTTTTGTAATGAATAAGTGATATACAGTTCATTTAAAAATATAATTTACTGTTTTCAGGGTACAATAATTGATTATCAAAAATTACATCGAAATCGAAAAAAAAAACATGGTTAAATACAAACAAAACCATAAATCATTACACATTTTAATATCTTAAAGTGTCAACTACCGGTGCATTTGCGAGTACTTTAATTCGTATAGCTATGGTAACTAAATTTGACGTCATCTATATAATTAGCATATTTTTCAGGTGTCAAACCTTTATCTGCGATTTCCTGCTCTAGAGTACGATCACTATCGTCCACTTTCACTGTATCTTTACCTTGCCTTTCCTTTCTAGACTAGAAATATTAATTCATACTCTTTACAAAATTATAAATATAATTTAATATGAAAAAATTATATTATGATGCCAAAACTTCAAATAATATGTAAACAATACGTATCGAAATTATTGTTCTTCGGTCAAATGAATCAGAACAATTTTTGTCACCGATAATTTTGAATTTTTACTAGGTATCTACATCAAATTTTCATTCTGTTATTTCCAAGGTTAGGTTTGGTAGACAATATGTCTTATGATGAGAAGTTAGAAGATGGGCGTAGATTCTATTGTGCCTCATTTTTGGAGATTTTCATGTTATTGTTGTCAAAGGGCTCTTAGAAAAGCCCATTTAATAGTTTCTGTTATACATGGGTGACATTTTTTTATTATTATTATTATTATTATTATTATTATTATTTTCTAGCACTTTAGCGTTACCCAGGGTGCACCACGAGGAGGCGTGCTAGAATTGCACCCCATACCCCCCGTTATCAATACACATTCATTAGTAGCATCTACACTCTAACGACAATTACAACCGTTTATAGGTTGATGTCATGTGTAGCCCACAATCACATCCATGAGGTGTAACTTAATACACCAGGACATTATTTCTGTATTACTACTAGTCTTTATGTGAATTGAGAATTTTGAGGGGGTCACCGTAAGAGTGAATGAGAAATACTTGATAATAATTTTGAGTAAAATCTTAGAAAGATTGAGATTCAAAATTTTATCCATGACGCCGAAGATACCTGAGTGGAGGTAACGGCAACGGATTATCAGGCCAGAGTCCCGGTGCCGCGTACCTCCACTCCAATCTCCCATAAGCCCCATAAGCTACGTGGACCCCTGCGCCAATAACAATGGCGAGGTCCACGTAGAAATCTAGTCCCAGCAGACAATCTTTCCAAGATATCATCTTGTACTCAAATTATTCGTATAAATTACGTAATATTACAATATAATTCGTATACACTCGTTCACTCGTAATATACGTATGTATAATATTACTATGGTTTTTAAACAATGTATAATTACTATTATTAAAATTAATATTTATTTGTTGTTGTTGTTGCTAGGTGATAATAACTAAAGATAAATATATACGAGAGAACAGACTTCCGTATCACATGCGAAAGCAATGGGTTTCTGATAAAGGAGAATTAGCGATTATATGACTAGCACTGTTTTATCTCTATCGTTTATGGAATATTTTGGAGAAAAATACTTCAAAATAAAAATGCGCATAATTGAAGTATTTTTATCTAAAATAATTCCTAAACGATTGATAGAGATAAAGGACTGCTAGTCGACTGCTCGCAAATCAACTTTAATCACTTGTTCATGCTGTGACAGCCATAAAAATTAATAGTTATGAGAATATGTATAAAGAAAGAGAATAAGTATTTATAAAGTTTTGTGATGTGGTTGTAGCGACGGCTGGAGAAGATATGTGGACATGTGAACAAAAATTACAAATGGAGATAGAGAGCTACAGTACCTCCCGACAAATGAACTATGTTATATTAGTTTTAGATTTTACCGTGTATATTGTAGGTATTTAAAAATAAAAATAATTGTATATTATCAATTATAATTTCGTTACATAAGTGTACAACAATAAATTATAATTAAGTAATAATATAGTCTTCGACAAACATTTGAAAATGTACTTCGTTTCGTAAATTGTAAAGATACGCAATGCGCTCCTTGTATAAGGTGTAGGTATAAGTACCATTTACTGGGTGTGAAACATGATCGAAATATCATAAATATTAGAGAAATTTAATTCTTTAAAGTTTTATTTTAGTAAAGTAATTTCTTAACACAATTTTACTATTTTAATATTCTATAAAATTAATATTATAAAAATATCACTGTTTCAATTTACATTAATATTGTTGTTGTTCATTTTTTTATATAAATTTTTATTACAGATTAATATGGCTATATTCATATTGATATATATATATATATTTAAAATTACAACAAAAAAATATATACAAAATAAATGAATTTGTTGTTTGTTGGATTTGAACTTGTAATCCTTAACATAAGAAGTGAATCCTATAGCATCATGACCACGAGGCCTCACTTGGTATAATAGTTTATAGGAACTATACGTTTTATTACTATCTACAGGGAGCAAACCTTAAATATAACTCCAAAAAGAATTACTGTAGCTAACATAACATCCTACATACACAACACAAATCAGAACTAGATTTCGTTAATCAAAATCTTAAGTGTTGATTCACTTACAAATAATACATTTTTATTACAAACAATCAATGAAAAAAAAAAAAAATACGTCATATCACCTCTGACAGAGATTATTCCAGGTCATAATTTTATTATACTTTCGGTCAACTTCAGTCGAAATGACTTTCAAAAATTCTTAATATGAAGTAATAAATTCTAATTTTTATAAAAAAGAACATACCATTTTGTTTTATGACCTTATAAATACAAATATTATCTTAAAATACCTATCTATTGTGTAATAAAAATAACTAATTCTGGTTACACTAATTTAATGGTGTGGTAACACTGGCTGACTGGATGGCTGCCTAGCGATGTAGCGTGGCCACGGTTTTGGTAAAAAAAACTGTCAGCTGTGAAATTTAACCTAACTTAGAAAGTTTTGTAATGAATAAGTGATATACAGTTCATTTAAAAATATAATTTACTGTTTTCAGGGTACAATAATTGATTATCAAAAATTACATCGAAATCGAAAAAAAAAACATGGTTAAATACAAACAAAACCATAAATCATTACACATTTTAATATCTTAAAGTGTCAACTACCGGTGCATTTGCGAGTACTTTAATTCGTATAGCTATGGTAACTAAATTTGACGTCATCTATATAATTAGCATATTTTTCAGGTGTCAAACCTTTATCTGCGATTTCCTGCTCTAGAGTACGATCACTATCGTCCACTTTCACTGTATCTTTACCTTGCCTTTCCTTTCTAGACTAGAAATATTAATTCATACTCTTTACAAAATTATAAATATAATTTAATATGAAAAAATTATATTATGATGCCAAAACTTCAAATAATATGTAAACAATACGTATCGAAATTATTGTTCTTCGGTCAAATGAATCAGAACAATTTTTGTCACCGATAATTTTGAATTTTTACTAGGTATCTACATCAAATTTTCATTCTGTTATTTCCAAGGTTAGGTTTGGTAGACAATATGTCTTATGATGAGAAGTTAGAAGATGGGCGTAGATTCTATTGTGCCTCATTTTTGGAGATTTTCATGTTATTGTTGTCAAAGGGCTCTTAGAAAAGCCCATTTAATAGTTTCTGTTATACATGGGTGACATTTTTTTATTATTATTATTATTATTATTATTATTATTTTCTAGCACTTTAGCGTTACCCAGGGTGCACCACGAGGAGGCGTGCTAGAATTGCACCCCATACCCCCCGTTATCAATACACATTCATTAGTAGCATCTACACTCTAACGACAATTACAACCGTTTATAGGTTGATGTCATGTGTAGCCCACAATCACATCCATGAGGTGTAACTTAATACACCAGGACATTATTTCTGTATTACTACTAGTCTTTATGTGAATTGAGAATTTTGAGGGGGTCACCGTAAGAGTGAATGAGAAATACTTGATAATAATTTTGAGTAAAATCTTAGAAAGATTGAGATTCAAAATTTTATCCATGACGCCGAAGATACCTGAGTGGAGGTAACGGCAACGGATTATCAGGCCAGAGTCCCGGTGCCGCGTACCTCCACTCCAATCTCCCATAAGCCCCATAAGCTACGTGGACCCCTGCGCCAATAACAATGGCGAGGTCCACGTAGAAATCTAGTCCCAGCAGACAATCTTTCCAAGATATCATCTTGTACTCAAATTATTCGTATAAATTACGTAATATTACAATATAATTCGTATACACTCGTTCACTCGTAATATACGTATGTATAATATTACTATGGTTTTTAAACAATGTATAATTACTATTATTAAAATTAATATTTATTTGTTGTTGTTGTTGCTAGGTGATAATAACTAAAGATAAATATATACGAGAGAACAGACTTCCGTATCACATGCGAAAGCAATGGGTTTCTGATAAAGGAGAATTAGCGATTATATGACTAGCACTGTTTTATCTCTATCGTTTATGGAATATTTTGGAGAAAAATACTTCAAAATAAAAATGCGCATAATTGAAGTATTTTTATCTAAAATAATTCCTAAACGATTGATAGAGATAAAGGACTGCTAGTCGACTGCTCGCAAATCAACTTTAATCACTTGTTCATGCTGTAACAGCCATAAAAATTAATAGTTATGAGAATATGTATAAAGAAAGAGAATAAGTATTTATAAAGTTTTGTGATGTGGTTGTAGCGACGGCTGGAGAAGATATGTGGACATGTGAACAAAAATTACAAATGGAGATAGAGAGCTACAGTACCTCCCGACAAATGAACTATGTTATATTAGTTTTAGATTTTACCGTGTATATTGTAGGTATTTAAAAATAAAAATAATTGTATATTATCAATTATAATTTCGTTACATAAGTGTACAACAATAAATTATAATTAAGTAATAATATAGTCTTCGACAAACATTTGAAAATGTACTTCGTTTCGTAAATTGTAAAGATACGCAATGCGCTCCTTGTATAAGGTGTAGGTATAAGTACCATTTACTGGGTGTGAAACATGATCGAAATATCATAAATATTAGAGAAATTTAATTCTTTAAAGTTTTATTTTAGTAAAGTAATTTCTTAACACAATTTTACTATTTTAATATTCTATAAAATTAATATTATAAAAATATCACTGTTTCAATTTACATTAATATTGTTGTTGTTCATTTTTTTATATAAATTTTTATTACAGATTAATATGGCTATATTCATATTGATATATATATATATATATTTAAAATTACAACAAAAAAATATATACAAAATAAATGAATTTGTTGTTTGTTGGATTTGAACTTGTAATCCTTAACATAAGAAGTGAATCCTATAGCATCATGACCACGAGGCCTCACTTGGTATAATAGTTTATAGGAACTATACGTTTTATTACTATCTACAGGGAGCAAACCTTAAATATAACTCCAAAAAGAATTACTGTAGCTAACATAACATCCTACATACACAACACAAATCAGAACTAGATTTCGTTAATCAAAATCTTAAGTGTTGATTCACTTACAAATAATACATTTTTATTACAAACAATCAATGAAAAATAAAAAAAAATACGTCATATCACCTCTGACAGAGATTATTCCAGGTCATAATTTTATTATACTTTCGGTCAACTTCAGTCGAAATGACTTTCAAAAATTCTTAATATGAAGAAATAAATTCTAATTTTTATAAAAAAGAACATACCATTTTGTTTTATGACCTTATAAATACAAATATTATCTTAAAATACCTATCTATTGTGTAATAAAAATAACTAATTCTGGTTACACTAATTTAATGGTGTGGTAACACTGGCTGACTGGATGGCTGCCTAGCGATGTAGCGTGGCCACGGTTTTGGTAAAAAAAAACTGTCAGCTGTGAAATTTAACCTAACTTAGAAAGTTTTGTAATGAATAAGTGATATACAGTTCATTTAAAAATATAATTTACTGTTTTCAGGGTACAATAATTGATTATCAAAAATTACATCGAAATCGAAAAAAAAAACATGGTTAAATACAAACAAAACCATAAATCATTACACATTTTAATATCTTAAAGTGTCAACTACCGGTGCATTTGCGAGTACTTTAATTCGTATAGCTATGGTAACTAAATTTGACGTCATCTATATAATTAGCATATTTTTCAGGTGTCAAACCTTTATCTGCGATTTCCTGCTCTAGAGTACGATCACTATCGTCCACTTTCACTGTATCTTTACCTTGCCTTTCCTTTCTAGACTAGAAATATTAATTCATACTCTTTACAAAATTATAAATATAATTTAATATGAAAAAATTATATTATGATGCCAAAACTTCAAATAATATGTAAACAATACGTATCGAAATTATTGTTCTTCGGTCAAATGAATCAGAACAATTTTTGTCACCGATAATTTTGAATTTTTACTAGGTATCTACATCAAATTTTCATTCTGTTATTTCCAAGGTTAGGTTTGGTAGACAATATGTCTTATGATGAGAAGTTAGAAGATGGGCGTAGATTCTATTGTGCCTCATTTTTGGAGATTTTCATGTTATTGTTGTCAAAGGGCTCTTAGAAAAGCCCATTTAATAGTTTCTGTTATACATGGGTGACATTTTTTTATTATTATTATTATTATTATTATTATTATTTTCTAGCACTTTAGCGTTACCCAGGGTGCACCACGAGGAGGCGTGCTAGAATTGCACCCCATACCCCCCGTTATCAATACACATTCATTAGTAGCATCTACACTCTAACGACAATTACAACCGTTTATAGGTTGATGTCATGTGTAGCCCACAATCACATCCATGAGGTGTAACTTAATACACCAGGACATTATTTCTGTATTACTACTAGTCTTTATGTGAATTGAGAATTTTGAGGGGGTCACCGTAAGAGTGAATGAGAAATACTTGATAATAATTTTGAGTAAAATCTTAGAAAGATTGAGATTCAAAATTTTATCCATGACGCCGAAGATACCTGAGTGGAGGTAACGGCAACGGATTATCAGGCCAGAGTCCCGGTGCCGCGTACCTCCACTCCAATCTCCCATAAGCCCCATAAGCTACGTGGACCCCTGCGCCAATAACAATGGCGAGGTCCACGTAGAAATCTAGTCCCAGCAGACAATCTTTCCAAGATATCATCTTGTACTCAAATTATTCGTATAAATTACGTAATATTACAATATAATTCGTATACACTCGTTCACTCGTAATATACGTATGTATAATATTACTATGGTTTTTAAACAATGTATAATTACTATTATTAAAATTAATATTTATTTGTTGTTGTTGTTGCTAGGTGATAATAACTAAAGATAAATATATACGAGAGAACAGACTTCCGTATCACATGCGAAAGCAATGGGTTTCTGATAAAGGAGAATTAGCGATTATATGACTAGCACTGTTTTATCTCTATCGTTTATGGAATATTTTGGAGAAAAATACTTCAAAATAAAAATGCGCATAATTGAAGTATTTTTATCTAAAATAATTCCTAAACGATTGATAGAGATAAAGGACTGCTAGTCGACTGCTCGCAAATCAACTTTAATCACTTGTTCATGCTGTAACAGCCATAAAAATTAATAGTTATGAGAATATGTATAAAGAAAGAGAATAAGTATTTATAAAGTTTTGTGATGTGGTTGTAGCGACGGCTGGAGAAGATATGTGGACATGTGAACAAAAATTACAAATGGAGATAGAGAGCTACAGTACCTCCCGACAAATGAACTATGTTATATTAGTTTTAGATTTTACCGTGTATATTGTAGGTATTTAAAAATAAAAATAATTGTATATTATCAATTATAATTTCGTTACATAAGTGTACAACAATAAATTATAATTAAGTAATAATATAGTCTTCGACAAACATTTGAAAATGTACTTCGTTTCGTAAATTGTAAAGATACGCAATGCGCTCCTTGTATAAGGTGTAGGTATAAGTACCATTTACTGGGTGTGAAACATGATCGAAATATCATAAATATTAGAGAAATTTAATTCTTTAAAGTTTTATTTTAGTAAAGTAATTTCTTAACACAATTTTACTATTTTAATATTCTATAAAATTAATATTATAAAAATATCACTGTTTCAATTTACATTAATATTGTTGTTGTTCATTTTTTTATATAAATTTTTATTACAGATTAATATGGCTATATTCATATTGATATATATATATATTTAAAATTACAACAAAAAAATATATACAAAATAAATGAATTTGTTGTTTGTTGGATTTGAACTTGTAATCCTTAACATAAGAAGTGAATCCTATAGCATCATGACCACGAGGCCTCACTTGGTATAATAGTTTATAGGAACTATACGTTTTATTACTATCTACAGGGAGCAAACCTTAAATATAACTCCAAAAAGAATTACTGTAGCTAACATAACATCCTACATACACAACACAAATCAGAACTAGATTTCGTTAATCAAAATCTTAAGTGTTGATTCACTTACAAATAATACATTTTTATTACAAACAATCAATGAAAAATAAAAAAAAATACGTCATATCACCTCTGACAGAGATTATTCCAGGTCATAATTTTATTATACTTTCGGTCAACTTCAGTCGAAATGACTTTCAAAAATTCTTAATATGAAGTAATTCTAATTTTTATAAAAAAGAACATACCATTTTGTTTTATGACCTTATAAATACAAATATTATCTTAAAATACCTATCTATTGTGTAATAAAAATAACTAATTCTGGTTACACTAATTTAATGGTGTGGTAACACTGGCTGACTGGATGGCTGCCTAGCGATGTAGCGTGGCCACGGTTTTGGTAAAAAAAAACTGTCAGCTGTGAAATTTAACCTAACTTAGAAAGTTTTGTAATGAATAAGTGATATACAGTTCATTTAAAAATATAATTTACTGTTTTCAGGGTACAATAATTGATTATCAAAAATTACATCGAAATCGAAAAAAAAACATGGTTAAATACAAACAAAACCATAAATCATTACACATTTTAATATCTTAAAGTGTCAACTACCGGTGCATTTGCGAGTACTTTAATTCGTATAGCTATGGTAACTAAATTTGACGTCATCTATATAATTAGCATATTTTTCAGGTGTCAAACCTTTATCTGCGATTTCCTGCTCTAGAGTACGATCACTATCGTCCACTTTCACTGTATCTTTACCTTGCCTTTCCTTTCTAGACTAGAAATATTAATTCATACTCTTTACAAAATTATAAATATAATTTAATATGAAAAAATTATATTATGATGCCAAAACTTCAAATAATATGTAAACAATACGTATCGAAATTATTGTTCTTCGGTCAAATGAATCAGAACAATTTTTGTCACCGATAATTTTGAATTTTTACTAGGTATCTACATCAAATTTTCATTCTGTTATTTCCAAGGTTAGGTTTGGTAGACAATATGTCTTATGATGAGAAGTTAGAAGATGGGCGTAGATTCTATTGTGCCTCATTTTTGGAGATTTTCATGTTATTGTTGTCAAAGGGCTCTTAGAAAAGCCCATTTAATAGTTTCTGTTATACATGGGTGACATTTTTTTATTATTATTATTATTATTATTATTATTATTATTTTCTAGCACTTTAGCGTTACCCAGGGTGCACCACGAGGAGGCGTGCTAGAATTGCACCCCATACCCCCCGTTATCAATACACATTCATTAGTAGCATCTACACTCTAACGACAATTACAACCGTTTATAGGTTGATGTCATGTGTAGCCCACAATCACATCCATGAGGTGTAACTTAATACACCAGGACATTATTTCTGTATTACTACTAGTCTTTATGTGAATTGAGAATTTTGAGGGGGTCACCGTAAGAGTGAATGAGAAATACTTGATAATAATTTTGAGTAAAATCTTAGAAAGATTGAGATTCAAAATTTTATCCATGACGCCGAAGATACCTGAGTGGAGGTAACGGCAACGGATTATCAGGCCAGAGTCCCGGTGCCGCGTACCTCCACTCCAATCTCCCATAAGCCCCATAAGCTACGTGGACCCCTGCGCCAATAACAATGGCGAGGTCCACGTAGAAATCTAGTCCCAGCAGACAATCTTTCCAAGATATCATCTTGTACTCAAATTATTCGTATAAATTACGTAATATTACAATATAATTCGTATACACTCGTTCACTCGTAATATACGTATGTATAATATTACTATGGTTTTTAAACAATGTATAATTACTATTATTAAAATTAATATTTATTTGTTGTTGTTGTTGCTAGGTGATAATAACTAAAGATAAATATATACGAGAGAACAGACTTCCGTATCACATGCGAAAGCAATGGGTTTCTGATAAAGGAGAATTAGCGATTATATGACTAGCACTGTTTTATCTCTATCGTTTATGGAATATTTTGGAGAAAAATACTTCAAAATAAAAATGCGCATAATTGAAGTATTTTTATCTAAAATAATTCCTAAACGATTGATAGAGATAAAGGACTGCTAGTCGACTGCTCGCAAATCAACTTTAATCACTTGTTCATGCTGTAACAGCCATAAAAATTAATAGTTATGAGAATATGTATAAAGAAAGAGAATAAGTATTTATAAAGTTTTGTGATGTGGTTGTAGCGACGGCTGGAGAAGATATGTGGACATGTGAACAAAAATTACAAATGGAGATAGAGAGCTACAGTACCTCCCGACAAATGAACTATGTTATATTAGTTTTAGATTTTACCGTGTATATTGTAGGTATTTAAAAATAAAAATAATTGTATATTATCAATTATAATTTCGTTACATAAGTGTACAACAATAAATTATAATTAAGTAATAATATAGTCTTCGACAAACATTTGAAAATGTACTTCGTTTCGTAAATTGTAAAGATACGCAATGCGCTCCTTGTATAAGGTGTAGGTATAAGTACCATTTACTGGGTGTGAAACATGATCGAAATATCATAAATATTAGAGAAATTTAATTCTTTAAAGTTTTATTTTAGTAAAGTAATTTCTTAACACAATTTTACTATTTTAATATTCTATAAAATTAATATTATAAAAATATCACTGTTTCAATTTACATTAATATTGTTGTTGTTCATTTTTTTATATAAATTTTTATTACAGATTAATATGGCTATATTCATATTGATATATATATTTAAAATTACAACAAGAAAATATATACAAAATAAATGAATTTGTTGTTTGTTGGATTTGAACTTGTAATCCTTAACATAAGAAGTGAATCCTATAGCATCATGACCACGAGGCCTCACTTGGTATAATAGTTTATAGGAACTATACGTTTTATTACTATCTACAGGGAGCAAACCTTAAATATAACTCCAAAAAGAATTACTGTAGCTAACATAACATCCTACATACACAACACAAATCAGAACTAGATTTCGTTAATCAAAATCTTAAGTGTTGATTCACTTACAAATAATACATTTTTATTACAAACAATCAATGAAAAATAAAAAAAAATACGTCATATCACCTCTGACAGAGATTATTCCAGGTCATAATTTTATTATACTTTCGGTCAACTTCAGTCGAAATGACTTTCAAAAATTCTTAATATGAAGTAATAAATTCTAATTTTTATAAAAAAGAACATACCATTTTGTTTTATGACCTTATAAATACAAATATTATCTTAAAATACCTATCTATTGTGTAATAAAAATAACTAATTCTGGTTACACTAATTTAATGGTGTGGTAACACTGGCTGACTGGATGGCTGCCTAGCGATGTAGCGTGGCCACGGTTTTGGTAAAAAAAAACTGTCAGCTGTGAAATTTAACCTAACTTAGAAAGTTTTGTAATGAATAAGTGATATACAGTTCATTTAAAAATATAATTTACTGTTTTCAGGGTACAATAATTGATTATCAAAAATTACATCGAAATCGAAAAAAAAAACATGGTTAAATACAAACAAAACCATAAATCATTACACATTTTAATATCTTAAAGTGTCAACTACCGGTGCATTTGCGAGTACTTTAATTCGTATAGCTATGGTAACTAAATTTGACGTCATCTATATAATTAGCATATTTTTCAGGTGTCAAACCTTTATCTGCGATTTCCTGCTCTAGAGTACGATCACTATCGTCCACTTTCACTGTATCTTTACCTTGCCTTTCCTTTCTAGACTAGAAATATTAATTCATACTCTTTACAAAATTATAAATATAATTTAATATGAAAAAATTATATTATGATGCCAAAACTTCAAATAATATGTAAACAATACGTATCGAAATTATTGTTCTTCGGTCAAATGAATCAGAACAATTTTTGTCACCGATAATTTTGAATTTTTACTAGGTATCTACATCAAATTTTCATTCTGTTATTTCCAAGGTTAGGTTTGGTAGACAATATGTCTTATGATGAGAAGTTAGAAGATGGGCGTAGATTCTATTGTGCCTCATTTTTGGAGATTTTCATGTTATTGTTGTCAAAGGGCTCTTAGAAAAGCCCATTTAATAGTTTCTGTTATACATGGGTGACATTTTTTTATTATTATTATTATTATTATTATTATTTTCTAGCACTTTAGCGTTACCCAGGGTGCACCACGAGGAGGCGTGCTAGAATTGCACCCCATACCCCCCGTTATCAATACACATTCATTAGTAGCATCTACACTCTAACGACAATTACAACCGTTTATAGGTTGATGTCATGTGTAGCCCACAATCACATCCATGAGGTGTAACTTAATACACCAGGACATTATTTCTGTATTACTACTAGTCTTTATGTGAATTGAGAATTTTGAGGGGGTCACCGTAAGAGTGAATGAGAAATACTTGATAATAATTTTGAGTAAAATCTTGAAAGATTGAGATTCAAAATTTTATCCATGACGCCGAAGATACCTGAGTGGAGGTAACGGCAACGGATTATCAGGCCAGAGTCCCGGTGCCGCGTACCTCCACTCCAATCTCCCATAAGCCCCATAAGCTACGTGGACCCCTGCGCCAATAACAATGGCGAGGTCCACGTAGAAATCTAGTCCCAGCAGACAATCTTTCCAAGATATCATCTTGTACTCAAATTATTCGTATAAATTACGTAATATTACAATATAATTCGTATACACTCGTTCACTCGTAATATACGTATGTATAATATTACTATGGTTTTTAAACAATGTATAATTACTATTATTAAAATTAATATTTATTTGTTGTTGTTGTTGCTAGGTGATAATAACTAAAGATAAATATATACGAGAGAACAGACTTCCGTATCACATGCGAAAGCAATGGGTTTCTGATAAAGGAGAATTAGCGATTATATGACTAGCACTGTTTTATCTCTATCGTTTATGGAATATTTTGGAGAAAAATACTTCAAAATAAAAATGCGCATAATTGAAGTATTTTTATCTAAAATAATTCCTAAACGATTGATAGAGATAAAGGACTGCTAGTCGACTGCTCGCAAATCAACTTTAATCACTTGTTCATGCTGTAACAGCCATAAAAATTAATAGTTATGAGAATATGTATAAAGAAAGAGAATAAGTATTTATAAAGTTTTGTGATGTGGTTGTAGCGACGGCTGGAGAAGATATGTGGACATGTGAACAAAAATTACAAATGGAGATAGAGAGCTACAGTACCTCCCGACAAATGAACTATGTTATATTAGTTTTAGATTTTACCGTGTATATTGTAGGTATTTAAAAATAAAAATAATTGTATATTATCAATTATAATTTCGTTACATAAGTGTACAACAATAAATTATAATTAAGTAATAATATAGTCTTCGACAAACATTTGAAAATGTACTTCGTTTCGTAAATTGTAAAGATACGCAATGCGCTCCTTGTATAAGGTGTAGGTATAAGTACCATTTACTGGGTGTGAAACATGATCGAAATATCATAAATATTAGAGAAATTTAATTCTTTAAAGTTTTATTTTAGTAAAGTAATTTCTTAACACAATTTTACTATTTTAATATTCTATAAAATTAATATTATAAAAATATCACTGTTTCAATTTACATTAATATTGTTGTTGTTCATTTTTTTATATAAATTTTTATTACAGATTAATATGGCTATATTCATATTGATATATATATATATTTAAAATTACAACAAAAAAATATATACAAAATAAATGAATTTGTTGTTTGTTGGATTTGAACTTGTAATCCTTAACATAAGAAGTGAATCCTATAGCATCATGACCACGAGGCCTCACTTGGTATAATAGTTTATAGGAACTATACGTTTTATTACTATCTACAGGGAGCAAACCTTAAATATAACTCCAAAAAGAATTACTGTAGCTAACATAACATCCTACATACACAACACAAATCAGAACTAGATTTCGTTAATCAAAATCTTAAGTGTTGATTCACTTACAAATAATACATTTTTATTACAAACAATCAATGAAAAATAAAAAAAAATACGTCATATCACCTCTGACAGAGATTATTCCAGGTCATAATTTTATTATACTTTCGGTCAACTTCAGTCGAAATGACTTTCAAAAATTCTTAATATGAAGTAATTCTAATTTTTATAAAAAAGAACATACCATTTTGTTTTATGACCTTATAAATACAAATATTATCTTAAAATACCTATCTATTGTGTAATAAAAATAACTAATTCTGGTTACACTAATTTAATGGTGTGGTAACACTGGCTGACTGGATGGCTGCCTAGCGATGTAGCGTGGCCACGGTTTTGGTAAAAAAAAACTGTCAGCTGTGAAATTTAACCTAACTTAGAAAGTTTTGTAATGAATAAGTGATATACAGTTCATTTAAAAATATAATTTACTGTTTTCAGGGTACAATAATTGATTATCAAAAATTACATCGAAATCGAAAAAAAAACATGGTTAAATACAAACAAAACCATAAATCATTACACATTTTAATATCTTAAAGTGTCAACTACCGGTGCATTTGCGAGTACTTTAATTCGTATAGCTATGGTAACTAAATTTGACGTCATCTATATAATTAGCATATTTTTCAGGTGTCAAACCTTTATCTGCGATTTCCTGCTCTAGAGTACGATCACTATCGTCCACTTTCACTGTATCTTTACCTTGCCTTTCCTTTCTAGACTAGAAATATTAATTCATACTCTTTACAAAATTATAAATATAATTTAATATGAAAAAATTATATTATGATGCCAAAACTTCAAATAATATGTAAACAATACGTATCGAAATTATTGTTCTTCGGTCAAATGAATCAGAACAATTTTTGTCACCGATAATTTTGAATTTTTACTAGGTATCTACATCAAATTTTCATTCTGTTATTTCCAAGGTTAGGTTTGGTAGACAATATGTCTTATGATGAGAAGTTAGAAGATGGGCGTAGATTCTATTGTGCCTCATTTTTGGAGATTTTCATGTTATTGTTGTCAAAGGGCTCTTAGAAAAGCCCATTTAATAGTTTCTGTTATACATGGGTGACATTTTTTTATTATTATTATTATTATTATTATTATTATTTTCTAGCACTTTAGCGTTACCCAGGGTGCACCACGAGGAGGCGTGCTAGAATTGCACCCCATACCCCCCGTTATCAATACACATTCATTAGTAGCATCTACACTCTAACGACAATTACAACCGTTTATAGGTTGATGTCATGTGTAGCCCACAATCACATCCATGAGGTGTAACTTAATACACCAGGACATTATTTCTGTATTACTACTAGTCTTTATGTGAATTGAGAATTTTGAGGGGGTCACCGTAAGAGTGAATGAGAAATACTTGATAATAATTTTGAGTAAAATCTTAGAAAGATTGAGATTCAAAATTTTATCCATGACGCCGAAGATACCTGAGTGGAGGTAACGGCAACGGATTATCAGGCCAGAGTCCCGGTGCCGCGTACCTCCACTCCAATCTCCCATAAGCCCCATAAGCTACGTGGACCCCTGCGCCAATAACAATGGCGAGGTCCACGTAGAAATCTAGTCCCAGCAGACAATCTTTCCAAGATATCATCTTGTACTCAAATTATTCGTATAAATTACGTAATATTACAATATAATTCGTATACACTCGTTCACTCGTAATATACGTATGTATAATATTACTATGGTTTTTAAACAATGTATAATTACTATTATTAAAATTAATATTTATTTGTTGTTGTTGTTGCTAGGTGATAATAACTAAAGATAAATATATACGAGAGAACAGACTTCCGTATCACATGCGAAAGCAATGGGTTTCTGATAAAGGAGAATTAGCGATTATATGACTAGCACTGTTTTATCTCTATCGTTTATGGAATATTTTGGAGAAAAATACTTCAAAATAAAAATGCGCATAATTGAAGTATTTTTATCTAAAATAATTCCTAAACGATTGATAGAGATAAAGGACTGCTAGTCGACTGCTCGCAAATCAACTTTAATCACTTGTTCATGCTGTAACAGCCATAAAAATTAATAGTTATGAGAATATGTATAAAGAAAGAGAATAAGTATTTATAAAGTTTTGTGATGTGGTTGTAGCGACGGCTGGAGAAGATATGTGGACATGTGAACAAAAATTACAAATGGAGATAGAGAGCTACAGTACCTCCCGACAAATGAACTATGTTATATTAGTTTTAGATTTTACCGTGTATATTGTAGGTATTTAAAAATAAAAATAATTGTATATTATCAATTATAATTTCGTTACATAAGTGTACAACAATAAATTATAATTAAGTAATAATATAGTCTTCGACAAACATTTGAAAATGTACTTCGTTTCGTAAATTGTAAAGATACGCAATGCGCTCCTTGTATAAGGTGTAGGTATAAGTACCATTTACTGGGTGTGAAACATGATCGAAATATCATAAATATTAGAGAAATTTAATTCTTTAAAGTTTTATTTTAGTAAAGTAATTTCTTAACACAATTTTACTATTTTAATATTCTATAAAATTAATATTATAAAAATATCACTGTTTCAATTTACATTAATATTGTTGTTGTTCATTTTTTTATATAAATTTTTATTACAGATTAATATGGCTATATTCATATTGATATATATATTTAAAATTACAACAAGAAAATATATACAAAATAAATGAATTTGTTGTTTGTTGGATTTGAACTTGTAATCCTTAACATAAGAAGTGAATCCTATAGCATCATGACCACGAGGCCTCACTTGGTATAATAGTTTATAGGAACTATACGTTTTATTACTATCTACAGGGAGCAAACCTTAAATATAACTCCAAAAAGAATTACTGTAGCTAACATAACATCCTACATACACAACACAAATCAGAACTAGATTTCGTTAATCAAAATCTTAAGTGTTGATTCACTTACAAATAATACATTTTTATTACAAACAATCAATGAAAAATAAAAAAAAATACGTCATATCACCTCTGACAGAGATTATTCCAGGTCATAATTTTATTATACTTTCGGTCAACTTCAGTCGAAATGACTTTCAAAAATTCTTAATATGAAGTAATAAATTCTAATTTTTATAAAAAAGAACATACCATTTTGTTTTATGACCTTATAAATACAAATATTATCTTAAAATACCTATCTATTGTGTAATAAAAATAACTAATTCTGGTTACACTAATTTAATGGTGTGGTAACACTGGCTGACTGGATGGCTGCCTAGCGATGTAGCGTGGCCACGGTTTTGGTAAAAAAAAACTGTCAGCTGTGAAATTTAACCTAACTTAGAAAGTTTTGTAATAAGTGATATACAGTTCATTTAAAAATATAATTTACTGTTTTCAGGGTACAATAATTGATTATCAAAAATTACATCGAAATCGAAAAAAAAAACATGGTTAAATACAAACAAAACCATAAATCATTACACATTTTAATATCTTAAAGTGTCAACTACCGGTGCATTTGCGAGTACTTTAATTCGTATAGCTATGGTAACTAAATTTGACGTCATCTATATAATTAGCATATTTTTCAGGTGTCAAACCTTTATCTGCGATTTCCTGCTCTAGAGTACGATCACTATCGTCCACTTTCACTGTATCTTTACCTTGCCTTTCCTTTCTAGACTAGAAATATTAATTCATACTCTTTACAAAATTATAAATATAATTTAATATGAAAAAATTATATTATGATGCCAAAACTTCAAATAATATGTAAACAATACGTATCGAAATTATTGTTCTTCGGTCAAATGAATCAGAACAATTTTTGTCACCGATAATTTTGAATTTTTACTAGGTATCTACATCAAATTTTCATTCTGTTATTTCCAAGGTTAGGTTTGGTAGACAATATGTCTTATGATGAGAAGTTAGAAGATGGGCGTAGATTCTATTGTGCCTCATTTTTGGAGATTTTCATGTTATTGTTGTCAAAGGGCTCTTAGAAAAGCCCATTTAATAGTTTCTGTTATACATGGGTGACATTTTTTTATTATTATTATTATTATTATTATTATTATTTTCTAGCACTTTAGCGTTACCCAGGGTGCACCACGAGGAGGCGTGCTAGAATTGCACCCCATACCCCCCGTTATCAATACACATTCATTAGTAGCATCTACACTCTAACGACAATTACAACCGTTTATAGGTTGATGTCATGTGTAGCCCACAATCACATCCATGAGGTGTAACTTAATACACCAGGACATTATTTCTGTATTACTACTAGTCTTTATGTGAATTGAGAATTTTGAGGGGGTCACCGTAAGAGTGAATGAGAAATACTTGATAATAATTTTGAGTAAAATCTTAGAAAGATTGAGATTCAAAATTTTATCCATGACGCCGAAGATACCTGAGTGGAGGTAACGGCAACGGATTATCAGGCCAGAGTCCCGGTGCCGCGTACCTCCACTCCAATCTCCCATAAGCCCCATAAGCTACGTGGACCCCTGCGCCAATAACAATGGCGAGGTCCACGTAGAAATCTAGTCCCAGCAGACAATCTTTCCAAGATATCATCTTGTACTCAAATTATTCGTATAAATTACGTAATATTACAATATAATTCGTATACACTCGTTCACTCGTAATATACGTATGTATAATATTACTATGGTTTTTAAACAATGTATAATTACTATTATTAAAATTAATATTTATTTGTTGTTGTTGTTGCTAGGTGATAATAACTAAAGATAAATATATACGAGAGAACAGACTTCCGTATCACATGCGAAAGCAATGGGTTTCTGATAAAGGAGAATTAGCGATTATATGACTAGCACTGTTTTATCTCTATCGTTTATGGAATATTTTGGAGAAAAATACTTCAAAATAAAAATGCGCATAATTGAAGTATTTTTATCTAAAATAATTCCTAAACGATTGATAGAGATAAAGGACTGCTAGTCGACTGCTCGCAAATCAACTTTAATCACTTGTTCATGCTGTAACAGCCATAAAAATTAATAGTTATGAGAATATGTATAAAGAAAGAGAATAAGTATTTATAAAGTTTTGTGATGTGGTTGTAGCGACGGCTGGAGAAGATATGTGGACATGTGAACAAAAATTACAAATGGAGATAGAGAGCTACAGTACCTCCCGACAAATGAACTATGTTATATTAGTTTTAGATTTTACCGTGTATATTGTAGGTATTTAAAAATAAAAATAATTGTATATTATCAATTATAATTTCGTTACATAAGTGTACAACAATAAATTATAATTAAGTAATAATATAGTCTTCGACAAACATTTGAAAATGTACTTCGTTTCGTAAATTGTAAAGATACGCAATGCGCTCCTTGTATAAGGTGTAGGTATAAGTACCATTTACTGGGTGTGAAACATGATCGAAATATCATAAATATTAGAGAAATTTAATTCTTTAAAGTTTTATTTTAGTAAAGTAATTTCTTAACACAATTTTACTATTTTAATATTCTATAAAATTAATATTATAAAAATATCACTGTTTCAATTTACATTAATATTGTTGTTGTTCATTTTTTTATATAAATTTTTATTACAGATTAATATGGCTATATTCATATTGATATATATATTTAAAATTACAACAAGAAAATATATACAAAATAAATGAATTTGTTGTTTGTTGGATTTGAACTTGTAATCCTTAACATAAGAAGTGAATCCTATAGCATCATGACCACGAGGCCTCACTTGGTATAATAGTTTATAGGAACTATACGTTTTATTACTATCTACAGGGAGCAAACCTTAAATATAACTCCAAAAAGAATTACTGTAGCTAACATAACATCCTACATACACAACACAAATCAGAACTAGATTTCGTTAATCAAAATCTTAAGTGTTGATTCACTTACAAATAATACATTTTTATTACAAACAATCAATGAAAAATAAAAAAAAATACGTCATATCACCTCTGACAGAGATTATTCCAGGTCATAATTTTATTATACTTTCGGTCAACTTCAGTCGAAATGACTTTCAAAAATTCTTAATATGAAGTAATAAATTCTAATTTTTATAAAAAAGAACATACCATTTTGTTTTATGACCTTATAAATACAAATATTATCTTAAAATACCTATCTATTGTGTAATAAAAATAACTAATTCTGGTTACACTAATTTAATGGTGTGGTAACACTGGCTGACTGGATGGCTGCCTAGCGATGTAGCGTGGCCACGGTTTTGGTAAAAAAAAACTGTCAGCTGTGAAATTTAACCTAACTTAGAAAGTTTTGTAATGAATAAGTGATATACAGTTCATTTAAAAATATAATTTACTGTTTTCAGGGTACAATAATTGATTATCAAAAATTACATCGAAATCGAAAAAAAAAACATGGTTAAATACAAACAAAACCATAAATCATTACACATTTTAATATCTTAAAGTGTCAACTACCGGTGCATTTGCGAGTACTTTAATTCGTATAGCTATGGTAACTAAATTTGACGTCATCTATATAATTAGCATATTTTTCAGGTGTCAAACCTTTATCTGCGATTTCCTGCTCTAGAGTACGATCACTATCGTCCACTTTCACTGTATCTTTACCTTGCCTTTCCTTTCTAGACTAGAAATATTAATTCATACTCTTTACAAAATTATAAATATAATTTAATATGAAAAAATTATATTATGATGCCAAAACTTCAAATAATATGTAAACAATACGTATCGAAATTATTGTTCTTCGGTCAAATGAATCAGAACAATTTTTGTCACCGATAATTTTGAATTTTTACTAGGTATCTACATCAAATTTTCATTCTGTTATTTCCAAGGTTAGGTTTGGTAGACAATATGTCTTATGATGAGAAGTTAGAAGATGGGCGTAGATTCTATTGTGCCTCATTTTTGGAGATTTTCATGTTATTGTTGTCAAAGGGCTCTTAGAAAAGCCCATTTAATAGTTTCTGTTATACATGGGTGACATTTTTTTATTATTATTATTATTATTATTATTATTATTTTCTAGCACTTTAGCGTTACCCAGGGTGCACCACGAGGAGGCGTGCTAGAATTGCACCCCATACCCCCCGTTATCAATACACATTCATTAGTAGCATCTACACTCTAACGACAATTACAACCGTTTATAGGTTGATGTCATGTGTAGCCCACAATCACATCCATGAGGTGTAACTTAATACACCAGGACATTATTTCTGTATTACTACTAGTCTTTATGTGAATTGAGAATTTTGAGGGGGTCACCGTAAGAGTGAATGAGAAATACTTGATAATAATTTTGAGTAAAATCTTAGAAAGATTGAGATTCAAAATTTTATCCATGACGCCGAAGATACCTGAGTGGAGGTAACGGCAACGGATTATCAGGCCAGAGTCCCGGTGCCGCGTACCTCCACTCCAATCTCCCATAAGCCCCATAAGCTACGTGGACCCCTGCGCCAATAACAATGGCGAGGTCCACGTAGAAATCTAGTCCCAGCAGACAATCTTTCCAAGATATCATCTTGTACTCAAATTATTCGTATAAATTACGTAATATTACAATATAATTCGTATACACTCGTTCACTCGTAATATACGTATGTATAATATTACTATGGTTTTTAAACAATGTATAATTACTATTATTAAAATTAATATTTATTTGTTGTTGTTGTTGCTAGGTGATAATAACTAAAGATAAATATATACGAGAGAACAGACTTCCGTATCACATGCGAAAGCAATGGGTTTCTGATAAAGGAGAATTAGCGATTATATGACTAGCACTGTTTTATCTCTATCGTTTATGGAATATTTTGGAGAAAAATACTTCAAAATAAAAATGCGCATAATTGAAGTATTTTTATCTAAAATAATTCCTAAACGATTGATAGAGATAAAGGACTGCTAGTCGACTGCTCGCAAATCAACTTTAATCACTTGTTCATGCTGTAACAGCCATAAAAATTAATAGTTATGAGAATATGTATAAAGAAAGAGAATAAGTATTTATAAAGTTTTGTGATGTGGTTGTAGCGACGGCTGGAGAAGATATGTGGACAT
The DNA here is from genome assembly GCA_963082715.1 of Harpalus rubripes. Taxonomy (NCBI): domain Eukaryota; kingdom Metazoa; phylum Arthropoda; class Insecta; order Coleoptera; family Carabidae; genus Harpalus; species Harpalus rubripes. Next base: position 22,638,246 of record OY720461.1, read on the forward strand.
GTGAACAAAAATTACAAATGGAGATAGAGAGCTACAGTACCTCCCGACAAATGAACTATGTTATATTAGTTTTAGATTTTACCGTGTATATTGTAGGTATTTAAAAATAAAAATAATTGTATATTATCAATTATAATTTCGTTACATAAGTGTACAACAATAAATTATAATTAAGTAATAATATAGTCTTCGACAAACATTTGAAAATGTACTTCGTTTCGTAAATTGTAAAGATACGCAATGCGCTCCTTGTATAAGGTGTAGGTATAAGTACCATTTACTGGGTGTGAAACATGATCGAAATATCATAAATATTAGAGAAATTTAATTCTTTAAAGTTTTATTTTAGTAAAGTAATTTCTTAACACAATTTTACTATTTTAATATTCTATAAAATTAATATTATAAAAATATCACTGTTTCAATTTACATTAATATTGTTGTTGTTCATTTTTTTATATAAATTTTTATTACAGATTAATATGGCTATATTCATATTGATATATATATATATTTAAAATTACAACAAAAAAATATATACAAAATAAATGAATTTGTTGTTTGTTGGATTTGAACTTGTAATCCTTAACATAAGAAGTGAATCCTATAGCATCATGACCACGAGGCCTCACTTGGTATAATAGTTTATAGGAACTATACGTTTTATTACTATCTACAGGGAGCAAACCTTAAATATAACTCCAAAAAGAATTACTGTAGCTAACATAACATCCTACATACACAACACAAATCAGAACTAGATTTCGTTAATCAAAATCTTAAGTGTTGATTCACTTACAAATAATACATTTTTATTACAAACAATCAATGAAAAATAAAAAAAAATACGTCATATCACCTCTGACAGAGATTATTCCAGGTCATAATTTTATTATACTTTCGGTCAACTTCAGTCGAAATGACTTTCAAAAATTCTTAATATGAAGTAATTCTAATTTTTATAAAAAAGAACATACCATTTTGTTTTATGACCTTATAAATACAAATATTATCTTAAAATACCTATCTATTGTGTAATAAAAATAACTAATTCTGGTTACACTAATTTAATGGTGTGGTAACACTGGCTGACTGGATGGCTGCCTAGCGATGTAGCGTGGCCACGGTTTTGGTAAAAAAAAACTGTCAGCTGTGAAATTTAACCTAACTTAGAAAGTTTTGTAATGAATAAGTGATATACAGTTCATTTAAAAATATAATTTACTGTTTTCAGGGTACAATAATTGATTATCAAAAATTACATCGAAATCGAAAAAAAAACATGGTTAAATACAAACAAAACCATAAATCATTACACATTTTAATATCTTAAAGTGTCAACTACCGGTGCATTTGCGAGTACTTTAATTCGTATAGCTATGGTAACTAAATTTGACGTCATCTATATAATTAGCATATTTTTCAGGTGTCAAACCTTTATCTGCGATTTCCTGCTCTAGAGTACGATCACTATCGTCCACTTTCACTGTATCTTTACCTTGCCTTTCCTTTCTAGACTAGAAATATTAATTCATACTCTTTACAAAATTATAAATATAATTTAATATGAAAAAATTATATTATGATGCCAAAACTTCAAATAATATGTAAACAATACGTATCGAAATTATTGTTCTTCGGTCAAATGAATCAGAACAATTTTTGTCACCGATAATTTTGAATTTTTACTAGGTATCTACATCAAATTTTCATTCTGTTATTTCCAAGGTTAGGTTTGGTAGACAATATGTCTTATGATGAGAAGTTAGAAGATGGGCGTAGATTCTATTGTGCCTCATTTTTGGAGATTTTCATGTTATTGTTGTCAAAGGGCTCTTAGAAAAGCCCATTTAATAGTTTCTGTTATACATGGGTGACATTTTTTTATTATTATTATTATTATTATTATTATTATTATTATTTTCTAGCACTTTAGCGTTACCCAGGGTGCACCACGAGGAGGCGTGCTAGAATTGCACCCCATACCCCCCGTTATCAATACACATTCATTAGTAGCATCTACACTCTAACGACAATTACAACCGTTTATAGGTTGATGTCATGTGTAGCCCACAATCACATCCATGAGGTGTAACTTAATACACCAGGACATTATTTCTGTATTACTACTAGTCTTTATGTGAATTGAGAATTTTGAGGGGGTCACCGTAAGAGTGAATGAGAAATACTTGATAATAATTTTGAGTAAAATCTTAGAAAGATTGAGATTCAAAATTTTATCCATGACGCCGAAGATACCTGAGTGGAGGTAACGGCAACGGATTATCAGGCCAGAGTCCCGGTGCCGCGTACCTCCACTCCAATCTCCCATAAGCCCCATAAGCTACGTGGACCCCTGCGCCAATAACAATGGCGAGGTCCACGTAGAAATCTAGTCCCAGCAGACAATCTTTCCAAGATATCATCTTGTACTCAAATTATTCGTATAAATTACGTAATATTACAATATAATTCGTATACACTCGTTCACTCGTAATATACGTATGTATAATATTACTATGGTTTTTAAACAATGTATAATTACTATTATTAAAATTAATATTTATTTGTTGTTGTTGTTGCTAGGTGATAATAACTAAAGATAAATATATACGAGAGAACAGACTTCCGTATCACATGCGAAAGCAATGGGTTTCTGATAAAGGAGAATTAGCGATTATATGACTAGCACTGTTTTATCTCTATCGTTTATGGAATATTTTGGAGAAAAATACTTCAAAATAAAAATGCGCATAATTGAAGTATTTTTATCTAAAATAATTCCTAAACGATTGATAGAGATAAAGGACTGCTAGTCGACTGCTCGCAAATCAACTTTAATCACTTGTTCATGCTGTAACAGCCATAAAAATTAATAGTTATGAGAATATGTATAAAGAAAGAGAATAAGTATTTATAAAGTTTTGTGATGTGGTTGTAGCGACGGCTGGAGAAGATATGTGGACATGTGAACAAAAATTACAAATGGAGATAGAGAGCTACAGTACCTCCCGACAAATGAACTATGTTATATTAGTTTTAGATTTTACCGTGTATATTGTAGGTATTTAAAAATAAAAATAATTGTATATTATCAATTATAATTTCGTTACATAAGTGTACAACAATAAATTATAATTAAGTAATAATATAGTCTTCGACAAACATTTGAAAATGTACTTCGTTTCGTAAATTGTAAAGATACGCAATGCGCTCCTTGTATAAGGTGTAGGTATAAGTACCATTTACTGGGTGTGAAACATGATCGAAATATCATAAATATTAGAGAAATTTAATTCTTTAAAGTTTTATTTTAGTAAAGTAATTTCTTAACACAATTTTACTATTTTAATATTCTATAAAATTAATATTATAAAAATATCACTGTTTCAATTTACATTAATATTGTTGTTGTTCATTTTTTTATATAAATTTTTATTACAGATTAATATGGCTATATTCATATTGATATATATATTTAAAATTACAACAAGAAAATATATACAAAATAAATGAATTTGTTGTTTGTTGGATTTGAACTTGTAATCCTTAACATAAGAAGTGAATCCTATAGCATCATGACCACGAGGCCTCACTTGGTATAATAGTTTATAGGAACTATACGTTTTATTACTATCTACAGGGAGCAAACCTTAAATATAACTCCAAAAAGAATTACTGTAGCTAACATAACATCCTACATACACAACACAAATCAGAACTAGATTTCGTTAATCAAAATCTTAAGTGTTGATTCACTTACAAATAATACATTTTTATTACAAACAATCAATGAAAAATAAAAAAAAATACGTCATATCACCTCTGACAGAGATTATTCCAGGTCATAATTTTATTATACTTTCGGTCAACTTCAGTCGAAATGACTTTCAAAAATTCTTAATATGAAGTAATAAATTCTAATTTTTATAAAAAAGAACATACCATTTTGTTTTATGACCTTATAAATACAAATATTATCTTAAAATACCTATCTATTGTGTAATAAAAATAACTAATTCTGGTTACACTAATTTAATGGTGTGGTAACACTGGCTGACTGGATGGCTGCCTAGCGATGTAGCGTGGCCACGGTTTTGGTAAAAAAAAACTGTCAGCTGTGAAATTTAACCTAACTTAGAAAGTTTTGTAATAAGTGATATACAGTTCATTTAAAAATATAATTTACTGTTTTCAGGGTACAATAATTGATTATCAAAAATTACATCGAAATCGAAAAAAAAAACATGGTTAAATACAAACAAAACCATAAATCATTACACATTTTAATATCTTAAAGTGTCAACTACCGGTGCATTTGCGAGTACTTTAATTCGTATAGCTATGGTAACTAAATTTGACGTCATCTATATAATTAGCATATTTTTCAGGTGTCAAACCTTTATCTGCGATTTCCTGCTCTAGAGTACGATCACTATCGTCCACTTTCACTGTATCTTTACCTTGCCTTTCCTTTCTAGACTAGAAATATTAATTCATACTCTTTACAAAATTATAAATATAATTTAATATGAAAAAATTATATTATGATGCCAAAACTTCAAATAATATGTAAACAATACGTATCGAAATTATTGTTCTTCGGTCAAATGAATCAGAACAATTTTTGTCACCGATAATTTTGAATTTTTACTAGGTATCTACATCAAATTTTCATTCTGTTATTTCCAAGGTTAGGTTTGGTAGACAATATGTCTTATGATGAGAAGTTAGAAGATGGGCGTAGATTCTATTGTGCCTCATTTTTGGAGATTTTCATGTTATTGTTGTCAAAGGGCTCTTAGAAAAGCCCATTTAATAGTTTCTGTTATACATGGGTGACATTTTTTTATTATTATTATTATTATTATTATTATTTTCTAGCACTTTAGCGTTACCCAGGGTGCACCACGAGGAGGCGTGCTAGAATTGCACCCCATACCCCCCGTTATCAATACACATTCATTAGTAGCATCTACACTCTAACGACAATTACAACCGTTTATAGGTTGATGTCATGTGTAGCCCACAATCACATCCATGAGGTGTAACTTAATACACCAGGACATTATTTCTGTATTACTACTAGTCTTTATGTGAATTGAGAATTTTGAGGGGGTCACCGTAAGAGTGAATGAGAAATACTTGATAATAATTTTGAGTAAAATCTTAGAAAGATTGAGATTCAAAATTTTATCCATGACGCCGAAGATACCTGAGTGGAGGTAACGGCAACGGATTATCAGGCCAGAGTCCCGGTGCCGCGTACCTCCACTCCAATCTCCCATAAGCCCCATAAGCTACGTGGACCCCTGCGCCAATAACAATGGCGAGGTCCACGTAGAAATCTAGTCCCAGCAGACAATCTTTCCAAGATATCATCTTGTACTCAAATTATTCGTATAAATTACGTAATATTACAATATAATTCGTATACACTCGTTCACTCGTAATATACGTATGTATAATATTACTATGGTTTTTAAACAATGTATAATTACTATTATTAAAATTAATATTTATTTGTTGTTGTTGTTGCTAGGTGATAATAACTAAAGATAAATATATACGAGAGAACAGACTTCCGTATCACATGCGAAAGCAATGGGTTTCTGATAAAGGAGAATTAGCGATTATATGACTAGCACTGTTTTATCTCTATCGTTTATGGAATATTTTGGAGAAAAATACTTCAAAATAAAAATGCGCATAATTGAAGTATTTTTATCTAAAATAATTCCTAAACGATTGATAGAGATAAAGGACTGCTAGTCGACTGCTCGCAAATCAACTTTAATCACTTGTTCATGCTGTAACAGCCATAAAAATTAATAGTTATGAGAATATGTATAAAGAAAGAGAATAAGTATTTATAAAGTTTTGTGATGTGGTTGTAGCGACGGCTGGAGAAGATATGTGGACATGTGAACAAAAATTACAAATGGAGATAGAGAGCTACAGTACCTCCCGACAAATGAACTATGTTATATTAGTTTTAGATTTTACCGTGTATATTGTAGGTATTTAAAAATAAAAATAATTGTATATTATCAATTATAATTTCGTTACATAAGTGTACAACAATAAATTATAATTAAGTAATAATATAGTCTTCGACAAACATTTGAAAATGTACTTCGTTTCGTAAATTGTAAAGATACGCAATGCGCTCCTTGTATAAGGTGTAGGTATAAGTACCATTTACTGGGTGTGAAACATGATCGAAATATCATAAATATTAGAGAAATTTAATTCTTTAAAGTTTTATTTTAGTAAAGTAATTTCTTAACACAATTTTACTATTTTAATATTCTATAAAATTAATATTATAAAAATATCACTGTTTCAATTTACATTAATATTGTTGTTGTTCATTTTTTTATATAAATTTTTATTACAGATTAATATGGCTATATTCATATTGATATATATATTTAAAATTACAACAAGAAAATATATACAAAATAAATGAATTTGTTGTTTGTTGGATTTGAACTTGTAATCCTTAACATAAGAAGTGAATCCTATAGCATCATGACCACGAGGCCTCACTTGGTATAATAGTTTATAGGAACTATACGTTTTATTACTATCTACAGGGAGCAAACCTTAAATATAACTCCAAAAAGAATTACTGTAGCTAACATAACATCCTACATACACAACACAAATCAGAACTAGATTTCGTTAATCAAAATCTTAAGTGTTGATTCACTTACAAATAATACATTTTTATTACAAACAATCAATGAAAAATAAAAAAAAATACGTCATATCACCTCTGACAGAGATTATTCCAGGTCATAATTTTATTATACTTTCGGTCAACTTCAGTCGAAATGACTTTCAAAAATTCTTAATATGAAGTAATAAATTCTAATTTTTATAAAAAAGAACATACCATTTTGTTTTATGACCTTATAAATACAAATATTATCTTAAAATACCTATCTATTGTGTAATAAAAATAACTAATTCTGGTTACACTAATTTAATGGTGTGGTAACACTGGCTGACTGGATGGCTGCCTAGCGATGTAGCGTGGCCACGGTTTTGGTAAAAAAAAACTGTCAGCTGTGAAATTTAACCTAACTTAGAAAGTTTTGTAATGAATAAGTGATATACAGTTCATTTAAAAATATAATTTACTGTTTTCAGGGTACAATAATTGATTATCAAAAATTACATCGAAATCGAAAAAAAAAACATGGTTAAATACAAACAAAACCATAAATCATTACACATTTTAATATCTTAAAGTGTCAACTACCGGTGCATTTGCGAGTACTTTAATTCGTATAACTATGGTAACTAAATTTGACGTCATCTATATAATTAGCATATTTTTCAGGTGTCAAACCTTTATCTGCGATTTCCTGCTCTAGAGTACGATCACTATCGTCCACTTTCACTGTATCTTTACCTTGCCTTTCCTTTCTAGACTAGAAATATTAATTCATACTCTTTACAAAATTATAAATATAATTTAATATGAAAAAATTATATTATGATGCCAAAACTTCAAATAATATGTAAACAATACGTATCGAAATTATTGTTCTTCGGTCAAATGAATCAGAACAATTTTTGTCACCGATAATTTTGAATTTTTACTAGGTATCTACATCAAATTTTCATTCTGTTATTTCCAAGGTTAGGTTTGGTAGACAATATGTCTTATGATGAGAAGTTAGAAGATGGGCGTAGATTCTATTGTGCCTCATTTTTGGAGATTTTCATGTTATTGTTGTCAAAGGGCTCTTAGAAAAGCCCATTTAATAGTTTCTGTTATACATGGGTGACATTTTTTTATTATTATTATTATTATTATTATTATTTTCTAGCACTTTAGCGTTACCCAGGGTGCACCACGAGGAGGCGTGCTAGAATTGCACCCCATACCCCCCGTTATCAATACACATTCATTAGTAGCATCTACACTCTAACGACAATTACAACCGTTTATAGGTTGATGTCATGTGTAGCCCACAATCACATCCATGAGGTGTAACTTAATACACCAGGACATTATTTCTGTATTACTACTAGTCTTTATGTGAATTGAGAATTTTGAGGGGGTCACCGTAAGAGTGAATGAGAAATACTTGATAATAATTTTGAGTAAAATCTTAGAAAGATTGAGATTCAAAATTTTATCCATGACGCCGAAGATACCTGAGTGGAGGTAACGGCAACGGATTATCAGGCCAGAGTCCCGGTGCCGCGTACCTCCACTCCAATCTCCCATAAGCCCCATAAGCTACGTGGACCCCTGCGCCAATAACAATGGCGAGGTCCACGTAGAAATCTAGTCCCAGCAGACAATCTTTCCAAGATATCATCTTGTACTCAAATTATTCGTATAAATTACGTAATATTACAATATAATTCGTATACACTCGTTCACTCGTAATATACGTATGTATAATATTACTATGGTTTTTAAACAATGTATAATTACTATTATTAAAATTAATATTTATTTGTTGTTGTTGTTGCTAGGTGATAATAACTAAAGATAAATATATACGAGAGAACAGACTTCCGTATCACATGCGAAAGCAATGGGTTTCTGATAAAGGAGAATTAGCGATTATATGACTAGCACTGTTTTATCTCTATCGTTTATGGAATATTTTGGAGAAAAATACTTCAAAATAAAAATGCGCATAATTGAAGTATTTTTATCTAAAATAATTCCTAAACGATTGATAGAGATAAAGGACTGCTAGTCGACTGCTCGCAAATCAACTTTAATCACTTGTTCATGCTGTAACAGCCATAAAAATTAATAGTTATGAGAATATGTATAAAGAAAGAGAATAAGTATTTATAAAGTTTTGTGATGTGGTTGTAGCGACGGCTGGAGAAGATATGTGGACATGTGAACAAAAATTACAAATGGAGATAGAGAGCTACAGTACCTCCCGACAAATGAACTATGTTATATTAGTTTTAGATTTTACCGTGTATATTGTAGGTATTTAAAAATAAAAATAATTGTATATTATCAATTATAATTTCGTTACATAAGTGTACAACAATAAATTATAATTAAGTAATAATATAGTCTTCGACAAACATTTGAAAATGTACTTCGTTTCGTAAATTGTAAAGATACGCAATGCGCTCCTTGTATAAGGTGTAGGTATAAGTACCATTTACTGGGTGTGAAACATGATCGAAATATCATAAATATTAGAGAAATTTAATTCTTTAAAGTTTTATTTTAGTAAAGTAATTTCTTAACACAATTTTACTATTTTAATATTCTATAAAATTAATATTATAAAAATATCACTGTTTCAATTTACATTAATATTGTTGTTGTTCATTTTTTTATATAAATTTTTATTACAGATTAATATGGCTATATTCATATTGATATATATATTTAAAATTACAACAAGAAAATATATACAAAATAAATGAATTTGTTGTTTGTTGGATTTGAACTTGTAATCCTTAACATAAGAAGTGAATCCTATAGCATCATGACCACGAGGCCTCACTTGGTATAATAGTTTATAGGAACTATACGTTTTATTACTATCTACAGGGAGCAAACCTTAAATATAACTCCAAAAAGAATTACTGTAGCTAACATAACATCCTACATACACAACACAAATCAGAACTAGATTTCGTTAATCAAAATCTTAAGTGTTGATTCACTTACAAATAATACATTTTTATTACAAACAATCAATGAAAAATAAAAAAAAATACGTCATATCACCTCTGACAGAGATTATTCCAGGTCATAATTTTATTATACTTTCGGTCAACTTCAGTCGAAATGACTTTCAAAAATTCTTAATATGAAGTAATAAATTCTAATTTTTATAAAAAAGAACATACCATTTTGTTTTATGACCTTATAAATACAAATATTATCTTAAAATACCTATCTATTGTGTAATAAAAATAACTAATTCTGGTTACACTAATTTAATGGTGTGGTAACACTGGCTGACTGGATGGCTGCCTAGCGATGTAGCGTGGCCACGGTTTTGGTAAAAAAAAACTGTCAGCTGTGAAATTTAACCTAACTTAGAAAGTTTTGTAATAAGTGATATACAGTTCATTTAAAAATATAATTTACTGTTTTCAGGGTACAATAATTGATTATCAAAAATTACATCGAAATCGAAAAAAAAAACATGGTTAAATACAAACAAAACCATAAATCATTACACATTTTAATATCTTAAAGTGTCAACTACCGGTGCATTTGCGAGTACTTTAATTCGTATAGCTATGGTAACTAAATTTGACGTCATCTATATAATTAGCATATTTTTCAGGTGTCAAACCTTTATCTGCGATTTCCTGCTCTAGAGTACGATCACTATCGTCCACTTTCACTGTATCTTTACCTTGCCTTTCCTTTCTAGACTAGAAATATTAATTCATACTCTTTACAAAATTATAAATATAATTTAATATGAAAAAATTATATTATGATGCCAAAACTTCAAATAATATGTAAACAATACGTATCGAAATTATTGTTCTTCGGTCAAATGAATCAGAACAATTTTTGTCACCGATAATTTTGAATTTTTACTAGGTATCTACATCAAATTTTCATTCTGTTATTTCCAAGGTTAGGTTTGGTAGACAATATGTCTTATGATGAGAAGTTAGAAGATGGGCGTAGATTCTATTGTGCCTCATTTTTGGAGATTTTCATGTTATTGTTGTCAAAGGGCTCTTAGAAAAGCCCATTTAATAGTTTCTGTTATACATGGGTGACATTTTTTTATTATTATTATTATTATTATTATTATTTTCTAGCACTTTAGCGTTACCCAGGGTGCACCACGAGGAGGCGTGCTAGAATTGCACCCCATACCCCCCGTTATCAATACACATTCATTAGTAGCATCTACACTCTAACGACAATTACAACCGTTTATAGGTTGATGTCATGTGTAGCCCACAATCACATCCATGAGGTGTAACTTAATACACCAGGACATTATTTCTGTATTACTACTAGTCTTTATGTGAATTGAGAATTTTGAGGGGGTCACCGTAAGAGTGAATGAGAAATACTTGATAATAATTTTGAGTAAAATCTTAGAAAGATTGAGATTCAAAATTTTATCCATGACGCCGAAGATACCTGAGTGGAGGTAACGGCAACGGATTATCAGGCCAGAGTCCCGGTGCCGCGTACCTCCACTCCAATCTCCCATAAGCCCCATAAGCTACGTGGACCCCTGCGCCAATAACAATGGCGAGGTCCACGTAGAAATCTAGTCCCAGCAGACAATCTTTCCAAGATATCATCTTGTACTCAAATTATTCGTATAAATTACGTAATATTACAATATAATTCGTATACACTCGTTCACTCGTAATATACGTATGTATAATATTACTATGGTTTTTAAACAATGTATAATTACTATTATTAAAATTAATATTTATTTGTTGTTGTTGTTGCTAGGTGATAATAACTAAAGATAAATATATACGAGAGAACAGACTTCCGTATCACATGCGAAAGCAATGGGTTTCTGATAAAGGAGAATTAGCGATTATATGACTAGCACTGTTTTATCTCTATCGTTTATGGAATATTTTGGAGAAAAATACTTCAAAATAAAAATGCGCATAATTGAAGTATTTTTATCTAAAATAATTCCTAAACGATTGATAGAGATAAAGGACTGCTAGTCGACTGCTCGCAAATCAACTTTAATCACTTGTTCATGCTGTAACAGCCATAAAAATTAATAGTTATGAGAATATGTATAAAGAAAGAGAATAAGTATTTATAAAGTTTTGTGATGTGGTTGTAGCGACGGCTGGAGAAGATATGTGGACATGTGAACAAAAATTACAAATGGAGATAGAGAGCTACAGTACCTCCCGACAAATGAACTATGTTATATTAGTTTTAGATTTTACCGTGTATATTGTAGGTATTTAAAAATAAAAATAATTGTATATTATCAATTATAATTTCGTTACATAAGTGTACAACAATAAATTATAATTAAGTAATAATATAGTCTTCGACAAACATTTGAAAATGTACTTCGTTTCGTAAATTGTAAAGATACGCAATGCGCTCCTTGTATAAGGTGTAGGTATAAGTACCATTTACTGGGTGTGAAACATGATCGAAATATCATAAATATTAGAGAAATTTAATTCTTTAAAGTTTTATTTTAGTAAAGTAATTTCTTAACACAATTTTACTATTTTAATATTCTATAAAATTAATATTATAAAAATATCACTGTTTCAATTTACATTAATATTGTTGTTGTTCATTTTTTTATATAAATTTTTATTACAGATTAATATGGCTATATTCATATTGATATATATATTTAAAATTACAACAAGAAAATATATACAAAATAAATGAATTTGTTGTTTGTTGGATTTGAACTTGTAATCCTTAACATAAGAAGTGAATCCTATAGCATCATGACCACGAGGCCTCACTTGGTATAATAGTTTATAGGAACTATACGTTTTATTACTATCTACAGGGAGCAAACCTTAAATATAACTCCAAAAAGAATTACTGTAGCTAACATAACATCCTACATACACAACACAAATCAGAACTAGATTTCGTTAATCAAAATCTTAAGTGTTGATTCACTTACAAATAATACATTTTTATTACAAACAATCAATGAAAAATAAAAAAAAATACGTCATATCACCTCTGACAGAGATTATTCCAGGTCATAATTTTATTATACTTTCGGTCAACTTCAGTCGAAATGACTTTCAAAAATTCTTAATATGAAGTAATAAATTCTAATTTTTATAAAAAAGAACATACCATTTTGTTTTATGACCTTATAAATACAAATATTATCTTAAAATACCTATCTATTGTGTAATAAAAATAACTAATTCTGGTTACACTAATTTAATGGTGTGGTAACACTGGCTGACTGGATGGCTGCCTAGCGATGTAGCGTGGCCACGGTTTTGGTAAAAAAAAACTGTCAGCTGTGAAATTTAACCTAACTTAGAAAGTTTTGTAATGAATAAGTGATATACAGTTCATTTAAAAATATAATTTACTGTTTTCAGGGTACAATAATTGATTATCAAAAATTACATCGAAATCGAAAAAAAAAACATGGTTAAATACAAACAAAACCATAAATCATTACACATTTTAATATCTTAAAGTGTCAACTACCGGTGCATTTGCGAGTACTTTAATTCGTATAACTATGGTAACTAAATTTGACGTCATCTATATAATTAGCATATTTTTCAGGTGTCAAACCTTTATCTGCGATTTCCTGCTCTAGAGTACGATCACTATCGTCCACTTTCACTGTATCTTTACCTTGCCTTTCCTTTCTAGACTAGAAATATTAATTCATACTCTTTACAAAATTATAAATATAATTTAATATGAAAAAATTATATTATGATGCCAAAACTTCAAATAATATGTAAACAATACGTATCGAAATTATTGTTCTTCGGTCAAATGAATCAGAACAATTTTTGTCACCGATAATTTTGAATTTTTACTAGGTATCTACATCAAATTTTCATTCTGTTATTTCCAAGGTTAGGTTTGGTAGACAATATGTCTTATGATGAGAAGTTAGAAGATGGGCGTAGATTCTATTGTGCCTCATTTTTGGAGATTTTCATGTTATTGTTGTCAAAGGGCTCTTAGAAAAGCCCATTTAATAGTTTCTGTTATACATGGGTGACATTTTTTTATTATTATTATTATTATTATTATTATTTTCTAGCACTTTAGCGTTACCCAGGGTGCACCACGAGGAGGCGTGCTAGAATTGCACCCCATACCCCCCGTTATCAATACACATTCATTAGTAGCATCTACACTCTAACGACAATTACAACCGTTTATAGGTTGATGTCATGTGTAGCCCACAATCACATCCATGAGGTGTAACTTAATACACCAGGACATTATTTCTGTATTACTACTAGTCTTTATGTGAATTGAGAATTTTGAGGGGGTCACCGTAAGAGTGAATGAGAAATACTTGATAATAATTTTGAGTAAAATCTTAGAAAGATTGAGATTCAAAATTTTATCCATGACGCCGAAGATACCTGAGTGGAGGTAACGGCAACGGATTATCAGGCCAGAGTCCCGGTGCCGCGTACCTCCACTCCAATCTCCCATAAGCCCCATAAGCTACGTGGACCCCTGCGCCAATAACAATGGCGAGGTCCACGTAGAAATCTAGTCCCAGCAGACAATCTTTCCAAGATATCATCTTGTACTCAAATTATTCGTATAAATTACGTAATATTACAATATAATTCGTATACACTCGTTCACTCGTAATATACGTATGTATAATATTACTATGGTTTTTAAACAATGTATAATTACTATTATTAAAATTAATATTTATTTGTTGTTGTTGTTGCTAGGTGATAATAACTAAAGATAAATATATACGAGAGAACAGACTTCCGTATCACATGCGAAAGCAATGGGTTTCTGATAAAGGAGAATTAGCGATTATATGACTAGCACTGTTTTATCTCTATCGTTTATGGAATATTTTGGAGAAAAATACTTCAAAATAAAAATGCGCATAATTGAAGTATTTTTATCTAAAATAATTCCTAAACGATTGATAGAGATAAAGGACTGCTAGTCGACTGCTCGCAAATCAACTTTAATCACTTGTTCATGCTGTAACAGCCATAAAAATTAATAGTTATGAGAATATGTATAAAGAAAGAGAATAAGTATTTATAAAGTTTTGTGATGTGGTTGTAGCGACGGCTGGAGAAGATATGTGGACATGTGAACAAAAATTACAAATGGAGATAGAGAGCTACAGTACCTCCCGACAAATGAACTATGTTATATTAGTTTTAGATTTTACCGTGTATATTGTAGGTATTTAAAAATAAAAATAATTGTATATTATCAATTATAATTTCGTTACATAAGTGTACAACAATAAATTATAATTAAGTAATAATATAGTCTTCGACAAACATTTGAAAATGTACTTCGTTTCGTAAATTGTAAAGATACGCAATGCGCTCCTTGTATAAGGTGTAGGTATAAGTACCATTTACTGGGTGTGAAACATGATCGAAATATCATAAATATTAGAGAAATTTAATTCTTTAAAGTTTTATTTTAGTAAAGTAATTTCTTAACACAATTTTACTATTTTAATATTCTATAAAATTAATATTATAAAAATATCACTGTTTCAATTTACATTAATATTGTTGTTGTTCATTTTTTTATATAAATTTTTATTACAGATTAATATGGCTATATTCATATTGATATATATATTTAAAATTACAACAAGAAAATATATACAAAATAAATGAATTTGTTGTTTGTTGGATTTGAACTTGTAATCCTTAACATAAGAAGTGAATCCTATAGCATCATGACCACGAGGCCTCACTTGGTATAATAGTTTATAGGAACTATACGTTTTATTACTATCTACAGGGAGCAAACCTTAAATATAACTCCAAAAAGAATTACTGTAGCTAACATAACATCCTACATACACAACACAAATCAGAACTAGATTTCGTTAATCAAAATCTTAAGTGTTGATTCACTTACAAATAATACATTTTTATTACAAACAATCAATGAAAAATAAAAAAAAATACGTCATATCACCTCTGACAGAGATTATTCCAGGTCATAATTTTATTATACTTTCGGTCAACTTCAGTCGAAATGACTTTCAAAAATTCTTAATATGAAGTAATAAATTCTAATTTTTATAAAAAAGAACATACCATTTTGTTTTATGACCTTATAAATACAAATATTATCTTAAAATACCTATCTATTGTGTAATAAAAATAACTAATTCTGGTTACACTAATTTAATGGTGTGGTAACACTGGCTGACTGGATGGCTGCCTAGCGATGTAGCGTGGCCACGGTTTTGGTAAAAAAAAACTGTCAGCTGTGAAATTTAACCTAACTTAGAAAGTTTTGTAATGAATAAGTGATATACAGTTCATTTAAAAATATAATTTACTGTTTTCAGGGTACAATAATTGATTATCAAAAATTACATCGAAATCGAAAAAAAAAACATGGTTAAATACAAACAAAACCATAAATCATTACACATTTTAATATCTTAAAGTGTCAACTACCGGTGCATTTGCGAGTACTTTAATTCGTATAACTATGGTAACTAAATTTGACGTCATCTATATAATTAGCATATTTTTCAGGTGTCAAACCTTTATCTGCGATTTCCTGCTCTAGAGTACGATCACTATCGTCCACTTTCACTGTATCTTTACCTTGCCTTTCCTTTCTAGACTAGAAATATTAATTCATACTCTTTACAAAATTATAAATATAATTTAATATGAAAAAATTATATTATGATGCCAAAACTTCAAATAATATGTAAACAATACGTATCGAAATTATTGTTCTTCGGTCAAATGAATCAGAACAATTTTTGTCACCGATAATTTTGAATTTTTACTAGGTATCTACATCAAATTTTCATTCTGTTATTTCCAAGGTTAGGTTTGGTAGACAATATGTCTTATGATGAGAAGTTAGAAGATGGGCGTAGATTCTATTGTGCCTCATTTTTGGAGATTTTCATGTTATTGTTGTCAAAGGGCTCTTAGAAAAGCCCATTTAATAGTTTCTGTTATACATGGGTGACATTTTTTTATTATTATTATTATTATTATTATTATTTTCTAGCACTTTAGCGTTACCCAGGGTGCACCACGAGGAGGCGTGCTAGAATTGCACCCCATACCCCCCGTTATCAATACACATTCATTAGTAGCATCTACACTCTAACGACAATTACAACCGTTTATAGGTTGATGTCATGTGTAGCCCACAATCACATCCATGAGGTGTAACTTAATACACCAGGACATTATTTCTGTATTACTACTAGTCTTTATGTGAATTGAGAATTTTGAGGGGGTCACCGTAAGAGTGAATGAGAAATACTTGATAATAATTTTGAGTAAAATCTTAGAAAGATTGAGATTCAAAATTTTATCCATGACGCCGAAGATACCTGAGTGGAGGTAACGGCAACGGATTATCAGGCCAGAGTCCCGGTGCCGCGTACCTCCACTCCAATCTCCCATAAGCCCCATAAGCTACGTGGACCCCTGCGCCAATAACAATGGCGAGGTCCACGTAGAAATCTAGTCCCAGCAGACAATCTTTCCAAG
Source organism: Harpalus rubripes (assembly GCA_963082715.1). Classification (NCBI taxonomy): domain Eukaryota; kingdom Metazoa; phylum Arthropoda; class Insecta; order Coleoptera; family Carabidae; genus Harpalus; species Harpalus rubripes. The sequence goes on from OY720461.1 coordinate 22,655,457, forward strand.
ATATCATCTTGTACTCAAATTATTCGTATAAATTACGTAATATTACAATATAATTCGTATACACTCGTTCACTCGTAATATACGTATGTATAATATTACTATGGTTTTTAAACAATGTATAATTACTATTATTAAAATTAATATTTATTTGTTGTTGTTGTTGCTAGGTGATAATAACTAAAGATAAATATATACGAGAGAACAGACTTCCGTATCACATGCGAAAGCAATGGGTTTCTGATAAAGGAGAATTAGCGATTATATGACTAGCACTGTTTTATCTCTATCGTTTATGGAATATTTTGGAGAAAAATACTTCAAAATAAAAATGCGCATAATTGAAGTATTTTTATCTAAAATAATTCCTAAACGATTGATAGAGATAAAGGACTGCTAGTCGACTGCTCGCAAATCAACTTTAATCACTTGTTCATGCTGTAACAGCCATAAAAATTAATAGTTATGAGAATATGTATAAAGAAAGAGAATAAGTATTTATAAAGTTTTGTGATGTGGTTGTAGCGACGGCTGGAGAAGATATGTGGACATGTGAACAAAAATTACAAATGGAGATAGAGAGCTACAGTACCTCCCGACAAATGAACTATGTTATATTAGTTTTAGATTTTACCGTGTATATTGTAGGTATTTAAAAATAAAAATAATTGTATATTATCAATTATAATTTCGTTACATAAGTGTACAACAATAAATTATAATTAAGTAATAATATAGTCTTCGACAAACATTTGAAAATGTACTTCGTTTCGTAAATTGTAAAGATACGCAATGCGCTCCTTGTATAAGGTGTAGGTATAAGTACCATTTACTGGGTGTGAAACATGATCGAAATATCATAAATATTAGAGAAATTTAATTCTTTAAAGTTTTATTTTAGTAAAGTAATTTCTTAACACAATTTTACTATTTTAATATTCTATAAAATTAATATTATAAAAATATCACTGTTTCAATTTACATTAATATTGTTGTTGTTCATTTTTTTATATAAATTTTTATTACAGATTAATATGGCTATATTCATATTGATATATATATATATATTTAAAATTACAACAAAAAAATATATACAAAATAAATGAATTTGTTGTTTGTTGGATTTGAACTTGTAATCCTTAACATAAGAAGTGAATCCTATAGCATCATGACCACGAGGCCTCACTTGGTATAATAGTTTATAGGAACTATACGTTTTATTACTATCTACAGGGAGCAAACCTTAAATATAACTCCAAAAAGAATTACTGTAGCTAACATAACATCCTACATACACAACACAAATCAGAACTAGATTTCGTTAATCAAAATCTTAAGTGTTGATTCACTTACAAATAATACATTTTTATTACAAACAATCAATGAAAAATAAAAAAAAATACGTCATATCACCTCTGACAGAGATTATTCCAGGTCATAATTTTATTATACTTTCGGTCAACTTCAGTCGAAATGACTTTCAAAAATTCTTAATATGAAGTAATAAATTCTAATTTTTATAAAAAAGAACATACCATTTTGTTTTATGACCTTATAAATACAAATATTATCTTAAAATACCTATCTATTGTGTAATAAAAATAACTAATTCTGGTTACACTAATTTAATGGTGTGGTAACACTGGCTGACTGGATGGCTGCCTAGCGATGTAGCGTGGCCACGGTTTTGGTAAAAAAAAACTGTCAGCTGTGAAATTTAACCTAACTTAGAAAGTTTTGTAATGAATAAGTGATATACAGTTCATTTAAAAATATAATTTACTGTTTTCAGGGTACAATAATTGATTATCAAAAATTACATCGAAATCGAAAAAAAAAACATGGTTAAATACAAACAAAACCATAAATCATTACACATTTTAATATCTTAAAGTGTCAACTACCGGTGCATTTGCGAGTACTTTAATTCGTATAGCTATGGTAACTAAATTTGACGTCATCTATATAATTAGCATATTTTTCAGGTGTCAAACCTTTATCTGCGATTTCCTGCTCTAGAGTACGATCACTATCGTCCACTTTCACTGTATCTTTACCTTGCCTTTCCTTTCTAGACTAGAAATATTAATTCATACTCTTTACAAAATTATAAATATAATTTAATATGAAAAAATTATATTATGATGCCAAAACTTCAAATAATATGTAAACAATACGTATCGAAATTATTGTTCTTCGGTCAAATGAATCAGAACAATTTTTGTCACCGATAATTTTGAATTTTTACTAGGTATCTACATCAAATTTTCATTCTGTTATTTCCAAGGTTAGGTTTGGTAGACAATATGTCTTATGATGAGAAGTTAGAAGATGGGCGTAGATTCTATTGTGCCTCATTTTTGGAGATTTTCATGTTATTGTTGTCAAAGGGCTCTTAGAAAAGCCCATTTAATAGTTTCTGTTATACATGGGTGACATTTTTTTATTATTATTATTATTATTATTATTTTCTAGCACTTTAGCGTTACCCAGGGTGCACCACGAGGAGGCGTGCTAGAATTGCACCCCATACCCCCCGTTATCAATACACATTCATTAGTAGCATCTACACTCTAACGACAATTACAACCGTTTATAGGTTGATGTCATGTGTAGCCCACAATCACATCCATGAGGTGTAACTTAATACACCAGGACATTATTTCTGTATTACTACTAGTCTTTATGTGAATTGAGAATTTTGAGGGGGTCACCGTAAGAGTGAATGAGAAATACTTGATAATAATTTTGAGTAAAATCTTAGAAAGATTGAGATTCAAAATTTTATCCATGACGCCGAAGATACCTGAGTGGAGGTAACGGCAACGGATTATCAGGCCAGAGTCCCGGTGCCGCGTACCTCCACTCCAATCTCCCATAAGCCCCATAAGCTACGTGGACCCCTGCGCCAATAACAATGGCGAGGTCCACGTAGAAATCTAGTCCCAGCAGACAATCTTTCCAAGATATCATCTTGTACTCAAATTATTCGTATAAATTACGTAATATTACAATATAATTCGTATACACTCGTTCACTCGTAATATACGTATGTATAATATTACTATGGTTTTTAAACAATGTATAATTACTATTATTAAAATTAATATTTATTTGTTGTTGTTGTTGCTAGGTGATAATAACTAAAGATAAATATATACGAGAGAACAGACTTCCGTATCACATGCGAAAGCAATGGGTTTCTGATAAAGGAGAATTAGCGATTATATGACTAGCACTGTTTTATCTCTATCGTTTATGGAATATTTTGGAGAAAAATACTTCAAAATAAAAATGCGCATAATTGAAGTATTTTTATCTAAAATAATTCCTAAACGATTGATAGAGATAAAGGACTGCTAGTCGACTGCTCGCAAATCAACTTTAATCACTTGTTCATGCTGTAACAGCCATAAAAATTAATAGTTATGAGAATATGTATAAAGAAAGAGAATAAGTATTTATAAAGTTTTGTGATGTGGTTGTAGCGACGGCTGGAGAAGATATGTGGACATGTGAACAAAAATTACAAATGGAGATAGAGAGCTACAGTACCTCCCGACAAATGAACTATGTTATATTAGTTTTAGATTTTACCGTGTATATTGTAGGTATTTAAAAATAAAAATAATTGTATATTATCAATTATAATTTCGTTACATAAGTGTACAACAATAAATTATAATTAAGTAATAATATAGTCTTCGACAAACATTTGAAAATGTACTTCGTTTCGTAAATTGTAAAGATACGCAATGCGCTCCTTGTATAAGGTGTAGGTATAAGTACCATTTACTGGGTGTGAAACATGATCGAAATATCATAAATATTAGAGAAATTTAATTCTTTAAAGTTTTATTTTAGTAAAGTAATTTCTTAACACAATTTTACTATTTTAATATTCTATAAAATTAATATTATAAAAATATCACTGTTTCAATTTACATTAATATTGTTGTTGTTCATTTTTTTATATAAATTTTTATTACAGATTAATATGGCTATATTCATATTGATATATATATTTAAAATTACAACAAAAAAATATATACAAAATAAATGAATTTGTTGTTTGTTGGATTTGAACTTGTAATCCTTAACATAAGAAGTGAATCCTATAGCATCATGACCACGAGGCCTCACTTGGTATAATAGTTTATAGGAACTATACGTTTTATTACTATCTACAGGGAGCAAACCTTAAATATAACTCCAAAAAGAATTACTGTAGCTAACATAACATCCTACATACACAACACAAATCAGAACTAGATTTCGTTAATCAAAATCTTAAGTGTTGATTCACTTACAAATAATACATTTTTATTACAAACAATCAATGAAAAATAAAAAAAAATACGTCATATCACCTCTGACAGAGATTATTCCAGGTCATAATTTTATTATACTTTCGGTCAACTTCAGTCGAAATGACTTTCAAAAATTCTTAATATGAAGTAATAAATTCTAATTTTTATAAAAAAGAACATACCATTTTGTTTTATGACCTTATAAATACAAATATTATCTTAAAATACCTATCTATTGTGTAATAAAAATAACTAATTCTGGTTACACTAATTTAATGGTGTGGTAACACTGGCTGACTGGATGGCTGCCTAGCGATGTAGCGTGGCCACGGTTTTGGTAAAAAAAAACTGTCAGCTGTGAAATTTAACCTAACTTAGAAAGTTTTGTAATGAATAAGTGATATACAGTTCATTTAAAAATATAATTTACTGTTTTCAGGGTACAATAATTGATTATCAAAAATTACATCGAAATCGAAAAAAAAAAACATGGTTAAATACAAACAAAACCATAAATCATTACACATTTTAATATCTTAAAGTGTCAACTACCGGTGCATTTGCGAGTACTTTAATTCGTATAGCTATGGTAACTAAATTTGACGTCATCTATATAATTAGCATATTTTTCAGGTGTCAAACCTTTATCTGCGATTTCCTGCTCTAGAGTACGATCACTATCGTCCACTTTCACTGTATCTTTACCTTGCCTTTCCTTTCTAGACTAGAAATATTAATTCATACTCTTTACAAAATTATAAATATAATTTAATATGAAAAAATTATATTATGATGCCAAAACTTCAAATAATATGTAAACAATACGTATCGAAATTATTGTTCTTCGGTCAAATGAATCAGAACAATTTTTGTCACCGATAATTTTGAATTTTTACTAGGTATCTACATCAAATTTTCATTCTGTTATTTCCAAGGTTAGGTTTGGTAGACAATATGTCTTATGATGAGAAGTTAGAAGATGGGCGTAGATTCTATTGTGCCTCATTTTTGGAGATTTTCATGTTATTGTTGTCAAAGGGCTCTTAGAAAAGCCCATTTAATAGTTTCTGTTATACATGGGTGACATTTTTTTATTATTATTATTATTATTATTATTATTTTCTAGCACTTTAGCGTTACCCAGGGTGCACCACGAGGAGGCGTGCTAGAATTGCACCCCATACCCCCCGTTATCAATACACATTCATTAGTAGCATCTACACTCTAACGACAATTACAACCGTTTATAGGTTGATGTCATGTGTAGCCCACAATCACATCCATGAGGTGTAACTTAATACACCAGGACATTATTTCTGTATTACTACTAGTCTTTATGTGAATTGAGAATTTTGAGGGGGTCACCGTAAGAGTGAATGAGAAATACTTGATAATAATTTTGAGTAAAATCTTAGAAAGATTGAGATTCAAAATTTTATCCATGACGCCGAAGATACCTGAGTGGAGGTAACGGCAACGGATTATCAGGCCAGAGTCCCGGTGCCGCGTACCTCCACTCCAATCTCCCATAAGCCCCATAAGCTACGTGGACCCCTGCGCCAATAACAATGGCGAGGTCCACGTAGAAATCTAGTCCCAGCAGACAATCTTTCCAAGATATCATCTTGTACTCAAATTATTCGTATAAATTACGTAATATTACAATATAATTCGTATACACTCGTTCACTCGTAATATACGTATGTATAATATTACTATGGTTTTTAAACAATGTATAATTACTATTATTAAAATTAATATTTATTTGTTGTTGTTGTTGCTAGGTGATAATAACTAAAGATAAATATATACGAGAGAACAGACTTCCGTATCACATGCGAAAGCAATGGGTTTCTGATAAAGGAGAATTAGCGATTATATGACTAGCACTGTTTTATCTCTATCGTTTATGGAATATTTTGGAGAAAAATACTTCAAAATAAAAATGCGCATAATTGAAGTATTTTTATCTAAAATAATTCCTAAACGATTGATAGAGATAAAGGACTGCTAGTCGACTGCTCGCAAATCAACTTTAATCACTTGTTCATGCTGTAACAGCCATAAAAATTAATAGTTATGAGAATATGTATAAAGAAAGAGAATAAGTATTTATAAAGTTTTGTGATGTGGTTGTAGCGACGGCTGGAGAAGATATGTGGACATGTGAACAAAAATTACAAATGGAGATAGAGAGCTACAGTACCTCCCGACAAATGAACTATGTTATATTAGTTTTAGATTTTACCGTGTATATTGTAGGTATTTAAAAATAAAAATAATTGTATATTATCAATTATAATTTCGTTACATAAGTGTACAACAATAAATTATAATTAAGTAATAATATAGTCTTCGACAAACATTTGAAAATGTACTTCGTTTCGTAAATTGTAAAGATACGCAATGCGCTCCTTGTATAAGGTGTAGGTATAAGTACCATTTACTGGGTGTGAAACATGATCGAAATATCATAAATATTAGAGAAATTTAATTCTTTAAAGTTTTATTTTAGTAAAGTAATTTCTTAACACAATTTTACTATTTTAATATTCTATAAAATTAATATTATAAAAATATCACTGTTTCAATTTACATTAATATTGTTGTTGTTCATTTTTTTATATAAATTTTTATTACAGATTAATATGGCTATATTCATATTGATATATATATTTAAAATTACAACAAAAAAATATATACAAAATAAATGAATTTGTTGTTTGTTGGATTTGAACTTGTAATCCTTAACATAAGAAGTGAATCCTATAGCATCATGACCACGAGGCCTCACTTGGTATAATAGTTTATAGGAACTATACGTTTTATTACTATCTACAGGGGGCAAACCTTAAATATAGCTCCAAAAAGAATTACTGTAGCTAACATAACATCCTACATACACAACACAAATCAGAACTAGATTTCGTTAATCAAAATCTTAAGTGTTGATTCACTTACAAATAATACATTTTTATTACAAACAATCAATGAAAAATAAAAAAAAATACGTCATATCACCTCTGACAGAGATTATTCCAGGTCATAATTTTATTATACTTTCGGTCAACTTCAGTCGAAATGACTTTCAAAAATTCTTAATATGAAGTAATAAATTCTAATTTTTATAAAAAAGAACATACCATTTTGTTTTATGACCTTATAAATACAAATATTATCTTAAAATACCTATCTATTGTGTAATAAAAATAACTAATTCTGGTTACACTAATTTAATGGTGTGGTAACACTGGCTGACTGGATGGCTGCCTAGCGATGTAGCGTGGCCACGGTTTTGGTAAAAAAAAACTGTCAGCTGTGAAATTTAACCTAACTTAGAAAGTTTTGTAATGAATAAGTGATATACAGTTCATTTAAAAATATAATTTACTGTTTTCAGGGTACAATAATTGATTATCAAAAATTACATCGAAATCGAAAAAAAAAACATGGTTAAATACAAACAAAACCATAAATCATTACACATTTTAATATCTTAAAGTGTCAACTACCGGTGCATTTGCGAGTACTTTAATTCGTATAACTATGGTAACTAAATTTGACGTCATCTATATAATTAGCATATTTTTCAGGTGTCAAACCTTTATCTGCGATTTCCTGCTCTAGAGTACGATCACTATCGTCCACTTTCACTGTATCTTTACCTTGCCTTTCCTTTCTAGACTAGAAATATTAATTCATACTCTTTACAAAATTATAAATATAATTTAATATGAAAAAATTATATTATGATGCCAAAACTTCAAATAATATGTAAACAATACGTATCGAAATTATTGTTCTTCGGTCAAATGAATCAGAACAATTTTTGTCACCGATAATTTTGAATTTTTACTAGGTATCTACATCAAATTTTCATTCTGTTATTTCCAAGGTTAGGTTTGGTAGACAATATGTCTTATGATGAGAAGTTAGAAGATGGGCGTAGATTCTATTGTGCCTCATTTTTGGAGATTTTCATGTTATTGTTGTCAAAGGGCTCTTAGAAAAGCCCATTTAATAGTTTCTGTTATACATGGGTGACATTTTTTTATTATTATTATTATTATTATTATTATTTTCTAGCACTTTAGCGTTACCCAGGGTGCACCACGAGGAGGCGTGCTAGAATTGCACCCCATACCCCCCGTTATCAATACACATTCATTAGTAGCATCTACACTCTAACGACAATTACAACCGTTTATAGGTTGATGTCATGTGTAGCCCACAATCACATCCATGAGGTGTAACTTAATACACCAGGACATTATTTCTGTATTACTACTAGTCTTTATGTGAATTGAGAATTTTGAGGGGGTCACCGTAAGAGTGAATGAGAAATACTTGATAATAATTTTGAGTAAAATCTTAGAAAGATTGAGATTCAAAATTTTATCCATGACGCCGAAGATACCTGAGTGGAGGTAACGGCAACGGATTATCAGGCCAGAGTCCCGGTGCCGCGTACCTCCACTCCAATCTCCCATAAGCCCCATAAGCTACGTGGACCCCTGCGCCAATAACAATGGCGAGGTCCACGTAGAAATCTAGTCCCAGCAGACAATCTTTCCAAGATATCATCTTGTACTCAAATTATTCGTATAAATTACGTAATATTACAATATAATTCGTATACACTCGTTCACTCGTAATATACGTATGTATAATATTACTATGGTTTTTAAACAATGTATAATTACTATTATTAAAATTAATATTTATTTGTTGTTGTTGTTGCTAGGTGATAATAACTAAAGATAAATATATACGAGAGAACAGACTTCCGTATCACATGCGAAAGCAATGGGTTTCTGATAAAGGAGAATTAGCGATTATATGACTAGCACTGTTTTATCTCTATCGTTTATGGAATATTTTGGAGAAAAATACTTCAAAATAAAAATGCGCATAATTGAAGTATTTTTATCTAAAATAATTCCTAAACGATTGATAGAGATAAAGGACTGCTAGTCGACTGCTCGCAAATCAACTTTAATCACTTGTTCATGCTGTAACAGCCATAAAAATTAATAGTTATGAGAATATGTATAAAGAAAGAGAATAAGTATTTATAAAGTTTTGTGATGTGGTTGTAGCGACGGCTGGAGAAGATATGTGGACATGTGAACAAAAATTACAAATGGAGATAGAGAGCTACAGTACCTCCCGACAAATGAACTATGTTATATTAGTTTTAGATTTTACCGTGTATATTGTAGGTATTTAAAAATAAAAATAATTGTATATTATCAATTATAATTTCGTTACATAAGTGTACAACAATAAATTATAATTAAGTAATAATATAGTCTTCGACAAACATTTGAAAATGTACTTCGTTTCGTAAATTGTAAAGATACGCAATGCGCTCCTTGTATAAGGTGTAGGTATAAGTACCATTTACTGGGTGTGAAACATGATCGAAATATCATAAATATTAGAGAAATTTAATTCTTTAAAGTTTTATTTTAGTAAAGTAATTTCTTAACACAATTTTACTATTTTAATATTCTATAAAATTAATATTATAAAAATATCACTGTTTCAATTTACATTAATATTGTTGTTGTTCATTTTTTTATATAAATTTTTATTACAGATTAATATGGCTATATTCATATTGATATATATATTTAAAATTACAACAAAAAAATATATACAAAATAAATGAATTTGTTGTTTGTTGGATTTGAACTTGTAATCCTTAACATAAGAAGTGAATCCTATAGCATCATGACCACGAGGCCTCACTTGGTATAATAGTTTATAGGAACTATACGTTTTATTACTATCTACAGGGGGCAAACCTTAAATATAACTCCAAAAAGAATTACTGTAGCTAACATAACATCCTACATACACAACACAAATCAGAACTAGATTTCGTTAATCAAAATCTTAAGTGTTGATTCACTTACAAATAATACATTTTTATTACAAACAATCAATGAAAAATAAAAAAAAATACGTCATATCACCTCTGACAGAGATTATTCCAGGTCATAATTTTATTATACTTTCGGTCAACTTCAGTCGAAATGACTTTCAAAAATTCTTAATATGAAGTAATAAATTCTAATTTTTATAAAAAAGAACATACCATTTTGTTTTATGACCTTATAAATACAAATATTATCTTAAAATACCTATCTATTGTGTAATAAAAATAACTAATTCTGGTTACACTAATTTAATGGTGTGGTAACACTGGCTGACTGGATGGCTGCCTAGCGATGTAGCGTGGCCACGGTTTTGGTAAAAAAAAACTGTCAGCTGTGAAATTTAACCTAACTTAGAAAGTTTTGTAATGAATAAGTGATATACAGTTCATTTAAAAATATAATTTACTGTTTTCAGGGTACAATAATTGATTATCAAAAATTACATCGAAATCGAAAAAAAAAACATGGTTAAATACAAACAAAACCATAAATCATTACACATTTTAATATCTTAAAGTGTCAACTACCGGTGCATTTGCGAGTACTTTAATTCGTATAACTATGGTAACTAAATTTGACGTCATCTATATAATTAGCATATTTTTCAGGTGTCAAACCTTTATCTGCGATTTCCTGCTCTAGAGTACGATCACTATCGTCCACTTTCACTGTATCTTTACCTTGCCTTTCCTTTCTAGACTAGAAATATTAATTCATACTCTTTACAAAATTATAAATATAATTTAATATGAAAAAATTATATTATGATGCCAAAACTTCAAATAATATGTAAACAATACGTATCGAAATTATTGTTCTTCGGTCAAATGAATCAGAACAATTTTTGTCACCGATAATTTTGAATTTTTACTAGGTATCTACATCAAATTTTCATTCTGTTATTTCCAAGGTTAGGTTTGGTAGACAATATGTCTTATGATGAGAAGTTAGAAGATGGGCGTAGATTCTATTGTGCCTCATTTTTGGAGATTTTCATGTTATTGTTGTCAAAGGGCTCTTAGAAAAGCCCATTTAATAGTTTCTGTTATACATGGGTGACATTTTTTTATTATTATTATTATTATTATTATTATTATTATTATTTTCTAGCACTTTAGCGTTACCCAGGGTGCACCACGAGGAGGCGTGCTAGAATTGCACCCCATACCCCCCGTTATCAATACACATTCATTAGTAGCATCTACACTCTAACGACAATTACAACCGTTTATAGGTTGATGTCATGTGTAGCCCACAATCACATCCATGAGGTGTAACTTAATACACCAGGACATTATTTCTGTATTACTACTAGTCTTTATGTGAATTGAGAATTTTGAGGGGGTCACCGTAAGAGTGAATGAGAAATACTTGATAATAATTTTGAGTAAAATCTTAGAAAGATTGAGATTCAAAATTTTATCCATGACGCCGAAGATACCTGAGTGGAGGTAACGGCAACGGATTATCAGGCCAGAGTCCCGGTGCCGCGTACCTCCACTCCAATCTCCCATAAGCCCCATAAGCTACGTGGACCCCTGCGCCAATAACAATGGCGAGGTCCACGTAGAAATCTAGTCCCAGCAGACAATCTTTCCAAGATATCATCTTGTACTCAAATTATTCGTATAAATTACGTAATATTACAATATAATTCGTATACACTCGTTCACTCGTAATATACGTATGTATAATATTACTATGGTTTTTAAACAATGTATAATTACTATTATTAAAATTAATATTTATTTGTTGTTGTTGTTGCTAGGTGATAATAACTAAAGATAAATATATACGAGAGAACAGACTTCCGTATCACATGCGAAAGCAATGGGTTTCTGATAAAGGAGAATTAGCGATTATATGACTAGCACTGTTTTATCTCTATCGTTTATGGAATATTTTGGAGAAAAATACTTCAAAATAAAAATGCGCATAATTGAAGTATTTTTATCTAAAATAATTCCTAAACGATTGATAGAGATAAAGGACTGCTAGTCGACTGCTCGCAAATCAACTTTAATCACTTGTTCATGCTGTAACAGCCATAAAAATTAATAGTTATGAGAATATGTATAAAGAAAGAGAATAAGTATTTATAAAGTTTTGTGATGTGGTTGTAGCGACGGCTGGAGAAGATATGTGGACATGTGAACAAAAATTACAAATGGAGATAGAGAGCTACAGTACCTCCCGACAAATGAACTATGTTATATTAGTTTTAGATTTTACCGTGTATATTGTAGGTATTTAAAAATAAAAATAATTGTATATTATCAATTATAATTTCGTTACATAAGTGTACAACAATAAATTATAATTAAGTAATAATATAGTCTTCGACAAACATTTGAAAATGTACTTCGTTTCGTAAATTGTAAAGATACGCAATGCGCTCCTTGTATAAGGTGTAGGTATAAGTACCATTTACTGGGTGTGAAACATGATCGAAATATCATAAATATTAGAGAAATTTAATTCTTTAAAGTTTTATTTTAGTAAAGTAATTTCTTAACACAATTTTACTATTTTAATATTCTATAAAATTAATATTATAAAAATATCACTGTTTCAATTTACATTAATATTGTTGTTGTTCATTTTTTTATATAAATTTTTATTACAGATTAATATGGCTATATTCATATTGATATATATATTTAAAATTACAACAAAAAAATATATACAAAATAAATGAATTTGTTGTTTGTTGGATTTGAACTTGTAATCCTTAACATAAGAAGTGAATCCTATAGCATCATGACCACGAGGCCTCACTTGGTATAATAGTTTATAGGAACTATACGTTTTATTACTATCTACAGGGGGCAAACCTTAAATATAACTCCAAAAAGAATTACTGTAGCTAACATAACATCCTACATACACAACACAAATCAGAACTAGATTTCGTTAATCAAAATCTTAAGTGTTGATTCACTTACAAATAATACATTTTTATTACAAACAATCAATGAAAAATAAAAAAAAAATACGTCATATCACCTCTGACAGAGATTATTCCAGGTCATAATTTTATTATACTTTCGGTCAACTTCAGTCGAAATGACTTTCAAAAATTCTTAATATGAAGTAATAAATTCTAATTTTTATAAAAAAGAACATACCATTTTGTTTTATGACCTTATAAATACAAATATTATCTTAAAATACCTATCTATTGTGTAATAAAAATAACTAATTCTGGTTACACTAATTTAATGGTGTGGTAACACTGGCTGACTGGATGGCTGCCTAGCGATGTAGCGTGGCCACGGTTTTGGTAAAAAAAAACTGTCAGCTGTGAAATTTAACCTAACTTAGAAAGTTTTGTAATGAATAAGTGATATACAGTTCATTTAAAAATATAATTTACTGTTTTCAGGGTACAATAATTGATTATCAAAAATTACATCGAAATCGAAAAAAAAAACATGGTTAAATACAAACAAAACCATAAATCATTACACATTTTAATATCTTAAAGTGTCAACTACCGGTGCATTTGCGAGTACTTTAATTCGTATAACTATGGTAACTAAATTTGACGTCATCTATATAATTAGCATATTTTTCAGGTGTCAAACCTTTATCTGCGATTTCCTGCTCTAGAGTACGATCACTATCGTCCACTTTCACTGTATCTTTACCTTGCCTTTCCTTTCTAGACTAGAAATATTAATTCATACTCTTTACAAAATTATAAATATAATTTAATATGAAAAAATTATATTATGATGCCAAAACTTCAAATAATATGTAAACAATACGTATCGAAATTATTGTTCTTCGGTCAAATGAATCAGAACAATTTTTGTCACCGATAATTTTGAATTTTTACTAGGTATCTACATCAAATTTTCATTCTGTTATTTCCAAGGTTAGGTTTGGTAGACAATATGTCTTATGATGAGAAGTTAGAAGATGGGCGTAGATTCTATTGTGCCTCATTTTTGGAGATTTTCATGTTATTGTTGTCAAAGGGCTCTTAGAAAAGCCCATTTAATAGTTTCTGTTATACATGGGTGACATTTTTTTATTATTATTATTATTATTATTATTATTATTATTATTATTATTATTATTTTCTAGCACTTTAGCGTTACCCAGGGTGCACCACGAGGAGGCGTGCTAGAATTGCACCCCATACCCCCCGTTATCAATACACATTCATTAGTAGCATCTACACTCTAACGACAATTACAACCGTTTATAGGTTGATGTCATGTGTAGCCCACAATCACATCCATGAGGTGTAACTTAATACACCAGGACATTATTTCTGTATTACTACTAGTCTTTATGTGAATTGAGAATTTTGAGGGGGTCACCGTAAGAGTGAATGAGAAATACTTGATAATAATTTTGAGTAAAATCTTAGAAAGATTGAGATTCAAAATTTTATCCATGACGCCGAAGATACCTGAGTGGAGGTAACGGCAACGGATTATCAGGCCAGAGTCCCGGTGCCGCGTACCTCCACTCCAATCTCCCATAAGCCCCATAAGCTACGTGGACCCCTGCGCCAATAACAATGGCGAGGTCCACGTAGAAATCTAGTCCCAGCAGACAATCTTTCCAAGATATCATCTTGTACTCAAATTATTCGTATAAATTACGTAATATTACAATATAATTCGTATACACTCGTTCACTCGTAATATACGTATGTATAATATTACTATGGTTTTTAAACAATGTATAATTACTATTATTAAAATTAATATTTATTTGTTGTTGTTGTTGCTAGGTGATAATAACTAAAGATAAATATATACGAGAGAACAGACTTCCGTATCACATGCGAAAGCAATGGGTTTCTGATAAAGGAGAATTAGCGATTATATGACTAGCACTGTTTTATCTCTATCGTTTATGGAATATTTTGGAGAAAAATACTTCAAAATAAAAATGCGCATAATTGAAGTATTTTTATCTAAAATAATTCCTAAACGATTGATAGAGATAAAGGACTGCTAGTCGACTGCTCGCAAATCAACTTTAATCACTTGTTCATGCTGTAACAGCCATAAAAATTAATAGTTATGAGAATATGTATAAAGAAAGAGAATAAGTATTTATAAAGTTTTGTGATGTGGTTGTAGCGACGGCTGGAGAAGATATGTGGACATGTGAACAAAAATTACAAATGGAGATAGAGAGCTACAGTACCTCCCGACAAATGAACTATGTTATATTAGTTTTAGATTTTACCGTGTATATTGTAGGTATTTAAAAATAAAAATAATTGTATATTATCAATTATAATTTCGTTACATAAGTGTACAACAATAAATTATAATTAAGTAATAATATAGTCTTCGACAAACATTTGAAAATGTACTTCGTTTCGTAAATTGTAAAGATACGCAATGCGCTCCTTGTATAAGGTGTAGGTATAAGTACCATTTACTGGGTGTGAAACATGATCGAAATATCATAAATATTAGAGAAATTTAATTCTTTAAAGTTTTATTTTAGTAAAGTAATTTCTTAACACAATTTTACTATTTTAATATTCTATAAAATTAATATTATAAAAATATCACTGTTTCAATTTACATTAATATTGTTGTTGTTCATTTTTTTATATAAATTTTTATTACAGATTAATATGGCTATATTCATATTGATATATATATTTAAAATTACAACAAAAAAATATATACAAAATAAATGAATTTGTTGTTTGTTGGATTTGAACTTGTAATCCTTAACATAAGAAGTGAATCCTATAGCATCATGACCACGAGGCCTCACTTGGTATAATAGTTTATAGGAACTATACGTTTTATTACTATCTACAGGGGGCAAACCTTAAATATAACTCCAAAAAGAATTACTGTAGCTAACATAACATCCTACATACACAACACAAATCAGAACTAGATTTCGTTAATCAAAATCTTAAGTGTTGATTCACTTACAAATAATACATTTTTATTACAAACAATCAATGAAAAATAAAAAAAAATACGTCATATCACCTCTGACAGAGATTATTCCAGGTCATAATTTTATTATACTTTCGGTCAACTTCAGTCGAAATGACTTTCAAAAATTCTTAATATGAAGTAATAAATTCTAATTTTTATAAAAAAGAACATACCATTTTGTTTTATGACCTTATAAATACAAATATTATCTTAAAATACCTATCTATTGTGTAATAAAAATAACTAATTCTGGTTACACTAATTTAATGGTGTGGTAACACTGGCTGACTGGATGGCTGCCTAGCGATGTAGCGTGGCCACGGTTTTGGTAAAAAAAAACTGTCAGCTGTGAAATTTAACCTAACTTAGAAAGTTTTGTAATGAATAAGTGATATACAGTTCATTTAAAAATATAATTTACTGTTTTCAGGGTACAATAATTGATTATCAAAAATTACATCGAAATCGAAAAAAAAAACATGGTTAAATACAAACAAAACCATAAATCATTACACATTTTAATATCTTAAAGTGTCAACTACCGGTGCATTTGCGAGTACTTTAATTCGTATAACTATGGTAACTAAATTTGACGTCATCTATATAATTAGCATATTTTTCAGGTGTCAAACCTTTATCTGCGATTTCCTGCTCTAGAGTACGATCACTATCGTCCACTTTCACTGTATCTTTACCTTGCCTTTCCTTTCTAGACTAGAAATATTAATTCATACTCTTTACAAAATTATAAATATAATTTAATATGAAAAAATTATATTATGATGCCAAAACTTCAAATAATATGTAAACAATACGTATCGAAATTATTGTTCTTCGGTCAAATGAATCAGAACAATTTTTGTCACCGATAATTTTGAATTTTTACTAGGTATCTACATCAAATTTTCATTCTGTTATTTCCAAGGTTAGGTTTGGTAGACAATATGTCTTATGATGAGAAGTTAGAAGATGGGCGTAGATTCTATTGTGCCTCATTTTTGGAGATTTTCATGTTATTGTTGTCAAAGGGCTCTTAGAAAAGCCCATTTAATAGTTTCTGTTATACATGGGTGACATTTTTTTATTATTATTATTATTATTATTATTATTATTATTATTATTTTCTAGCACTTTAGCGTTACCCAGGGTGCACCACGAGGAGGCGTGCTAGAATTGCACCCCATACCCCCCGTTATCAATACACATTCATTAGTAGCATCTACACTCTAACGACAATTACAACCGTTTATAGGTTGATGTCATGTGTAGCCCACAATCACATCCATGAGGTGTATCTTAATACACCAGGACATTATTTCTGTATTACTACTAGTCTTTATGTGAATTGAGAATTTTGAGGGGGTCACCGTAAGAGTGAATGAGAAATACTTGATAATAATTTTGAGTAAAATCTTAGAAAGATTGAGATTCAAAATTTTATCCATGACGCCGAAGATACCTGAGTGGAGGTAACGGCAACGGATTATCAGGCCAGAGTCCCGGTGCCGCGTACCTCCACTCCAATCTCCCATAAGCCCCATAAGCTACGTGGACCCCTGCGCCAATAACAATGGCGAGGTCCACGTAGAAATCTAGTCCCAGCAGACAATCTTTCCAAGATATCATCTTGTACTCAAATTATTCGTATAAATTACGTAATATTACAATATAATTCGTATACACTCGTTCACTCGTAATATACGTATGTATAATATTACTATGGTTTTTAAACAATGTATAATTACTATTATTAAAATTAATATTTATTTGTTGTTGTTGTTGCTAGGTGATAATAACTAAAGATAAATATATACGAGAGAACAGACTTCCGTATCACATGCGAAAGCAATGGGTTTCTGATAAAGGAGAATTAGCGATTATATGACTAGCACTGTTTTATCTCTATCGTTTATGGAATATTTTGGAGAAAAATACTTCAAAATAAAAATGCGCATAATTGAAGTATTTTTATCTAAAATAATTCCTAAACGATTGATAGAGATAAAGGACTGCTAGTCGACTGCTCGCAAATCAACTTTAATCACTTGTTCATGCTGTAACAGCCATAAAAATTAATAGTTATGAGAATATGTATAAAGAAAGAGAATAAGTATTTATAAAGTTTTGTGATGTGGTTGTAGCGACGGCTGGAGAAGATATGTGGACATGTGAACAAAAATTACAAATGGAGATAGAGAGCTACAGTACCTCCCGACAAATGAACTATGTTATATTAGTTTTAGATTTTACCGTGTATATTGTAGGTATTTAAAAATAAAAATAATTGTATATTATCAATTATAATTTCGTTACATAAGTGTACAACAATAAATTATAATTAAGTAATAATATAGTCTTCGACAAACATTTGAAAATGTACTTCGTTTCGTAAATTGTAAAGATACGCAATGCGCTCCTTGTATAAGGTGTAGGTATAAGTACCATTTACTGGGTGTGAAACATGATCGAAATATCATAAATATTAGAGAAATTTAATTCTTTAAAGTTTTATTTTAGTAAAGTAATTTCTTAACACAATTTTACTATTTTAATATTCTATAAAATTAATATTATAAAAATATCACTGTTTCAATTTACATTAATATTGTTGTTGTTCATTTTTTTATATAAATTTTTATTACAGATTAATATGGCTATATTCATATTGATATATATATTTAAAATTACAACAAAAAAATATATACAAAATAAATGAATTTGTTGTTTGTTGGATTTGAACTTGTAATCCTTAACATAAGAAGTGAATCCTATAGCATCATGACCACGAGGCCTCACTTGGTATAATAGTTTATAGGAACTATACGTTTTATTACTATCTACAGGGAGCAAACCTTAAATATAACTCCAAAAAGAATTACTGTAGCTAACATAACATCCTACATACACAACACAAATCAGAACTAGATTTCGTTAATCAAAATCTTAAGTGTTGATTCACTTACAAATAATACATTTTTATTACAAACAATCAATGAAAAATAAAAAAAAATACGTCATATCACCTCTGACAGAGATTATTCCAGGTCATAATTTTATTATACTTTCGGTCAACTTCAGTCGAAATGACTTTCAAAAATTCTTAATATGAAGTAATAAATTCTAATTTTTATAAAAAAGAACATACCATTTTGTTTTATGACCTTATAAATACAAATATTATCTTAAAATACCTATCTATTGTGTAATAAAAATAACTAATTCTGGTTACACTAATTTAATGGTGTGGTAACACTGGCTGACTGGATGGCTGCCTAGCGATGTAGCGTGGCCACGGTTTTGGTAAAAAAAAACTGTCAGCTGTGAAATTTAACCTAACTTAGAAAGTTTTGTAATGAATAAGTGATATACAGTTCATTTAAAAATATAATTTACTGTTTTCAGGGTACAATAATTGATTATCAAAAATTACATCGAAATCGAAAAAAAAAACATGGTTAAATACAAACAAAACCATAAATCATTACACATTTTAATATCTTAAAGTGTCAACTACCGGTGCATTTGCGAGTACTTTAATTCGTATAGCTATGGTAACTAAATTTGACGTCATCTATATAATTAGCATATTTTTCAGGTGTCAAACCTTTATCTGCGATTTCCTGCTCTAGAGTACGATCACTATCGTCCACTTTCACTGTATCTTTACCTTGCCTTTCCTTTCTAGACTAGAAATATTAATTCATACTCTTTACAAAATTATAAATATAATTTAATATGAAAAAATTATATTATGATGCCAAAACTTCAAATAATATGTAAACAATACGTATCGAAATTATTGTTCTTCGGTCAAATGAATCAGAACAATTTTTGTCACCGATAATTTTGAATTTTTACTAGGTATCTACATCAAATTTTCATTCTGTTATTTCCAAGGTTAGGTTTGGTAGACAATATGTCTTATGATGAGAAGTTAGAAGATGGGCGTAGATTCTATTGTGCCTCATTTTTGGAGATTTTCATGTTATTGTTGTCAAAGGGCTCTTAGAAAAGCCCATTTAATAGTTTCTGTTATACATGGGTGACATTTTTTTATTATTATTATTATTATTATTATTATTATTTTCTAGCACTTTAGCGTTACCCAGGGTGCACCACGAGGAGGCGTGCTAGAATTGCACCCCATACCCCCCGTTATCAATACACATTCATTAGTAGCATCTACACTCTAACGACAATTACAACCGTTTATAGGTTGATGTCATGTGTAGCCCACAATCACATCCATGAGGTGTAACTTAATACACCAGGACATTATTTCTGTATTACTACTAGTCTTTATGTGAATTGAGAATTTTGAGGGGGTCACCGAAGAGTGAATGAGAAATACTTGATAATAATTTTGAGTAAAATCTTAGAAAGATTGAGATTCAAAATTTTATCCATGACGCCGAAGATACCTGAGTGGAGGTAACGGCAACGGATTATCAGGCCAGAGTCCCGGTGCCGCGTACCTCCACTCCAATCTCCCATAAGCCCCATAAGCTACGTGGACCCCTGCGCCAATAACAATGGCGAGGTCCACGTAGAAATCTAGTCCCAGCAGACAATCTTTCCAAGATATCATCTTGTACTCAAATTATTCGTATAAATTACGTAATATTACAATATAATTCGTATACACTCGTTCACTCGTAATATACGTATGTATAATATTACTATGGTTTTTAAACAATGTATAATTACTATTATTAAAATTAATATTTATTTGTTGTTGTTGTTGCTAGGTGATAATAACTAAAGATAAATATATACGAGAGAACAGACTTCCGTATCACATGCGAAAGCAATGGGTTTCTGATAAAGGAGAATTAGCGATTATATGACTAGCACTGTTTTATCTCTATCGTTTATGGAATATTTTGGAGAAAAATACTTCAAAATAAAAATGCGCATAATTGAAGTATTTTTATCTAAAATAATTCCTAAACGATTGATAGAGATAAAGGACTGCTAGTCGACTGCTCGCAAATCAACTTTAATCACTTGTTCATGCTGTAACAGCCATAAAAATTAATAGTTATGAGAATATGTATAAAGAAAGAGAATAAGTATTTATAAAGTTTTGTGATGTGGTTGTAGCGACGGCTGGAGAAGATATGTGGACATGTGAACAAAAATTACAAATGGAGATAGAGAGCTACAGTACCTCCCGACAAATGAACTATGTTATATTAGTTTTAGATTTTACCGTGTATATTGTAGGTATTTAAAAATAAAAATAATTGTATATTATCAATTATAATTTCGTTACATAAGTGTACAACAATAAATTATAATTAAGTAATAATATAGTCTTCGACAAACATTTGAAAATGTACTTCGTTTCGTAAATTGTAAAGATACGCAATGCGCTCCTTGTATAAGGTGTAGGTATAAGTACCATTTACTGGGTGTGAAACATGATCGAAATATCATAAATATTAGAGAAATTTAATTCTTTAAAGTTTTATTTTAGTAAAGTAATTTCTTAACACAATTTTACTATTTTAATATTCTATAAAATTAATATTATAAAAATATCACTGTTTCAATTTACATTAATATTGTTGTTGTTCATTTTTTTATATAAATTTTTATTACAGATTAATATGGCTATATTCATATTGATATATATATTTAAAATTACAACAAAAAAATATATACAAAATAAATGAATTTGTTGTTTGTTGGATTTGAACTTGTAATCCTTAACATAAGAAGTGAATCCTATAGCATCATGACCACGAGGCCTCACTTGGTATAATAGTTTATAGGAACTATACGTTTTATTACTATCTACAGGGGGCAAACCTTAAATATAACTCCAAAAAGAATTACTGTAGCTAACATAACATCCTACATACACAACACAAATCAGAACTAGATTTCGTTAATCAAAATCTTAAGTGTTGATTCACTTACAAATAATACATTTTTATTACAAACAATCAATGAAAAATAAAAAAAAATACGTCATATCACCTCTGACAGAGATTATTCCAGGTCATAATTTTATTATACTTTCGGTCAACTTCAGTCGAAATGACTTTCAAAAATTCTTAATATGAAGTAATAAATTCTAATTTTTATAAAAAAGAACATACCATTTTGTTTTATGACCTTATAAATACAAATATTATCTTAAAATACCTATCTATTGTGTAATAAAAATAACTAATTCTGGTTACACTAATTTAATGGTGTGGTAACACTGGCTGACTGGATGGCTGCCTAGCGATGTAGCGTGGCCACGGTTTTGGTAAAAAAAAACTGTCAGCTGTGAAATTTAACCTAACTTAGAAAGTTTTGTAATGAATAAGTGATATACAGTTCATTTAAAAATATAATTTACTGTTTTCAGGGTACAATAATTGATTATCAAAAATTACATCGAAATCGAAAAAAAAAAACATGGTTAAATACAAACAAAACCATAAATCATTACACATTTTAATATCTTAAAGTGTCAACTACCGGTGCATTTGCGAGTACTTTAATTCGTATAACTATGGTAACTAAATTTGACGTCATCTATATAATTAGCATATTTTTCAGGTGTCAAACCTTTATCTGCGATTTCCTGCTCTAGAGTACGATCACTATCGTCCACTTTCACTGTATCTTTACCTTGCCTTTCCTTTCTAGACTAGAAATATTAATTCATACTCTTTACAAAATTATAAATATAATTTAATATGAAAAAATTATATTATGATGCCAAAACTTCAAATAATATGTAAACAATACGTATCGAAATTATTGTTCTTCGGTCAAATGAATCAGAACAATTTTTGTCACCGATAATTTTGAATTTTTACTAGGTATCTACATCAAATTTTCATTCTGTTATTTCCAAGGTTAGGTTTGGTAGACAATATGTCTTATGATGAGAAGTTAGAAGATGGGCGTAGATTCTATTGTGCCTCATTTTTGGAGATTTTCATGTTATTGTTGTCAAAGGGCTCTTAGAAAAGCCCATTTAATAGTTTCTGTTATACATGGGTGACATTTTTTTATTATTATTATTATTATTATTATTATTATTATTATTATTATTATTATTATTATTTTCTAGCACTTTAGCGTTACCCAGGGTGCACCACGAGGAGGCGTGCTAGAATTGCACCCCATACCCCCCGTTATCAATACACATTCATTAGTAGCATCTACACTCTAACGACAATTACAACCGTTTATAGGTTGATGTCATGTGTAGCCCACAATCACATCCATGAGGTGTAACTTAATACACCAGGACATTATTTCTGTATTACTACTAGTCTTTATGTGAATTGAGAATTTTGAGGGGGTCACCGTAAGAGTGAATGAGAAATACTTGATAATAATTTTGAGTAAAATCTTAGAAAGATTGAGATTCAAAATTTTATCCATGACGCCGAAGATACCTGAGTGGAGGTAACGGCAACGGATTATCAGGCCAGAGTCCCGGTGCCGCGTACCTCCACTCCAATCTCCCATAAGCCCCATAAGCTACGTGGACCCCTGCGCCAATAACAATGGCGAGGTCCACGTAGAAATCTAGTCCCAGCAGACAATCTTTCCAAGATATCATCTTGTACTCAAATTATTCGTATAAATTACGTAATATTACAATATAATTCGTATACACTCGTTCACTCGTAATATACGTATGTATAATATTACTATGGTTTTTAAACAATGTATAATTACTATTATTAAAATTAATATTTATTTGTTGTTGTTGTTGCTAGGTGATAATAACTAAAGATAAATATATACGAGAGAACAGACTTCCGTATCACATGCGAAAGCAATGGGTTTCTGATAAAGGAGAATTAGCGATTATATGACTAGCACTGTTTTATCTCTATCGTTTATGGAATATTTTGGAGAAAAATACTTCAAAATAAAAATGCGCATAATTGAAGTATTTTTATCTAAAATAATTCCTAAACGATTGATAGAGATAAAGGACTGCTAGTCGACTGCTCGCAAATCAACTTTAATCACTTGTTCATGCTGTAACAGCCATAAAAATTAATAGTTATGAGAATATGTATAAAGAAAGAGAATAAGTATTTATAAAGTTTTGTGATGTGGTTGTAGCGACGGCTGGAGAAGATATGTGGACATGTGAACAAAAATTACAAATGGAGATAGAGAGCTACAGTACCTCCCGACAAATGAACTATGTTATATTAGTTTTAGATTTTACCGTGTATATTGTAGGTATTTAAAAATAAAAATAATTGTATATTATCAATTATAATTTCGTTACATAAGTGTACAACAATAAATTATAATTAAGTAATAATATAGTCTTCGACAAACATTTGAAAATGTACTTCGTTTCGTAAATTGTAAAGATACGCAATGCGCTCCTTGTATAAGGTGTAGGTATAAGTACCATTTACTGGGTGTGAAACATGATCGAAATATCATAAATATTAGAGAAATTTAATTCTTTAAAGTTTTATTTTAGTAAAGTAATTTCTTAACACAATTTTACTATTTTAATATTCTATAAAATTAATATTATAAAAATATCACTGTTTCAATTTACATTAATATTGTTGTTGTTCATTTTTTTATATAAATTTTTATTACAGATTAATATGGCTATATTCATATTGATATATATATTTAAAATTACAACAAAAAAATATATACAAAATAAATGAATTTGTTGTTTGTTGGATTTGAACTTGTAATCCTTAACATAAGAAGTGAATCCTATAGCATCATGACCACGAGGCCTCACTTGGTATAATAGTTTATAGGAACTATACGTTTTATTACTATCTACAGGGAGCAAACCTTAAATATAACTCCAAAAAGAATTACTGTAGCTAACATAACATCCTACATACACAACACAAATCAGAACTAGATTTCGTTAATCAAAATCTTAAGTGTTGATTCACTTACAAATAATACATTTTTATTACAAACAATCAATGAAAAATAAAAAAAAAATACGTCATATCACCTCTGACAGAGATTATTCCAGGTCATAATTTTATTATACTTTCGGTCAACTTCAGTCGAAATGACTTTCAAAAATTCTTAATATGAAGTAATAAATTCTAATTTTTATAAAAAAGAACATACCATTTTGTTTTATGACCTTATAAATACAAATATTATCTTAAAATACCTATCTATTGTGTAATAAAAATAACTAATTCTGGTTACACTAATTTAATGGTGTGGTAACACTGGCTGACTGGATGGCTGCCTAGCGATGTAGCGTGGCCACGGTTTTGGTAAAAAAAAACTGTCAGCTGTGAAATTTAACCTAACTTAGAAAGTTTTGTAATGAATAAGTGATATACAGTTCATTTAAAAATATAATTTACTGTTTTCAGGGTACAATAATTGATTATCAAAAATTACATCGAAATCGAAAAAAAAAACATGGTTAAATACAAACAAAACCATAAATCATTACACATTTTAATATCTTAAAGTGTCAACTACCGGTGCATTTGCGAGTACTTTAATTCGTATAGCTATGGTAACTAAATTTGACGTCATCTATATAATTAGCATATTTTTCAGGTGTCAAACCTTTATCTGCGATTTCCTGCTCTAGAGTACGATCACTATCGTCCACTTTCACTGTATCTTTACCTTGCCTTTCCTTTCTAGACTAGAAATATTAATTCATACTCTTTACAAAATTATAAATATAATTTAATATGAAAAAATTATATTATGATGCCAAAACTTCAAATAATATGTAAACAATACGTATCGAAATTATTGTTCTTCGGTCAAATGAATCAGAACAATTTTTGTCACCGATAATTTTGAATTTTTACTAGGTATCTACATCAAATTTTCATTCTGTTATTTCCAAGGTTAGGTTTGGTAGACAATATGTCTTATGATGAGAAGTTAGAAGATGGGCGTAGATTCTATTGTGCCTCATTTTTGGAGATTTTCATGTTATTGTTGTCAAAGGGCTCTTAGAAAAGCCCATTTAATAGTTTCTGTTATACATGGGTGACATTTTTTTATTATTATTATTATTATTATTATTATTATTATTATTATTATTATTATTTTCTAGCACTTTAGCGTTACCCAGGGTGCACCACGAGGAGGCGTGCTAGAATTGCACCCCATACCCCCCGTTATCAATACACATTCATTAGTAGCATCTACACTCTAACGACAATTACAACCGTTTATAGGTTGATGTCATGTGTAGCCCACAATCACATCCATGAGGTGTAACTTAATACACCAGGACATTATTTCTGTATTACTACTAGTCTTTATGTGAATTGAGAATTTTGAGGGGGTCACCGTAAGAGTGAATGAGAAATACTTGATAATAATTTTGAGTAAAATCTTAGAAAGATTGAGATTCAAAATTTTATCCATGACGCCGAAGATACCTGAGTGGAGGTAACGGCAACGGATTATCAGGCCAGAGTCCCGGTGCCGCGTACCTCCACTCCAATCTCCCATAAGCCCCATAAGCTACGTGGACCCCTGCGCCAATAACAATGGCGAGGTCCACGTAGAAATCTAGTCCCAGCAGACAATCTTTCCAAGATATCATCTTGTACTCAAATTATTCGTATAAATTACGTAATATTACAATATAATTCGTATACACTCGTTCACTCGTAATATACGTATGTATAATATTACTATGGTTTTTAAACAATGTATAATTACTATTATTAAAATTAATATTTATTTGTTGTTGTTGTTGCTAGGTGATAATAACTAAAGATAAATATATACGAGAGAACAGACTTCCGTATCACATGCGAAAGCAATGGGTTTCTGATAAAGGAGAATTAGCGATTATATGACTAGCACTGTTTTATCTCTATCGTTTATGGAATATTTTGGAGAAAAATACTTCAAAATAAAAATGCGCATAATTGAAGTATATTTATCTAAAATAATTCCTAAACGACTGATAGAGATAAAGGACTGCTAGTCGACTGCTCGCAAATCAACTTTAATCACTTGTTCATGCTGTAACAGCCATAAAAATTAATAGTTATGAGAATATGTATAAAGAAAGAGAATAAGTATTTATAAAGTTTTGTGATGTGGTTGTAGCGACGGCTGGAGAAGATATGTGGACATGTGAACAAAAATTACAAATGGAGATAGAGAGCTACAGTACCTCCCGACAAATGAACTATGTTATATTAGTTTTAGATTTTACCGTGTATATTGTAGGTATTTAAAAATAAAAATAATTGTATATTATCAATTATAATTTCGTTACATAAGTGTACAACAATAAATTATAATTAAGTAATAATATAGTCTTCGACAAACATTTGAAAATGTACTTCGTTTCGTAAATTGTAAAGATACGCAATGCGCTCCTTGTATAAGGTGTAGGTATAAGTACCATTTACTGGGTGTGAAACATGATCGAAATATCATAAATATTAGAGAAATTTAATTCTTTAAAGTTTTATTTTAGTAAAGTAATTTCTTAACACAATTTTACTATTTTAATATTCTATAAAATTAATATTATAAAAATATCACTGTTTCAATTTACATTAATATTGTTGTTGTTCATTTTTTTATATAAATTTTTATTACAGATTAATATGGCTATATTCATATTGATATATATATTTAAAATTACAACAAAAAAATATATACAAAATAAATGAATTTGTTGTTTGTTGGATTTGAACTTGTAATCCTTAACATAAGAAGTGAATCCTATAGCATCATGACCACGAGGCCTCACTTGGTATAATAGTTTATAGGAACTATACGTTTTATTACTATCTACAGGGAGCAAACCTTAAATATAACTCCAAAAAGAATTACTGTAGCTAACATAACATCCTACATACACAACACAAATCAGAACTAGATTTCGTTAATCAAAATCTTAAGTGTTGATTCACTTACAAATAATACATTTTTATTACAAACAATCAATGAAAAATAAAAAAAAATACGTCATATCACCTCTGACAGAGATTATTCCAGGTCATAATTTTATTATACTTTCGGTCAACTTCAGTCGAAATGACTTTCAAAAATTCTTAATATGAAGTAATAAATTCTAATTTTTATAAAAAAGAACATACCATTTTATTTTATGACCTTATAAATACAAATATTATCTTAAAATACCTATCTATTGTGTAATAAAAATAACTAATTCTGGTTACACTAATTTAATGGTGTGGTAACACTGGCTGACTGGATGGCTGCCTAGCGATGTAGCGTGGCCACGGTTTTGGTAAAAAAAAACTGTCAGCTGTGAAATTTAACCTAACTTAGAAAGTTTTGTAATGAATAAGTGATATACAGTTCATTTAAAAATATAATTTACTGTTTTCAGGGTACAATAATTGATTATCAAAAATTACATCGAAATCGAAAAAAAAAACATGGTTAAATACAAACAAAACCATAAATCATTACACATTTTAATATCTTAAAGTGTCAACTACCGGTGCATTTGCGAGTACTTTAATTCGTATAGCTATGGTAACTAAATTTGACGTCATCTATATAATTAGCATATTTTTCAGGTGTCAAACCTTTATCTGCGATTTCCTGCTCTAGAGTACGATCACTATCGTCCACTTTCACTGTATCTTTACCTTGCCTTTCCTTTCTAGACTAGAAATATTAATTCATACTCTTTACAAAATTATAAATATAATTTAATATGAAAAAATTATATTATGATGCCAAAACTTCAAATAATATGTAAACAATACGTATCGAAATTATTGTTCTTCGGTCAAATGAATCAGAACAATTTTTGTCACCGATAATTTTGAATTTTTACTAGGTATCTACATCAAATTTTCATTCTGTTATTTCCAAGGTTAGGTTTGGTAGACAATATGTCTTATGATGAGAAGTTAGAAGATGGGCGTAGATTCTATTGTGCCTCATTTTTGGAGATTTTCATGTTATTGTTGTCAAAGGGCTCTTAGAAAAGCCCATTTAATAGTTTCTGTTATACATGGGTGACATTTTTTTATTATTATTATTATTATTATTATTATTATTTTCTAGCACTTTAGCGTTACCCAGGGTGCACCACGAGGAGGCGTGCTAGAATTGCACCCCATACCCCCCGTTATCAATACACATTCATTAGTAGCATCTACACTCTAACGACAATTACAACCGTTTATAGGTTGATGTCATGTGTAGCCCACAATCACATCCATGAGGTGTAACTTAATACACCAGGACATTATTTCTGTATTACTACTAGTCTTTATGTGAATTGAGAATTTTGAGGGGGTCACCGTAAGAGTGAATGAGAAATACTTGATAATAATTTTGAGTAAAATCTTAGAAAGATTGAGATTCAAAATTTTATCCATGACGCCGAAGATACCTGAGTGGAGGTAACGGCAACGGATTATCAGGCCAGAGTCCCGGTGCCGCGTACCTCCACTCCAATCTCCCATAAGCCCCATAAGCTACGTGGACCCCTGCGCCAATAACAATGGCGAGGTCCACGTAGAAATCTAGTCCCAGCAGACAATCTTTCCAAGATATCATCTTGTACTCAAATTATTCGTATAAATTACGTAATATTACAATATAATTCGTATACACTCGTTCACTCGTAATATACGTATGTATAATATTACTATGGTTTTTAAACAATGTATAATTACTATTATTAAAATTAATATTTATTTGTTGTTGTTGTTGCTAGGTGATAATAACTAAAGATAAATATATACGAGAGAACAGACTTCCGTATCACATGCGAAAGCAATGGGTTTCTGATAAAGGAGAATTAGCGATTATATGACTAGCACTGTTTTATCTCTATCGTTTATGGAATATTTTGGAGAAAAATACTTCAAAATAAAAATGCGCATAATTGAAGTATTTTTATCTAAAATAATTCCTAAACGATTGATAGAGATAAAGGACTGCTAGTCGACTGCTCGCAAATCAACTTTAATCACTTGTTCATGCTGTAACAGCCATAAAAATTAATAGTTATGAGAATATGTATAAAGAAAGAGAATAAGTATTTATAAAGTTTTGTGATGTGGTTGTAGCGACGGCTGGAGAAGATATGTGGACATGTGAACAAAAATTACAAATGGAGATAGAGAGCTACAGTACCTCCCGACAAATGAACTATGTTATATTAGTTTTAGATTTTACCGTGTATATTGTAGGTATTTAAAAATAAAAATAATTGTATATTATCAATTATAATTTCGTTACATAAGTGTACAACAATAAATTATAATTAAGTAATAATATAGTCTTCGACAAACATTTGAAAATGTACTTCGTTTCGTAAATTGTAAAGATACGCAATGCGCTCCTTGTATAAGGTGTAGGTATAAGTACCATTTACTGGGTGTGAAACATGATCGAAATATCATAAATATTAGAGAAATTTAATTCTTTAAAGTTTTATTTTAGTAAAGTAATTTCTTAACACAATTTTACTATTTTAATATTCTATAAAATTAATATTATAAAAATATCACTGTTTCAATTTACATTAATATTGTTGTTGTTCATTTTTTTATATAAATTTTTATTACAGATTAATATGGCTATATTCATATTGATATATATATTTAAAATTACAACAAAAAAATATATACAAAATAAATGAATTTGTTGTTTGTTGGATTTGAACTTGTAATCCTTAACATAAGAAGTGAATCCTATAGCATCATGACCACGAGGCCTCACTTGGTATAATAGTTTATAGGAACTATACGTTTTATTACTATCTACAGGGAGCAAACCTTAAATATAACTCCAAAAAGAATTACTGTAGCTAACATAACATCCTACATACACAACACAAATCAGAACTAGATTTCGTTAATCAAAATCTTAAGTGTTGATTCACTTACAAATAATACATTTTTATTACAAACAATCAATGAAAAATAAAAAAAAATACGTCATATCACCTCTGACAGAGATTATTCCAGGTCATAATTTTATTATACTTTCGGTCAACTTCAGTCGAAATGACTTTCAAAAATTCTTAATATGAAGTAATAAATTCTAATTTTTATAAAAAAGAACATACCATTTTATTTTATGACCTTATAAATACAAATATTATCTTAAAATACCTATCTATTGTGTAATAAAAATAACTAATTCTGGTTACACTAATTTAATGGTGTGGTAACACTGGCTGACTGGATGGCTGCCTAGCGATGTAGCGTGGCCACGGTTTTGGTAAAAAAAAACTGTCAGCTGTGAAATTTAACCTAACTTAGAAAGTTTTGTAATGAATAAGTGATATACAGTTCATTTAAAAATATAATTTACTGTTTTCAGGGTACAATAATTGATTATCAAAAATTACATCGAAATCGAAAAAAAAAACATGGTTAAATACAAACAAAACCATAAATCATTACACATTTTAATATCTTAAAGTGTCAACTACCGGTGCATTTGCGAGTACTTTAATTCGTATAGCTATGGTAACTAAATTTGACGTCATCTATATAATTAGCATATTTTTCAGGTGTCAAACCTTTATCTGCGATTTCCTGCTCTAGAGTACGATCACTATCGTCCACTTTCACTGTATCTTTACCTTGCCTTTCCTTTCTAGACTAGAAATATTAATTCATACTCTTTACAAAATTATAAATATAATTTAATATGAAAAAATTATATTATGATGCCAAAACTTCAAATAATATGTAAACAATACGTATCGAAATTATTGTTCTTCGGTCAAATGAATCAGAACAATTTTTGTCACCGATAATTTTGAATTTTTACTAGGTATCTACATCAAATTTTCATTCTGTTATTTCCAAGGTTAGGTTTGGTAGACAATATGTCTTATGATGAGAAGTTAGAAGATGGGCGTAGATTCTATTGTGCCTCATTTTTGGAGATTTTCATGTTATTGTTGTCAAAGGGCTCTTAGAAAAGCCCATTTAATAGTTTCTGTTATACATGGGTGACATTTTTTTATTATTATTATTATTATTATTATTATTATTATTTTCTAGCACTTTAGCGTTACCCAGGGTGCACCACGAGGAGGCGTGCTAGAATTGCACCCCATACCCCCCGTTATCAATACACATTCATTAGTAGCATCTACACTCTAACGACAATTACAACCGTTTATAGGTTGATGTCATGTGTAGCCCACAATCACATCCATGAGGTGTAACTTAATACACCAGGACATTATTTC
Source organism: Harpalus rubripes (assembly GCA_963082715.1). Taxonomy (NCBI): domain Eukaryota; kingdom Metazoa; phylum Arthropoda; class Insecta; order Coleoptera; family Carabidae; genus Harpalus; species Harpalus rubripes. Next base: position 22,687,825 of record OY720461.1, read on the forward strand.
TGTATTACTACTAGTCTTTATGTGAATTGAGAATTTTGAGGGGGTCACCGTAAGAGTGAATGAGAAATACTTGATAATAATTTTGAGTAAAATCTTAGAAAGATTGAGATTCAAAATTTTATCCATGACGCCGAAGATACCTGAGTGGAGGTAACGGCAACGGATTATCAGGCCAGAGTCCCGGTGCCGCGTACCTCCACTCCAATCTCCCATAAGCCCCATAAGCTACGTGGACCCCTGCGCCAATAACAATGGCGAGGTCCACGTAGAAATCTAGTCCCAGCAGACAATCTTTCCAAGATATCATCTTGTACTCAAATTATTCGTATAAATTACGTAATATTACAATATAATTCGTATACACTCGTTCACTCGTAATATACGTATGTATAATATTACTATGGTTTTTAAACAATGTATAATTACTATTATTAAAATTAATATTTATTTGTTGTTGTTGTTGCTAGGTGATAATAACTAAAGATAAATATATACGAGAGAACAGACTTCCGTATCACATGCGAAAGCAATGGGTTTCTGATAAAGGAGAATTAGCGATTATATGACTAGCACTGTTTTATCTCTATCGTTTATGGAATATTTTGGAGAAAAATACTTCAAAATAAAAATGCGCATAATTGAAGTATTTTTATCTAAAATAATTCCTAAACGATTGATAGAGATAAAGGACTGCTAGTCGACTGCTCGCAAATCAACTTTAATCACTTGTTCATGCTGTAACAGCCATAAAAATTAATAGTTATGAGAATATGTATAAAGAAAGAGAATAAGTATTTATAAAGTTTTGTGATGTGGTTGTAGCGACGGCTGGAGAAGATATGTGGACATGTGAACAAAAATTACAAATGGAGATAGAGAGCTACAGTACCTCCCGACAAATGAACTATGTTATATTAGTTTTAGATTTTACCGTGTATATTGTAGGTATTTAAAAATAAAAATAATTGTATATTATCAATTATAATTTCGTTACATAAGTGTACAACAATAAATTATAATTAAGTAATAATATAGTCTTCGACAAACATTTGAAAATGTACTTCGTTTCGTAAATTGTAAAGATACGCAATGCGCTCCTTGTATAAGGTGTAGGTATAAGTACCATTTACTGGGTGTGAAACATGATCGAAATATCATAAATATTAGAGAAATTTAATTCTTTAAAGTTTTATTTTAGTAAAGTAATTTCTTAACACAATTTTACTATTTTAATATTCTATAAAATTAATATTATAAAAATATCACTGTTTCAATTTACATTAATATTGTTGTTGTTCATTTTTTTATATAAATTTTTATTACAGATTAATATGGCTATATTCATATTGATATATATATTTAAAATTACAACAAAAAAATATATACAAAATAAATGAATTTGTTGTTTGTTGGATTTGAACTTGTAATCCTTAACATAAGAAGTGAATCCTATAGCATCATGACCACGAGGCCTCACTTGGTATAATAGTTTATAGGAACTATACGTTTTATTACTATCTACAGGGGGCAAACCTTAAATATAACTCCAAAAAGAATTACTGTAGCTAACATAACATCCTACATACACAACACAAATCAGAACTAGATTTCGTTAATCAAAATCTTAAGTGTTGATTCACTTACAAATAATACATTTTTATTACAAACAATCAATGAAAAATAAAAAAAAATACGTCATATCACCTCTGACAGAGATTATTCCAGGTCATAATTTTATTATACTTTCGGTCAACTTCAGTCGAAATGACTTTCAAAAATTCTTAATATGAAGTAATAAATTCTAATTTTTATAAAAAAGAACATACCATTTTGTTTTATGACCTTATAAATACAAATATTATCTTAAAATACCTATCTATTGTGTAATAAAAATAACTAATTCTGGTTACACTAATTTAATGGTGTGGTAACACTGGCTGACTGGATGGCTGCCTAGCGATGTAGCGTGGCCACGGTTTTGGTAAAAAAAAACTGTCAGCTGTGAAATTTAACCTAACTTAGAAAGTTTTGTAATGAATAAGTGATATACAGTTCATTTAAAAATATAATTTACTGTTTTCAGGGTACAATAATTGATTATCAAAAATTACATCGAAATCGAAAAAAAAAACATGGTTAAATACAAACAAAACCATAAATCATTACACATTTTAATATCTTAAAGTGTCAACTACCGGTGCATTTGCGAGTACTTTAATTCGTATAGCTATGGTAACTAAATTTGACGTCATCTATATAATTAGCATATTTTTCAGGTGTCAAACCTTTATCTGCGATTTCCTGCTCTAGAGTACGATCACTATCGTCCACTTTCACTGTATCTTTACCTTGCCTTTCCTTTCTAGACTAGAAATATTAATTCATACTCTTTACAAAATTATAAATATAATTTAATATGAAAAAATTATATTATGATACCAAAACTTCAAATAATATGTAAACAATACGTATCGAAATTATTGTTCTTCGGTCAAATGAATCAGAACAATTTTTGTCACCGATAATTTTGAATTTTTACTAGGTATCTACATCAAATTTTCATTCTGTTATTTCCAAGGTTAGGTTTGGTAGACAATATGTCTTATGATGAGAAGTTAGAAGATGGGCGTAGATTCTATTGTGCCTCATTTTTGGAGATTTTCATGTTATTGTTGTCAAAGGGCTCTTAGAAAAGCCCATTTAATAGTTTCTGTTATACATGGGTGACATTTTATTATTATTATTATTATTATTATTATTATTTTCTAGCACTTTAGCGTTACCCAGGGTGCACCACGAGGAGGCGTGCTAGAATTGCACCCCATACCCCCCGTTATCAATACACATTCATTAGTAGCATCTACACTCTAACGACAATTACAACCGTTTATAGGTTGATGTCATGTGTAGCCCACAATCACATCCATGAGGTGTAACTTAATACACCAGGACATTATTTCTGTATTACTACTAGTCTTTATGTGAATTGAGAATTTTGAGGGGGTCACCGTAAGAGTGAATGAGAAATACTTGATAATAATTTTGAGTAAAATCTTAGAAAGATTGAGATTCAAAATTTTATCCATGACGCCGAAGATACCTGAGTGGAGGTAACGGCAACGGATTATCAGGCCAGAGTCCCGGTGCCGCGTACCTCCACTCCAATCTCCCATAAGCCCCATAAGCTACGTGGACCCCTGCGCCAATAACAATGGCGAGGTCCACGTAGAAATCTAGTCCCAGCAGACAATCTTTCCAAGATATCATCTTGTACTCAAATTATTCGTATAAATTACGTAATATTACAATATAATTCGTATACACTCGTTCACTCGTAATATACGTATGTATAATATTACTATGGTTTTTAAACAATGTATAATTACTATTATTAAAATTAATATTTATTTGTTGTTGTTGTTGCTAGGTGATAATAACTAAAGATAAATATATACGAGAGAACAGACTTCCGTATCACATGCGAAAGCAATGGGTTTCTGATAAAGGAGAATTAGCGATTATATGACTAGCACTGTTTTATCTCTATCGTTTATGGAATATTTTGGAGAAAAATACTTCAAAATAAAAATGCGCATAATTGAAGTATTTTTATCTAAAATAATTCCTAAACGATTGATAGAGATAAAGGACTGCTAGTCGACTGCTCGCAAATCAACTTTAATCACTTGTTCATGCTGTAACAGCCATAAAAATTAATAGTTATGAGAATATGTATAAAGAAAGAGAATAAGTATTTATAAAGTTTTGTGATGTGGTTGTAGCGACGGCTGGAGAAGATATGTGGACATGTGAACAAAAATTACAAATGGAGATAGAGAGCTACAGTACCTCCCGACAAATGAACTATGTTATATTAGTTTTAGATTTTACCGTGTATATTGTAGGTATTTAAAAATAAAAATAATTGTATATTATCAATTATAATTTCGTTACATAAGTGTACAACAATAAATTATAATTAAGTAATAATATAGTCTTCGACAAACATTTGAAAATGTACTTCGTTTCGTAAATTGTAAAGATACGCAATGCGCTCCTTGTATAAGGTGTAGGTATAAGTACCATTTACTGGGTGTGAAACATGATCGAAATATCATAAATATTAGAGAAATTTAATTCTTTAAAGTTTTATTTTAGTAAAGTAATTTCTTAACACAATTTTACTATTTTAATATTCTATAAAATTAATATTATAAAAATATCACTGTTTCAATTTACATTAATATTGTTGTTGTTCATTTTTTTATATAAATTTTTATTACAGATTAATATGGCTATATTCATATTGATATATATATTTAAAATTACAACAAAAAAATATATACAAAATAAATGAATTTGTTGTTTGTTGGATTTGAACTTGTAATCCTTAACATAAGAAGTGAATCCTATAGCATCATGACCACGAGGCCTCACTTGGTATAATAGTTTATAGGAACTATACGTTTTATTACTATCTACAGGGAGCAAACCTTAAATATAACTCCAAAAAGAATTACTGTAGCTAACATAACATCCTACATACACAACACAAATCAGAACTAGATTTCGTTAATCAAAATCTTAAGTGTTGATTCACTTACAAATAATACATTTTTATTACAAACAATCAATGAAAAATAAAAAAAAATACGTCATATCACCTCTGACAGAGATTATTCCAGGTCATAATTTTATTATACTTTCGGTCAACTTCAGTCGAAATGACTTTCAAAAATTCTTAATATGAAGTAATAAATTCTAATTTTTATAAAAAAGAACATACCATTTTGTTTTATGACCTTATAAATACAAATATTATCTTAAAATACCTATCTATTGTGTAATAAAAATAACTAATTCTGGTTACACTAATTTAATGGTGTGGTAACACTGGCTGACTGGATGGCTGCCTAGCGATGTAGCGTGGCCACGGTTTTGGTAAAAAAAAACTGTCAGCTGTGAAATTTAACCTAACTTAGAAAGTTTTGTAATGAATAAGTGATATACAGTTCATTTAAAAATATAATTTACTGTTTTCAGGGTACAATAATTGATTATCAAAAATTACATCGAAATCGAAAAAAAAAACATGGTTAAATACAAACAAAACCATAAATCATTACACATTTTAATATCTTAAAGTGTCAACTACCGGTGCATTTGCGAGTACTTTAATTCGTATAGCTATGGTAACTAAATTTGACGTCATCTATATAATTAGCATATTTTTCAGGTGTCAAACCTTTATCTGCGATTTCCTGCTCTAGAGTACGATCACTATCGTCCACTTTCACTGTATCTTTACCTTGCCTTTCCTTTCTAGACTAGAAATATTAATTCATACTCTTTACAAAATTATAAATATAATTTAATATGAAAAAATTATATTATGATGCCAAAACTTCAAATAATATGTAAACAATACGTATCGAAATTATTGTTCTTCGGTCAAATGAATCAGAACAATTTTTGTCACCGATAATTTTGAATTTTTACTAGGTATCTACATCAAATTTTCATTCTGTTATTTCCAAGGTTAGGTTTGGTAGACAATATGTCTTATGATGAGAAGTTAGAAGATGGGCGTAGATTCTATTGTGCCTCATTTTTGGAGATTTTCATGTTATTGTTGTCAAAGGGCTCTTAGAAAAGCCCATTTAATAGTTTCTGTTATACATGGGTGACATTTTTTTATTATTATTATTATTATTATTATTTTCTAGCACTTTAGCGTTACCCAGGGTGCACCACGAGGAGGCGTGCTAGAATTGCACCCCATACCCCCCGTTATCAATACACATTCATTAGTAGCATCTACACTCTAACGACAATTACAACCGTTTATAGGTTGATGTCATGTGTAGCCCACAATCACATCCATGAGGTGTAACTTAATACACCAGGACATTATTTCTGTATTACTACTAGTCTTTATGTGAATTGAGAATTTTGAGGGGGTCACCGTAAGAGTGAATGAGAAATACTTGATAATAATTTTGAGTAAAATCTTAGAAAGATTGAGATTCAAAATTTTATCCATGACGCCGAAGATACCTGAGTGGAGGTAACGGCAACGGATTATCAGGCCAGAGTCCCGGTGCCGCGTACCTCCACTCCAATCTCCCATAAGCCCCATAAGCTACGTGGACCCCTGCGCCAATAACAATGGCGAGGTCCACGTAGAAATCTAGTCCCAGCAGACAATCTTTCCAAGATATCATCTTGTACTCAAATTATTCGTATAAATTACGTAATATTACAATATAATTCGTATACACTCGTTCACTCGTAATATACGTATGTATAATATTACTATGGTTTTTAAACAATGTATAATTACTATTATTAAAATTAATATTTATTTGTTGTTGTTGTTGCTAGGTGATAATAACTAAAGATAAATATATACGAGAGAACAGACTTCCGTATCACATGCGAAAGCAATGGGTTTCTGATAAAGGAGAATTAGCGATTATATGACTAGCACTGTTTTGTCTCTATCGTTTATGGAATATTTTGGAGAAAAATACTTCAAAATAAAAATGCGCATAATTGAAGTATTTTTATCTAAAATAATTCCTAAACGATTGATAGAGATAAAGGACTGCTAGTCGACTGCTCGCAAATCAACTTTAATCACTTGTTCATGCTGTAACAGCCATAAAAATTAATAGTTATGAGAATATGTATAAAGAAAGAGAATAAGTATTTATAAAGTTTTGTGATGTGGTTGTAGCGACGGCTGGAGAAGATATGTGGACATGTGAACAAAAATTACAAATGGAGATAGAGAGCTACAGTACCTCCCGACAAATGAACTATGTTATATTAGTTTTAGATTTTACCGTGTATATTGTAGGTATTTAAAAATAAAAATAATTGTATATTATCAATTATAATTTCGTTACATAAGTGTACAACAATAAATTATAATTAAGTAATAATATAGTCTTCGACAAACATTTGAAAATGTACTTCGTTTCGTAAATTGTAAAGATACGCAATGCGCTCCTTGTATAAGGTGTAGGTATAAGTACCATTTACTGGGTGTGAAACATGATCGAAATATCATAAATATTAGAGAAATTTAATTCTTTAAAGTTTTATTTTAGTAAAGTAATTTCTTAACACAATTTTACTATTTTAATATTCTATAAAATTAATATTATAAAAATATCACTGTTTCAATTTACATTAATATTGTTGTTGTTCATTTTTTTATATAAATTTTTATTACAGATTAATATGGCTATATTCATATTGATATATATATTTAAAATTACAACAAAAAAATATATACAAAATAAATGAATTTGTTGTTTGTTGGATTTGAACTTGTAATCCTTAACATAAGAAGTGAATCCTATAGCATCATGACCACGAGGCCTCACTTGGTATAATAGTTTATAGGAACTATACGTTTTATTACTATCTACAGGGAGCAAACCTTAAATATAACTCCAAAAAGAATTACTGTAGCTAACATAACATCCTACATACACAACACAAATCAGAACTAGATTTCGTTAATCAAAATCTTAAGTGTTGATTCACTTACAAATAATACATTTTTATTACAAACAATCAATGAAAAATAAAAAAAAATACGTCATATCACCTCTGACAGAGATTATTCCAGGTCATAATTTTATTATACTTTCGGTCAACTTCAGTCGAAATGACTTTCAAAAATTCTTAATATGAAGTAATAAATTCTAATTTTTATAAAAAAGAACATACCATTTTATTTTATGACCTTATAAATACAAATATTATCTTAAAATACCTATCTATTGTGTAATAAAAATAACTAATTCTGGTTACACTAATTTAATGGTGTGGTAACACTGGCTGACTGGATGGCTGCCTAGCGATGTAGCGTGGCCACGGTTTTGGTAAAAAAAAACTGTCAGCTGTGAAATTTAACCTAACTTAGAAAGTTTTGTAATGAATAAGTGATATACAGTTCATTTAAAAATATAATTTACTGTTTTCAGGGTACAATAATTGATTATCAAAAATTACATCGAAATCGAAAAAAAAAACATGGTTAAATACAAACAAAACCATAAATCATTACACATTTTAATATCTTAAAGTGTCAACTACCGGTGCATTTGCGAGTACTTTAATTCGTATAGCTATGGTAACTAAATTTGACGTCATCTATATAATTAGCATATTTTTCAGGTGTCAAACCTTTATCTGCGATTTCCTGCTCTAGAGTACGATCACTATCGTCCACTTTCACTGTATCTTTACCTTGCCTTTCCTTTCTAGACTAGAAATATTAATTCATACTCTTTACAAAATTATAAATATAATTTAATATGAAAAAATTATATTATGATGCCAAAACTTCAAATAATATGTAAACAATACGTATCGAAATTATTGTTCTTCGGTCAAATGAATCAGAACAATTTTTGTCACCGATAATTTTGAATTTTTACTAGGTATCTACATCAAATTTTCATTCTGTTATTTCCAAGGTTAGGTTTGGTAGACAATATGTCTTATGATGAGAAGTTAGAAGATGGGCGTAGATTCTATTGTGCCTCATTTTTGGAGATTTTCATGTTATTGTTGTCAAAGGGCTCTTAGAAAAGCCCATTTAATAGTTTCTGTTATACATGGGTGACATTTTTTTATTATTATTATTATTATTATTATTTTCTAGCACTTTAGCGTTACCCAGGGTGCACCACGAGGAGGCGTGCTAGAATTGCACCCCATACCCCCCGTTATCAATACACATTCATTAGTAGCATCTACACTCTAACGACAATTACAACCGTTTATAGGTTGATGTCATGTGTAGCCCACAATCACATCCATGAGGTGTAACTTAATACACCAGGACATTATTTCTGTATTACTACTAGTCTTTATGTGAATTGAGAATTTTGAGGGGGTCACCGTAAGAGTGAATGAGAAATACTTGATAATAATTTTGAGTAAAATCTTAGAAAGATTGAGATTCAAAATTTTATCCATGACGCCGAAGATACCTGAGTGGAGGTAACGGCAACGGATTATCAGGCCAGAGTCCCGGTGCCGCGTACCTCCACTCCAATCTCCCATAAGCCCCATAAGCTACGTGGACCCCTGCGCCAATAACAATGGCGAGGTCCACGTAGAAATCTAGTCCCAGCAGACAATCTTTCCAAGATATCATCTTGTACTCAAATTATTCGTATAAATTACGTAATATTACAATATAATTCGTATACACTCGTTCACTCGTAATATACGTATGTATAATATTACTATGGTTTTTAAACAATGTATAATTACTATTATTAAAATTAATATTTATTTGTTGTTGTTGTTGCTAGGTGATAATAACTAAAGATAAATATATACGAGAGAACAGACTTCCGTATCACATGCGAAAGCAATGGGTTTCTGATAAAGGAGAATTAGCGATTATATGACTAGCACTGTTTTATCTCTATCGTTTATGGAATATTTTGGAGAAAAATACTTCAAAATAAAAATGCGCATAATTGAAGTATTTTTATCTAAAATAATTCCTAAACGATTGATAGAGATAAAGGACTGCTAGTCGACTGCTCGCAAATCAACTTTAATCACTTGTTCATGCTGTAACAGCCATAAAAATTAATAGTTATGAGAATATGTATAAAGAAAGAGAATAAGTATTTATAAAGTTTTGTGATGTGGTTGTAGCGACGGCTGGAGAAGATATGTGGACATGTGAACAAAAATTACAAATGGAGATAGAGAGCTACAGTACCTCCCGACAAATGAACTATGTTATATTAGTTTTAGATTTTACCGTGTATATTGTAGGTATTTAAAAATAAAAATAATTGTATATTATCAATTATAATTTCGTTACATAAGTGTACAACAATAAATTATAATTAAGTAATAATATAGTCTTCGACAAACATTTGAAAATGTACTTCGTTTCGTAAATTGTAAAGATACGCAATGCGCTCCTTGTATAAGGTGTAGGTATAAGTACCATTTACTGGGTGTGAAACATGATCGAAATATCATAAATATTAGAGAAATTTAATTCTTTAAAGTTTTATTTTAGTAAAGTAATTTCTTAACACAATTTTACTATTTTAATATTCTATAAAATTAATATTATAAAAATATCACTGTTTCAATTTACATTAATATTGTTGTTGTTCATTTTTTTATATAAATTTTTATTACAGATTAATATGGCTATATTCATATTGATATATATATTTAAAATTACAACAAAAAAATATATACAAAATAAATGAATTTGTTGTTTGTTGGATTTGAACTTGTAATCCTTAACATAAGAAGTGAATCCTATAGCATCATGACCACGAGGCCTCACTTGGTATAATAGTTTATAGGAACTATACGTTTTATTACTATCTACAGGGGGCAAACCTTAAATATAACTCCAAAAAGAATTACTGTAGCTAACATAACATCCTACATACACAACACAAATCAGAACTAGATTTCGTTAATCAAAATCTTAAGTGTTGATTCACTTACAAATAATACATTTTTATTACAAACAATCAATGAAAAATAAAAAAAAATACGTCATATCACCTCTGACAGAGATTATTCCAGGTCATAATTTTATTATACTTTCGGTCAACTTCAGTCGAAATGACTTTCAAAAATTCTTAATATGAAGTAATAAATTCTAATTTTTATAAAAAAGAACATACCATTTTGTTTTATGACCTTATAAATACAAATATTATCTTAAAATACCTATCTATTGTGTAATAAAAATAACTAATTCTGGTTACACTAATTTAATGGTGTGGTAACACTGGCTGACTGGATGGCTGCCTAGCGATGTAGCGTGGCCACGGTTTTGGTAAAAAAAAACTGTCAGCTGTGAAATTTAACCTAACTTAGAAAGTTTTGTAATGAATAAGTGATATACAGTTCATTTAAAAATATAATTTACTGTTTTCAGGGTACAATAATTGATTATCAAAAATTACATCGAAATCGAAAAAAAAAACATGGTTAAATACAAACAAAACCATAAATCATTACACATTTTAATATCTTAAAGTGTCAACTACCGGTGCATTTGCGAGTACTTTAATTCGTATAGCTATGGTAACTAAATTTGACGTCATCTATATAATTAGCATATTTTTCAGGTGTCAAACCTTTATCTGCGATTTCCTGCTCTAGAGTACGATCACTATCGTCCACTTTCACTGTATCTTTACCTTGCCTTTCCTTTCTAGACTAGAAATATTAATTCATACTCTTTACAAAATTATAAATATAATTTAATATGAAAAAATTATATTATGATACCAAAACTTCAAATAATATGTAAACAATACGTATCGAAATTATTGTTCTTCGGTCAAATGAATCAGAACAATTTTTGTCACCGATAATTTTGAATTTTTACTAGGTATCTACATCAAATTTTCATTCTGTTATTTCCAAGGTTAGGTTTGGTAGACAATATGTCTTATGATGAGAAGTTAGAAGATGGGCGTAGATTCTATTGTGCCTCATTTTTGGAGATTTTCATGTTATTGTTGTCAAAGGGCTCTTAGAAAAGCCCATTTAATAGTTTCTGTTATACATGGGTGACATTTTTTTATTATTATTATTATTATTATTATTATTATTATTTTCTAGCACTTTAGCGTTACCCAGGGTGCACCACGAGGAGGCGTGCTAGAATTGCACCCCATACCCCCCGTTATCAATACACATTCATTAGTAGCATCTACACTCTAACGACAATTACAACCGTTTATAGGTTGATGTCATGTGTAGCCCACAATCACATCCATGAGGTGTAACTTAATACACCAGGACATTATTTCTGTATTACTACTAGTCTTTATGTGAATTGAGAATTTTGAGGGGGTCACCGTAAGAGTGAATGAGAAATACTTGATAATAATTTTGAGTAAAATCTTAGAAAGATTGAGATTCAAAATTTTATCCATGACGCCGAAGATACCTGAGTGGAGGTAACGGCAACGGATTATCAGGCCAGAGTCCCGGTGCCGCGTACCTCCACTCCAATCTCCCATAAGCCCCATAAGCTACGTGGACCCCTGCGCCAATAACAATGGCGAGGTCCACGTAGAAATCTAGTCCCAGCAGACAATCTTTCCAAGATATCATCTTGTACTCAAATTATTCGTATAAATTACGTAATATTACAATATAATTCGTATACACTCGTTCACTCGTAATATACGTATGTATAATATTACTATGGTTTTTAAACAATGTATAATTACTATTATTAAAATTAATATTTATTTGTTGTTGTTGTTGCTAGGTGATAATAACTAAAGATAAATATATACGAGAGAACAGACTTCCGTATCACATGCGAAAGCAATGGGTTTCTGATAAAGGAGAATTAGCGATTATATGACTAGCACTGTTTTATCTCTATCGTTTATGGAATATTTTGGAGAAAAATACTTCAAAATAAAAATGCGCATAATTGAAGTATTTTTATCTAAAATAATTCCTAAACGATTGATAGAGATAAAGGACTGCTAGTCGACTGCTCGCAAATCAACTTTAATCACTTGTTCATGCTGTAACAGCCATAAAAATTAATAGTTATGAGAATATGTATAAAGAAAGAGAATAAGTATTTATAAAGTTTTGTGATGTGGTTGTAGCGACGGCTGGAGAAGATATGTGGACATGTGAACAAAAATTACAAATGGAGATAGAGAGCTACAGTACCTCCCGACAAATGAACTATGTTATATTAGTTTTAGATTTTACCGTGTATATTGTAGGTATTTAAAAATAAAAATAATTGTATATTATCAATTATAATTTCGTTACATAAGTGTACAACAATAAATTATAATTAAGTAATAATATAGTCTTCGACAAACATTTGAAAATGTACTTCGTTTCGTAAATTGTAAAGATACGCAATGCGCTCCTTGTATAAGGTGTAGGTATAAGTACCATTTACTGGGTGTGAAACATGATCGAAATATCATAAATATTAGAGAAATTTAATTCTTTAAAGTTTTATTTTAGTAAAGTAATTTCTTAACACAATTTTACTATTTTAATATTCTATAAAATTAATATTATAAAAATATCACTGTTTCAATTTACATTAATATTGTTGTTGTTCATTTTTTTATATAAATTTTTATTACAGATTAATATGGCTATATTCATATTGATATATATATTTAAAATTACAACAAAAAAATATATACAAAATAAATGAATTTGTTGTTTGTTGGATTTGAACTTGTAATCCTTAACATAAGAAGTGAATCCTATAGCATCATGACCACGAGGCCTCACTTGGTATAATAGTTTATAGGAACTATACGTTTTATTACTATCTACAGGGGGCAAACCTTAAATATAACTCCAAAAAGAATTACTGTAGCTAACATAACATCCTACATACACAACACAAATCAGAACTAGATTTCGTTAATCAAAATCTTAAGTGTTGATTCACTTACAAATAATACATTTTTATTACAAACAATCAATGAAAAATAAAAAAAAATACGTCATATCACCTCTGACAGAGATTATTCCAGGTCATAATTTTATTATACTTTCGGTCAACTTCAGTCGAAATGACTTTCAAAAATTCTTAATATGAAGTAATAAATTCTAATTTTTATAAAAAAGAACATACCATTTTGTTTTATGACCTTATAAATACAAATATTATCTTAAAATACCTATCTATTGTGTAATAAAAATAACTAATTCTGGTTACACTAATTTAATGGTGTGGTAACACTGGCTGACTGGATGGCTGCCTAGCGATGTAGCGTGGCCACGGTTTTGGTAAAAAAAAACTGTCAGCTGTGAAATTTAACCTAACTTAGAAAGTTTTGTAATGAATAAGTGATATACAGTTCATTTAAAAATATAATTTACTGTTTTCAGGGTACAATAATTGATTATCAAAAATTACATCGAAATCGAAAAAAAAAACATGGTTAAATACAAACAAAACCATAAATCATTACACATTTTAATATCTTAAAGTGTCAACTACCGGTGCATTTGCGAGTACTTTAATTCGTATAGCTATGGTAACTAAATTTGACGTCATCTATATAATTAGCATATTTTTCAGGTGTCAAACCTTTATCTGCGATTTCCTGCTCTAGAGTACGATCACTATCGTCCACTTTCACTGTATCTTTACCTTGCCTTTCCTTTCTAGACTAGAAATATTAATTCATACTCTTTACAAAATTATAAATATAATTTAATATGAAAAAATTATATTATGATGCCAAAACTTCAAATAATATGTAAACAATACGTATCGAAATTATTGTTCTTCGGTCAAATGAATCAGAACAATTTTTGTCACCGATAATTTTGAATTTTTACTAGGTATCTACATCAAATTTTCATTCTGTTATTTCCAAGGTTAGGTTTGGTAGACAATATGTCTTATGATGAGAAGTTAGAAGATGGGCGTAGATTCTATTGTGCCTCATTTTTGGAGATTTTCATGTTATTGTTGTCAAAGGGCTCTTAGAAAAGCCCATTTAATAGTTTCTGTTATACATGGGTGACATTTTTTTATTATTATTATTATTATTATTTTCTAGCACTTTAGCGTTACCCAGGGTGCACCACGAGGAGGCGTGCTAGAATTGCACCCCATACCCCCCGTTATCAATACACATTCATTAGTAGCATCTACACTCTAACGACAATTACAACCGTTTATAGGTTGATGTCATGTGTAGCCCACAATCACATCCATGAGGTGTAACTTAATACACCAGGACATTATTTCTGTATTACTACTAGTCTTTATGTGAATTGAGAATTTTGAGGGGGTCACCGTAAGAGTGAATGAGAAATACTTGATAATAATTTTGAGTAAAATCTTAGAAAGATTGAGATTCAAAATTTTATCCATGACGCCGAAGATACCTGAGTGGAGGTAACGGCAACGGATTATCAGGCCAGAGTCCCGGTGCCGCGTACCTCCACTCCAATCTCCCATAAGCCCCATAAGCTACGTGGACCCCTGCGCCAATAACAATGGCGAGGTCCACGTAGAAATCTAGTCCCAGCAGACAATCTTTCCAAGATATCATCTTGTACTCAAATTATTCGTATAAATTACGTAATATTACAATATAATTCGTATACACTCGTTCACTCGTAATATACGTATGTATAATATTACTATGGTTTTTAAACAATGTATAATTACTATTATTAAAATTAATATTTATTTGTTGTTGTTGTTGCTAGGTGATAATAACTAAAGATAAATATATACGAGAGAACAGACTTCCGTATCACATGCGAAAGCAATGGGTTTCTGATAAAGGAGAATTAGCGATTATATGAATAGCACTGTTTTATCTCTATCGTTTATGGAATATTTTGGAGAAAAATACTTCAAAATAAAAATGCGCATAATTGAAGTATTTTTATCTAAAATAATTCCTAAACGATTGATAGAGATAAAGGACTGCTAGTCGACTGCTCGCAAATCAACTTTAATCACTTGTTCATGCTGTAACAGCCATAAAAATTAATAGTTATGAGAATATGTATAAAGAAAGAGAATAAGTATTTATAAAGTTTTGTGATGTGGTTGTAGCGACGGCTGGAGAAGATATGTGGACATGTGAACAAAAATTACAAATGGAGATAGAGAGCTACAGTACCTCCCGACAAATGAACTATGTTATATTAGTTTTAGATTTTACCGTGTATATTGTAGGTATTTAAAAATAAAAATAATTGTATATTATCAATTATAATTTCGTTACATAAGTGTACAACAATAAATTATAATTAAGTAATAATATAGTCTTCGACAAACATTTGAAAATGTACTTCGTTTCGTAAATTGTAAAGATACGCAATGCGCTCCTTGTATAAGGTGTAGGTATAAGTACCATTTACTGGGTGTGAAACATGATCGAAATATCATAAATATTAGAGAAATTTAATTCTTTAAAGTTTTATTTTAGTAAAGTAATTTCTTAACACAATTTTACTATTTTAATATTCTATAAAATTAATATTATAAAAATATCACTGTTTCAATTTACATTAATATTGTTGTTGTTCATTTTTTTATATAAATTTTTATTACAGATTAATATGGCTATATTCATATTGATATATATATTTAAAATTACAACAAAAAAATATATACAAAATAAATGAATTTGTTGTTTGTTGGATTTGAACTTGTAATCCTTAACATAAGAAGTGAATCCTATAGCATCATGACCACGAGGCCTCACTTGGTATAATAGTTTATAGGAACTATACGTTTTATTACTATCTACAGGGGGCAAACCTTAAATATAACTCCAAAAAGAATTACTGTAGCTAACATAACATCCTACATACACAACACAAATCAGAACTAGATTTCGTTAATCAAAATCTTAAGTGTTGATTCACTTACAAATAATACATTTTTATTACAAACAATC
Source organism: Harpalus rubripes (assembly GCA_963082715.1). Lineage (NCBI taxonomy): Eukaryota > Metazoa > Arthropoda > Insecta > Coleoptera > Carabidae > Harpalus > Harpalus rubripes. The sequence goes on from OY720461.1 coordinate 22,704,291, forward strand.
AATGAAAAATAAAAAAAAATACGTCATATCACCTCTGACAGAGATTATTCCAGGTCATAATTTTATTATACTTTCGGTCAACTTCAGTCGAAATGACTTTCAAAAATTCTTAATATGAAGTAATAAATTCTAATTTTTATAAAAAAGAACATACCATTTTGTTTTATGACCTTATAAATACAAATATTATCTTAAAATACCTATCTATTGTGTAATAAAAATAACTAATTCTGGTTACACTAATTTAATGGTGTGGTAACACTGGCTGACTGGATGGCTGCCTAGCGATGTAGCGTGGCCACGGTTTTGGTAAAAAAAAACTGTCAGCTGTGAAATTTAACCTAACTTAGAAAGTTTTGTAATGAATAAGTGATATACAGTTCATTTAAAAATATAATTTACTGTTTTCAGGGTACAATAATTGATTATCAAAAATTACATCGAAATCGAAAAAAAAAACATGGTTAAATACAAACAAAACCATAAATCATTACACATTTTAATATCTTAAAGTGTCAACTACCGGTGCATTTGCGAGTACTTTAATTCGTATAGCTATGGTAACTAAATTTGACGTCATCTATATAATTAGCATATTTTTCAGGTGTCAAACCTTTATCTGCGATTTCCTGCTCTAGAGTACGATCACTATCGTCCACTTTCACTGTATCTTTACCTTGCCTTTCCTTTCTAGACTAGAAATATTAATTCATACTCTTTACAAAATTATAAATATAATTTAATATGAAAAAATTATATTATGATGCCAAAACTTCAAATAATATGTAAACAATACGTATCGAAATTATTGTTCTTCGGTCAAATGAATCAGAACAATTTTTGTCACCGATAATTTTGAATTTTTACTAGGTATCTACATCAAATTTTCATTCTGTTATTTCCAAGGTTAGGTTTGGTAGACAATATGTCTTATGATGAGAAGTTAGAAGATGGGCGTAGATTCTATTGTGCCTCATTTTTGGAGATTTTCATGTTATTGTTGTCAAAGGGCTCTTAGAAAAGCCCATTTAATAGTTTCTGTTATACATGGGTGACATTTTTTTATTATTATTATTATTATTATTTTCTAGCACTTTAGCGTTACCCAGGGTGCACCACGAGGAGGCGTGCTAGAATTGCACCCCATACCCCCCGTTATCAATACACATTCATTAGTAGCATCTACACTCTAACGACAATTACAACCGTTTATAGGTTGATGTCATGTGTAGCCCACAATCACATCCATGAGGTGTAACTTAATACACCAGGACATTATTTCTGTATTACTACTAGTCTTTATGTGAATTGAGAATTTTGAGGGGGTCACCGTAAGAGTGAATGAGAAATACTTGATAATAATTTTGAGTAAAATCTTAGAAAGATTGAGATTCAAAATTTTATCCATGACGCCGAAGATACCTGAGTGGAGGTAACGGCAACGGATTATCAGGCCAGAGTCCCGGTGCCGCGTACCTCCACTCCAATCTCCCATAAGCCCCATAAGCTACGTGGACCCCTGCGCCAATAACAATGGCGAGGTCCACGTAGAAATCTAGTCCCAGCAGACAATCTTTCCAAGATATCATCTTGTACTCAAATTATTCGTATAAATTACGTAATATTACAATATAATTCGTATACACTCGTTCACTCGTAATATACGTATGTATAATATTACTATGGTTTTTAAACAATGTATAATTACTATTATTAAAATTAATATTTATTTGTTGTTGTTGTTGCTAGGTGATAATAACTAAAGATAAATATATACGAGAGAACAGACTTCCGTATCACATGCGAAAGCAATGGGTTTCTGATAAAGGAGAATTAGCGATTATATGAATAGCACTGTTTTATCTCTATCGTTTATGGAATATTTTGGAGAAAAATACTTCAAAATAAAAATGCGCATAATTGAAGTATTTTTATCTAAAATAATTCCTAAACGATTGATAGAGATAAAGGACTGCTAGTCGACTGCTCGCAAATCAACTTTAATCACTTGTTCATGCTGTAACAGCCATAAAAATTAATAGTTATGAGAATATGTATAAAGAAAGAGAATAAGTATTTATAAAGTTTTGTGATGTGGTTGTAGCGACGGCTGGAGAAGATATGTGGACATGTGAACAAAAATTACAAATGGAGATAGAGAGCTACAGTACCTCCCGACAAATGAACTATGTTATATTAGTTTTAGATTTTACCGTGTATATTGTAGGTATTTAAAAATAAAAATAATTGTATATTATCAATTATAATTTCGTTACATAAGTGTACAACAATAAATTATAATTAAGTAATAATATAGTCTTCGACAAACATTTGAAAATGTACTTCGTTTCGTAAATTGTAAAGATACGCAATGCGCTCCTTGTATAAGGTGTAGGTATAAGTACCATTTACTGGGTGTGAAACATGATCGAAATATCATAAATATTAGAGAAATTTAATTCTTTAAAGTTTTATTTTAGTAAAGTAATTTCTTAACACAATTTTACTATTTTAATATTCTATAAAATTAATATTATAAAAATATCACTGTTTCAATTTACATTAATATTGTTGTTGTTCATTTTTTTATATAAATTTTTATTACAGATTAATATGGCTATATTCATATTGATATATATATTTAAAATTACAACAAAAAAATATATACAAAATAAATGAATTTGTTGTTTGTTGGATTTGAACTTGTAATCCTTAACATAAGAAGTGAATCCTATAGCATCATGACCACGAGGCCTCACTTGGTATAATAGTTTATAGGAACTATACGTTTTATTACTATCTACAGGGGGCAAACCTTAAATATAACTCCAAAAAGAATTACTGTAGCTAACATAACATCCTACATACACAACACAAATCAGAACTAGATTTCGTTAATCAAAATCTTAAGTGTTGATTCACTTACAAATAATACATTTTTATTACAAACAATCAATGAAAAATAAAAAAAAATACGTCATATCACCTCTGACAGAGATTATTCCAGGTCATAATTTTATTATACTTTCGGTCAACTTCAGTCGAAATGACTTTCAAAAATTCTTAATATGAAGTAATAAATTCTAATTTTTATAAAAAAGAACATACCATTTTGTTTTATGACCTTATAAATACAAATATTATCTTAAAATACCTATCTATTGTGTAATAAAAATAACTAATTCTGGTTACACTAATTTAATGGTGTGGTAACACTGGCTGACTGGATGGCTGCCTAGCGATGTAGCGTGGCCACGGTTTTGGTAAAAAAAAACTGTCAGCTGTGAAATTTAACCTAACTTAGAAAGTTTTGTAATGAATAAGTGATATACAGTTCATTTAAAAATATAATTTACTGTTTTCAGGGTACAATAATTGATTATCAAAAATTACATCGAAATCGAAAAAAAAAACATGGTTAAATACAAACAAAACCATAAATCATTACACATTTTAATATCTTAAAGTGTCAACTACCGGTGCATTTGCGAGTACTTTAATTCGTATAGCTATGGTAACTAATGTAACACGAGCTTTAAGAGCGAGGTTTATGTGTTAGGTGGATAACGGTTGCCTGTTGATGTATTTATTGCTAAGCGACACTTACCGTAGACGAACTGGCTGAACAGCGGACGTGCTGGGGGTTGTTGCACTTCTTATCACTTCACAATTAGTTTCGGGGTTTTTTTATTAAAGAAGGGAATATTTAAAATTAATCCCAACAAATTTATTCAATAAAAAGAAATTTAATTATTAAAAATAAATGGATAAATTGTATAAACAGTGAAAACAACTACAAAAACTCAAATATATGAAACAAAGTTTAACAGAAAGTTACAATTATTCTCTAATTAAATCGCGTCTAATCAGGTCGAAGGCACAAGACTTGGACGCCAACCATCAGAGGCGTCCACCAGTCTGTAAGTGTATCATCGTTGGGAATCAGCATCATCATCAGCCAGTTCCACCCCCCTCGTGTTACAGT